>CM066330.1:63934259-64534259 GCA_033807585.1 Hydrophis major
TAGGTCATTTGGACTCTAGAAAAAGACCACGGTTATTTCTTTTTTACTACAATAAAAACATTCACTGACTCCTATTTTTTTCTGCTATCTCTCCATGATATTGACTTTATCTTGAATGCCATTTCCAAGGGGGTGGGCATAATTCTGCAGAAGCAAAATTAAAATAAGCACCTAATCCAAAAGAAACACACTCTGTAACTTCAATTGTCCTCTTTCTTTTGCAAGTTGCAAGAACGATGCATCATTTTTATAGCCAGATTGCAATGTAAGATTAAGAATTAAGTACATCCTCTCTATGCTGCTACGAGAACTGCATGATACATATTAAAGATAACATCTGACTCAGAAGTATGAATCCTACAATCAAAATAAAACTGAACAAATGGTAGCATTGATGTTATTTTTCTGAGTCTCCTGCCTTAGATATCTTTATTTTACTCTACGAGCCTGAAGGGGTTTTCTAAGATGCTGCCCTGAAAAAAATAAATGTTCAACATTTGCATACAGTTTAGCCTAGGAGACAAGTCACATATGTGCTGTGTAATTAGTCACTGACTTCAGAAGACTGTTCCACATTAATTCCACATGCTTTTTTAGTACAATTTAAATGTGTTTTTTTCCTTGCATTCTAACAGATGGCAACAATAAAAACTCAGATGGATTCCTTTCTGCATGCACTGCATTGTTTTGTGCATGATAAAGCTTAACAGCCAAGTACTTTCATCTCTACTCTTATTTGATAATATTCTAATAAAAGTCCTGTTCATGTCAAGCTACCTGAAGTCATACTGTAATCAACAACCTTTATTGTATGGTTCTTAAAAGAATGTGTTGAATAATTAATACACTTTAAAATTCTTAAGATAAGAAAAGTATTAGGGAGGATGTATGTCCAGTATAGCAAATCCTGAATTTTCCCCTTTGTTGTCTCTTTTGAATTTAGGAAACAATTCAGTGGGACTTATTAGTTTTCTACAGATATTTCTGGGGAACTAACACTATCTGGATGCTGTTAGACTATCTCTCTAATAACTCTCCATGTGCAAAGAGGCAGCAGTCTCACAAGGCTGGGATCTATGCTTTGCCTATTTGGTGAAGAGAGAAATGCAATAGGCAATAGGGTGATTGAGACAAAGTACCCAGAATTATTTGAAACCTGAAAGGGATTTTTCATTTTTCCTATTTTGGTAGGAGGAAATAATACCAATCGCTGTTAAAACATGATTACCTTTGTTAGGATTTTAAGTGCATTTTTAAAAAATATTTCAAATGGACTCACTTTTCAACAATTTCAATCATGTGGGTTTGGAGGCCACATGTGACCTGAGGAACTTGCATATATATATATGGCCTGGTCCTGGCTGGCTCTGTATTTCAACACTATTTGGGAAAGAAGGATTATGAAAGACCATTTTTAGTCCTGCCTTTGCAGCTTTCACTCTTAAAAAAAAAAAAAAATCAATTCTGTTCATGTATGGGCACAGCTGTCTTTGTACTTGTTTTGCACTTGGCCTGTAACTCACACATTTAAATCGGTAAGCCTGCCATTTACGCACTATAATCCTTCAGGAGAGAAAACTGCCTTTCAACAGTTTGTAAAATACAAACATGAAAGGACTCCGATTCATTAAAACAAAGTGGTTCCTTGAAGAAAGTTTGCTTCCATCCTCCAGTTTATTACAAATGCCAGAGAACAGGCTGATGACTTTGAACTGCTAGAAAGGTTAGAACTGCTAGAAAGGTAAATGTCAGTTGAAGGAAGCTTATGTTTAGTTTTTCACAAAATCAACTGACCAGCCATTTTGGTTTATTTCTCATGTTGTCGTTTTTCCTTTAGGTTATCATTCTAAATGAATGAAAATTTTTTTGTTTCGGTTACTTATAATGCTGTCTGAGAGGGCTAGCACTCTTTACTTTTTTTTAGATTTCAGCACTGTTCCCCCCCTCCAATTCTTATTTTAAGTTTCAAGGCTCTTCAGTTGTCTCTAGGTGACACATTCCTTCCAGAGTTATTTGCTGAAAAATACTGATCACATATCTGTTTTTTAAAAAAACTAAATTTTTAAAAGATAACCACACTTAAATGACAATGAACAAGTCTATTTTATTCCAAGATGGCTACTAGAGTGAAAATTTTAAAGATATAAAGAAGTTTGTTAAGATATGTTTATTTTAAGCAAGGCAAAGTTTAATTAAAAAGTATATATGCAAAGTAGAGAAGAAACAAAAGATGTTCTTTCTGGTGAGATCAGCTAGAGCTACACGGAAAGCCAGTTCAGCTATCAGTGTAATGTGGTAAAAATGTGGCAGGGAATTAGTTAGAAAATTCTGTATATTTTCTGTCAACAGTAAAACAGAAGTCAAAATGGAAGTAATTCTATAAATTCAGGAGATAAAGGCAACAAGATGAAAGGACACTGAGTAAATTATTTAATAAAATATAACCAGAGTTTGAGAGTGGGGTAACATATAAGAGTAATAAATTATTTTATTAAAAGAAAAGCAGTTTACTTGGAGCTTATATCCTGTGACAACTTTTTGCACCATCAAAGAATCACGTTGGCTTTTGCCAGGTCCTTAGGAAAAACTCAACAGGTGGATAAAAATGCCAAATTCAGTTTAAATATCTTACTGATTGTGTAATAAAAATATTAAATTGTGGATTACATAATCGTCTTGATGAACTAAAGAGAAAGGTAGAATTATCAATAAAAATAGATAGAACTACTTAGCAATACATCTTATATTATTAGGGCTGTGCAATATATTAAATTCAAATGTTTTTTAAAAAATATTTACAGTTTGCAAGGTGTGAATGTAGGCCCTGTCTGAAATTCCATAAATCGTGTGCTTCTTTCCTTGGGATCATATGATAGCAAGACAAGCTTCCAGGGAGGTGAGTACACACAGCTAACCTTTAAATTAATCACTTCAAGCTCTAATAAGGAAATGCAAGATGGCTAAACCTCTGAGGAATGTTCTTGGAGCAGCATCTGTTAGATGTGGAGAAATAAGATTTATGCTCACTCCACATTGCAGGGTAAAATTTCCCAGAATTGAAGCATGAAACCAACATATTGAGATTTCTAGATACTGTGTATAATCAGAATTCCTTAGTATTTCAATTTTCTTTATGCTCAAATGTTATTTGTGCTCAAGCCTTACCTGATCAGCCATAAATTGTATTCCTTCTTAAGCTCAATAATAATGTGCCTATCAACAGCTTCTTTGTTTACACATTTTCTCTAATCCTAACACTATCTGTCTTTTCTAATGCTACTTTCAATAGCTTCTTTTTTGTGCTGCTAGAAGAAAAATTAGCTCCAGTTCCAAGCTGGGAGAAAGCTGCTAGGAATAAAATGGAGGAGATTGGAAAGGACTCTGTTCATTGATGAGCAGAACCACAACAGCATTTAGTTTTGGGACATCTGACCCCTTATCTTAGAAATGGATGGATTTTTATAGGGTTCTAAGATGCTGTAGAGGGTTGTGCATTGTAGTGAGTCTTGTGCCTTTTGCTATTCTAATGATGGTGGGTTAATCCTATTATGTCCTAAAGGTTATGTCCTGTTCTTAGAATTTGGGTGGGGGATGTAAATTTTAATCCCATCAATTGGAGCTGATGTGTTCTATTTGTGAATAGGCAGGCCTGGATTTCTTAATGGACACAAAATATCCATCTCTAAAGACTTCAGGCACTGCTGGAGGTTGTTGGGACTGCTTCCTACCTTTGTTAAGATTTTTTTTCTCAATTTTTCCTTTGGGGAAATATAATATTCTGCCTCTTTTCCATTATGTGTGCACTTGCAGCCCATTTGCATTGCACATGCACTTACTACCCCATTTGCGTGAGTGCATGCATGCATAAAGGTGCCTGCCCCTCCCCGCTCTGGGCTATCAACCCAGAAAGGTTGGGGAACTCTGCTCTAATTCTGAGGATATGCTAACAATGCTGGGGCAGCAATTAGCAGTTGAAGGCAATAACTGCTTACGCATCCTGGCTTGCTTTGGATGCCTCTGTCCCCAGGTACTCTGAAATACATTTTATCTTTAAATCCAAAATGCTGCAAACTATTATGGGTAATCATCAAATCATATTTCTGAAATATTAAAAATAACACAATTGAGGTATAATTAAAAGGAAAAAAAAACTTCAGGGAAAGAAAAGTTGGAAAAGCCAAGGAAGTGAATTTTAATAAATGATAGCTTCTACCTCTGATAGTCTGGAACAGCAGGTGGCCATTTGTTTTAACAGTGATTGGTATGCCATTAAATTTTAATTCCCAATTTAAATATCACAAATGCCAGCAGAGGTAAAAAATTGTGAGGTTGTGATTTACCTGGCAGGAGAAAGGAATGATTTTGTTAGATCTGCACACCTTTTAAGTTTTTCTATGCTTCTAGGCTATCATTCTTAGGCCAATATGCAAAGGAATAAATGCACTTTGATGCCATTGGTGTGGGAGTTTGTCATTCCGGAGGTAGAATTTCCAGTAATTTGCTTTAACCTTGACATCTGATATCCCATGATAGCACTGTCAGATGTCTTAAAGAGACAGATGATATTGTTTTATGTATTACGCTGCATCATGTACACATCATATTTTATGTATTTAATTTATTGCCTAGAAATGCTTTACTTGGCAATTCCAACGTGAAGAGTTCAGAGCCTTGATTCTCTATTTACCAAAATAGAATACCTCTAAAGATTTAAAATGTCTTTCAATTAGTAATATGTTTCTGTTTCAGCATGCACATATTTCTCCAACCAAATCTTTGTGGGCAATTGCTCCTAAACATATGTCTTAATTAGCTACTTAAAATTCCTTTCATCTTCTATGTCTATTCTTTCTTCTTTGTTAAAAGTGACAGCTTCTTTTCCAATCTGCAGCTTTACCTATGGCTCACATGTGATAGGTCAAAACATTCTTGGGCATTGATGGTAAAACTGATGAAGCTAACATATGGAAGGATTTTAGTTAAAACAAATTTGTGGAAACTTCTTTACATATGATTCTTATATCCTTCTCCCATTTTTTTCTTGGCAGAGGGTTTACATTGTGTTGCTTACAATAGCTACATGTTACATGTTCAGGTATCATTATACAACTAAATGAAATAAGTGAACCAGAAAGCACAGTTTCTGATCAGTATTTGTGGTGTATTGTAACCCCGGTAATTACATTGTGTTCTGCCCCTAATTAGCATTCTTGAGATCCCCGCGCTTTGATTGGCCAAAGCGCGGGGCACTCTGATTGGTCAGGCGAGCCGCGCCGATTGGCTCACTAAGAATCTCCCGCGATTGGTCCATTCGAATCGCGGGAGATTCAAAGCGGTGCCATTGGCCGCGGCCGCGGCGGCTAAAGGAATAAAAGCCGCAAGCTTTTTCCTTTGCCCCAGTTCGGTTCCAACTTTAAATAAAAGAGCATGATTTGAAGTCACCGACTCCTGGCATCATTTCGCGGACACAACACATTGTCCAGGGTCAATAAGAAATGCATAGTTAGCACATAAAGCTTATTCAACAACACATGAGTAGCTCAGCTAAAGAGACAAAACACTTTGCCCCAAAATACAAAATATATAGAACAATAATAGCTTTATTTTGGAGGTGGGAAAGGAAATGAAGTTTAAAGCATAAACTAATGGATATATAGATTTTTTAAGAAATACCAGGGAAGAGTTGGTGCTTAAAATGAATGTTCTATTTTAAATGCATCTGGTTTCACAAACTCCTATAAACATGGAAGCAAAGAGCTTTTGAAGTGATGCTTTCAAATGGAATAATCTCTTGAAACCAAAGAATGAATAGAAATTATTCATATATGAAAATAGTGAGTGCAATTTAGAGAGACATTTATAAATTTATGAAATTTATCTCTATATTCTTTGCCATAGAATATAAAATTTAGAACTTAATTTGATCCTATACTACATATTCCAGTTTTATTTGCATCTATAGGATAATGGGATAGGTCTGCTGATATAATAAGTGGTCTATAATTAGTATCCTAAGACCATCAATCAAAGCACTAATTCAAAGATGTTTTAGAGACCTGATTTGATGCACTGGTATGACCCTTGAACGTACGTATTTATTAGATTAAATAATGATTATATTTCTAGAATGTTACAATGCTTGTTAAGCAAACTAACAAAAACATTTCAATGTCCATTTTAAAAACGAATAGCATATAAAAGAGAAAATATTTAAAATCAGCTATTTTGAAAGGGAACTTTTTAGAATTGTTTTCCAATTTGAGTGTTCATGGCTATCATTTATTTTTACTACACTTGCAAATTAATCTATAACTTGAATAAATGAAATAAATAATCAAAATATTAATACAGAAAAACTTATCACCCTTACCATTATGCTGGTTCATGGACAGTAGTTGAACAAGAGCAAGATGTGGGATACAGTAAATGCCATTCAAACAAACTCATAGTGGGAATGTGTCCAACAGGAGAAAAAACTATCATGCCAATAAAATTGGCTTAGTGAATATTATTTTTTTCTGATGGTTAGTAGTTTTGTTTATAGTGATGTAAGCATTCTCACAAGTAGCAAAGTGGTATGGATTTTATTTATTTTTAATAAACAACATACTGATATAGTTAAGCAGTAATGGACCAGGCCCATTTGACTGAATAGGGAGGATAATTAAATGACAAGACAGTAAAATATGGCACTTTATAAGACTAAGCTACAGGTCACCAACAACTCACAAAGTTTGTTTTCCAAAGTTCATGTATTCTTTGCAAATAAACATTGAATACAGGACTTGAACCAGAGTTCAAAAATGACAACCATTTTTGTTGCATATGAAAAACAAAAGCAAAGCTGTCGACTCAAACAAATGAAAAGTAATTTAGCACAAACCCTTTCTTTACAAAGAAAGCCATTGCCAGTAATTTATCTTTCAGATAATTGATAAACTGTAACATTCTCTGAACAATACTTTGCCAGAAATTTGTCTCTGACTTGCTTTAGTTTAATTTTGGCACAAAGCAAGTAGGACTCTTATTTGCAAAGAAACAAATGTGTACAAATCTGTAAGTAAACAAGTTCAGTTGGGAATATTCCCAAATTATAAGAATGCTGAATTCAGGGTTATTCTTACTTTTCAGCTTTCAGTGTTACCATGATTACTGACTAACTCAAGACTTCTGAGAGTGCTATTAAATTAAATCTGTTAAACTGAAATAAAATAATAATGATGACAGTTGGGTTTTTCTAGTCAAAAGATTTCTTGTTCCTTCCTTTTAGAGTGCTATGTAAAACCATGAAATTGAACATAACTTAAGGATCATCCTAACCATTTGATACTGCATATTGCAAACTAGATTTGCAAACCTATTCAGATTGTCGCTGGCGAGAAGACTGAAATCCGAAATATGACAATTTAAGGCAAGAACTACATGTTAAAATTAAAAAGTTTATTTTGATCATTATGACTATTTCAGCATTATTTCTTTCATCTTTCTTCCAGTGTGATATATCCCTGAAGAATGGGATTTAGATTCTCTCTATTCAAACTTTTGATGGCTAAAGATGAAAATTGATTTCTAGTGTAGCAATCTGTATATAAAATTGACATATTGCATTCCATTACTGGATTAGGATTTCCTTACAATTGGCACTTGAGGGTATTTCATTCTATTAGGCAAGAAAATAATAATTTTCTCCCCAGTTCGGGAATATGAGCTTATCTCTCCAGCCACAACTAACAGGGATAATAGCTCAGACAGAGAATAATATCAAAACAGAAGACTCTGATCAGATCTTTCAACTAAGGATATATTATTCTGTCTGTTTCACTTTCTATATATTACAACAGGAGTTGGCAGGAGTTGTTTGTGTCATCGAATTCAATTCTATGCTCATTGCCAAAATCCAAATTAAACCATCTCAGACAGATGGTTGTGTAAATATCTAATTTGCACGTAAATATATGTAGTAAAGAGGAAACCCACCAACTACTGATGAACAGTTTTATTGCTTAATAATTGGAAACTTCCTGCAATGAAAATGCATTATTTCTGCACACTGAAATATAAAAGAAGAGAGCATGACTTTCCATGTGACATCCTTTTGGGTATTTGGGTGAGCTGTACCAGTTCTTTTAATCTCTTTTCATGGGACAGTATCTAGTTTTCCAGATCCTCCCCACTGTTTTTTTTTTTTTTTTGGAAACTGCTCCACTTAATTTATTTTGGAAAGTGTGACGCTCAGTACAGCAGTACTGGATATAGTTCTTTCTTTAAATCTCTTTGAAAGTGTGAAGATTTAAATGTTCCTCCTCTTATACTATAAGTTGTGCTTTAACAAATTGGTTTTATTATGTGGAATGTTGAATTTATATAAAACCAGACATGGTACAGAAGTTGCAAGAAATCATACTAAAATAAAATGGCATTTGAAATGTTTAACAACTTTGAGAAATGCTTCACTGTACCTGTGAACACACTGAGGATCACTCATATTCAGGAAATTGTACAAAATCTAATATAACCACAGAAGTAGAGTTCAGAAACATTCTCATCATCTGTGACTTAAGCATATTATATAAATAGAGCCATGTCCAGAAGGCTGATCTAACTGTAGGTTGCTTTGGAAGATGATAATATACTTCTTTTTGTACAAGAATTTACTGTGTCAGCTCAAGACAAGAATGAATACTTGGAGACAAATATTCAGAATAAATGGAGATGTATGATGGAGACTTTAAAAAAAGGAACATGCATAAATTTAATAATAAATAAAATGAACATTGAGAATAGTATGACAAGAAGAAGTTAGGTAAATGTTTATATGCAGATGAGATATTTGTGGAAAAGACAGATTATTAATCATGGAAACTTCAAATTTCCCGGCACTGCCTTATGAAATGAATATCAAAGATTAGTGAAATAAAATTTCCTTTTGAGGAGAGTTATTTTCTTTGAAATTTTCTGAGTAATCAAAAAGACTAAAGATAGTGGGAACTTCCAGTTGCAAGGCTTCGGTGGCGGCAGGAATCCGCTTCTCTGCAGGTCCCTGCTGCACTCGCCGCTGAGGTATTTGGGGGTTGTCACTGCCCTGAAGAGGCAGCGGAAGACAGAGGAGATCCGGGCAGGGGTCTGGGAATATCGCACCCCCCTTCCCCAGCCGGCTAGACTCCTTTTTCCTGAGGCGGTGGAGCGGCTGTCAGAAATGGCAGCCATAAAGAAATCCTCAACCAGATAAGACCGTGCAGGAGGAAGACAGAAGGAGAAGTTTTCTTGGCTGAACTGGGACATTAAGTTACTTTTAAAATACCCTGGAAACCTGACTTTTGGATTGATACATTTGTTTCCAAAAGAAGTTGCTACAGCAGCGAAAGTGCTCACTCCTCTTCCTTATGAAGAAAGCAATGAGCACAGAAAAACCTGTTTCTTTAAGGTAAAAACAAGCTCTTTGTTATAAGTGGGAAGGAGAGGACTAAAAAAAATCTTTAAAAACTGATTGGAGGAGATGCTTTGAAGATTATAAGACCAACAACTAATTGCAATATGGCTTTAAAATATATTTGGGATTTTTCCCCAGGAGGAAAAGTTGCAAAGAGAAGAAGAGGAAATAATCTCTGGCTGTTTGGATTGTTTGATAATTTTGACATTTACAAATTACTTTAAGACTAAAAACATCTGGGTTTTTCTGAAAAATTTACAATTTACAATCCATCTGTGGATCAACTAAAAATGGAATATGAAAAATTAAGAGAACAAAATGGCAAGAATTCATTGGGAGCTGTCTTCCACTTTTTAGAAATGGCAGTTTCTACGTACCAGCAAATACTTGACAAAGAAGGAGAAGAAAAAGAAGAAAAGGAAGCCATTTTTAATGGATAAAAAAGTTTGATTAAGAAAGAAAATAGGAAGAGAGGAAGGAAAAATGAGAATTTAAGATTCAATAAAACAACCAAGAAAAAGAAAAATAAGGTGAAAAAAAGGTACAATGTTAGAAAGCAATTGAAAAGAGAATTACAACAGAGAGGGGAAGCTAAAAAGGTGGAGGTTAGAAGGGGGGGGGGCAAAAGGATCAGACTGGAGAAGAAAGGGAGGGAAAAAGGGAAAAAAAGCCACAGTCTGAAACAAGATATCTTTTTTATAGATAAAGGATAAAGGATAGTGTATAATTTAAGAAAGATTCTGCAAGAGTACATAAGATAGTATTGTAGTATTTGCATTTGAAATAGTCTGCTGGAATATGAAAAGATTTAACCAAATATTAAAATATTAAAATGTTTTATAATGATAGATTTCAATATTTAATAAAATATTAAAGAGAATGTGTAAAATGATTCATGCTTAGTTATACTATTAAATAGAATTAGAATTAGAATGGAAATTATATACTTAACTATATTATAAGTTTATTATTCTTCCCCCCCCCCCCAAAATGCAACATGTAGAATGTACTAAGCAGAATCAGAATAGAAATTATGTATTATTTTAAGTGTTACTTTAGGGAAAGGCGTCATACCTTAAAAGTGATTACAGGGGAAATTCTTTGCTAAAGAGAAGAGATAAATAGATGATTAGAAAAGAACAGACAAAAGATACAAACATAATGATTTTGAAATAAGATGAAATAAACAAAATATAATTAAGAGAGTGAAAAGAAGGGAGAAGTTATATAGAAAATATAGAATGGTTAATAAGATATAAATGGTATATAAGGTGAGCATGAACTTGATTTAGGTCTGTAAAAAAAGATGTAACCCGGGGCTAAGCCACTTTTCAAAAGAAGTTTTATGTTTTATGTCTTGTGTTTTGGTTAGCTATGTTTTGATTGTGAATTAACGAAACCTTGGAGGAATAAAACTAAAGGGAGAGAAATTTGGAAAAGACATGTATAAATAATAATTAAGAAGGTTTTATCTTTTTATGTCTTGTTTTATGTTTTGTATTTTGTGTGTTTATGCTTGATGGAGAACTAATAAAACCTTGGTAGAAAGAAATATAATTGAATAAAAGTGAAGGGAGAAACAATGAGAAATTTGGAAAAGATATATATGTGTTTAAATGGAAATGTGATAATATGGAACTATGCTTTAAAAAATAATGCTTTATTTGCCTTGTTAAAACTTATAAGTAATTTTTGAGAAAGGAGGTTTTATACTTTGATGTCTTATGTTTTGTTTGTTTTTAAAATCAATAAAAAATTGTTTAAAAAAAAAGACTAAAGATAGCTTTCATCTTATTCCCAAACAAGTATCAGTGATAAATGACATAGTCAGTGGATATTTGATTCTTGCAATCATGGAATAACAATTTCAAGTTTAAAAAACAAAAAACAAAATACCACTCTTCATAAAACTAATGGCACAAGATTATTAGTCTTAAAAATGACAGATATTGCAGGAATGGAAAACATAATTTATCCAAATACCTTAAACTAAAAGAATTATAACTCTTGAAGTTGAGTTGGATTGGATTCTACCATCTTCCACTGATGATAATAGTACTTTAGGTTCCTATTGTTATGCTTTCCTTTTCTTCTTTTTCTTTTCCCAAGAGTCTCATGTATCCCTTGTATCTTCTTTTTTCTAGGGAGCTGAAGGTTTTTGGGATAATTTTACATTATGATTTTACACCTAAATGTGGAAAAGAAAATACTGGAAGCCCCATTCTACTAATAGTTGAGATTTCAAGATACTAGCTGTAGAGTTGATGGGTACATACAAATGCCAATGTATTACTACATTGAAAGATTCACTAAAGTTGGCTCTGAACTGTGAAGCAATAGATACATTTTAATTTTGTTCTTAGATTTCTTAGGAAGCAAAGAATGAAAGGTGCAACTTTTCCCCCAGATTGATACAACAACAGACTCAATCCCAATGCTAAAACTTTTTCTTCCTGGGAGAATCACATAGTGGAAAAAAGCACAATGGATTTATGCAGGAATTTGATAACTGAAGGAAAGGGTCATTTTTCGTTTAACATTGAATTACTGGAGAAAAAAACTAATCCCCATTTTTAAACAAATTTTACAAACACTGCAAATGATGTTCACATACAAATAAGTAATTTAACATGATTGTAGTACAACAAAGGAAGGAAGGATGAATGGAGAGAAGGGGAGAGAGAAAGGGAAAGGAAAGGAAAAATAAAATAGAATAACTATAACATAGCAACTGTAACAAGATACAATAACCAAAATTTCTTGATTTTGAAAAAAAAAAATCAGTGTTGGATCCATAAAAAAGACTCACTATATCTTTTATGGGTTTGTGAGGCTTGCTGCTATTATACATAGTTAGGTATTTAAAAGTCATTAATGATTATCAGGTGGCAAGCTGACATTTTAAAGCAATATCTCTGTGCACTCAATGCAGGGTTTCTTTTACATGTTACATATTTTGCCAGCTCAGATCCTGTAACAAGTGGGTTGAAATGAGCAAAGTCTGCCTCACTGCTTACAAATAAAGCATGAACAGTAGGAGGTCTTAGAGCTATTTAAAGAATTTAATGGACTTTGGAAATTATTCAGTGTGCCTCATGCTGTTTTTTTCCCATTGAACACTCTGAAATTATTTTTTAAAGGTTGAGAAGTTCAAAGATCCCATCAGAGAACTCCAGTTTTTAGTATTTCCATAATAATGTGTTGAGAAGCTAATGAGAGTTTCCTGGCCAAGCTCACACCATAATGTGGGTTAATTTAATGTGCAATCATCTATTAAAAATATAGACACATTTCTGTGGAGTCCTTGGTGCTTTTATTCTTTCGAAGGTGTTGATAATTTTATGTGTCTTCTCTAGTTATTGCTTTTCTGTTTTGATGAAATATTGTCTCTGTTCCATATCCATATGTTTGGTTGAGTGTAGGAGAATGTTATAGTTTCTAGACACTGAATTATGGCCTTTGCTATGAGACCTGAGAGAGAGGATTCCTTGGGTGTTCCTCTGATTTGTTTGTAAAATTGTCCATCAAACTGAAGGAAATTAATGAGGCAGAGATTGATGAGGTCCATAGTTCTGCGTATTTTGATCTTAGTGTATTTGGTTAAATGTGTTGTGTATTACTGCTGCCATTATTTTGCTAATTCTGGATCTATGGACATAAAAGTGCTGTGACATCGAATGAAATCATAATTTCATCTTCTATTTTTAGGTCTTTGATTTTCTGGAGGCCCTGTGGTGGGGACTTGACAGAATGTTTCACTCCTCTGTGAGATGTCCAAGCTTTTGCAAGTTCTTTGACTATGTTATATGTCAGGGTCCCTCTTAATCATATAAGCCAGGGGTGTCAAACTCAATTTCATTGAGAGCCAGATCAGCATTATGGCTGTTATCAAAGGGACAGGTGGGTGTGGCTGGGTGGACAGGTGACTGGGTGGATTTGGCCAATTTGACCTAGTCTGCTCAATGTCTCTCACATCCAGGGGCACCTGTGAGGGGCCAGACAAGGCTTGGAGGGGTGATCCAGGGTGAGCACTAAAACCTGGGGGTGGGGCAGCAGAGCATTGTTACCTGTGTGTAGCTGGGGAGGTTGCCTAGGGGTTCAAATGGTGCTGGCGCATGGTGGTGGGTACCCGAACTTTCTGTTCAGTTTTACGCTGGAGTCCAGTCAAAGAGGCAAAGGCAGTGGGGAGAGGTCAAAATGGGAAGCCCCTGCTCACTGCTGCCTGCCCATTGCCCACAGCAATTTCCCATGTTCACCCCCCCCCCCAATTGCAGTCCATGCAGCACTGTTCAACCTCCTAGGCATCCTCCTCAGCCATGCACAAGGACTGATGCCCTGCAGTTCATGCAGTAGTATTGCAAGATCACACAAGATCAGTAGTATGAGATCTTGTGATACTGACCATGCACTACAGTAGTTTAGGCCTCTATTTTTTGCAAACTGAGCCTTGTACAAGATCCAGCTGAAGAGCATTTGCAAGATGATGAGATTTGGGCCAGTGAAATTGCCTTGCTTGAAGCCTCCCATTGGCTTGAAAACACCTTTTGCACTGTTCCAGTCTCGGCATGAAGATCATTTATAAACTGATGGGAGGTTTCAAGCAGTCCCAGTCTTGTCAACTTGCAAACACTCTTTGTGCCAAGAGTGTAAAAATGTGAAAGGTTTCCAAGCCCCTGGGAGGCTTGAAGCAAGGGATTTCACTGCCCCAAAGTCTCATCAGCTTGCAAACGCTTTTCATACTGCCCCAATCCTCCTCTGTGTTCAGGATGGGACAAGGGCAGAGAGATTGGCAGCACTGCTTTCTCACATGGGTGGGATGGTCCCAGTGAAATGAGGCTGCAAGGCAAGGCTGATGAGCAGGGCATGGAGGTGCTAGTGCAGGTGCAGTGCTGATCTTCAACCTGGTGTGGCCATCCAAGCCAAAACATAGTCAGTCTTAGATCCAACCCAAGTGGCCACCCTGGAACCAGCAAGAGTGTGTAGGCCTAGGGGGCAGATGGGGCTGGGTCAGGGTGGCCCCTCACTGGCCAGACTAAGGATATCTAAGCACCTGTTGGGCCAGGGTCAGACTGAGGTGCTGTGGGACAGTCCTTCGCTTTATTCAGGGCAGCTCCATGAGGCAGATCTAACCACATCACAGGCTGGATGGGGTCTGCAGGCTTTGAGTTTGACATCCTTGATAGAAACTAAGCTAAGCTAAAGCTAAGCTTTATCATCTCTTTTTCTGTCTACACACATTAAAAATGAAATTCTGATGCCTCCCCCCCCTCTCTCTGTGTGTAGGTCTAGGTGTTTTCGGCTTTGTGCCAGTGCAGGCAGTGTGTGATCGGAGCTGCCGTTTCTCTATAAATACTGGTGGTGGGGGCTGGTGTGCTGGGCTGGTTGGCTGTGCTGCTGCTTCTTGATTGGTTGATGGAGTTGATGTTGGTATAATGGGCTGTGTGATGGCCTTGTGAGTTTTGTTGTGGAGATACCCATTACCCATTACCCAAGCCATTAAAACACAAGAGGCTAATGGAAAAAAGATCACTACGAAACAAATGACCCAGGAGATTACAGCACAAGATCCAGGATAACTCCACAACAAAGAGAAGCACAGAGCTGAAGACCAAGCCTGAAGATGATGAATGAGACTTTATCAAAATGTTGCCTAGATACTTCCAATCGTGGGTACTTACATGTATGGCATTCAGCTTTGTTCGGGCATTTTCCCATGTCATAGTAGTGGTGCTTTTAAAGTTGTAGCAACGTTTCAGCAGAATCTCATCTGCCATCATCAGGCTTCTGTATAGTGTTCATCTGTGAGTCAGACTTTTACAGTGGTTTCAGATTTGAATTTGGGGCAGCCTATTGCTGTGCCAGAATGGTTTTTTCTTCCTCCTGATTGGTTGGGAGTCTTGGTCTGTGTTTATTGGTCTTGGAGTTTGCTGTGTTCTGCTTGATTGGTGTTTCTAATATCTTCTGTCTGTTTTTTGGCTCTTTTTGTATCTTGATTGGCTGGCAACATTGTGTTACTTTATTGGAGGCCTTTAGTGCAGCTTGGCTCTGGGTAAATGGACGGCTATCATTAGTTAGGAAGCTAGGTTTCATCTGGGTGCCTGGTTGGGGTGTGTTTGAGCTGGAGGTATCAGGGGGGATCTGTTTGTGCCCAGGATTTTGCCTGTCTTGTGGTGTGGAGATTTTTTTGTTTGTGAGTGCAGGCTTCCAAATGATTGACAGTCTGGTGGAATCATCTCTTCTATTCATGCTGTCTGGTCTTTTTTCAATCTCTATGGCTTCTCTGATGATTCTGTGGCTGGGGTTTTCTATAGTGGCTAGGGTTTTGGTGCCATTGAAGTTGATGCTATGACCTGTGGCTTCCATGTGTTGGACTAGTGAGGAAGTGTGTTCCAGCTTTTTGACTGCATTTTTGTGTTCATCCAGGCGGGTACTTATATATATATACCGTATATACTCGAGTATAAGCCGAGTTTTTCAGCCCATTTTTTGTCAGATTCCCCACTGAAAAAAAAATGGTGTGGAACTCCGGAGCTGGGCAGCCACTTCCCTGCTTCCGTGTTTCCTTTGCAACTTTTAAGCATGGGGGTAATCGGAAGCAGAAAAGTTCTTGCATGAGAATATATTGTTTTTTCTTTTTTTAACTGTTTTTACGGGGGGGGGAAAGACCCACCACCATGTGAGAATGCTCAGACACGAAATCTACCTGACCGAAAATATGTGTGTGTGTGTGTGGGGGGATTTTAACAGAGGGAAGATGTAGGGAGAAGGCAAAAGTGATGGAAGATCCTTCAGGGGAAATTGAGGGGGAGACTCACCCTTGGTCCAGATGAGCCCCCTTCCATGCCCCTAAGGAAGCAGAGGCAGCAAGCAAGGGCAGGCAAGCCCCACTTCACGGACTCCGTCCATCCTTGCTCCCACCCACCCACCCACCCAAAGCGACGAAGTCCCCCAATCACGCAGCCCAGAATTTCCCTCCCCTCAGGGGGCAGCAACGACGCCTGGTGTTTCCCGAGACAAGAAGCTCTGTCGTGCAATGAAAGCGCCCTGGCTCTAGGCTCAAGGCTCAGAAAACAACACGAGCCGAGGTTGCTTTTTTAGCCCATGAGCCTAGAGCCAGGGTGCTTTCATTGCACGGCAGAGCTTCTTGTCTCAGGAAACACTGGGCATCATTGCTGCCCCCTGAGGGGAGGGCGATTCTGGGCTGTGCAATTGGGGGACTTCATGGCTTTGAGTGGGTGGGAGCGAGGACGTTGACTTTAAGCGCTGCCGACCAAGTGTTTCACAAATACCAGTGGGACCTCCGTCCACCACCACCCCTCCCTCTTTTGCCTCCTTCCTTCTGATCAATCAGGTTTTCCCAGTATTTGTTCACAGCTGCATTTTCTCTTCTGCTGTGCTAGGCATTGAATACGGGGATTTCTGATTCACCTTACACGCACGTGGATATGCCGTGGGGCATTTTCTTCCAAATGTCCCACTGGCAGAGAACACTGACTTTCATGATAGTGAGATCATTTCCCAAATTAATTGATTCACTAACCCAAAAGAAGATGATGATGACAGTGGGAGGCAGGAGTCACTCTCTCCCTTGCAAGAAAAAAGCAAGAGCCATTCTTATGATCTCTCTCTCTCTCTCTCCCTGTAATACAGTCAAGGCCTTTCCAGCACGCGGGATCTGCTGCCGCCGTTTTGCACCTTGCAAATGCAAAAACCCCAGACAAACACTATACAGAAGCCTGATGATGGCAGATGAGATTCTGCTGAAACGTTGCTACAACTTTAAAAGCACCACTACTATGACGTGGGAAAATACCCGAACAAAGCTGAATGCCAGATATGTATGTGTGTGTGTGTATATATATATATATATATATATATATATATATATATATATATATATAAAATAACAAGGTTGATACTATTTTACTAGATGGTACAAAGCTATTATAGAATCTAGTTGTTCTGCTTCAGATACCATGAAGCCTCTTCCCAGCAGTTGTTCTGCTTCAGATACCATGAAGCCTCTTCCCAGTAGATAACAGAGAAAACCTGTCATGGAGAGGATGTGTAGTATCCTGATAATACTGCAGACCCTAGTGAAGCACTTATTTGCCATGTCCTGGATAGAAGGAAGTGAACTTCCAATAATCTTTTCTGTCATCCTTTTCCCACTCTCTGCACAGTCTTCATGTTCAATATAGTAATACTTCCAAACCAAACAGTAATACAATACAACAGGATGTTTTCAATCATCCCTCAATAGAAAGTGGTAAGAATGAGGAAGGAAAATGTGCTCTTCTCATTTTTCACAGAAAATGCAATAACAAGCAAAGATTAATCACCAGTGCTATCTCTATCCTGGAATTTCATCAGGATTTTGTTACAACAGGACAATGAAGCTACACCACCTGCAGCTCTTGAAAGCTAAATATTTTTTTTAAAAATTGTTAGTCAGAAAAGATGCTATTGGACGCCATATTTTTTCACAGGCACAGGGTCTGACATTACTGCAGATTTATTATTAAATGAATCATAGTAGCTTTGACTTGGAAGTTGAGCCAAGACCCTAACTGTTATTCTAACAGTTTGAGCCTGCATTTTTACAGCAGGTTGAGATAAAGAGTCAGGCTAACATAAATCTATGAGTCTCTAAGGTGTGAATTCTACAATCAATTAGTCACTGGCAGGCACAGGTTGGAACAGTAATAAAAAATTCTAGTCCTAAAGTTGTTACATAAGAAGTATGGGGGAAAGCATCCAGGTTCTAAAAGAAACATATAGCAGTACTGAGGGGAAAGTATGATCACAGTGTTGGCTCAAATCCAATTTTTTACTATAACTCCCTATATAGCACGATATGACAGAAAACTATTTTGTTACAATGGAACAAAAAATGTGATGTTCTAAAACAGAGGCACATTTATGTTAATGTTTTGTACATCTGATTCATGAATGCATATTTGTATTATTTTATGCATCTTCCTTTTGTATTCCTTATCTTTTTCAGACTTTAAAAATGTACAGTTAAGCAAGAGTGCCAAATATTTCATGTTTACCTTGCTTGTTTTATGAAACATGGAATGAAAGTTATAGCCTTGTTGGCACATTAAATAGCTCTGCAGGCGCAAGAAGAGATGCTTTGAATAATTTATCTTTTGTAAACAAAAATGGAACATTTTGTAAATCACAATGTGCATTATCAGAGAAAACACTTTTTGGAAGGGCTGAAGATTGTTTACATAAAATGGGGAAAATATTGAAGAGATGTTTTTATATTATTCATATTAGCTTTAAATATATTAGCCGTGTTAAAATATTGAGAAAGAACTTTCTGCTTCTCCATCATGGATGAAAAAGTATTTTTCAAATTATGAAATTTTGTAATTAGACTGTATTATTTCCATTCCTTTGCTCCTATCTCACCAATAATTTTTATCTCATTGGGATGTAATATTTCATGGAAAATGTAAGCTTAATGCAATTCAATGTTTCCTTTTTAAAACTGTAGTTGTACGTATATGCATAATTCAACAAAAATGATAATGATGTTTAAGGTTTAGTTATAATCAGTCAACATTCAGATATGAGAATAGATGTGGGAGATAAACAAGTGCTCAGTCGGAACAGTCATAACATATAAAGTGAGGACTGTGCTGATTATGACAAAGCCAAATGAAGCTATTGATGCAGTGGGAAGAGACCAAGGAAGAGTTTCCTGGCTCCTTTCTAAGTCTATGACATACACTTCAAAATAGTTCATCGTCCTTGTCCTCTATACTTCATATTGCAGCTGGATTTATATGCTTCAGAATGCCAGATGAAGATGAAATGAAAGCAAAGAGTTACAATTTACACTAATTTATTGCAGGCTACCATGGTAACTTTATTAAACTTGTTTGAAAATTATATCTTGAGCTAATTCATTTATTTATTAAATTTATATGCTGCCGATCTAACTGTTGAGCAACTCTGAGCAGCTTGCAATGTCATAAAACACAATATAAAACAATTTGAGTGTTTAAAACATTAAAAAAAATTAAGCATCAAAATTACAAAATTACATTACAGTTAACAAGAAACTGGATAGAAAGGGATCAATACGCAAATGAGGTGGAGTGGATCTTTTCCTAATCTACTAACCACCCCCAGAATGGGATGCCCCCATCATGGTTCCAAACCAGGTTTTCAGGCTCTTTCAGAAGACAAGAAATTGGGGGTGGATCTCACCTCAAGGGGAAGGGTTTTCCAGAGGGCAGGAGCAACAACAGAAATGGCTCTTTTCCTGACCCTGCAAGCTGAAATTCCTTGGGTAACAGGGGCTACAATATGCTTCTTCTGCCTGAGCCAATGGGACATAATTAATTGTGTAATAAATGTTCTTATTGTGTAGTGTTAATATTTTTTCCTAATAAATGCTGTTTAATTAACCAATTTAACACAGGCAGGTCTCTTCTCTTAGGAAAAAGAAATAAAACACACACCCAGGATGGGAGATGTCAAACAACAATCTATTAGAAAAAATGGAAGAATTCAGACAAATTGGAACACTTTCAAAGAAAGGGCGCATCTATCACTTCTGGAAACCAAGTCTTATGAGGAAATATTAAGGAAGCATTTAATCTTGAGAAAAGAAGTTTGCAGTTCACAAGTTCACAGAAGTCCCTGGTCGCATTCTCAAAGTGCTGGTTTCCTTTAAAGTACTTTGAGATGACTCTGTTATTCCAGAATTCAAACATTGAGTAATGAACCTAAATAACAGATGAAGCAGTCTCACAAATATTGAAAAAAAAAACCCATATCATTAAGCCCAGTTTGACAATATAATCAATTTTCTAGGGAGGAGTTGGATCCCTCTCATTTGGTAATGTTACACAGAGATTGGCCTACTATCAATCATGTTTGACTTAGAAACCCAATGGCTCAATGACATTAGCCTTCTATCAATGCTGATGCAATGTTTGAACCCTAAATGTATTTTTTTTTTTGTATTCAGTATATTATAGTAATGGTACTTATATTGAGGAATAGTTTTTCTGATATAAGACTGAAAAATATTAAGAATTTCCCCTGAAAGTTTACATATTTATACTAAGCACAGAAAACTACATTACTGGTGTTATGAACTAATAAAAGCGCTTAAATAAAGTTTTAACAAACCTTAAAGAAAAAGCAGGGTTCTTATCCTGCACTTCTGATTGGCCAATAATAGCGATATTGGATTGGTCTGTTCTGGGAAATCTGATTGGCTGTTAACGAGCCACTCTCATTGGTTCAAGGGTTTAACACTTCCATGTTTCTCATTGGCTAATAGGTCAGCAGCCTGCCCTATAAAAGGGCTGCTGCTGCCCTAGGGTTTTTGCTCTGTTCAGAATGATTAATAATAAAGAGTTGAAGTTCACTGTTCACTGCCTCGTCTCCGTTCCTTGCGCCCATGCGCAGAACTTAACAACTGGGGTACTCATTTTGAAACATATTATTCCAATGAACATTGTTTATCATCACTAGGATGTAATTATTGAGCAAAATCAGTAAAAATGGTATAACATTGTGTGATATGAATACTAGCTATTTGATAAAATGTGTGAACTGATAAATATTCTTGGTGTCAAGCAGTATATTTATATGTGATTGATATGAATCTGCTCCCGTGCTAAGAAACAAAATAGATTATTTCATAAATGATGGATGCCAATTGTCAATATCCTAAATAGAAATATCATTTCTAATGTTTTGAAGAGAAAAATATACTCATTTTTGCAAAAGAGTGTAGTTAAGAATCAAATATAAAAGTGCCTGAAAACTTGTATAGTTTGTAAAGGGGCAAAAAAAGGACAAAGCAGGTACTGGTTCTGTAGAACCGGTAGCTCTGAAGAGCAGCAGACACCAAACCGGTTCAGTGTCTCCTGCTCTGTTTGACCTACCCGCCCTCCCGGGCTCTTTTTTATTTCCTGCTTTTTCAACTTCAGCTGCTTTGTGCAGCATAGCTGAGGTTGAAAAAGCAGGAAAGAAAAGGATTTTCAAATGCTGCACACCGGTGCAGAACAATATTCATAATGTGAGCGGAGGAACTCTTGAATCCCACCCTCTGCCTGTTATACAGGTGGGCCTGGGCTTAGGACCACAATTGAACCCAAAATTCCTGTTGCTAAGTGAGACAGAAGTTAAGTGAGTTTTGCTCCACTTTTATATCCTTTCTTGCCACAGTTGTTAAGTGAATCACTGCAGTTGTTTAGCAAGTAACGCAATTGTAAAGTAAATCTGGCTTCCCCATTGACTTTTTCAGAAAATCACAAAAGATGGTGACATGACCCAGGGATACTGCAACCATCATAAATAAGAACCAGTTGCCAAGTGTCTGAATGTTGGTCACATAATCATGGGGAAAATGTGACATCGTAAGTATGAAAACAGGTCATAAGCCACTTTCTTCAATGCCATTGTAACTTCTAATGGTTACTAAATGAATAGTTGTAAGTCAAGCACCATCTGTACATTCATCTGGGATGAACTGAATGAACTGAGTGCCAACACCCAGAAAGTTTGATGTTTGTATAAGTTAGCCAATATAATTTGAATATTTTAAAACTATTGAATTAAAGAGCTATATCTTGAACATAACAATGTTCCTTTACTTGCTGGTCCAATTCACTTAAATGACACCTCTTCTTTGAGATACTGTCAAAGAAATATGCCATCTCTGTCTGCCATATATACCAGTACATATTGAAAAATGTTATTTGTTCCTTAATACTATAATTTATTGTTTGCTTATAGGATAATAAAATATAATTGATATCAACAAAGAACTATTGAAGCATTGCCTACTTTAAAATAGATGGTAACAGCTATGAAGTGCACACTAGATATTGTTTACCCATCATTCTAAGCTCTGCTTTATCTAGGCTTGTGAAATCAATCAGAATAGCTCAGTTTAGACATTATACTAACTCCAAAATAAACCAACTGTATTATGGATCAATGCAGTGCCTTATTAATACAATTAGCTATTTTGCTTTTTAACAATGATGCAGAGGTGGTATTCAGCAGGTTCTGACCAGTTCTGGAGAACAGGTAATGGAAATTTTGAGTAGTTCAGAAAACCAGCAAATATCATCTCTGACTGGAGATTTTACAATATCCTTCCCTGCTACACCCGCCAAGCCACACCTACAGAACCGGTAGTAAATTTTTTTGAATCCCATCACTGGGACAAAGTATTTACATTGAAGATTGAATCCATGCATGCTATTAATGAAAATTATTGAAGTTGAAATACAATATATTCTATTAATATCACTATTGATATTTCACGTAAATACAAAATTATTTGCCCTTTGCCCAATATCACTGATGTGTGATATAAAATTTATTCAATTAATGAAGAAAATCTGTGATAGCTTTAGATGTTGGCTATTTAAATGGAGGGTCTAGTGATGCAGTCAAGTTGTGCTGTGGTAAAGTATGAAAATAGATTCACATATAATTTCATTTATTTATTTATTTAATTTATATCCTGCCTCCTCCTCCTCCTCCTCCTTATTCTTATTCTTTAATCCTTAGTGAGATTCACATCCTTTGGGGCTGGTTGGCAGCTCAACAGCTCGAGTCCTAGCCAAGGACCTAGGAACTGTTAAAGTAGCATTGGAGGATATAAGCTATTCCAAGCAGGGTGGTTTTTTGTAGAATCAGGGTATTCAAGTCTGATAAATTCAGAATTTCTAAATAGCCAGGTAGCCCTTTAGGTATTTCTCCAAGGGCTCAAATTACAGTTGGGATAACACTCGATTTCTTCTCCTTCTCCTTCTCCTTCCTCCTATTATTATTATTATTATTATTATTATTATTATTATTATTATTATCATCATCATCATCATCATCATCATCATCATCATCATCATCATCATCATCATCTTGCAAACATATAGGGATGATCCACATTCATCAAGCTGATGTGGCTGTAATCACCCAAGAAGTTCTTTCTTTAAGCCTGTCTGCAATGATGAAAACTCTTTGTGTTTGTAATACGTGTTAAAGATGTGGCCATGTCATAGACAAAGCATGTCTGCATTGTTTATACTGCTGTAAAGATAAGGAATTTGATGTAATATTAAATGTAATACTGCACACAATAATTTTTCTACACTGTCAATCCTTTCTCATTTTGTCCTTCACTGACATGGCCCTCTGAACTATAGGAAGTATTTGCTGCTAGTTTTAACCAACCGATTTGTCATTTTATTCTACTGTAATTCCTGATATTGGCTTGTTTGTGAAAACTATATGAAAGTCTGAGTTCAGATGAAATGAAAAAAAAAAAGGTTAATTGAAAACAAAAGCAGACATTTCTGACTTCCTTTTAGGCACAGTTGAGAATAACACTTTGTTATACAAAGTGTTATACATTGTTGACATTGATTAACTATACAGGTAGTCCTCAACTTATGACTGGTTGCTTAGAATGGACCTTGTTAGAGCTACCTATGACCCTGTTTCAATCAGACATCATCCATCAGGAGTTATATGAATGCATTTTGGGTGCTTGGCAACCAGCTTGAATTTACAGGTATTTGCAGGATTTTGCAGTCTTATGTGACTGCAATTTTTATCATGTTTTTAAAATCAGAAAGTGACATTCCAGTTAGCAGGCATTTAATGACTGCTCACAAAAAAGGTCTTAAAATGCACAGTCATTTGGTGACCCATTTAATAACCCCTATGAGTTACAGCCATAATTCCAGACTCAGTTATGGTTGTAACTCAAGGACTACATCAGTTAAAATACATCAATGGGTAGCCTTTAAATGAATCGCTAGCTTTAGCATTGTGGAACTTTGAGCTGGGAGAACTAAGCAAATGGTTAACCTTTTTCTCATTCAAATATTTGTGCTCAGTTGTGTCTGCATTATTTTCTTCATATTTACAATCATGTACATTGGGCAGAAATGTTTTGTTCAAGAATCTTCAAGACACACCACAAGAAAGATGGGATGCAATTACTCTACATGATTGAAGCCCCAGACATTTTAAAAATATGACATGTATGCATCCTGGTCACAGGGTTTTTAATTACAGAGAAGTATCACATTTCATCTTCAGATTGAATCTATGAAGTACTTCTATTTATTTCATTGTTTGTCTTAAATTCCTGTAATTTTCTAATAGATACAATCTTTGCTTCTTTGATGTTCAAAGAAAGCCCATCCTGTTCAATCTCTTGTTTTACATTTAGAATGTTTCTTAGATCTTCAGTTCCTACAGTCAATGTAGTATCATCCGCATAAATCAGATTACTGATATTTCTTCCATTTTGGCACCAATCTTCATTTCTTTGAGATCTGTGACATTTATAATGTACACTTACAGATTGAATAGGTGTGTGTGCTCCCAAAGTTAGATGAAAATAATCATTCAAGTATATTTCACCAACCTTTGTTTTTATTGAGGTAATAGAGATGGATTTTAACAGTAATATTAACAGTGCGTACTAAACAATTATAAGAACTGGAAAGATAGAAGATAGGCAATTGGCTATGATTGCTTAGTCTTATAGAATGATGCTTAGCTTGCTAGATATTCTAATGGAGAACACTGAGCAATGTCTTCAGTTTAAAGTAATATAAAAACTGCTTATCTTCAGCACAAAAGAAAGATGCTTCTATTTTAAATTATACTTTGTTTAAATATTAAGCAATATAAAGTAGTAATTGTGAATATCGTATGACAATAAAACACTGGACAAGACAGTATGGATAAAATAAAAATTGGGAGATTGGTATTGTGCCACTTAACTTATGGTTACGTTGTAATGGAAGTTTTTGTAAGTCCTTAGTTTAAAAGAAAGCAAATGTATTATTAATTTCCTAACAGTTTTACTTGGCAGTTTTTGAAATGTAAAATTATTCTTAAAGGTAAATTGATAGAAAACTGTCACTTTAAGAGTATCATTTTGCAAAGAAAATTATGCTTTTACTTTACAAATCCATTGTTGCAAAAGTATTACTTTAGACAGTCACACTATTTGTTTTTAATGCTTTCTCTACTGGTGTTGAACTCAGCAAAAACTACTTGAAGCATTCAGATACATTATAAAAATCATTAAATACCAACCATTTCCAATTACAGAGTCATACTTGCTAGACAATAGGTTGATACAGGAAAGGCATGGCTGGACAGTTTCATATTTGGAATGAGAATTTTCAGACAAAGATGGAGAGTCCAAATATATTAGATATTAATGTTGTCAAATGCATGCTTCCATAGCATTGCTTGCATTAAACAATTTGTTAATTACACCCGAATGATATACATTTGAGTTCATAATATAACTAAAAGAGCTAAGCATGGCCATAGGTTTTTCTCATATAAGAACATTGGATTGAAATCAGTATAAATTTTGTTCAGTTGTAGCTTGGAAACAGGCTAGACACACACATACACTCCCTTGGTTCTTTGGTCATTATGGCTATTTTCCTACTAATGTTTGATCTTTATAGCATTGGCCAGCTATTGTTCAAGAGACCTTGTTCTGACCACTGTTATTTTGGTTTAATGATAGATTGTTGCTAGTGTGAAATTATATATTTTATTGAAAGAAATTTTAACGTGAACCATATGATTGGAAAATCTATTTGTTCATAAAATGGCAGGGGCAATTGTCCCTTCCTGCATTTCCCTTTCTGTGTCTGGACCATTTACTCTAGAAGACATTAATAGCTCGTTGTAGTAGTAAAACAGGATAAACCAGGTTATGGATGTAGTACTAAATAATATCTGTTCATCATTGTATTCTCCTATGGATACCCAAAATACACTAGTCGTGGATATATCTTCATTCTATTGTATCATTATTGGGGATGTCAATGTACAACATTGCTAAAGAACTGACAAAAAAACATGGATATCTCACAGAAGGCAGCAAATATTCTATCAACTTCCAATAAGGTGCCTCCAAAAATACCTGATAATAGAAGATGAGAACATAGTATTTCATTCAATCAGACCCAGCATTAGCAAAAGAATTGAAATCAGAGGGATTTGTTGTTATATTTTGGATTACCTTTCTCAGGACTCATAGCAGAGACCATAATGCAATTCCTAGAAACCATAGCATTCCCATGTATACAATTCAAAATATGGATCTGGTAAGTAGATGACACCATCATAGTAAAGAAGGAACTAGAGAAGACAAATGAAATTATCAACATCTTCAAAGGAATAAAATTCATAAGGGAAGAAGAAAACAACAATGCTCTACTGTTTCTGGATATCCTCATCAGCAGATGAGGATGGCAAATAAGAAATGCAAGGGTATCATAAAATTACCTATACTAATTAAGTGTTCCACTACCAAAGTAACCTGTATAAGATCACTATTTAGATGAGCACAAACACACTACAGCAACCCTGAACATCAAGAAAAGGAAACAATCCATCTATATAATATCTTCCAACAAAATGGATATCCACACAGCTTTATCAAAAAGTGCCTGACCACTCAACTCATCACAGCAGAACCAACATAAGCTATGAAAAAGGCTAACACAATTCCATTAAAACAACAGTATTATAGTAAGTGTGATCACTCCCCTGGATGCTTCTCCAGATACCTCTCCAGATGTCAGCTCGGAGGAGGATGAACCAGTTGAAAGCACATCTGGAGGGGAGTTATTCAATGGCTCTAAGCCAAGTGAGAGGGATTTGCCTAAAGCACAGCTGCAGCAGGACAGCCCAGAGGCTTCAGGTCGGGGAAAACACCTAGCTGCAGCAAGTCAGCAATGAGGATGAGGAACAGCCTTCTGCACCTGACCCAAGAACACATAGAGAAAAGGCAGGAGCAGAGAAGGTCAGCCAGATTACTCACGAGGAGAAAGCCTTGCCCTTCTTGATGTGTTGCACCAGAATCTGGCTATTTAGCACAGCAGACAAATGGAGATGATGCTGGGAATGTGTTCATTTCCTAGCTGTGTGTTTTCTGGTCATTGTGATTCTTGTCTTGCTTTGGATTGACACCTTGACTTGGATTGTGCTTTGTGAACTTTAGACTTTGCTTGCCTCATGAACCCTATTGCATTGTGGTTTAATTTCCCCTGGAGGGTTTATTTTGAATGGGAAACTTTAAAGTGCCTTGTGGACTCATTGGCCATTGCTCTGTGGACTAGCATTGGTCCGCTTATGGCCACCAAATGAGAAGGAAGGACTCACTGGAGAAGAGCCTAATGCTGGGCACGATTGAAGGCAAAAGAAGAGGACACCAGAGAATGAGGTGGCTGGATGGAGTCACTGAAGCAGTCAGCATGAGCTTAAATGAACTCCGCGGGATGGTAGAGGACAGAAAGGTCTGGAGGAATATAGTCCAAGGGGTCGCATTGGGTCAGACACGACTTCACAACTAATACTAATGACCATATACCCATTATTACAAAATAACAAGATTGCTAGTGGTGGTGTTAATGGTTTTTTTCCACAATCCCAACTATTCCCTGCAAATATAGGGGAAACAGTGGAAAATAATGAGAAATTCCTGGGATCCAACTCAGTATCTCTTATTTTTCTTTCTCAGCATGAAACTTAAGAAACACATTTCAAACAAGCATAAACATTAATTAAATATTATAAAAGTGAACTTTTCATCATATCTTTAATGAGAACACATGAAATGTTGTCTAACTGAATTTGCATGAACACCTCATGGTAGCCGAGAATTTTAGTGAGATCACTGAAGCCTTACAAGTGTTGACTTTTATCTCCAAAGATTATTATGTTCTATAGAGATGCATCCCAGTCTTCTACTAATAGCATCAATACCTTTGCACATTTTTCATTATTATGGGTAGGCAGTTTCTAACAGCTGTTTAAAGCCAAAGTGTTTTTTCAGCTGTTAAATGACACTCCATAATGGATCTTGGAATTAATCTCAGCTACTAAACAGTTTCTCTTCGTCTCTCTCCTTATGTTCAATAATTGGCATGCCGGCTAAATGTGTATCTTCTGATGCCCTTGGCTCAAAAGCAGGTTTTTCTTTTACTGGATGTGCTTTGCTATCCTTTTGAATTATGGCTGAAGATACAATTCTTCTTCTGTTCTTCCCATATCATCTTAGGAAATATAGTTGCAACAGCACTCTGGTTACTAACTTCATAAAAAAATTGCCATGGTTAAGCTTTTCAATTGACTACATCTCTTTACAGCAGGGCTGTCAAATTCCTGGCCTGCAGGCTGGATGAGTCACACACTGGCCATGCTCATGCCCAGTTTAATGAAGGGGAAGAGTCCCGCTATGTCACATGATGCTGCGGTGACGGCGTGAGTTTGACACCTCTGCTGTACAGGAATATTGCCAAGCAATAGACCCTCTTGAGTTCTACACTAGAACTTTCTAATATTTTTATTCATCTGCTTAACCACCTGCTGGTTGGTTTCTATTGGATATGCCGGTTACTGGAACTTCATAGCTATATCCAAATTCTGCTATACTTTATTTATTTGTATCCTGCCTTTATTATTTCTACAAGCAACCCAACATATCCAATACATCTTCTTTCTCCTGTTTTCCCTAGAACAACAACCCTGTGAGGTGGGTTGGGCTGAGAGAGAGTGACTGCCTCAAAGTCACCAACCTGGCTTTCATGGCTAAGGTGAAGCTCCTACTTTGGGTCCTGGTGCCTTAACCACTAGGTCAAATTGCTTGTAAAATCTCATTAAACTCAAATGCCAGGTTCAAATCTCTTCTTCCTGCTTACTAATTGATCATTTCCAGGGTATACCATACAATAGTTACCTCTGTCGATGGGGTAAAAACACAAAAATCACAAAAACATGTACTGTCCATCTGAAGAGACTATAAGATTTATTATTCCTATTCTTAAACAATTTCCTAAAAGATTTTTTTTGGCTAGTAGTCAATATTAATACATCTATGACTTTTACTGCTGCCAATTTCTTTTGGTCAGTTATATAGACCTGGAAAGGATGTCCCAGAGTGTATTTGTTTTTAGTCTTTTTATTGCTTTTTCTTTGTATATATTTAGTTTCATTTTTTTACTTTTAATTTTTTCCCTTATTCTGTTTTGCTTGACTGAAATATTGTTTTAAAAAAACATCGTGCTTCTTTGACTGTATAGTAATGGAACTGAATTACACAGAAATAATATTTTCTTTGATTATGGAAAAATAATTGATATTATTCTTTTCAGTCCACACATTCATGACTGAAAAAACAGCACATGGGGCTGGTCATTTCTTTTCTTGAACATAGGGAATTAAGAAAGATAATATATTTTTCAACCAAATCCCCAGCGCACTTGATACATGCACACATACACAGATGGTGTGTGCATTTATTACATTAATCAGAATATATATATTTTTAGGTAACTTCTGATAAAGCATTCATCATTGGATATCTTCTGAATAATCCAAAGCAAAGTGGACCATTTCACTGATTTGGAAAACAGAGATATAATCAAATCTTGTAGTCTATGCATTCCCCTATTGAGTATTATAAGTCAAGTGTACAAAGAGATTCAGTGGACATATGTTTATTGAATTGGTTAAAAAAATTCTTCAGATTGACCAGAGTTTTGTGACTGTTTCCTACTTTAGTTCAATTTATGTTTTTCATGAATTTTGATACGTACCAAAATTAGGAAATATTTTGAGTGAAAAACTATTTCCCCCACACATTTGTTTTTAATAAAAAACAATCAGTTAACTACCTTTACTTGTGTTTTTTGTTATAATTAACAAACTTCAATGAACTGAAATGTATATTAATGCTTAATAAATAATTTTGTGAAAATAAGATTTTGTAGCAAATAGGTGAAGTAAATAAATAATGCCTGTTTGTAATGGTAGTGAGTCTTTTATGCAAAATCCCTACTCTGTTGAAAAAACCCAGCATAATTTAAAAATCTGAATGTGGTGAACAGTTTCCAAACTGTATATTAAAATATATCCAAATTCTGTCCATTAAAAGAATGTCATATTTTAATATATAAAAATAGAATTTTCTTCGCTAAATTCAGCAGTTTTAGAATAGCTGTTCTATTTTGGCATGAAAGAGATAATGTGGACTATATTAATTTCAGTGGTGAGGATGGAGAAAAACCTTACTGCTAATTAACGAAACAGCTTCTAAAAGGTGTTGGAAGTTGCTAAACTAATAACAATTGTCCCATTTTGTCTTCCAGTATAATGTATTTCTGACAACCACATGACGGCAGCAGTGCTATGGAGGGAATCCAGTAGCTTGTTCCAGTTAATGTAGATGGTTAGGTGTCCAATGTTGGACAATTCCTTTGGCAGGCAAATTGACTGGTAACTGCAATACTATCAACAGCCATCAGCCAGGCTATCAAGAATTAAAATAAAGGTAGGAGGGGGAGATGGACTGACATACCAGAAAAAACATCTATGGCATCCAATTAAATGTGGTGTACATCAATGCATAATTCCTGGTGTAATTTTATTTTCTATGTTCCTATTATTCAGGGCACTTTTTAAATGAAAAAGAAGTAGATGACTCATAGCAATCATGTTTTAAGTTGAAAAAAAATACCTTTCAATTAAAAACACTTAATTTTTATCCTTCACCTCTTATTAGACAAAATTATGTTTATATAATAGTAAATACAAGAGAAATGCTCTGTTAGACAGGCCATTGGGTTATCTCGTCTAGCACTTAGCGTGACACCATGGTCAAGCATTTGGGAAAAATACTGATATGGACTGGGAGGTACAGCACCCTATTTCCCATCAAGCAGTATTCACAAAGCAATATTAACTTTATAAATACCCAATATTTTGCAGCCATATTTTATTACCTTATATTTTTAAAGTAGGAAATCTATATGGTTTGAAGGCTTTCATTGAAGTCAGTGTCCTACAGTGGTTCCCCCCCCCCCCGCCTCATTTGTGGTGCTATCAGATCAAGCAAGCTGGCCAAGAATAACAAAAATGTAATTTTTAATGTCATTTTTGCTCATTATTTTCCACAGGAATATTTTTAAAGCATGAATTCTTAATTGGGAAATCCCTGACAATTCTTTTAACGACATAGGCCAAAGGAAGTATTAATACCACTTTATAAAGCTTTACTCAGACCACACTTAGAATACTCTATCCAGTTTTGTTCACTTTGTTATGTATGTAAATAGTTAAAATAAAAGCGAGCTTGGGGTAAAGTGCAGGGTTCTGGCCCTGCACTTCTGATTGGTTGTTAAGCGGCTCGATCGGATTGGTTGGGTTCAGAGAATCCGATTGGCCCTTAACGAAGGACTCTTATTGGTTTTGAAGCTAGCGTCTTATAGCTCTCTATTGGTTATTTCGCATTAAGGTTGCCTATATAAGGCAGAGTTGTTGTTATTAAAGTCTTAAGTCACTATGTAATAAAGAGCTGAAAGTTCACCAAATAAGACTGTCTCCATTCATTTCACCCATGCCTGAAACTATATCACTGGCGACGAAGGTGGGATTTGGAGACATCTGATCTTAAGGAACTTGGAAGAAAAACGGAGCACGTGTTAAGACGACGCCATCAACGGAAACCATGTCCAGCGGCATCGTACCACCCACTCCGTTCGATCCAAACCAAGAGGATTGGGAATCCTACATGGATCGCTTCCAAATGTTCCTCGAAACAAACAACCTGAAGGACGCCACACCAGCCAAGAAGCGGGCGCTATTCCTGACATACTGCGGCTCAGCTGTCTTTAAAATGGCGAAAGCACTCGCGAAACCTCGAGAAGTGAAAGCAATGAGCTAGGACAACCTCGAACCTCTCCTGAGAGACCATTACGCGCCAACCGTACCTACACTCGTGAGACGCCACAAATTCTATCAAAGAAGCCAGCAAAAAGGAGAGAGTGTGGCTGACTTCGTGGCAGACCTCCGACACTTAGGAGGCCTCTGCGGGTTCGCAGACTTAGATGAAGCACTGAGAGACCAATTAATTCTGGGATTAGATGCGCTAGGCCTGCAAAGCAAGCTGATGGCGAAAGGTGACATCGGCCCTGCTGATGCCATTGCCGAAGCCACTGCTGCTGAGGCGACCAAAAAGTCCGTGGTGCAACTACGGCAAAGCCGAAACCCAATGACCCCACCGACAGGTGACATTTTAACCAGCTCAGAAGGGCAGCTAGCGACAACGCACTACGAGGACCTCTCTTCGTCGTCAGACAGTGACGAAGAAGGGGTCCATCGACTGCGGTCCAACCGGGACCCTCGCCCTAAACCCTCACGCCCTTGCGCTGGTTGCAGGGCAAACCACCCCAGGGCAGACTGCAAATTCCGTGACGCACTCTGCCATGAGTGCGGAAAACAAGGCCACATCAGTCGAGTCTGTCGCAGTTTACCGGGACCAAGTCAGGCCTCAAAGGGAACCAACTTTCGCCAATCGGCAGGAAACCGTCCTGTAAGGCGAGATCCAGCAAACCACTCCTACAGATATCGAGCATTGCAGAAAGAAGAGGCTCACCATACTATCACTATAGGTCACGCTTCAGCCATGGACGCTAAGAAGATTCGAGTTACAGTAGCCATAGAGAACCAACCTTGTCACATGGAGGTCGATTCGGGATCATCCCTCTTGATGGTGTCGTGGAAGACATTAAAGTAACTCATTCCTACCATCCAACGCCAAGACCTTCGAATGCAACGTCTCATCCTTAAAGACTACCAAGGGAATAGGATCCCTGTGGTTGGGTCTTGTCGAGTCCGCGTCTTGTTTAAAAAGCATATGGCATACTTACCTCTAACGATCATCGATAGGGACAGGCCTAGTTGTTGGGCCTCCAATGGTTTGCGCCACTCAGCATCGAAGTAGCCGGCGTGAACCGAGTCGGTGATTGCTAGTGGGAGGAGGGCCTTATTTCTGAATTCAGCGATGTCTTCGCAGATCATCTGGGCGAGTATAAGGGGACCCCAATTTCGTTTAGCCTCGACCCTAAGGTCGCCCTGATCCGTTTAAAGCCCCGTCGAGTTCCGTTTGCCCTTAAGGCCAAGATAGATGAACAATTTGACAAACTAATTAAACAAGGGGTACTGCAACCCATTGATCATTCTCCATGGCAAACTCCTATTGTAACCCCCATTAAACCAGATGGGTCAATCCGAATCTGTGGGGACTACCGGGCCACTCTAAACCACGCCCTCCAGCAGAACGCGTATCCGGTGCTGGTGGTGCAGCACCTCCTTCATTCCCTGGGAGGCGGAAAGGTTTTTGCTAAATTAGATTTAGCTCAAGCCTATCAACAATTGCCCGTGGACGATAAAACAGCCCAAGCTCAAATGATAGTAACGCACAGAGGTGCTTTTAAATGTACCCGATTGCAATTCGGGGTAAGTGTAGCCCCGGTAATATTCCAAAGTTTAATGGAACGATTATTGCAGGGAATCAAGGGCGTGGTTCTGTATTTTGATGACGTGTTAATTGCAGCTCCTAGTAAAAAAATTCTGCAGAATCGTTTAAAATGTGTTCTTAAAAAATTCCAAGAAGCGGGACTGAAAGTAAAAAGGGATAAATGTCATCTGTATACCGACAGTGTTGAATTTCTAGGTTATCGCATTGATAGTCAGGGTATTCACCCTACAGAGAGTAAATTAAGGGCGATAAAAAATGCTCCCAGACCCCGTAACAAAACAGATCTCCAGGCATTTTTAGGCCTTATCAATTTCTATAATGTGTTTTTACCGCATAAGGCGACTGTGGCTGAACCGTTACACCGGTTATTAGATAAAGCATTGTGGGTTTGGGGTTACCGGGAGGAAAAAGTATTTCGAAATGTAAAAGATTTACTTACATCTGATTCTGTACTTATGCAATATAATGAAACATTACCATTGGTTATAACTCGTGATGCCTCACCGTTTGGGGTGGGCGCTATTTTGAGCCATGTGCTGCCTAATGGAAACGAGGCCCCCGTTGCATACTTTTCGAAGACTCTTTCCCATGCAGAATGTAACTATGGACAAATAGATAAGAAAGCTCTTGCAATTGTGTCAGCCGTAAAAAAATTCCATGAGTATGTATATGGAAGGACATTTACCATTGTAACTGACCACAAACCTTTACTGGGGATAATCACTGGGGACAAACCAACCCCCTATATATTGTCCCCAAGAATGACTTGATGGTCAGAGTTCCTAGCTGTTTATAATTATCGATTGTTATATCGCCCGGGGAAAGCCATTCCCCACGCCGACGCATTCAGCAGAGCACCGCTACCAGAGACTTGACGATCCGGCACCAACAGTTTCAGCGTTACAAATCAAAAGGCTCAACTCGCCCCCTATGACCGCTCGAGATACCGCGAGAGAGACCAGACGAAACCACACCCTAGCTCGAGTCCTAGCCTGGGTAGAACGTGGATGGCCATTGGACCAGGTCCCAGATGACTTCGCGCCATTTCAAACAAGGCAGACTGAACTTTTTTCGCAAAAAGGCTGTGTCATCTAGGGCGATAGAGTCGTCGTTCCAGAACGACTCCAAAAGACGCTGTTACAAATTTTGCACAAAGGACATCCCAGGATCGTGCACATGAAAGCACTCGCACGGAGCTACGCTTGGTGGCCAGGCATGGACCAACACATCGAACAATGGGTCAAGGCCTGCACTAAGTGCCAACAAACCAGCAACGCACCGCCAAAAGCTGCACCGACCGAATGGGAGACGCCACGTGGACTCTGGTCCAGAATCCACCTGGATTTCGCAGGGCCGATGAAATGACATACATTGCTGTTTTTTTTTTTGAAAAAGTTTTTATTAATTTTCTACAAACAAACAAGACAAACAAAACATAAAAACATCAACTCTTATATGTACATCCAGTGTGTCAGTTGGTTCATCATTTTTGTGCATTCATTCTGTAGTCTCAATTACAATTATGTTACATAACAACTCATATTGTCAATCCAAACTTATATATCCTAATATCACTAAAAAAAGAAGTTTTTGACTATATTTTTAATCATTCATGCTTAATGAGCTAACAATACTTTAAACCAGTTTACTCTATAACAAATCATCTAGTCATATCAAATCAATCCTAAAAAATCCTTTATAAATATAATAGCAAATAGCAAAATAATAGCAAAATAAAGATATTCCTTACTATCTAGCATTCTAAATATTCTATTATCGTATTTTATCATCTAGCCATTTATAAAAAAGATCCCAGATTTCGTAAAATTGTTTATCCTCTTGCTCTCTAATTTCAAATGTCAATCTGCTCATCTCAGCACATTCCAATATTTTCTTAATAATTTCTTCCTGTAATGGTATTTTCTCATTCTTCCAATTTTTAGCAAATACAATCCTGGCCGCTGTTAATACATTTACAATCAGGTATTTCAAATCTTTACTATATATATCAGGTAAAATTCCCAATAAGAAGATCTCTGGTTTCAAATCTATATGTTTCTTTGTCATTTTTTCCAACCACATGCGAATTATAGTCCAATATTTTCTAGCATCCTCACAAGTCCACCACATATGGTAATACGAGCCGGGTATCTGATGACATTTCCAGCATTTTTCAGATTTGTTCTTAAACATTTTTGCTATTCTTGTCGGAGGAAAGTGCCACCTGTAAAACATCTTATACAAGTTTTCTTTATATGCTGTTGACATTGTCATTTTATAATTTTGAGACCACAATTTCTGCCATTTCTCTAAATCAATCCCATATCCAAAATTCTTCCCCCAAACAATCATAGTTTCTTTGACTTGTTCTTCCTCTAATTTCATTCCCAGTAAAAAACCATATAATTTTTTAATCACCTTCTCATCAGTACCCATCAAGATCTTATCTAAATCGGTTTGTTTATCATAAAATCCCTCCGTTTTAGAATCTTCATCATACCTTGAGTGTATTTGTGCATATGAAAACCAATTCATCCTTATACCTTGTTCCTCTAAGTTTTGGATCGATTTAAGTTCACCCTTTTCATCCAAAAGTTCCCCATATCTAACTGTTTGTTCCTTCTTGTAAATTATAGGATAGGAAAATGCTTCAATGGTCGATAACCAAACTGGAATTTTCAAATAACATTGTCTTTTTATCTTCTCCCAATTTAACCACAAAGACTCCCGTACATAATGTCTTCTAAAATAACCCTGTGTTTTAGTTCCCTTATACCATAAAAAAGCATGCCAACCCAACAGCAAGTCATGCCCTTCTAATGTCAACAACCTATGTTTCCTTAATGTTATCCATTCTTTGACCCACATCAAACTTGCAGCTTGATAATACAATTCCCAATTAGGCAGACCAAAACCTCCTCTAATTCTAGCATCTTGCAAAAGCTTTAGCTTTATTCTCGCTTTTTTACCTTGCCATATAAACTTCAACATAATTTTATTTAAATCTTCAAAATAGTCTTTTCCAAGCCTAATTGGTATTGTTTGAAACAAAAATAAAATTCTAGGTAAGATATTCATCTTAATTGTTGAAATTCTCCCTATTAATGACAATTGCAAGTTTTCCCACTTCTTCAAATCTGTAGTTATCTGTTGTTTAAGTTTAATATAATTATTCTCCTTTAATGTGCTACATCTTGTTGTCAAATATATCCCCAAATACTTAACCTTATTTGTAACTTGAATTTTCAAAAGATCTGCCAATTCTTCTCTCTGTCTCAATAGCATATTCTTTGTCAAAATCTTTGTTTTGTCTTTATTTATTTTCAAACCAGCCACCTCTCCATATGCCTCTATCCTTTCCAGTAACTTTGGAGCTGTTTCTAGCGGATCTTCCAAAATAAAAGCTAAGTCATCAGCAAAAGCTTGTAGCTTAAATTCTTCCTTCTTAATTTTCATTCCTTTTATGCTTTTATCATCCCTAATATTTCTATTCAACACTTCCAAGGTCAACACAATGACATACATTGCTGTTGACTGTCGATGCGTACTCTAATTGGTTAGAAATTCATTGAATGACCAATACAACCTCCGAAGCAGTCATTAAAGTCCTTAATAGACTCTTTGCAACTCATGGATTGCCGGACGTCCTGGTGTCCGACAACGGACCACAGTTTACAGTGCTAATGTTTGAACAGTACCTTGCTGATAATGGCATCCGCCATGCGCTCACCTCGCCGGCACATCCTGCTACCAACGGCCGAGCGGAACGCATGGTCCAATTTGTAAAAAAGACTTTGCAAAAAGTGGACTATGATAATATTGACGAAAAAATAAACCGCATTCTACTTCTGCAACACATCACTCCGCACAGCGTAACCGGCAGAACTCCCGCAGAACTTCTCATGGGGCGAAAACTCCGTTCCCGCCTCAACTGACTGCACCCTGCTTACGAGCCAGAAAAGCCTGCAGGATCCAGTGGACGCTACCTTACCTTCAAGGTAGGCGACCCCGTTTATGCAAGAAATTTATCGGGCGACCCGGTTTGGATTGAAGCAACGATAATACACGAGACTGGGCCCAAATCCTATATTGTAAGATGTGTTGATGAAAGACTGTGGAAACGACATATTGACCAATTATGATCACGACTCATATCGGCCAGCCAACAACTCCCCTACGACCAAACTGAAGGGGGGGAAGGAGTGGAAGAAGACGACATTCCAGGGAACCTGTTCCAAGAGAGCGATGAATCAAGTGAAACTCAGGAAATGGAGCAGGAGGAAGAATTGTACGCTCCAAGGGAAATCACACCAGAACGAGAAGCTGAGCCACTGCCAAACAACATTCTACCTCAACAGGACTGCACGCAGCCAGTCCAAAGAAAATCTGATAGACCCAAAAGACAACCGTCCTATTTGAAGGACTATATAATCACACCATAATTGAGGAGCCAGGGGGAAGGAGTGTTATGTATGTAAATAGTTAAAATAAAAGCGAGCTTGGGGTAAAGTGCAGGGTTCTGGCCCTGCACTTCTGATTGGTTGTTAAGCGGCTCGATCGGATTGGTTGGGTTCAGAGAATCCGATTGGCCCTTAACGAAGGACTCTTATTGGTTTTGGAGCTAGCGTCTTACAGCTCCCTATTGGTTATTTCGCATTAAGGTTGCCTATATAAGGCAGAGTTGTTGTTATTAAAGTCTTAAGTCACTATGTAATAAAGAGCTGAAAGTTCACCAACTAAGACTGTCTCCATTCATTTCACCCATGCCTGAAACTATATCACCCTTATTATAAAAAAGATATTGAGACTGGAAAGAATGCAGAAAAGGGCAACAAATAGCAACAAAGATGATTGCTATATATGAAAAACACAGGAATTGGATATATGATTGCATGATAGCAGTGTTCCAATATCTAAGGGGTTGCTCCAAAGAAGGAATGGGCCAACCTATCCTCCAAAGCACTTGAAAGCAGGACAAGCAACAGTGGTGGGATTCAAATATTGTTGTCACTGGTTTGGTGGGTGTGGCTTGGTGGGTGCATTTTGCACGTATTCACATACTTTGCGTGCATGTGCATGCCAAATGTGCACTTTGTGCAGGCACAGAGGCATTTATACAGGCACAGAGGCATTCTAACTCACCTCCTGCAACCCTGCACGATCCTGGTTGCTTCAGCATCTGCCACACACTACTCATCTATGCCGCGCAAAGCAGATGCACTTCAAATTGCAGGACAAAAGTGAGTATGGGAGTCTGAGTGTGCAGGTGAGCCCAACAGCAGAGCGGCAGAGAGAACCGGCTCATCACTCCTACCGGCTCGCCAGAACCTGCAGAATACCACCATTGACAAGAAACAATGGATGGAAACAAATCAAAGGAGAGAAGCAACCTAGAACTAAGGAGAAATTTCCTAACAGTGAGAATAATTAACCAGTGGAAAGGCTTGCCTTCAGAAATTGTGGGTCTTCCATCACTGGAAGCTTTTAAGAAGAGACTGGACAGCCATTTGGGATAGGCTCTTCTGCTTGAACTGGACAGCGGTCACCAACCGATGGGCTGCAGCCCATTGGTGGGCCATGAGAAAATTTTGGTGGGCCACAGAGAAATCTCACCCCAGAGCAACCCCCCCAAAGCAATTAATCCAGGCTGCACAGAAACACAAGGCTGTGCCGCCCACATGGCCCGCGAGAACCCTCCCCACCAACTTACTCCTTACCTGGTAAACTTGCCTGCTAAAATTGCTATTTTTTCTTTTTCCGACTATCATCTGTTCTGCTGTGCCAGGAGATTTAGAGTAGCTAGGAAGCAGAAAATGGTTGGATATCTTGCTTTCTAGCTAGTCTTTAGATCTTCGGCTCTGCTTCCCTTAGGACTGAAGTTTTGCTTGCAAGCAAATTCAGTGCAGACTCACAGCAAGCAAATTTGAGAGACTGAGCTAGCCGATGGCAGATAGATCACTGAATGATTCTGTGAGCAACTCAATTTGCCTGCTTTGCCTGATTTTGGGTAAAAGTTGCCCTTTTTTGTGAATAAAAAAATCAATATTTGCATACATGGTGTGTTATGAGTTAATTTTATGAGTTTGCTTGCAAGCAAAATTTATGTGACAGATTGAGCTAGCCAATGGCAGATAGATAGATTTCTGAATGAATCTGTGATTCTGTGAGCAACTCAATCTGGCTGCCTGCTTTGCCTTATTTTGGGTAAAAGTTGCTCTTTTTTTAATAAAAAATTCAATATTTATATAAATATTTATAATATTTACATACAAGCCATGCCCAGCCGGTCACATGACCACCAAGCCACACCCAAAAATTAGGCTATGCCCACAAAACCAGTTAGTGATCCCTGGGATCTAAAATTATGAGTTTGGTGGTCCCTGAGGTCCAAAAGGTTGGCAACCCCTAAACTAGAAGACCTCCAAGGTCCCTTCCAATTCTGTTATTCTTTTAAAATGCTTTGCTCTTTTATCTCCTAATTCATCATATCTGATCATCTGAGGGCATATTTCAATGAACTCCTTTGTTGTATTTCTATCAAAGTAAGGATTCTGCAAATTCCATGACCTTGATAATTCAACTTGACTGGAATTAGAAATGAAAATTTCCGGACTTCCGGTTTGCCAGGCTTCGGTGGTGGCGGGGATTCGCGATCCTGCGCGATCCCTGTTGCGCTAGCCATCTTGGTGCCTCCAATCCTGATGGGCCTGGAGGATAAGGCTGTCCCGTAGAGGCAGCCGAAGATAGGGAGGATCCGTAGAGGGGTTTGGGGGTATTGCAGACCCCCTCCTCACCTGGCATAACCTCCTTTTCTCAAGGTGGGCGCGACGGTCAGTAATGGCCGCCACAAAGAAGCCGGCAGCTGGACAAGATTGTGCTGGAGGAAGAAGGAGAAAGAAAAATCAGGAGAAGTGAAAGTGTTGGCTGAGCCGGGAAAATAATAATTTTTAAATACCCTGGAAACTGAATTGCTTGAATTGCCTGAAAGATACATTGTATCCCTAAGAAGATTGGAAAGCAGCAGAGAAAGCTGTCAAGGGAAAACATTTTTTTTTCTTCACTCTCCCACCCCATAGAAATAGCAGACGGAGATCTGGAAAATCTATTTGGGTACCGAAGATAACTCAATTTGAAAGTTAAAGCCAAGGGATAAAGGATTCCTGGACATTGGATTTAGCAACTTAAGAAATTGGAAAACCCATATTGGAGGTATGAATTTCTGAACATTTAAAGGAAAATTGTTATTGTAAGTGGGAGAGGAAAAAAAAATTGGAGCAGAATTTGAAAAATGAGGAGATTGCCTAGAACTTTAAAGAAAGATATATCTTAATTGGAACTCTTTGATTAAACAGTAATCCCAGAAAGAGAAATAGAAGAAAGAAAAAAAGTATTAAAAGAAATAGTTTATCTGGAATCTTTGGTGACTTTGGAACTTTTTGGAATTATTTTTGATTAAAAATACTTGGGTGGTTGTTTTGAAAAAAGTTTTTCTCTTCATGATGGCATTGTTTGTGGATGAACTAAAAATTGAATATAAAAAATATAAAAAAGAAGAACAAGATGGAAAAGATACTTTGGGCACTCTTTTTCAATTTCTAGAAATGGCGGTATGCACTTATGAAAAATTGACTACGGAGCAGGATGACTGGACAAAGAAGAAGAAGCCATCTTTTATGAACAATGGGTTCTTTTTGGGGAGGAGGAGAAAGAGGAAAAGAAAAAGGGGATTTTAAGGTTTGAAAAAACAATCAAAAAAGAGAAAAATGAGTTGAAAGATGGACACAAGGTTAGAAAACAACAGAAAGGGGGTAAGCAGAAGAAGAAAAGGGAGGAGGAGAGACATAGGTGTAAAAAGGGCAAGGAGAAAAATAAACAAAAGAGAAAGGAGGGGATGAGAAGTCTTAATGGTGGGAAGCAAGATTTAAAGAAACAAAACTTATTTAGAGACAATGGGTAAATCTAATTGAAAAAGGATTCTGGAAGGTACATAAGATTGTGTTTTTATATGTGTATTTAGAGTAAAATGTTTAAGATATAAATGAGTATTAATATATATGATTAGCTTTTTAATGGTATTGATAGTGGTTTTATATGCTTTTATTTTGTTATTGTAGTGTTTTTGCTTTTCTCATAAAATTTATCGTGTAATTTTAGAATGTACTAAACAGAATCCCAATGTAAGATAAGTATTATATTAAGTATTATTAAGTTAGGGGAAAGAGTCAAAGGCGTCACTCCAATCAGTGTACAGGAGAAGTATATTTAAAGAGAAAAGATGAATGGATAGCTGGAAATAGAACAGACAAAGAATGATAAGTATTATGAATTGAATTGAGATAAGATAAATAAAATAAAATTAAGAAAGATAAAAGAGGGAAGAAGCTATATAGAAAATTGAAAATGGTAATAAGATATGGAATGATATATAAAGTAAATATGATTTTTGAATTTGTGTCTGTGCGAAGAGTTTTAACCTGGGATCAAGTGGCTTTCAGAAAAGATGTTTTATGTTTTTTATGTTTTATGTTTTGTATGTTTGTGTATTGTTTTTGAAAGGCAATAAAATTTTAATTAGCAAGAAATATAATTTGGATAATAGAATGAAAAGGAGAAGTTGGGGTAAGATATGAAGTTGACCAGATAAAGTAAATATATATATTACAATTTGGAACTATTTTGTATGTTCTATTGGTTTTCTTAGAAAAGATCTTTTATGTTATTATGCCTTGATTGTTTGTGTTTGTAAAATTAATAAAATTTGTTTTAAAAAAAAAAGAAATGAAAAATTTCCCAGTGTATTTGCATTTAGTCAAGCTTTGTATATCACTGAAAAGGGATTGTTCATAGAGATGCTACCCACACTGTGTTTCTAGATCTAAAACTCCACTATAATTATGTGAATTGGTTAATTCCAAGCTTTCAATAAACTATTGTAGAGTACCTATTTGCAATGGCATGATGTTACCATTTAGGGAAGAAAAATCCTGAACTTAATGTAGCTTTGAATTCTAAAGCCCAGTTGCATAGACATTCCCATGAGTGTTCATTATTTTGTATTTAATAAAGTAAGCTGCTCTCAACTATTAAATTCTCTTTATACAGAGCAGGCATATACAAAGGAAGTGTCATTTCAGTACCACTTCTGAATAAATCTGCCATAGGTATAAGAGACCTTAGAGTCAGAAAGAGAGTTTGTTCCATCTTATTTTTCTTTCATGTTTTTCAGACCTCAGATTTAGGAATCAGCTTCGATAGCTTCAATCTTCTGACTACTTTTGAGGACTCGGTCTACAGATGACAACTGTATTATGACTAATATCTGAAATAAGAATCAGGGGATCCATAGCCATTTAAAATTCTGAACTTCTGCTTATTATTCTACTCAGCAAGTCCTCATCTGAAGTTCCCTGTAGTCAAGAAATCCTTTTCTTGAAGCCTTCTAGTAATGAATTCTGCTGTCTGGATAAAAGTTCACTGATATTTTCTCTACCTACCAACCAGTTCTGGCCTTCAGCTCTCATATCAGCAGGGTTATTTTTATCTTCCAACTTCCATTCCCCCCCCTGCTGTAAATGATACTCAGCTGTCACAACCCGACCTTCCTCTAGTTGTTTTAAAGTGTTATCTTAAAGTCTGTCTCCCATAACACTTTAAAATGTCATATAACTATAGAAAAAATAATCAAATTAAAAAAGCTTCTGATTTACTACTTGATTATATTATCTCCACCCAAAGAGATAAAAATCATAGAAAACATAGTCAAATACAAATGCAGTTCTGCTCTCTGGAGTTCTATTTAACATATGTGCAATGCTTCAGCAGACTCAATCTCCAAAATCTGCTTCAGTGCATGGGAATGCAAAACAGAGCACCACTCAGAAACACCTTCAAGCAATTGTGTCTTTTCATGGGATCATTTATCTGCTCTGCATAGCTGTTATGAGAACTTGACAAAAGAAGCTGCTAGTTTAAGATGTTGTACTCTCAAGCCTCTTTTGGAAATGGTACCAGAAGCATCAAACTTAATATGTGTTGAATTATCTGAATTTCCTCTAGCCTTTAATACTGGAAGAGAGTTTGAATTGTTTGGTGCTGTGTATTTATTATTTATTATATGAACATTAATTAATAACATGTTGCTTTGACAATATAAAACCATAGATGATATGGTATCATATCATATACAGAACTGCAGCAATGATAGTCTTACTTTCAGTGAGTTGAGATGTCTATCATGAGATTCATGATCCTTGTGTGAGTGTGATGTGATGCAAGTACAAAAGGGGCAGAATGCATTTTCCCAACACCACTATCCACACTTTGGCATGTATCTTGCCCTACCTCTTTCCTGATTCCTATGAAGAATAGTAATAATAATTGACCAGTTAATGGCTATATATTAAAGACATTAAAGAAAGAGATGATTTTCACTGCAAATGTGTCAATAGTCTTCCACTGCCAAGCATACTGTTCATCTAGCTTCAAGTTCAGGGCTTGAAATCATAACCACAAAAGCTCCTGGATAACTTTTCAAGTTTGCCAATTAGTGCTGATATCATGTATGATGCTTCTTCAAACATCATATGATAGGTCGATTCCCATTATAGAACCATAGAAAATATAGGGGGTGTGTGGGGTGGTGGAAACAAAGTGACTGAATTTTGAGAAACTACTATCTCTGCAGTGAAGGCAATCTTCATTGTAGGCTTTCTGAACATAATCTTCATATTGATAAAATTATGCCAGCAATACCCCTGGAAAATAACACTTTACCTCTATTTAATTTGCCTTTACAATCTGAGGAAAAAAACAACTTGTTGCAGAGAGCTTTTCAAAATTTTGATACTCTTTATTTTTAGCAATGTTAGCATCAAATAAATTTGGTTTACCAAATAATTTGATTATTATTATTTTACTATGTTTACCTATTTTTTCTTCCCCCCAAAAGACAACTGTCTTCATTTTCCCAGATATACATGAAACAAAGGACATATTTGCCAAATTCTGTGCATCTGCTCTTTTTTGTCTTTGTGACAACAGTGTACCTTCAAAATATCCTGGAATAATTTTAACTCAAATGAAATATGGATGCAAAATGGTGCCTGTCACTAACTCAAGGGGAAAAAACAACAAGGAAACTCCAAAGGAAAAATGCAATATTACTACCATTGCTAATTATTAAGTCTTGTCCAAAACAAGTTGTAAAATGCTTCCAAAATAGATTTTTCTTCAAATATTTTGGAGAACATTTGATGATTCATCTCTCCAATTTTACTTTCCAAAAATCTGTGGACATTTAATATTGAATAATATAAATTCCAGCTAACTTATTTTTCTTAGCAGATTTTAATGCAGCTAGTCAAGTCCCTGATATGTTGAATTGGTAAAGGCATTATGGAGGAGGTATTATGGAGGATTGCAGGATCCCTGATGCAAAAATATTGATACATTTATTGAAACATGGCTATTGTCTCTCTTCAAGCCTACCATGAACTAAAAAAAAAAGTGGAATTGGTTGTGGGATAGGAACTGATGCATGCATGCATTCTTTCACAATTCCATCACATCTATATGAAGTTTTATTGGACCAAGGGAATGGGGCAAGAGAATGAGGCAAAATAACTTTAGCCAAATTGCTGAAGAATTCTAGGAACCCCAAGCTGTACACATCAAGATATCACCAGATTGTGTAAAACTAGTATAAAGTGTTAGAAGAAGTAATTTAATTGAGGAAACTATTGGAAGATTATTATTATTATTATCAGCTGCAACAAAGGGGAGAGGAACTGGCTTTATTTTCTTCATTATTCCTGGCAGATGTTATCAGAATTTCTCATAAGGGCTATCTATGTTGTTTTTGAGGATTTGGGATAAAATTCATTGTATTTTTAATACTGTTTTCACATTCTTTCTCTTTTTAACATTAAAAGAAATCTATATTGTATTTAATGAAGCAACTCTTAATTAACTAGTTATTCCCCTAATTTGAATACAAACCCATTTAATCAAAAGAGCTAACCTGGAGGAAAGGGTGAGAGAGAAAATGTCTTGGTTTAATGATCATTGCAGAAAATAATTGTTACTGCTGCATCATTAATAATTATCTTGTTAATGTAGCAATTCACAGTAATGATTGAATACTTTAGAGGAATGGCTCCAAAATGCATAATAACTTTATTTATTTGCTGCAAAGCGGAATTTCCTTTTTAAAAAATCATGATTTTGAAAGTACTTGTGTTAAGTTTGGAGCATGGGTGAGAAAGAATGGAGATGAGTCTCTGGAACGGTGAACTTCAACTCTTTATTTACATGGTGACAGCTCAATCTCAATGGCAGTTATAGCCCTCCTTATAAAGGCAACCCAATAACTATTTAACCAATAACAATCTAGGAGCGCTAGCTCCCTTAACCAATATGAACGCTCCGTTAATGGCCAATCAGATCCCCCGGAACGGGCCAATCTGATCCTGTCGTTCACAGCCAATCAGAAGTGCAGGGCCAGAACCCTGCACTTGACTCCAAGCTCAAGATAACTTTATTAAACCTTATGCATTCACAACACCTCTTCCCCCTGGCTTCTGTTTACAGGGCGCAGTTACATAGTCCTTAAGGTAGGACGGTTGCTTTATTAGTCTTTTTGATTTTCGCTGTGTGTTTTGCATTTGGCTGCAATCTCGCTGAGGTAGATCGTTGTTTGGCAAAGGGGTTGCCTCTAGTTCAGAGTTCATGTTTCCGTCATCACCAATATCTTCGGCAACTCCCTGAGGTGAATCTATTCCCATCTCTGGTTCCAATTCCTGTGTCTCTATTCCGCTATCGTTCCCTTCGAACGGGTTTCTTCTAATTGAAATTCGTCTTCTTCTGTATCTCCCCCCCCTCAGTTTGGTCATAAGGGAGTTCAGAAATGCCTGACCGGAGCCGTGATCGTAATTGATCGATATGGCGTTTCCATAGTCTATCGTCAAGGCATTGTACAAGGTAGGATCTCGGGCCGGTTACACGGACTACTGTCGCCTCTACCCACAGCAGATCTCCCGATAGGTTTTTAGCGTATACAAAATCGCCTACCTGGAAGGTACGACATCGGCCGCTGGATCCTAGTGGTTTTTCCAGTTCATAAGCTGGGTGTAACCGGTCGAGGTGGGAGCGGAGCTTTCGTCCTATTAGCAGTTCGGCGGGAGTTTTGTTGGTGACGCTATGAGGTGTGATGTGTTGTAGAAAAAGGATTTGGTTGATTTTGTCGTCGATGTTATCGTAGTCTAATTTCTGCAGTTTTCTTAACAAATTGGACCATGCACTCAGCCCTGCCATTGGTTGCAGGGTGCACAGGCGAGGTGAGCACATGTCGGATGCCGTGGTCAGCCAGGTACTGCTCGAAGGACAGCGCGGTAAATTGGGGCCCGTTGTCGGATACCAGAACGTCTGGTAATCCTTGGGTTGCAAACAATCTTTCCAATTTTTTGATAACCGCTTCAGTGGTTGTGTTCGTCATGCGGTGAATCTCGAGTCAATTCGAGTAGGTGTCGATGGTTAGAAGAAAGGTGTGGCCTTTGGTCAGCCCCGCAAAGTCCAGGTGAATACGGTACCAGGGTCCCCGTGGTGTCTCCCATTAGGTAGGGATGGCTTTTGGTGGGGCGTTGCTCACTTCCTGACATCTATGACAAGCTTTAACCCAATTTTCGATTTGCTTGTCGATGCCTGGCCACCATGCGTAGCTTCGTGCGAGGGCTTTCATTCGCACGATACCGGGGTGGCCATCGTGCAAGGTTCTCAGTACTGCTTTTTGGAGTCGTTCTGGGATAATGACTCTATCACCCCAGATGACACAGCCTTTTTGAGAAAACAACTCCGTTTGTCGAGTCTTGAATGGTGTGAAGTCATCCGATAATTGGTCCAATGGCCAACCGTGTTCTACCCAGCCTAGGACTCGTGCTAAGGTGGGGTCACGTCTGGTTTCTTTCGCGATATCTCAGGCGGTTAATGGCGGCGTGTGGAGTGTTCCAATTTGTAACGTGGTTACCGTTGGTGCGAGATCATCGAGAGTCTCTGGAAGCGGTGCTTGCCTCAATTCGTCGGCATGGGGAATGGCTTTCCCTGGGCGGTATTGCAGCCGATAATTATAAGCAGCCAAGAATTCTGACCAGCAGTCATCCTGGGGGATAATATGTAGGGAGTCGGCTTATCTCCAGCTATTATCCCCAATAATGGTTTGTGGTCAGTCACGACAGTAAAAGCCCGGCCATACACGTACTCGTGAAATCTTTTAACGGCAGATACAATTGCGAGGGCTTTGTTATCGATTTGGCTATAATTTCGCTCAGTTTTTGAAAGTGTCTTTGAAAAATATGCAACAGGGGCTTTGTTACCATTAGGCAGTACATGGCTCAGAATGGCGCCCACTCTGAAAGGCGAAGCATCACAAGTGATATTTAACGGTAAAGTCTCATTGTACTGCATGAGTACAGCGTCAGAAGTCAGTAGTTTTTTTACATTATGGAACGCCTGTTCTTCTTTATGACCCCATAACTAAATTGCTTTTTTGTCTAGCAAATGATGTAACGGCTCAGCGACAGTTGCTTTATGTGGTAGAAATACATTATAAAAGTTGATGAGGCCTAGGAATGCCTGGAAATTGGCCTTGTTCTGAGGCCTGGGAGTGTTTTTTATTGCTCTCAATTTACTGTCGGTAGGGTGAATACCCTGACTATCAATTAGGTACCCTAAAAACTCAACACGATCTGTACACAAATTACACTTATTCTTTTTCACTTTAAGGCCGGCATCTTGGAATTTTTGTAGAACTAATTTTAAATGATCCTGTAAGATTTTTTTTGTAGTTGCAGCAATTAATACATCGTCAAAGTAGGGGACCACACCTTGAATCCCTTGTAGTAGCCTCTCCATAAGGCTCTGAAAAATTCCCGGGGCTACACTGACTCCAAATTGGAGCCGGGTACATTTAAAGGCACCTCAGTGCGTCACAATCGTTTGTGCCTCTGCTGTCTTTTCATCAACAGGTAATTGCTGATATGCCTGAGCTAAGTCTAATTTAGCAAAGACTTTTCCGCCCCCCAGGGAATGGAGGAGATGCTGCACCACCGGCACCGGATATGCATTTTGCTGTAGGGCGTGGTTCAGGGTGGCCCGGTAGTCCCCACAAATTCAAATTGAACCATCCGGCTTAATTGGTGTTACGATTGGGGACTCCCAGGGGGAGTGATCAGTAGGTTTTAGCACCCTCTGAGCTATTAATTTATCGAGTTGTTCGTCGATTTTCGGCTTTAAGGCGAACGGAACTTGACGGGGCTTAAGGCGGATGGGAGCTATCTTTGGATTAAGGCTGAATGATATTGGGGTCCCCTTGCACTCGCCTAAATTTTCTGCGAAGACGTCCCTGAATTCATGGATGAGGTCCTCCTCCCAGTCACTTCCGCTGACTCGGTTTATGCCTGCCACTTCAATGCCAAGTGGCGCGAACCATTGGAGACCTAGCAGACTAGGCCAATCTTTGTCGATCACAGTTAGTGGTAAGTACGCTATGTGCTTCTTGAAGGAGACCCAGACTCGGCTGGAACCAATGACAGGGATTTGATTCCCTTGATAGTCCTTAAGAATAAGTCTTTGGGAATGGAGGTCTTGATGCTGGATTGTGGGGATGAGTTGCTTGAGGGTCTTCCAGGACACCATCGAGAGGGACGATCCTGAGTTGACTTCCATTTGGCAAGGCTGGTTCTCGATGGCCACTGTAATTCAGATTTTCTTGGCATCCAAGGCAGAGGTGTGACCAATAGTGATAGTATGGTGAGCCTCTTCTCGCTTCAAAACTCGGTTTCTGTAGGAGTGGTTTACTGGTTCTCACCTTACAGGACGGTTTCCTGTTGATTGGCGATAGTTAGCCCCTTTTGAGGCCTGGCCGGGTCCTTGTAAACTTCGGCAGACCTGTCCAATGTGGCCTCTCTTCCGCACTCATGGCAGAGCGCATCGCGGAATTTGCATTCGGACCTGGCATGGTTGGCTCCACAGCCAGCGCAAGGGTGTAGGGACTTCGGGTAGTGGTCCCGGTCGGACCGCAGTCGATGGGCCTCTTCTTCACCACTGTCTGACGACGAAGAGAGGTCCTCGTGGTGGGCCGTTATAAGCTGTCCTTCTGCCTTGGGTAAAATGTCGCCTGTCAGTTGGTGTACCGGAGCATGGTTGCAGCGTAATTTTGCAGCCGACTTCCTGGTTGCTTCTGCTGCAGTTGCATCGGCAATGGCATTGACAAGGCTGATGTCACCTTTCGCCATCAGCTTGCTCTGCACGCCTGGCGCATCTAGTCCCAGAACTATTCGATCTCTCAGTGCCTCTTCCAAATCGGCGAATCCGCAGAGGCCTCCCAGATTTCGGAGGTCTGCTATGAAATCGGCGACACTTTCTCCTTTTTGCTGGTTTCTTTGATGGAACTCGTGCTGTCTCACGAGCGTGGGCACGGTCGGTGCGTAATGAGCTCTTAGTAGGGGTTTGAGGTCGTCCCAGTGCATCGCCTTCACTTCTGCAGGTTTGGCTAGTGCTTTAGCCATCTTAAATACGGTTGGCCCGCAATACATTCGGAATACCGCCCGTTTCTTCCCGGCTGTGGCATCCTTTAAATTGTTAGTTTCCAAAAACATTTGGAAATGATCCATGTAGGACTCCCAGTCCTCTTGCACTGGATCGAACGGAGCGGGTGGTATGCTGCCACTGGACATGGTTCTGTCATGTAGCGCTGTCAGCCACGTGCTCGGTATTTCTTCTTAGTTCAGTCAACTCTGACGTCTCCACATCCCATCCTTGTCACCAGTGTTAAGTTTGGAGCATGGGCGAGAAAGAATGGAGACGAGCCTCTGGAACGGTGAACTTCAACTCTTTATTTACATGGGGACAGCTCAATCTCAATGGCAGTTATAGCCCTCCTTATATAGGCAACCCAATAACTATTTAACCAATAACGATGTAGGAGCGCTAGCTCCCTTAACCAATATGAACGCTCCGTTATTTGCCAATCAGATCCCCCGGAACGGGCCAATCCGATCCTGCCATTAACAGCCAGAACCCTGCACTTGACTCCAAGCTCAAGATAACTTTATTAAACCTTATGCATTCACAACAACTTGCTTTACACTTCTACTATTATTAGAGAACAAGTTACTCTCTTAATCTCATACATATGGTTAATGTTTCTCTAGGTATTAAACCACTGAATTATCTTTCAGTTTGATATGGAAAGTTAGCTGACAAAATGGATTGATCTCTCCATCAAAATGGTGCTTGAAGAAAATTTCAGCAGCATTTCCGGTAGTCTCTGAAAAGGAGAATAAAGGTATTAAAGAAATGACAAAATTCAGGACATTCTAATCGCTTCTACGGGGGAAAATATCTGTTGCTAGGTGAAGCTGTTAAGTATGTTATATTGAGAAAAATAAGCACGGTTTGTATTAATGTGTGCTATAGTATTCTCATAAATCAAACTGTTAAATGGAAATCAGTAATAAGATAAATTAAGGATTATTATTATCATTATTACATTCCGACATTTGACCAAGTTGTGGAATATTTCAACTAGAAGCTTATAAGCTTCACAAGAATATACACTACTGTCATTTATTTGTTTGTGGCAGAGTGCTACATCTCATATTAAAACATGTTCTCAAATGATAGTCCATTGCTGCACCTTCCTTTTTGTTTACACTGAGAGCTACAGATGGGTTAATTTGTCTGAACCTTAGATACCTTAAAATCTTCCCTGTGGGTAGAGGTTGTAAAATTTAGTATTACCATGTTTATATTCACAAGTATACAGTATTTAGTATATAAATAAACAACCTTATGCAAAGAGGTTAGCTTACAAGCTAAGTTTGATGATTTTAACATAATTAATTTTGACAGGGGTAGGATTCTACCCGTTCTATCTGGTTCTATAGAACCACTTGTTGACTTTCTAAGCAGTTCGGAGAACCAGTAGTTAGAAGCAATGTCCTTTTGTTTTTTCCACCCTTATTACATTCTTGCCAGTACTCCTAGACTTCCTGTCTCCGGAGCTTCTGGGCTTGACTTTCTTAAAGGGGAAGGGTTGTTTTAAGCTTTTTACACTGCTGTTGGGAGGAAATACTTTCCTGGACAATCAGCACTTAGAAGAAATAATTGAATAACAAAGCAAAGCTTTTAGTGACAGGGAACCTAGATGATTGACATTCAGCAAGGCTTCTTGGCTAGCTAGAAAGATTGACATTCAAACGCGAGTTTATATACCCTTTCTGAATTTTGGTCTAAAACTGGTTTTTGGTGAAGGTTAATTCTGTGCTTAGTGATGTTTAATTCTGTGTTTATTGATGGGATAACTTTCCCTATTCAGTTTCAACAAGCAACAGTTACTGTTGTGATTTAATTATTTGTATTGTGTTTGAATTTTTTCTTGCCTCATGGTTTGTTTTTCTATTTGGGGAGGGGGTGTTCCTTCACTGCTTCAGTGATATCTGGCACTGTCCTTTTGGTCTATACTTCCAAGAGGCAGGATGCAAGCTTGGCACTGTTTTTTTTTTTACTGCCTTTCTTAAATCTGGATGATTTCCTTAGGATATCTTGTGAGATGAGTGAGACCAGCTGGTGTCTTTAAGTGGTGCAAATGGATCTAAGGATTGCTTCTCCTGGATGTGCTTTTTCTGGACAGCTTAAATGACCTCTCTGCTAAAGGGTTTCACTTTATGAGCAAGAGATGGCTTCTTGATAGTTATCACTGCATTTTAATTATTTAATTCCTCAAGGTGCTTTGGCCCCCTGTCTGATTTGTAACTCTGGCTTGCAAGTATTTTTCATCTAATGATTGGTATTTAGGTCAGCTTTTTGCAAGCAAAGAGGCTTTTTGTATTTTTGTACAGGTAATCCTTGACTTACAACAGTTCATTTAGTGACCATTCAAAGTTACAATGGTACTGAAAAGTGACTTATGACCATTTTTCACACATGACCAATGCAGCATCCACACTGTCATGAGAGGCCAGGTGAGGAGAAGCGCCCTTGACATGAGTGATGTCAAGTTGGCCAGTCACATGACCACCAAGCCACACCCACCAACTAAGCCACACCCACAGAACCAGTTGTTAAAAAAACTGAATCCCACCCCTGAATTTAGGTATTAGAGCAGGGGTGTCAAACTTGTGTTGTCATGGCATTGTCACATGATGTATCATGACTTTTTCTCCTTTGCTAAACTGGGGGTGGTTGTGTCCAGTGTGTGATGCATCTGGTCCATAGGCCATGATTTTGACAGCTGTATATTAGAGCTATCTTTGGATGGATATGAGTAGTTTAGGGAAGTCTATCAGTAGTGGGATTCAATTTTTTTTACTACTGGTTCTATGGGCATGGCTTGGTGGGCATGGCAGGGAAAGATTACTGTAAACTCTCCAGTCAGAGGTTTTATTTGCCGGTTCTCTGAACTACTCAAAATTTCCACTATCGGTTCTCCAGAACTGGTCAAAACTTGCTGAATACCACCTCTGAAGTCTATAGATGGGGTGTGGGAGGAGGGTTTCTCAACTTTGGCAACTTTAAGATGTATGGACTTCAGCTCCTATAAATCCCCAGCCATGTTGAAAAACAGTACTAGGAAGGATACTTTCTTTTCTTATATGTTTCTACTTTCAGACTAGTGAGCCATAGGCATTAATTTATCTGTCTTTATACTAGAATTTTGCCTGACAAATTCCAACAAGAACAAAACCAACTGTATTGACCTCCTAGTGATTAGTAGTGAATATAATCACTGTGATATAAAGTTATAAAATCCCTTTCTATGAAGTCTTGTGACCAGATGTAATAGAATAGGGTCTAAGCAGATGATATGGAAAATTTGATTGTATGTTATAGGCACTTATGCAAAAATAGCTCTCCAATCATACAGTATTTCATTTATCAGAGTACTCAATTCCACCCCTCTATTCCAATTCCCATTTTCTGGAGTTCTATTTTCTGTTTGTAAAAGCAGCAATAAAAGTGGAACTAAAGGGTGAAGAGAAGAAATTTGGAAGAGAGAACATGCAATGCACATAATTGTTTCATTCTAGACCACCCCTTTTAGTGCACACCTATTTGTACTCCTTTTCGGGCACTCCTATTTGTATGTATGTATAATCCCTCCCTTCATTTCCTCTAATAGTAATTCTAGGTAGACAATAAATGACAAGGCATGATGGGAAGGATTTTTTGTTATCTATTATGGTACAGTCCCGATTCAAATCATGGTCATTTGTAAAAGCCATTATGAAGAAAATAGAAGAGGAAAGAAAGTTCATTTATACATACAGTATTTACATTTAGTGTAAATATTGCCATGAGAAACAAATGTTGGATGTAACATTTGTTGATGAAGGGAACATTATTTTCAACATAAAATTGACTAGTTATTTACTTGAATCTTTAATATCAAAGTAGCCAGATGGAAAATTCATTTTATATTTCATCTCAGTTTTGCTGATTTATAATAGCTTCATTGAAGAAAAGAAAGAGGTGTTACTTCATGGAGTGAGAAAAATGTTTTATTCTACCTACTGCTTTTTGTTTTGGTGCTCCCTTTAATGATAAGTATAATATGTTCACAGTTTGCATTTCAACAGAGTTTTATTCAGTGCTGCTTGTCCCTTGGGTTCTTTTATTTTTAGCCTGTCATAAAAGTTAGAATTTTATTTACCTCATCACGGTAAGTAAAATTTACCAGAGTTCAAGGAACTACTACCAGGGTTAATTGTGCAGTGTATCAGTGTCTTACTTTGCTGCCATGGCAATATTTCTAAATGACTTCACATTTCAGTTAAACAAAAATTACCCAGCATGCTATAAAAAGGTGTCCCAGAAAGTAATATCTATCTAATTATTGTTCATTGTAATATTTTCTCCTTGGAAAAAAGAAGGGAATGCATTAGTTTCTTATGTTTTTTTTTCTTTCTAGCTATGAACTTTCTAGAATGTACTACACCTGCCTGATCCTGATGGCTCTTAAATTAATCAGTGTTTGATACAACCAGAGGTTGAGTAAGTGGAGTCACAATTACAAATAGGGTGCTAGTTTCTTTCCACTCCCAAAGCCCTTGCACCAGATATGGTGGGCCTAACAAGGAGTACTTTAGTTCAAGAAAAAGAGAAATGGCAGCAGACTGTTATAATCATTTTCCTAATCTGACTGATAAATCCATGCAGCCTTTTAGGGCAATTCAAGCCCCAGAATGCAAGCACTTATTTTTGAATAAAAATAGTTTTTCAAGCGCTATTAATTAATCCAGGTTTCTTCAAAGGTGTCTTCCAGATTTGGTGATTTTTTTTAGCCAACATAATTGCTGGTAGTTGGGAATTTTAAGGGCCACATCTGGGAATGAGTTTGAGGAAAGCTGCATTAATCTGATATGGAGAAATTAAAATATACATTTTTAAATGACTAACCTAAAGGCTGCATATGTAGAAATAGAGACTATTGTGATTTCAGTCCTAAACTGGGAGACTGGAGCCTATAATTTGCAAAAAGTGAAAATTATTCCAGATCAAACTTCAGGAGTAGGATTCCTCATCTAACTTTAATTTCAATTGAGAAGAATTGCTTTGTTTTAGTCTAAATATGTACCTAGTCTTCTGTGCTTAATTTTCATTATGATAAAACAAAACAAGCACATTGTGTATTCTGTGATTATGTTCTGCTTTAGAGATTTGTCTATTATCTAATTATGCTTCTATCTACCAAACAATAATAATTTTATACACAGAGGGTGCAGATAGTATCTTATTTTTGCCAGTTTTGTGTAATATTCTTTTGATAGTTCTTTATATATGAAAATATAGGGAGCTGATTCCTATTGTATGTTTTGATTTACCATCAGCTGTTTGAAGTAGATCAGGTCAGAAAACAGACAATGCAAAGGTTATGGGAGTACTACTTCATTCATAAGACATAATAGTAACAACAGAATCTTGAACACTACTCAGAATTTCCTTGGAGTTTCTTATACCAAACAGAATCAAGGTTGGCTATCTTGAGGTTTGTTCATCCCTCTTTTTTTCCAGGTTGATATTTAATAGTTCTTGCATTCCTTCAACAATTAATATAGTACATATTCCTCCACATGTATATCAAATTGTAATTTCCATGTCTGGGATTTAATTTGACTTGTTCTTAAATATATTTGTAGATCATATTATCAACAAGAGTGCTGAATTAAAAAAAACCTCAGAATAGCAATTAACCATTCAAAAATGTTAATATTTGATAAATTTAATTGTACAATAATATACAAAATAATGTTTAATTGATATTTTCATTTGTTAAAAAAATCAGAATAGAGTTATAAAAACAAGATTAAACAATATAATAATACAAAGTAGAAACAAATTAAAACCATAATGTAGGAAAGCCAGTACAGATAAGTAACAAATACTTAAAAAAAGCTAAATTCAGTAAGAATTTAGACACCAATGTCAAATAGATAGAGAGTTCCAGTGTTTACAGACCTATATTGAGAGTGTCTTTTTATCTTGTTGTATAACAATTGCATTCATACTAGATCTTAATTACTATTAAGAGTAGATAAGGGAGAAGACAATCCAAAAGGTATTGTTCAATAAACAGTTAATGTATTTTAAATATATTTAATAAGCACATGATAAAAATGATTGATCAGAAATAACCTTAGTATCAGTGGATATAACTTAAACTTTCTCAGCATGCTTTCTGCATTGGGATTGCAATTGTCGCCAGACTATACTGTATGGTCACAGCATAAATAAGTACTACAATTCTCACACATAATAAAAATATCATGAATCAAAAGTTGTCTTGTGGTTAATAAATATGAAGTGGAAATGGATGTATTTTGTGATTCTAAATGTGGATCCACCCCTCCTAAATTCTGGTTAACAGAAAATTTGAAGATGTTAAATTCTTCTTTTATATTAAGGGAATATGCTGATATATAGTAAGAATTATTGCTTGACTTCTGATCTCATTGCTTGCTACATGAACAAAAACTGACTATATTCATGCATTTATGAGTTATACATTTATGATGTCAGATATTTTGAATTCTTGTAGCATAAAGAAATATGCTAATATGTTATAACTATCTAGTGAAGAATTACAGTTATGGTTTTTATTTAGCAAACTAGTAAAGATAACCATTAAAGTGACAGAAACTTCTCAACTTTCAGTGCAGTCATAATCAGTGTTCAATAATTTGCTCTGGGATTTTTCTATTACTGCTTATTAGTGAAAGGTGGGGGCTTTATCCATGCATGCAATCATGTGAATGGGGCTGCAAGTGTGTGCATGATGCAAATGGGGCTGTGAGCACACACACAATGCTTGTGGCCACACTAGCGCAAGCAGGGGTGCACAGACGCATGCACACTGGCCAACCACTCACATGGCCCAATGGCTATTAGGCCACTAGCCATGGGTTGGGGACCCATGATTCAATAAAATTGAAGTGTTCAGTGGTAGGACCTATGCTATGGATATTTTCTTGGTTGAAAACTGGTTGGCCTCCATGGCTTTAGCTATTGATTTTTTTTTTTCATAACTGAACTATTCCAAAGAGCTTATGAAGAATAACAGTATATCACTTATTTATTTTACATTAGTTTTTGTTATTTGCAATTTTAGCTTTATCAAGAATATCTTAATTGGTTGTATTTACTTTAAAGTTGCAATCTTGCTGAGAATCTCATTGATTGCAGAATGCATAAATACAACACGAAATTTTTGACAAAATTTTCTGCAAAACCTTCTATATGAGGAAATTGAGATAGGGAGATTATGCTTCTTTCCCCTGGTACTTTTTCATTGTAAAGGGATGGAAAGGGATGGAAGTGTATTCCTTTTATAAAAGGGGAAGACTGAACTTGTTTGGTTTGAAAAAGGCTACTAAGCTTTTTATCAATCCGAGAGCCAGCTTTCATAACATACTTTTTCTGCTTAATCAGCAAACACGGCATATTTTCATTCTATTTGCAGTTTTTATCCCAGGAAAGTACAGTAGTTGCCATTTCTTCATATTCTCCAAATCCTTTGCCCCATTTGTCCTTATCTCTTACCTTCTCTTACCTTCTTTTATTCTGTAGATATGATTTCCCTCCCCATCCCATTACAACTATCTGTCTATTCCTCTACCCATGTATCTTTTTATGATTCTTTCACATAACTTTTCCCAACATTTTTGCAACTCTTTCTCCGTGATCAGTATTCTTCCTTCTTCACATTCACAGCCACTTTTAACTTTTCTTTGTTTTAGCTATTCTCCTCTTTATTCTGTTCTACCTTATTGTGTGTTTATACATCACAACTTCTATTCCAATTTCTTAAATGTTGTAGATTTAGTGCAAATTCTGTACATACTGAATGGTTGTGGGTAAGGGAGAAAGGGGAGAGGGAAAGGAAATAACATGAATGATAATGGAGCTTAGTTGTTAATCTAAATGGGGTTAGAATCTAGTTCCCAAGAAGGAGGAGTAAGCTGTTTTGAAGTTAGGTTAATTAATAATGATCAGTATACTTTTAATAATATGAATGGGGTTTGTATGCTCTACATTCTATTAATACATCCATTCATTCTTGTGACGTGGGATGGCTTCTGTGAGGATGACTACAATCCCACTTTTCAAAGGATTTGCCACATCTCCTTAAAAGAATCAAATAATATCATAATAGAGCAGAATTTGTGTTAGGGATACACCCTAGCAGAATCTGCACGGCAGTCAGGCAGGCAGGCAAATATGTGAGATAAACATTTTTGTAGCTTACACTCAGTAAAACAGATACACTGTGCTAGTTAAATAGTTTATTCCAGTAAGATTTTTAGCATAGTCAAAACAGTCCATATATCATTCACTAATTCAGTCCGTTTGGGGATTATTCAGTTGCAAAGTCCAGTGTCGAAAAAGAGGTCAGTAAACTTACAAATATTAGTCCAGTAATATATCTCCTCGCAGTAGAGATATGAAGAAATCAAACCTGCTTTCTTCCTTCAGCAGCAGGAAACATGCAGTTAACAATCCATCATAGTCAGCAATCCATCCAGTAAGCCAGCAATACAGCAAGCCAGTAGGTTCTATTGCTCCCTCTTATGGCGGTTTTATAACCGCACCCAAAATTACATGCTTTGCTGTTTAAAGTGACACACACATAAACCTACTATCATAGTTTATATATATTATTTTACCCAAACTACATTAGGTAACCTTGTTATTCCTAACAATTTGTACCTTATTATTTGTAATTAGTTAGATGCTTGAACATGTTCGGTTTTCAATTTGTTCTTTTTCCAATGCTCTTACTGAATGTTTAGTACTTTGTAAACTTAAAGTAGAATCAATGAAACTGTACACAAATGAATGGACAATATTGGTAAATGTGTCTAATTGTATGAAAATCAACCAAATAAATTATTTAAAACACATTTTGTTGAAAGGGAAACTGTTGACCCTGAAGAGCAGAATTTCTTGTGCATAATATTGTCGTAATAATACAATCTCAGATTCTATACCTAAAAGACATTTTTATTTCATATAATCTTTAGTTTCTTAGGGGATAGTGCATCTATACTCATATAAAAGGCAAGAGTTAAAAAAGCCCTGATATTAGTCCTGCATCTTTTTCTGCATTGAAGTTATTGGGTACTACTACTAGAGTCTGGGTACTACATGGTGAAGTCTCTGATATCACATCCATATCTTGTGCTTATAGACAGTCAGCATAGAAAGAGACTATTTATTAGATCCATGCAATTCATAGTACTGAAGAGTTCTGACAAGGATGAGTCCTTCTGAGGTTTTGGATCAGCTACTTCAAAGACCACCCGAAGTTCCTTTGAGAATATATGTCAATGCACAGAGAATGTTTCTTCAGTTGGCAGCAAAGCATTCCCCAAGTCCTTAGATCTTATTATTTCATTATTTCATATGGCAGCAAACTCTAAGAAAAGAAGAAATGAACAACAATAGATTAAGATCTACATTCAGTTCCTGAATTAGCTTGGAGGATCATAGAAAGAAATGAGTTTGGTGCTTGCTCTAGAGATCTCACTGATCTACTAAATTACTGTATATCACCAGCTTTTGCACAGATGCTGCTAAGGACGACACAGATCCCAATTCTTAGATTCTTTAGCAAGAATCTTTACTGGGGAGGTGGGGGAAAGGTGGGCAATGGGATACTTCTAAATGTTCTGAAGACAGTATCTATATATCTTCAGTGAAACCATGTCTCGATTATCTTCTACAGCTTGATGTACCCAGAAAGCTATGACTTTTTTATTTTTTCCCACAAAGGAAATGGAGTAAAGTACAAAGGAAAAATAATTGTAGCTGTAACATTACAATATCTTATGGCATGAAGAGAATTGAGGATTTCATTCTTTGTAAATTTATTTTTAAAAATAAGCTCTCTGCACCTTGAAGATTGTGCATCCAATAAGAACCCCACCATTGTAATGGAGTTCATGCCTTTTTTTTTTTAAATCAACTTATGCAATTTATTTGTATAGAAACTAAAATCAACATTTAAATAGATGTTTTGAAAAATTTTGAAAAATGTAATTTCAGAACCATAATTGCTGTTTTAAAAGAAATGTGATAGTAATTTAAAATAAAAATAATATAAGCACAATGGATACGGAACATGGAGAAAAATTTTCTGAAAATATTTTAGGGGTTCAAATTTTCCTGAACATTAAACTCTTATAATGTATACAATTAGACTAAATCGGTAAATTGGCTTTTTCAGAAACACTCAACTCACATCTAATGGTGAAAGCCTCTTTCTGAGATCATTTTTCTTATGCTTCACATCTGTCACAGCTGTAAATCTAAGCTCTCTGAAGTGTTATTTTCAACTTGCATTTATTGTGCAAAAAATCTCACACAGGCATACATTTTCACAAGATTAATTACTTTAATGCAGACTAGGATGAAATCATATATAACAGAAATTCTGTCCCTTGTAGACCACAGCCTCTATAGTCATCTATGATGCAGGATTCAAAGTGTAGGCTTTCTTCAAAGAATGGATATATTTCCATTATCTGGTCCAAGGGACACAGCTGAGATATTGTATGTTCACCTAATAGATTTCTTGAGCCGGGTAATTGATATTTTTATCTTACTATGCCTAACACCAAAATGAATAACCATATTCTTGTACCAAGATGAATAACCATATTCAAAATAATACATTGATATGACTTGACTTTTCTGAAACTTTCTTATATAGATGACTTACTCTCGCCACCTTTTCCTTGCAGATATGGAAGAAGCTGAAGCAATGTTGGTTAACAGTTTCTAATGTGTTTGGAACATTTAACATACAATTCCAAAGGTCTGTGATGAGATGTAAGGCATGGGGCATTTAAAGTTTCCACTTCCAGTCCGTTATCCCGGTAGAAGCTTTTTGATGACTGAAATCCATCCTTTCATGTTGCCAGACAATGGTCTCTATAACTGACTTTGGTGGTGGAATAAATGATATTATTTTCAATCCTTGTTCTTTCTTCACTGCAAGATTTATTATTTTTGATCTTGTTGCCTGATAGGAAATTCTAGGAAGTGTGACAGGGCAGGAATTAAACTATTAATCAACCACTTGAGTTCTATTATCTTTGTGTTTGAGCAGAAGCTGATCTGACAGCTAATCCATGCTCCTTGTATAAGCCACACATGGAGAAAGAACCAGAGTCTTCTCGGTTCTTGCACTAGTGTTCTAACATAGTTAAAATCATAGAAAGGATCATTGGGCCATTGAGTCCAACTCCCCTGTTCAATGCAGCAATTCAGATTGGACCTAGAAATATTAGGAGTATTCATCTGTTTTCATTATTGTTTTTGTTATTAAACCAAATAGGCTTCATTTTAAACAATTGAACAATGAACAATTAATCAGTGGAACAACTGTGTCTAGAAGTTGGTGAGTGCTCCAACTCTGGAGATTTCTAAGAAGAGATTTATCTGAAACGGTATAACGGTATAACCGTTTATCTGAAACGGTATAAGGTTTCCTGCCTGAGCAGACGAGTTGGACTAGAAGATCTCCAAGTCCTTTCCAACTTCTATTATTTTTTGCTTGTTTACAACTGTGGTATGTTTCATTGATTTGCTCCTTTACATCAGCCAACCAAATTGGGATAAAATACATGTTTGTTTTGAGGACAAAATGATTTTTCACTTCACATTTTTAGCTTTGCATTAGCTTTGTCAGAAACTTAAGATGACTTTCCTGGGGTCTAAAATACGACTTCCTAAAACATCTGGCCCTGTAGAGAATTTTTATTAAATGAAGAGAGATGATGCCAATATTCCCAAGTTATCATTTAGTCCGTGAATTTTTTCCTATTTGTGAAAAAACAACAGGTGCAAAGAGGAGATACTGTAAGTATATATTTAGGCACATGATTTGAACAGAAATACTTTTTAAGTGGAGGAAAAGCTCCCAATTCACAGTTTACTCAAAAGCAGCTGTGTTTGAACAGCTCTGTTTTTCCAGCTGCATTTCCCAAGTGCCTCTTTGCAGAGCTGCAGTGTTGGTTTCTGTTAAGTTCTGCGCATGGGTGCAAGGAACGGAGAGGAGGCAGTAAGCAGTGAACTTCAACTCTTTATTAATCATTGTGAACAGAGCAAAAACCGGGGGCAGCAGCAGCCCTTTTATAGGGCAGGCTGCTGACCTATAAACCAATGAGAACATGGAAGTATTAAACCCTTGAACCAATGAGAGTGGCTCGATAACAGCCAATCAGATTCTTCAGAACGGACCAATCCGATATTGCTATTATCGGCCAATCAGAAGTGCAGGATTAGAACCCTGCTTTTTCTTTAAGCTTTGATAAAACTTTATTTAAGCGCATTTATTAGTTCATAACACCCCTTCCCCCCGGGTTCCGTTTGAGGGGTGCGGTGACGTAATCTATAAGATATGTGGGGTGTTTTAACTGTCTATTAGATTTGCGCTGTCCCACCAGTTCCCGTCTGCAGTCCAGCTTTGGTGGGACGTTTTTGGACATATCTGGTACCAGCGGTTCCGCATTCTCACTGGACGACTCGGTGCCGCTAGTTCTGTCGTTGTTGTCCTCCGATCTTAACGGGCTAGCCTCCGTTGAGGTATTCCTCTGTGGCGAAGTCACACCCCTCTCTGATTCTTCTTCATTACTCACGCCCGATTGCTGACTTCCTTCACTTCTGCTCTCCACCATCTCGAATTCAGTTTTTTCGACATCCCCTCCCCCCTCAGTTTGGGAGTCCCAGGAGTCGCGGCAATTGTGTTGTAGACTAGAGCGAAGCTGATCTATATGGCGTTTCCATATTTTTCCATCGCAGGTTTGCACACGGTACAATCTGGGCCCGGTGGTTTGAATTACGGTTGCTTCGATCCATAATGATTCGCCAGAGAGGTTTTTAGTGAAAACTAAGTTGCCTACCTTGAACTTGTGGCATTTCCCACTGGATCCGCAGGTTTCTCTGGCTCGTAGGAAGGGTGAAGCTGGTCGAGGTGGGAACGGAGCTTGCGTCCCATCAATAGTTCAGCTGGCGTCTTGTTGGTGACGCTGTGCGGAGTGATGTGTTGGAGTAGTATTCTGTTTATTTTTTCATCAATGACCCCATAGTCCATTTTATGGAGGTTTTTTTTAACAAATTGTACCATGCACTCGGCCCTGCTGTTAGCCGCAGGGTGCACTGGTGAAGTTAATGCATGGCAGATGCCCCGATCCACTAAGTATTGTTCAAATGCCAGGGCGGTGAACTGGGGTCCGTTGTCGGAGACCAGAACGTCTGGCAGTCCATGCGTTGCGAATAGCCTGTTCAACTTTTGGATGATGGACTCCGTTGTAGTATTCTTCATTTCGTGGATCTCGAGCCAGTTGGAATAGGCATCCACTGTTAGGAGGAACATAAGTTCTTTAGTAGGTCCCGCAAAATCAATGTGGATGCGGGACCACAGCCCCCAGGGGGTTTCCCATTCTGTTGGAGTTGCTCTATGTGGGGCACTGCTGACTTCTTGGCACTTTAAGCAAATCTTTACCCAGGCTTTAATTTGTTTGTCGATGCCCGGCCACCATGGGTAGCTTCGTGCGAGCGCTTTCATACGCACAATGCTGGGGTGACCGTCATGCAATGTTTTCAATACTGCTTGTTGTAACCACTCTGGGATGATGACTCTATCTCCCCATAGGATGCAGCCTTTTTGTGAAAACAGTACTGTTTGCCGGTTTCTGAAAGGGGTGAAATCATCAGAGGTCTGTTCCATTGGCCATCCTCTTTCGACCCAGCTAAGAACTCGCGCTAAGACAGGATCTCGTTTTGTTTGTTAGCTAAGACAGGATCTCGTTTTGTTTGGCTGTTAGCGGTGGTGCCTGTAGCGTTTCAATCTGGAGTGTCGTAAGGGTTGGAGCTGGGTCGTCGACAGTTTCTGGAAGTGGGGCACGGCTCAGTGCATCAGCATGGGGAATGGCTTTCCCCAGGCGGTGTTGTAATTTATAGTTGTACGCAGCTAAAAACTCCGACCAGCGAGTCATTCTAGGTGACAATATATAGGGGGTTGGCTTGTCTCCTGCTATAATCCCTAACAAAGGTTTGTGGTCGGTAACAACAGTAAAAACTCGTCTATACACATATTCATGAAACCATTTCACAGCAAATACAACAGCAAGAGCCTCTTTGTTGATCTGGCTATAATTACGTTCAGCCTTTGATAAGGTCCTTGAAAAATAGGCAATAGGGGCCTCACTACCATTTGGTAACACATGACTCAAAATGGCTCCTACTCCAAATGGTGATGCGTCACATGTAATTGTTAGAGGCAGAGTCTCGTTATATTGTATTAAAACAGCATCTGAGGTTAGTAAGTTTTTCACTTGTCAGAATGCGTGCTCCTCGCGGTGTCCCCAGACTCAGATTGCTTTTTTGTTGAGAAGTCTATGTAGGGGCTCAGCTATGGTCGCTTTCTGGGGCAAGAAGATGTTGTAAAAGTTAATGAGCCCCAGGAAAGCTTGGAGATCAGTTCTATTTCTGGGTCTTGGGGTGTTTTTGATTGCTCTCAGCTTGCTGTTAGTGGGGTGGATGCCCTATTTATTGATTAGCTACCCCAGGAACTCCACTTTGTCTGTACACAGTTGACATTTATTTTTTTTAACCTTAAGGCCAGAGTCTTTAAATTACTGGAGAACCAATTTAAGCTGCTTTTCTAGTATTTCTCTATTCGGGGCAGCAATTAAAATGTCATCAAAGTATGGCACGACCCCCTTGATCCCTTGCAAGAGTCTCTCCATCAGACTTTGAAAAATCCCTGGGGCTATGCTCACTCCGAATTGGAGTTGGTTGCACTTAAAGGCGCCTCGGTGTGTAACGATCATCTGTGCCTCTGCGGTTTTTTTTATCTACAGGCAGTTGTTGGTAGGCCTGTGCTAAATCCAATTTAGCAAAGACTTTTCTGCCCCCCAGGGAATGGAGAAGGTGTTGTACCACCGGTACCAGGTAAGTGTTCTGTTGAAGAGCGTGATTAAGGGTAGCCCAGTAGTCCCCACAAATCCTTAACGATCCATCCGGTTTGATGGGTGTTACAATTGGGGTTTCCCAACGAGCGTGGTCCGTTGGTTCTAAAACACCCTGGGCTATTAATTTATTGAGCTGCTCGTCAATTTTTGGTTTAAGGGCAAAAGGTACTCAACGAGGCTTAAGGCGGATGGGGGCTACTTCAGGGTTAAGGTTAAATGATATCAGGGTCCCCTGGTACTCACCTAGTTTGTCTGCGAAAATGTCCTGGAATTCCTGGATGATGGCCTCCTCCCAATCGTTGCTTCTGGTTTGGTGAATGCTGGCTACCTCGATTCCGAGTGGGGCGAACCATTGAAGACCTAACAAGCTAGGCCGGTCACGGTCGAAGACGGTCAGTGGTAATGATGCAGTGCGATTTTTGAATAATACTTGGACTTGGCTGGATCCAACGACTGGAATTCAGTTCCCCTGATAATCTTTGAGTATGATTCTTTGGGCTTTGAGGTCTTGATGCTGGACAGCAGGGATTAATTGTTTAAGGGTCTTCCAGGAAACCATCAAGAGGGACGATCCTGAATCGACTTCCATCACACAAGGCTGGTTTTCGATGGCGACCTTCACTCGGATCTTCTTTGCGTCTAGCAATGAGGCGTGACCGATTGTAATGGTTTGGTGTGCCTCTTCTCTTCTCGATAAAATGGCTGGTGTTTTATTTCTGTAGGAGTGGTTGTTCCATTGGCGGTTCAATTGTTCCTGACTCACAGGGCGATTCTCTGTGGCCTGGCAGTAGTTGTTTCTCCTCTGAAATGGGCTGGATCCTTGCTTGCTTCTACAGACCTTCCCGATGTGGCCTCTTTTCCCACAGAAATGGCAGAGCACTTTGAGGAATTTGCAGTCTGATTGCAGGTGGTTTGCCCCACAACCCGTGCATTGGTGCGGTAGTCTTTGATTCTGCTGATGGCGTTGGTCACGTTCAGACCGGAGCCGGTTGACCTCCTCCTCATCACTTTCTGCTAGTGATTCGAGGTCCTCGTGGTGGGTCGCTGTTGTGTGCCTCTCTAGGCGAGGTGAGGCATCACTAGCGAGTTGATGGAGCTGTGCGTTGGTGCTGCACATTTGGGTGGCCGACTTCCTGGTTGCTTCTGCAGCAGTAGCGTCTTTGATGACATCAGCAAGGTTGATGTCCCCTTTTGCCATGATCTTACTCTGTACCGTCTGGTCATCTAATCCCAGAATTATTCGGTCTCTCAGAGCTTCTTTGAGGTCTGTAAACCCACAGAAGCCTCCCAGGTTCTGGAGATCCGCAATGAAATCTGCAACACTCTCTCCTTTCCGCTGGTCCCTCTGGTAAAATTCATGTCTTCGGACAAGCGTTGGTACGGCGGGTGCATAGTGGGCCTGTAGAAGGGGCTCGAGGATGTCCCAGTCCATGGTTTTCACCTCAGCCGGTTTCGCTAGTGCCTTGGCCATCTTAAAGACGGCAGGCCCGCAATGGGTCAGGAACACTGCTCACTTTTTCCCCGTAGTGGCATCCTTTAAGTTGTTGGTCTCCAGAAACATCTGGAACCGGTCTATGTACGCGTCCCAGTCTTCTTGTGCTGGGTCAAATGGAGCGGGTGGTATGGCGCCTCCGGACATGGTTCCATTGTCGATGTGCCTTCAGCCACGTGCTCTGTTTGGTGCTCTGTAGTGTTCAGTCAGCTCTGATGTCTCCGTATCCCACCTTCGTCGCCAGTGTTAAGTTCTGCGCATGGGTGCAAGGAACGGAGACGAGGCAGTGAACAGTGAACTTCAACTCTTTATTAATCATCGTGAACAGAGCAAAAACCGGGGGCAGCAGCAGCCCTTTTATAGGGCAGGCTGCTGACCTATTAACCAATGAGAACATGAAAGTATTAAACCCATGAACCAATGAGAGTGGCTCGATAACAGCCAATCAGATTCTCCAGAACGGACCAATCCGATATCGCTATTATCGGCCAATTAGAAGTGCAGGATTAGAAACCTGCTTTTTCTTTAAGCTTTGATAAAGCATAACAGTTTCCATATGAAATAATATACAAAGAATTCCTTCTGTAAGAATGTCACTCAGCTTCTTTCAGCATTCAGATATTTCAGGACAGGAAAGCAGTGGATATGGCTGCTTTAATTAGGTATATGTGGAAGATAATAAAAAAAAATGGTTAGTTGTACAGCACCATTTTTCTTTTACACAGATTCTCCCATTAATGAATGGTAATTTATTATGTAATGGCAAAAAGATCACGTATTTAATCTCTCTCTCTTTTTTTTTTTTTAAAAAAAGCCCTCTTCATTATTTATGCATCATTTAGTACCATTGCTGAAGAAGAAATATTTTGTATTTCTTTTGTATTAGGATCTGAAATTGCATGTGCGCAGTTGGCATGCTTGAATAAGATTTAGCGAAACCAGAAAGCTTCAGATATTTAAACTGAGATATGCGCAGACGAGAGAAAACTGCTGTGCTTTCATTTATATTGGCACAGTTCTATTTGTTTTTGGTTATGCATGTGGACTGGGAAGCAAATTCACCTCAGTTTGGGTGAGACTTCCTTTCACATTATTGGGCTTAGAATCACAAGCTTATAATTTGAGAAGCAGAGACCATATGTCTCCTGAAGGGATGTACCAATTGTTTCCTGAAACAGGTAGGATTCTTATAACGTGTGCTAATGTGAAAACATGGGAAGATGCCACCAGTACTGCTGTTTAAAATTTTAACTTATGTTTATTGATGTTTGAAAAAAAAAAAAGACCCAATGAAGATAAGAGAATAAACTATACTCCTGTTGGATTACATTATATTATTTATTAAGAGCCTCACAAAGCAAACTGGGTGATCTTGGGCCAGTCACTTTCCCTCAGCTCTAGGAAGGAGGGAATGGAAAAGCACTTCTGAAAAACCTTGCCAAGAAAACTGCAGGGACTTGTCCAGGAAGCCTCTTAGTAGACATGATTGAACAAAATAAAATGAAATATATTAACATTGTATTTTAAAACAATTCATAGATTATGTGTCCAGAAAATTGATCACATGAGATTTAAAATATAATCTGAGAAATTGCTTACAAGGCTTTTTCATAATGAAACCTCTTGCTGTCACTTCAAAAGTCTGATTATTGGAACAAACCAAATTGTCTAATGGATATGATCTTATACAATATCAAGGGCTCACAATTGTAAGAATGAAGGAATGTTTTTCAATTATATTTCATATAACCCAATCCATTTCAATGGAACTCTTGTTTGTAGAACTACAAAGAAAGATGTACAATCAATACAATAGTGATGATAAAATGATTTAAAAGAATGGAATAATTATTGGTTGCTCCCCTTATCCCCTAAATGCACCAATATTGTTTCTAAAATTGGACTTGATGGCATGGCTTTTATATGAAGCAACTGTAGATATTTGGTTCAAAGAAGGAATTATTCCTGATTATACAATTATACTGCTGCATAAAACTTTTATTGCCATGGAAAAAAGGACAAAGAGAATAATTTATTTTAAAAATGGCTCACTGAATAGTGCTCCTTGGCTTTATCAAGCAATGGCCTGTTAGCAAAACTGTCATCCCACAAAGAGTCTGAATATGAGGGAAAACACAGCAGGCAGGAACACAAGGGAGAGCTCCATTTATTTTAAAATAAAGTCAACAGCCTTTTCACTTTTTGTTTTATGAAGTGTCATAATTCTTAAAGGTTCTGTTCCTCTGGTCCCTGCATGTAAACAGAGTTTATTTGATGATAATTTGTTTCTATGGATCACAGAGTCATTCCAAGTGAAAATCTGACCAAATAGATAATTACACCCTGGAGAAGTATTTATAAGATTCATTACAATTCTCTATCTGGAATATATAGCTGAGTATGTTCCCCTGTTCATTTTTTCTCTCTGTCTTCAAACTGATTCCGTGAATGGGGCATTTTTGTTTGTTTGTTTTCCCTTGGCCATATTCAGTCAGTAAAGATTGGGAAATTCAAACCATAAAATATAAGGCTGAGGATTGTGTCTAACGGCTGCTTCTGGCCAAAATATAAAAGCCAATAAGATGCAATGAACATAATTCTTATGCTTTGTAAAGCCCAGCTATATCCACAAAAAGCCTGTTCTTAGATTTCTGAGTACACCAGTGTTGGATTTCTCTCCAATTTGTTTCTTTCCTTTCCTTTTTTTAAAATGAGTTTTGTGTTATTTATTGAATTTTTATTCAATTGTTCCTGTTTCCAGGAAAGTAAAAGCCCAATTTCACTGGTACAATGCAAAATCCTGTAAATAAGTAATTAGAGTATTACATCCAGGTATGTATGTTAGTCAAGGACATAAATTTCTTTTTGAAAGTTTTTGAAACTTCAAAATCTAGGCTATTCAAAGTTTATGTCTCTTGGTGATAATAGTTTCCTTTCCTGTTGGATTTCTTGATGTACCATGTTTTGTTTTCCCAAGTTGTCATAATTTTCTTTATGGTTTTGTTTTTCCATCTTGTTAAAAATTACAATTTTGCTTGTCTTAAATGGTTTACTGCAGCCTTTCCCTATCTGATTCCTGGCAAATTTGTTGGGACTACAGCTCCAGAATTCCTAGCTGTTGGTCAAACTGCCTAGGAAATTTTTAGAACACATCTAGGACACATAAAGTTAGAAAAGACTGATTTAGATACATAATCTTTATTTGCAACAGCAGATGTAACGGCAATCCCAGACAGTGATTTTTGAGGAGGTCTTTGGTTTGGTTCTCTATTATAAAAAAGTTCTCTATTATAAAAAAAATAATAAAAAAGTTATGTGAGAGGATACATGTATGTGTGAGAATTCAAATGAATTCTATTGCTCTGCTTTACATGGGTGTGTGTGTGTACATATAAATATATACATCCACACAAATAGACAGATACTTGATGCAAGAAAATAAGCACCCTTGTGTGTAATTACTGTGCTAGTTGGTATTGGGAATAAAATTAGTGCAACATTGCTTGTCAATAAATCCTAGCTTAGTGTTTTTATAAAATAGCTAATGACAATTAAAATGAAGGACAGCAAATTATAACATTTTGATTTTACTTCTTTTGAGCAATGTTGCAAGAAAGTTAGTCTATGGATTTATGATCTTTACAGAGCACTCTAAAAGGAATTTTATACGTAATTTTATACATAAGAAGAGATTTGAAGTTTTATTTACTGAATTAGCATTCACATTCTGAAGGGCCTTCCCTTTAGTCCATTCTTTCTCCATAGGTAAGCTTAAAAAAGCAGCAGAGATTTTGTCACATTTCTAAGCACAAAGAGTGCAGATTAGATTGGTAATTTGTTTTTGATAAGAAGTCCACTTGAGACTTCTTGAAGGTGCTCCAGATCCTTATGGGATCCCCATTTGTGATCAGTGGGTCTCGATTTCTTGACTCTCAAGGTGTTCTTCCTGGTGGCTGTCACGTCGGCTAGGACGGTGTTGGAGTTGGCAGCCCTTTCTGTGAGACAGCACTTATGCATCTTCCATCAAAATAGAGTGGTGCTGCACCTAGACTCCACCTTTATTCCAAAAATCAATTCATGGTTCCATAGGGCACAATAATCGCCACCATGAGGAGACTTCCAGTTTGAAGGGCTTCGGTGACAGACAGGAATCCGCGATCGTGCACAGTTTCTGCCTGGGCTCGCTGCTGGAACACCCCGAGCCACCTGGTTTTGGGGCTAAGCCACCCTGTAGAGGTGGTGAAGAGGGGGGAGAATGCCAGCAGGGTCGAGGAGAGCCGTATCTCTCCTCCTCAGCTGGCCATTACTCCCTTTCCCAAAGGCAGTAGGAGCGGTGGTCAGAAATGGCCACCTCAAAGAAAAACTCAACCAGAAAAGAACGTGCAGGAGGAAGATAAGTGAAAGTTTTAGCTGACTGGGCTAAGTTGAAAAAGCAACAACTAAGGTACCCTGGAATTTAAATTTTACAACAAATAACATCATTCCCAAAGAAGAGTCAGAAGCAGTGAAAGGAAGTGAAAAGTTTGGGTTTTTCCTCCCTTCTCTCTCCTTCTTTATATTGACAACTAAGAGACTAAGAAATTGGAAAAATCCGCTTTGGCATCAATAGGCAATTAAGCTGAAAATATAACTAAATGCCAAAGGGACAATAAAGATTTTTGGACATGAAAAACTTTTTCTTATATAAGCAGGAAGGGAGAGAAAAAGAATAAGGGCAGGATCTGGGAGAGGGAAGAGACTGCCTGGACTTTAAAAGAATCTAAAGTAAAATTTCAATAAGACTTCTAAAAGATACATTTTAACTGAAACTTTGCAACTAAATAGTAACCCCAAGAAGAGAAAGTGGAAAAAAAAAAAGAAGAAGCAAAGAGAAACAGCTTGCGTGTATTTGGATTACTTGGTGACTTTGGATTTTTGGTTATTATATTTGAATGACTAAAATCAATTGGGTGGTTGTTTAGAAATTTCTACAATGGCATCACTTTTGGATGAATTGAAAATGGAACTTAAAAAGTGCAAAGAAGATGCACAAGAAGGGAAGGGTTCTTTTGGCTTCGTTTTTCAATTCTTAGAAATGGAGATCTGGAACTATGAGAAACAACAAGAAAAGACTGCAAAACAAGAAGACTGGGAACAAAGAAAAAGCCATATTTAATGAACAAGTAATTTTATGTGGGGAAGAAAAAGGAAAGAGGGAAAGAGGATGGAGAATTTAAGACTTAAAAAAACAACCAAAAAAAAAGAAAAATAATTTGAAAAATAAGTATAATACTGGAAAGCAACAGAAAAGGGGAATAGAAAAGAGGGAAATAGAGGTAGAGAGACAAAGGGGTAAAAAGGGGAGAGAGAAGAAGAGAGGGAAGAAGGAAAGGAAAAGAAGTTACAAAGGTCCGGAGCAAGATATAAAGAAACAGGACCTATTTAGAGATAATGGGTGAAAATCTAACTGAAAAAGGGATTCTGTAAAGGTACATAAGATTGTATTGTTATTTTTGTAATAGAAATAACTTTAGAAAATTGGAAACAACATATGATTAGAATGAGGGATAAAATAGTTGGTGTAATTTCATGAAATGTTTGTGAATAAAGTAAATGAAATAAAATAAATGAGAAAATTGAATTAGGAAGGAACGGGAACATTTTAATTAGTCAATGTTTTATAAAAGATAAGTGAAAGGGGGAATTAACTATGGAAAGTTTATAATTGTTCCCATGGAAGTATGATATTTAATTGAAAAGTAACGTGAAAAATGTTAAGACTTTAATGAATATTAATATTAATGATAGAATTGAATTAGAATGGAATGTTGTCCTAATTATATACATTTATATTTTTTTCTTTTTTTTCTTTTCAAGAATACTGTGTGTAGTTTAAGAATGTACCAAGCAGAATCCGAATAGAAATTATGTATTATACTAAGTATTATAGATTTAGGGGAAAGATATAAAGGCGTCATACTCCAATCAGTAACTACAGGAGAAATTTTGTTTAATGAGAAAAGATAATAGACAATTGAAACAGGACAGACAAAATATATATATATAATGATTTGAATTGAGATGAAATAAATAAAATAAAATTAAGAAAATTAAAAGAGGGGAGAAGCCATGTAGAAAATGTAAAATAGTAATAAGATATGGAATAGAATATAAAAATGAGCATGAACTTGAATTTGTGTCTGTATGAAGAAATGTAACCCGAGATTATGCTGCTTTCAAAAAAGATGTTTTATTTGTATTTCTTTTTGTGAAAACTCAAATAAAATTTACAAAAAAAAAAAAAAAAAGAATCCCCACCATGAGTTGGAACGAAAGTGGCATACGCTGGACATACGGAGGGCTTTCCATATATACATTAAATAGACTACAACCTTTCATAAAATGGAAGCTATATTTGTGTCCTTCCAGCCTTCTTCTTTAGGGAACCAAGGCTTCCTCTTGGTCAGATGGGCAGATGGATAAGGGCTTGTATCACTACAGCCTATGAGACTCAATCTCTCCAGGTGCCCAAAGGACTGATGGCTCACTCAACCAGGAGTGCAGCCACATCAGCTGCTTGGGCTACCCAGGCCACTATAGAGGAAATTTGTAGGCGGCAACTTGGGAATTGCCCTCTCCATTTATCTGGCACTACAAACTGGACACCTTTGCCTCTGCAGAGGTGAAGTTTTTCAGGAGAGTGCTCCAAAAAGTATTTCCAGAATCGGAGGACGTGGACCAGACTTAGACTCTCCCTTGGACATACTACTTTGGTATGTCCCTGACCTGGACTCTTGCAGCAACATGGAGGAGAATGGGTATTGGTAAAACTTACCTGAGATGTCCCTTCTATACATCTTGCAAGAGAGTCCAGCCCCACCCTGGTGCCATCTGGTTGTGGTTGGAGAGGGTTCTTTTCATTTTTCTATTTTTCAGAGACTCACCACATCTGACAAGTTACTTCGCCGAAAGCTGGGTGCCTAGCAACAAGGGCTGGCTTTATCAACTTGGCAGATTCAGCTTGATGATATAGGAGGTGGAGTCTAACCCTGACCTGACCTGGACTCTCTTGCAGCATGTATAGAAGGGCAAGTTTTACCAACGCCCATTCAGGGTTATAGCAGGTTGCAGGACATCTGAAATAATTTTTTCTGTCTACTTTTCTGAAGAAATATCCATTGACCTAGAATGGTGTAGATCAGGAGTGTCAAAAATGATTTCCTTGAGGGCTGCATCAGGGTTGTGTATGACCTTGGGGGGATGGGGTGGGGGTGGCCAGGGTGGGCATGTCCAGCTTGACATTACTCATGTCAGGGAGTACCTGTGGTGGCCCGAGTGCTCTGCCAGTGAAAATGGGCTCCTAAGCTCTCTTTTTGCTGGCGGAGGGCTGCAGGAGGCTGTCACAGCTGAAAACAGAGTCTGGGAGGGATATATGCACTGTCCTGAGCTCCATTTTTGCTGGGAGAGGCACTGCAGGCCAGTCCTTCACAGTTTCCAGGGCTGCCCTGTGGGCCAGTTCTAAGAACCTTGAGGGCTGATTCTGGTCTGCGGGCCCTGAGTTTGATACCTCAGGTGTAGACTGTTGATAATGACTAGGAATTATTGTAGTCCCAACTGTAATGGACTGTGAGAAAAACTTTGGGAGACAAGAAGAAAATCCATGACCTAGGCAAGGGTCTAATAAAGGAAATCTGGGGTGGAAAAAGCATCTCAGAAGGGATCTTTTTTTAAAAAAAAAATTCCAGGAAAGTATGTTTTATTAATTTATCTATATTTTCTATTTCTTTCTTTTTTTTTGAAAAGAATTTTATTGATTTTTTTATAAACAAACAAGACAAACAAAACATTAAAACATCGACTCTCTTATGTACACACAGTGTGTCGGTTGGTTCATCAGTTTTGGGCATTCAATTTGTAGTCTCAATTACAGTTATGTTACATAACAACTCATATTGTCAATCCAAACTTATACATCCTAATATCGCTATTAAAAAAATCATTTGACTATACTTTTAATCATTCATGCTTTTTGAGATAACAATACTTCAAATAATTTATTCTATAACAAATCATATAATCATACCAAATCTATCCTAAAAACACTTTATAAATATAATGTCAAATAACAAAGGCGAAAGAAAAAATAAAGATATTCCTTGCTGTCTAACATTCTAAATATTCTATTATCGTATTTTGTCATCTAGCCATTGATAAAAAAGACCCCAAATTTCATAAAATTGTTTATCCTCTTGCTCTCTAATTTCAAATGTCAATCTACTCATCTCAGCACATTCCAATATTTTCTTAATAATTTCTTCCTCTGATGGTATTTTCTCACTCTTCCAATTTTTAGCAAATACAATCCTAGCCGCTTTTAATACATTTACAATCAGATATTTCAAGTCTTTACTGTATGTATCTGGTAAGATTCCCAATAGAAAGAACTCCGGTTTCAAATCTATACATTTCTTTGTCATTTTTTCCAACCACATGCGAATTTTAATCCAATATTTTTTAGCGTCCTCACAGGTCCACCACATATGGTAATATGAGCCAGGTATCTGATGACATTGCCAGCATTTTTCAGATTTGTTCTTAAACATTCTTGCTATTCTTGTTGGAGGAAAGTGCCACCTGTAAAACATCTTATACAAGTTTTCTTTATATGCTGTTGACATTGTCATTTTATAATTTTGAGACCACAATTTTTGCCATTTCTCTAAATCAATCCCATATCCAAAATTCTTCCCCCAAACAATCATAGTTTCTTTGACTTGTTCTTCCTCTAATTTCATTCCCAGTAGATAACCATATAATTTTTTAATCACCTTCTCATCAGTACCCATCAAGATCTTATCTAGATCAGTCTGTTTATCATAAAATCCCTCTGTTTTAGAATCTTCATCATACCTTGAATGTATTTGCGCATATGAAAACCAATTCATCTTTATACCTTGTTCCTCTAAGTTTTGGATCGATTTAAGTTCACTCTTTTCATCCAATAGTTCCCCATATCTAACTGTTTGTTCCTTCTTATAAATTATAGGATAGGAAAATGCTTCAATAGTCGATAACCAAACTGGAATTTTCAAATAACATTGTCTTTTTATCTTCTCCCAGTTTAACCACAAAGACTCCGGTATATAATGTCTTCTAAAATAATCCTGTGTTTTAGTTCCCTTATACCATAAAAAAGCATGCCAGCCCAACAGCAAATCATGCCCTTCTAACGTCAACAATCTACGCTTTCTTAATGTTATCCATTCTTTGACCCACATCAGACTTGCAGCTTGATAATACAATTCCCAATTAGGCAGGCCAAAACCTCCTCTAATTCTAGCATCTTGCAAAAGCTTTAGCTTTATTCTCGCTTTTTTACCTTGCCATATAAACTTCAACATAATTTTATTTAAATCTTCAAAATAGTCTTTTCCAAGCCTAATTGGTATTGTTTGAAACAGAAATAGGATTCTGGGTAAAATATTCATCTTAATTGTTGAAATTCTTCCTATTAATGACAATTGCAAGTTTTCCCATTTCTTCAAGTCTGTAGCTATCTGTTGTTTAAGTTTAATATAATTATTCTCTTTTAATGTGTTACATCTTGCTGTCAAATATATCCCCAGATACTTAACCTTATTTGTAACTTGGATTTTCAACAGGTCTGCCAGTTCTTCTCTTTGTCTCAGTAGCATGTACTTTGTCAAAATCTTTGTTTTATCTTTATTTATTTTCAAACCAGCCACCTCACCATATTTCTCTATCTTTGCCCATAACTTTGGAGCTGTTTCTAGCGGATCTTCCAGAATAAAAGCTTAGTCATCAGCAAAAGCTTGTAGTTTGAATTCTTCCTTTTTAATTTTCATTCCTTTTGTGCTTTTATCATCCCTAATATTTCTATTCAACACTTCCAAAGTCAACACAAATAGCAAAGGAGATAGGGGACATCCTTGTCTTATGCCTTTTCTTATATTAATAAAGTCTGTAAGTTCTCCATTATTACCTTTGCTGTCTGTTTATTGTATATGGTTTCTATTGCTTGAATAAATTTTCTGGCAAAACCCATCTGTTCCAATAGTAATAACATAAATCTCCAGTTCACGTCATCAAATGCTTTTTGAGCATCTAGGAATATCAAAGCCATTTGCTTTTCAGGATGAGCCCCATAATATTCGAAAGTATCCAAGATTATTCTCATATTGTCTCTGATTTGTCTCTTTGGCAGAAATCCATTTTGATCTGGGTGGATAAAATTATTTAAATATTTTTTAAGCCTTTCTGCTAAAATTGAAGCAAAAATTTTATAGTCTGCATTCAATAAAGAAATAGGTCTATAGTTCTTAATTTGCAGTGGGTCAGCCTCTTCTTTTGGAATAAGTGTAATATAAGCCTCTGACCATGTTTTGGGCATCATCTTCTTTGACATAACTTCATTCATAACTTCTAACAATGGGATGCTCAATGATTCTTGAAATGTTTTATAGAATTCTGCCGGAAGTCCATCTGGACCCTGTGCTTTCCCATTGTTTTGTCTCTTAAATGCTTCATTTAATTCCATCATTGTTATATTATTTTCTAGCATTTCTTCAGTCTCTTTAGGTATCTTCGGTAAGTTAGCATTCTGCAGATACTGTTTGACTTTTTCCTCATCAATATTCTCTTGTTTATATAGTTGCCCATAGAAATCTTGAATAATTTCCTTTTTCTCCTTATTGCCATAACAAACTTGGCCTTGATCATCTATTAGCTTCAATATTTTTCTTGATTCCTTCTCCTTTCTCAGTTTATATGCTAGCCATCTACCTGGTTTATTTGCATCTTCAAAATAATTCTGTTTAGAATGTCTGATTTTCTGTGCCAATTCTTCTTTCTCTATTAATTCCATTTTATGTTTAATTACATCCAGCTTCAATTTAATATCTTTTTTCTGTGGTGTTTTCTGTAATTCTTTTTCAAGTCTTTTATACACATCTTCCAAGGCCTTAGAAGCTTGCCTTTTCCTAGTATTCTTTTTTCTTGTATAATCTATTATCAAACCTCTAGCATATGCCTTCATTGTATCCCAAACATTCTGCGTTGAAGTATCTTCTTTTTTATTTTCTCTAAAGAAAAAAGCCAGTTCCTTCTCCATCCATTGTATAAAATCTTTTTCCTTTAAGATAGTATTGTTTAATGTTCATCTCGATCTTTTTTTTTGTCCCTTCCATTTAATTGTCATAGGGCTGTGATCTGCCCAAATACTTGTTTCAATATTTGTTTCTTGAATATTAGATATTAATTCTGTTGAGATCCAAATCATATCTAACCTGGACCATGAAAAATGTCTATTTGAATAAAAAGTATATTGTTTAGCTTTAACATTTCTTTCTCTTCAAATATCTTTTAAAGTTCATTTGTCTGTCATTTTAAAAAAAGATTTAGGGAGAGTCTTTCTATTTTGCTTTGTTGTTGTTGCTATATAGTCCAATTTATTGTCCACAATTCTATTAAAGTCTCCCATCACAATTATATTAACGTAGTCCAGTCCAATTATTTTCATGTGTAGTTTTTTTATAAAACTCTTCTTGTTTATCATTTAGAGCATAAATTGCAATCAAGAATATTTTTATATTATTGTCCATTATTTCCACCATTAATACTCTTCTGTCTTCATCAGTGTAGATCAGTTTTGCTGGGATAACCTCTTTAATGTATAGAACCACTCCTCTTTTCTTACATTGAATCAAAGAAGTAAATATTTTCCCTAATTTTGGCTGTACTAACAATTGTTCATGTTGTTTTTTTAATATGAACTTCTTGTAGACAAATTATATCAAATTTAAATTTCTCCAATTTATGAAAGGTTTTCCTTCTTTTAACAGCTGAATTGAGTCCATTCATATTCATTGTAATTAGTTTTTTTTCTTCCATGATTATGCTTTATATTTAGGTCTAACAGCTCTCGTGGATCTCACTTCACGCGGTTCTTTACTATCCACCTGTCCACCTACTGCACCTTTCTCTTTTTCAGTCTCCAGTTGTTCCTCTTGAAACTCAATTAATGAGACCTCTTTCTCTGCCTCCTCTTCTCTCCTTCCAAAAAATTCTGCGTGGAAAAGTTCTGCTTTCTCAATTGAATCAATTCTATGTCTCTGCTCTTGCCACGTAAACATTAATCCTTCTGGAATCAGCCATCTATAATTCACTTCATTTTCCAATAGCGTTTTGGTCAGAAATTGATATTCTCTTCTCATCTCTCTCACTCTTCTGGGTATTTGTTTTAAAACCACAATCTCTTTGCCTTTGTATTTCAATGTCTTCTCTCTTACCACTTGTAGTATTTGTGTTTTAATCTAATATGGACTTCCCTTGGTAATTTATTTCTCATCGCATATCTTGTATAAACTCGATATACCTCATCTACTCCATCCATCATCTTTTCCTCTGTAATTTCCAAAGCATCCGCCAAAATTTCTATGATTATCGCAGCCAAATTTTGTCCTTTTTCTTCTTCTATATTTTGAAGTCTGAGATAAAATTCTGACCTTTCCATCTCCCACCTCAACATCCCACTTTTATCTTGTTCAACCACTGTTAATCTATTGTCAATATTTCCAATCTTCTCCTCTCTTTGTTTACCTTCTTCCTCAATTTTTTTGAATCTCTCCTCATACTTCACCATCATTTTTTTAATATTTTCCACTTTTTCATCAGTCTTCTCTATTCTTTGTTCAATAGTGTCTTTTTATCTTGAGATCTTGAATTCCTTGATAATCATCTGTAAAGTCACTTTTTCTTCTTTATCTTGCTTCAACATTGTCTGAATTAAACGTTGTCCTCCAGCTGGTGGGGAGGCAGAGGTAGAAGTAGAAATGCCAGATTATATTGGTTTCCTGCTCATTTTAATGCTTCAAAAGCTTCAAATTCTTTTTAGCTTTTAATCCAACTGGTAGAATAGCCAATTATAATCCAAAATGGAAAAATCCAATAGTAAAAAGCCCACAACCAAAGAAGAAAAAAGGAGAAAAAAAAAGAAGAAAATTCTTCAGGTTCTTCTAGACCCTAATCCAATTACGAAGTAGTCCACCATAAAAAATGAAAAATAGAAAGAAAAAACCCCCCAAAATAATAATATTGATTAAGAAGAAAGAGAAAAAAAATAAAGAAAAAAAGAAGTAATTCCTTCAGGTTCTTCATACCTTAATCCAATTGGGAAGTCTCAATAATCAAAAAGAAAAAACAGAGTGATCCAAAAACATGGATAGAAAAAGCAAAAGGATCCCAGTAAAGATAAGGAGAAAAAAAAAAGAAAAAACTCTGAGGCTTTCCCTTTGAAATAAAAAGTAAAAATAAGAATATTACTAGAATTAAAATTTACAAAGAGGCTGGTGAGTAGGAGTATCACAAGTAAAAAAAAAAAAAAAAGAAAGCACACTGCACTTTATTTAGTTGTCCAAGGCTCTTATTATGACTCTCTCCTCCACTAGCTTCAAAGCCAAGCCTTAAGTGTTAAAATATTGATAAGAGTCCAGGAGAACACCTGTGATAATATTTTGCTGTGTTCTCCCTCTATCTTATCACATTGAAATGTCCTTGAGAAGGAGTCTTCTTAGTTCTCTCCAATTCAAATAAAATATTTTCAAGCCTCTAGTTGGCAGTGTTACAAAGTTTCTTCATATTCTTTCCCCCCAGCCAGATAAAAAAAATTATAAAAAGAAAAAATAGCCAAAGAGAGCCTCTATTCTAAAAGAAAATTAAAAAATCAGAAGGAGCATAAAAATGTATGTAAGAGAAAATTCAGTCCAGTTACCTACAAAGTCACACTAAATTCCCCCCCCCCAAAAAAAAAAGTAAGGAAAAAAAAATTCCAAGCCTCAATTTGACATCACTTTAAAAAACGCCGCTCATACAGTTTTTGTCAAAAAAAAAAAATCTCACAGGTTTCTTCTCTATTCAGGGTGCCCTTTCAAATCTCATCGAATTTACAACAAAAAAGAAGTTTCTCACCCAGCCGACACACTTTCACTTCCAGCCACTTCCTTCCCGGAGCTGTCCCGACTTCAGCAGCTCTGGAGGCTGCCTCTCCGCTGCCAGCAAAAGGACTTCTCCCGGATCAAACCAGGGGTTTTGTGATATCCCTGGGACCCTGGGACTATGCCCTTCACAATCGCCATCTCTACAGGACGGTTTAGGTCCGTTGGGACCGACCAGGGGTGAAAATATCAGCTGTGATCTCAGAGCCCTGAGATCACAGCTGTGTCACCGAAACGAAGCTCCGCCTTCTGAAAAGAAGGGATTTTGACTAATTCTGGGGAAATCAAAATTAAGGGAGAGGAGAGATATTTCCAGATTTTCTAGTTTCTGGTACTGTAAGCTTACAATAGGAGTTTAGCCTATTGCAAAAATATAAAATTGCAAATAGTAGATGCTTTTAAATCTCATGTTCATGTTGTATCATTTCTACATGGGTGCTAAGATAGGAAATCAGATTTGAAGCAACACATGCCTGTATGTTCATTAATATTTAAAAAGTAACTGTCAACTCATTGATTTTCTTTATTGGAAAGATTTGCCATTGTGAACATGCCCATAACATGTTGTTTTATTATATACATTTGATAAACAGAGTATGCCTATTGAAAGTAGATCCTTCATCATCTCTGTTGGAAGACTGTTGGATTAATTTCATTTTTAGAAAAAAAATTATGCTTCAGAATTAAAACAACTGTTTTGTTAATAGTATGCAGCAAAAAGTTATATTAGAGAAATAAATATCTTAGAACATGAATGGCAAATCTTTTAAAAATTTTTGTTCTGTTCAGTATATTTCAAAATTTTATTTTTAGAATTCAATGATAAAAACATTTGTGGTGAAGTTCAAACATTAATTAACATTTTATTAGTGGTAGTTTCTGTGCAGATATGAGTTCTCTACATTAATAATCACAGTATGTATAATTATAAATGTATAATTATAATTGTTCATTGGATATTTTAATATGCTAAAAAGTAAATTACATTATCTATAAACATATTAGAAGAATTAGAAGAAAATGTAACACATATACACACATATACACATCTAGTTTTCCTTCTAGATTATAATTGTCTAGTGTTTCAGTAATACTGAAGCCAGATCAAAGGCAGAAGCTATGCATATTCTCAACATCTCCAGATTTTGCTGGTATTATTTCTCAATAGTGAAAGCTCACTTTTATTTGGCTCTGACGTACTGATATAATAGATTGTGTCTTTCAAATACTAGCCAATAACTTCCTTCTCTTGAGAAAATTTTAGTTGTTATTTTAATTTTCAAATTCTATTTTTCAAGTTTCACATCTCTGTGTGACATGCACTTTTGTTATATCTACTGTACTTGAGACTAGCATCTTCAGAAAATACAACTGGTTGCAGCGTAGAAACTGAACTAATGTCTCTCCATCAAATATTGCATTGTTTCTAAGCATATATACTATTTACTCTGACTGCAGTCTAAAGTTTGATGAAGTAACCTCTTTTTGTGTCTTCTTAGTTCATCTTGTGTTGGTCTCTGCCAGAAAAGGCTAGCTTCACACTATTTTTACTTTGAACTTTTGGTAGAAATTTTATTTGAGAGGTATTTGTTTTACTTTCACTAACACAGCTGCCTTGAAATGGGATCTATATTCTTATAAACAACGAAACTAAATATTAGTGGTAAACTGAGGCATGAGATCAGTTTGAACACTTCTTCCCCATTTTCAAATGTCACTCTATAATAAGGGGAAGCTTCTCAATCCCTCCTAGAGGTTGTAAATAAATGAGATCAGTACACTACACTACAGAGTATTTTCTCTGATCAAAGATTGTGCTATAGCACTCTCAGTTCATTGGGAGGGGTAGGTGCAATTTTAGGAACATCTGCTCTGTGACCTGATTGTGTTCATTCAGGGTCAGTAGATACCTGTCCCTCTTTCAATTAAGGCTTCTCTAGGGAAACTACAATTCATGGATGCTCTAATGGACTAGGCTTTTTCAGCACTGGAGGGCTTAAAATTGTGCATACCCTGTCTTTGAAGACTCTAACCTTTGCAAGTATGAAATGTTTGTGTGCTGAACCATACAGACAGTGGAAGCTGCTTGCCTACTGTGTGCACCTGACCTTTGAAAGTGGGATGAAGAGGAAATTAATTGTTCAGCAAAGCAAAAATAAGCCACTCTCCTTGTTTTTGGAGAAAGGAAGACTGAAACGAGATCATTAAGCAACAGAATCACTTTGTATGCCTGGTAAAAGGGTAGGCTAGAGTCTGGAGTTCTCAAAACACTTTTGCAGGGGCTCAAAGGATGTTAAATATTGGCTTCATGTTTTCATTAAGAAATTACAAGGAAAAAAAAAAGAATTTAATTAGAGCCTCGCAACTGTTGTGCTTTTTCCCCTCCATCCTTTTCTGGGTTATGGTTTACCATGCAATTACCTCTTTTATCTTCACTGAACTGGGGATAAATGACCCCAGTCTATTTAGAAGGGACCTTAGACACCAACATTGTTTTTAGAGAGAAAATACATTATTTTATATAAGATATGAAAATTGTTGCTACTCAGGCAGGAGAAGGGTGGGTGAATGAACAATACATCAAATCTCTTTAAAAGCTTAGTTTTGAGTTTCCACTGGAGATCAAAGATACGCTATGAGCAAAGGGGAAGTAGAAGTTTGAGTAAGCTTTCAATATATACAATAGGTATTATGCATTCTTTACCAACTTCCTTTATATTCCTGATCTTCAAACTCCTTCTTAATTCATGAAGGTGAATTGCCTTCTTTCAAAGTTGTCTTGTTTCAAAGTTAATCACTGCATCTAGAGAGAGTTAAGGATAACTTTAGAAACATAATGAATGTAGCACTTTATCTGGTTTTCACATATGCAGATAGATTCTTGGTCGTCTGTTGGGAAAAATAATGTGACAGCATATTGAAATGATTAATGTCTTTGCCAGGTTTTGTAATAAAATTAAATGCTCATTTTGTATGCATTTTTTTTATAATTTCCCTAACCTCAATTTTTGATGTCTTATTGTAATTATATGAGCCTTATTCCATTAGTGTAGCAAATTTTGCTTTCTCTAACATCAACACATTTCTTCTCTTTTCATATTCCTTGAGTCTCCTTCACCCCCAATTACAGTATTTATTCTGTAGCTCCTGATGCATAAAGATATACTTCTTAGAGTCTTTTCAGATTAAAGTGTTATACAAATTTTATAAATAAAGTAATACATGCATCCAAACGTCAGTGTTGTTTCTGCTTTGTACAATCCCAAACCATCTTTGTTTGGTTAGACTTTAACTCTAAATTAGCTAATCACTACCACTTTTTAAAAAGTTATGGTGATGGATGGATAAATAGATCATTGTGAGTCAGGAAATAAATGATGGTAAATGAGAAAATAAATGAATTTGACACCAAGTCCATTGACTACAGTAATAACTCTGGCTTTTGACATAGACTCTTGAGGGAAATACCCCTGTGTATTGTTCAATTTCTCCTGCCTTAGTGAAAGAAAAAAAAAATACTGTCATACTGTTTTGAAACATTGCTTGCCGTTTTATCAATGTACACAAGCAACCAGTAAGATTTATGATAAAGATCTTCAGCAAACAGCTGATAAGTATTTTTTCTCTTAAATAATACACACTTTATATAATTATTAGGAAGCAATAGCAATATCCCTTAGATTTAAATACCACCCCATAGTGCTTTATATAAACCACTCTCTGGGTGGTTTAGAATGTCAGCAGATTGTCCCCAAGAATTTGGGTCCCCATTTTACTGAACTTGGAAGGATGGAAGACTCAGTCAACTTTGATCCAGTCAGGATTGAGCTCTAGGTTGTGGGCAGAGTTTGCTTATAATACTGTACGTTAACCACTGTGCCACCAGGGAAGGTAGCTCTGACTTGGTTTGATTAGCTCCCTTTCATCCATCTCCACAAAGTCCTGCCAGTATGGATGAAATAAGTGCCAAGCAGGAGTATCCCATAAACACAGAAAAAGGTTAACAAGCGATTCCTTGGAATGTAGTCCTCATATATTTAATATCAGACTTATAGCAAGGCTTTAACTATAAGCACTAACTTATACTATATATTTCCAAGATAGTTTTTTTCTTCAAGATATCCAAGATATCTTTCTGAAATGTGGGACTCCTAAAGTATAGATAAACAAATGCCATAAAATCTATGGACAGTTTTACACACACACACACACACACACACACACACCACCCACCCACCCCATGATTTGCTTTAATAATTATCTGTAACCTGGTTGAAATGCAAAGCCATAGCATAATTTACACACCAAACCAAAGTGACTGGTTTCACTAAACTGAAACAAAAATAACATTATGGCTTGATATAGTACATGAATTGGGTCAGAAGGACAATGTGATTGATTCCTCTTCCCCAGACAATATGTTTAATTTACTTCTAGTAATAGTAATTATTCTTGGAAAATAAAATGTCTTCTGCTGCCAGATTCTGATATAACAGGTAACCACCTAGTTGAAGATCAATGAGTCCACCAAGAGAATATTATTCAGAGTTTATATGTAGTCTCATGAATTCTTGGTAGAAAATGAGACATACAACTGTTCTATAGGAAAGCTGTTCTGTAACACATCTCCAACACTTTGTTTATTGCCATTACTCCTCCTTTGGGCTAGGATTGAGTTGATGAAATTCTCATGGTTAATGGGTTTTTACATGAGGTCAACTACCAGCTAAAATTATGTAGGGACACTGTTGAAAAATAGCTTGTTTTCTCCCTTTCTTCATGGTTAAAGTATGTAACATAAACATACAGTCTGGAAAAGCAGTGTACACTTGGCTACACAAAATACATGCTCTAATTTTAGATTTTTATTTCTAAAAATGCCAATTTAAAAATGTGCTATTAGACGAATCATCCCAAAATCAAAACAGCCTTATCTCTATATTCATTAGTCTTTTATTCACTTAGACCTTTATTCATTCTGGTGCTTTCTGTCGGAGAATGTGCTGACAGAAAAAAGCCATAGGGAAAGTATTAGAAAGTATGTACAAATGGTCAATGACAAATTTTTATTTGAGAAAGAGACTGTTTCTGCTACTTCTAAACAAAAATAGTGAAGGAAAAGTTTAGTATGTATAACTGAACTTTGGATTTGAAGTAAAACCTAAACTCTTGGTCACCTAAAATGTCTTCTAGAATAGGCAGCTATTTTAGTCTTAGGTTACTCATCAAAGTAGAACTGCAAATCTGGAGCAACTATGTCACTATATCGATGTTACCCAAATAAAGAAGAAGTTAATTAGGAATAGTTAAGTTTTTAAACCAAACAGATATTGAATATCAAATTTAAAAGTGATAATGTATTGGCTGCTTGATTATGTCAGGCTTCCTAAATTTGTGAGTTTTAGAAAATGGCAAGTTAGCTAGTTGTATATTCAAACTTCATTCTGAACATTGTTGCCCATTTCTAAAGCACTTTCATAATTATCAGAATTATTGTTGAAGATTTGAATGTGTGACCCATTCCTTTGTGATTTAGTAATATTATTAGAAGAGGGAAAAGTGAGGGATAAACTTGCAAAGGCTGATGCATTTAGAGTCAGTGCAAAGTGATGCCTTTTCCAAAAAAAATATACTTTAAAAGAAAGGAAGCATGCAATCCCTCTTCCCAAAACCTTATTTGCATTGGAAAGATTCTACCCTATCTCCCAAAAGATCCTAAGAATTTTCTTAAATTGGTATATTTCATTCCAGATTCTTTGATTATGAAATCCATTCATATCTCTGTACAGTCCTGTGTATATCTGGAAGATGCTAAATTTCTTAGCGACAAATTTCTCCAGGAATTTAAACACAACAAGAATTTCTCCAGCAGAGCGGGGTCAGATTGCTTTTTATAGGAAATTAAAGTGCCACCTCTGATTTACAAACACATTGAATGTTCTTTGATAGTATTAATAAGCCAAATGTTTTAAAATAGATCAGCTCAATATACAGTAGTTGAGGGAAAATTCACTTGTTTATGTTGTACATTTGTTTGAATTGTAGAGATGTAAAAAAAATCGTAATGTAAAAACTTTTTTAAAAAATTCAGAAAAGGTTGATAGAAAAAAAAATTCCTCGGGACCATATAAGAAGCAAGAAATCAGAGGTTTTATTGGGTAAAAACTATAACTGAAAAGACTCCAGAATGCTTGTGCTACCTTTCAGAAAGTTGTTGATCAGATTCAACTAAGCTACTTCACCATTGTTTGAATCACCATTTTCATTGTTTGGATTCCAAAGTGGCTTGGAAATGAAATACTTTTAAGTGTTTGGAAGTCCCCAGTTTCATTCTATTATCTGGCCACACGTGTCTGCTTCCACAAGATGAACGGAGAATCCTCCACCTTTTTTGTTTATAAGTACCATTTGCCATAATCTTGGTTGAGCATAATTTGTGTAATCCCACATGCTTTTCAAAGAGCAGTGCTCATGCTCTTCAATAATTATTGGAAGGATTTTTTTAAAAATAGAGGTCGTGATTTCTTGTTAAATGAATAATAAGTTATTTGATTATTTGCAAGTGAAAGTCAAGTGATGATGAACATTCAAAGGAATTTTTCACTGTTTGCTCTGAACCTTGTAAGAATACAATAACTTATCATTTTGGCTATTATCCTTTTTTGTCAAGCATGAGAAAAATGGAGAGTCTGACAGAGGCCAGTTCTATTCACTACAAGTAATCCTCATTTAACAACTACCTTATTTAGTGACTGCAGTTACAATGTGATGAAAAAATAACTTTACAGCCAATCCTCACATTTATGATTTTTGCAAGTCTGCAAAGGAAAGGAAAGTTATAGTAAGACCACAAGCACAGTCACTATCTTAGCTCCTACTTTGATTAACAACAGAGAGTCCTGTCCCAATTGCAGTAGCTAAACAAGGTTTACCTGAATTAGAAATGCTGTAGGTTGACTTTCTTTGCATAGCTATCATCAATTGAACCTGTAGTACACCTTCCAGAAAAAAGGAAACACATTTATTTTCATAACTTTCATACTGTGTGGATGTTCTGACAGAATTCTCAACTCCAAGAATGCTGTCAGATGCTGGAATAGATCACAAAAAGATATTCTTAAATGGGCAGTCATTGGATAATTTATAAGTAAAGGTAAAGGTTTCCCTGTCCAGTCATGTCCGTTTCTTAATTGAGGGAGCCAGCATTATTTGTAAACATTTTCTGTAATCATGTGGCTAGCATGGCTATACACCAAAGGTGCATGGAATCCTGTTACCTTCCTACCAAGTGGTACCTAATTTAGTCACACTTTCATGCTTTTGAATTGCTAGGTGGGCATGAGCTATGGCAGAAATAGGAGTTCACCCTGTTGCATGGTGCTCAGGTCTCGAACTTGGGCTGTCAGCTTTCTAGTATCTTTAACCACTGAGCCATCAGGCCCCTTGGATAATTTATAGGTACACCTAAACTATTGCTTTATTATGTTTGATTCATTCAGTTTATAATAGATTATGAGGAAGCTCCTTCTGCAATTGTCTGCATAAGATAAATGTAAAATCCTTCTTCGCGTTCTTGGACAGGATTTTCTCTTCTTTCTAGCTTCTTGTGTTTCCCCATTATACATCTGTATTTTTTGATATTATAAAAATTTGGTTGATGAAAAATAGACGGTGACTAATAGCCCATCTAGAATAATGTTTGGTCTTTGCCAAAGTTATAGCTGAGCCTAAGTCATTGTATCGAGTTATTTTTCTTTGTAACTTTCATTTCTAGTTGATTCTCTACCATCATCTAGAGACGCTGAAACTCTGTGAGCTTATTCTGTCCAATTAAATTTTAGCACCTTTTGATCCTGCTGTCAAGGCATGCATATATTGTCACAGGAATAGTATTCCAACTAATAGGTGTTGCTGAAACTTTTTTTGTGTATTCAGTGCTGATGAGTGAAATGAGTGAACTACTTAAAAATGTATCTAGTGGCTATTTTTATTGCAAAATGTGAAGTTTCATATACAGTATTTTAGAATAGTTATCCACAGATAGGCTGTCAGAGTGAGGCATTACGAGTTTGGACTGGCACACATGTTGCATATTCCATAACTAATATATTTTTCAGTGTACTGAACCCAGCTATTGGCCAATATTTTCTCTCAATATTTTAACTCAAACCTTTATTGTTATGCTTCAGGTGAGCAATTTCTTCAGTACAAATACCAACATTTTTAATAATCACCTCCAGTTCATTTAGCTTTGGTCAGAAAAGTAGTATCTTAGTTTTAATTCCAAAGAAGACAAAATGAATGAAAAATGTAAGAGTTTCCACACTGGTTAATAGTCCTTTAATTCCAAGTCCAGTTTCCAACCTTTTGATTTCAGAACCTAAAATATAAGAAATTACATTTGGAACTACTTACTGTATATACTCGAATATAAGCCGAGTTTTTCAGCCCATTTTTTGTGCTGAAAAAACCGCCCTCGGCTTATAATCGAGTCAGCCGCTACGGCACCATGCCTGGCCTGCGCTGGCGTGGCTGCAACCGATCGCGCCTCCAGGGCAGCATCGCCGCCGCGGCTGTCTACCCGCTGAGGGCCACACAGGCGACCCCAAGCAGCCTCTCCTTCCCCATTAACGGGCGCCCGGGGCCCCCGCGAGCTCCTGCGTTGTGCGCTTCCAGCTTCGCCAAGAAACCGCCAGGCTCAGGCAGTCTCCCCTGCCCCCTAGCCTAGCAGCGAAGAGCTGCTCCGGGGGCAGCAAGACAAAGTGCCTGGCTGTGCCGTGGAGAGAACCTCCCGGAGCAGCTCTTCGCTGCTAGGGGAGGGGGCGGGGGAGGCTGCCTGAGCCTGGCGACCCCAAGCGGCCTCTCCTTCCCCATTAACGGGCGCCCGGGGCCTCTGCGAGCTCCTGCATTGTGCGCTTTCAGCTTCGCCAAGGAACCGCCAGGCTCAGGCAGCCTCCCCCACCCCCTAGCCTAGCAGCAAAGAGCTGCTCCAGGGGCAGCGAGACAAAGTGCCTGGCTGCGCCGTGGTGGGAGCCCCCCGGAGCAGCTCTTCGCTGCTAGGGGAGGGGGCGGGGGAGGCTGCCTGGGCCTGGCAACCCCAAGCGGCTTCTCCTTCCCCATTAACGGGTGCCCGGGGCCCCCGCGAGCTCCTGCGTTGCGTGCTTCCAGCTTCACCAACAAACGGAGCTGCAAATCTGGTAATCGCTTGCGGAGCCTCGGCATGAACCCCCTTTCCCCGCACTCCCCCCCCCGCACTCCTCTGGTGGCAGCAGGCAGAGAAAGCCCCGCTTCCCCCTGGCTTTGATGACACGCGTGAGTTGGCTTCCCACTCTTTTTTTTTTAACTCTCCTCTTCCTCCTCCTCCTCCTCTCCTCTCCCCTTGTTGTCTGGTCTTCCCTAAGGAAACTCGAGGGCTCACACTTCCAGGTGTTTCTCCCTGTCTTTCTCCCTGTCAATGATCTTTTCTTCCCTTCCCTTCTCTCAGCCCCATCCTCCTTCACCTTTGTCACCACAATCCTGAACAGATGAAGTTTGTACTTCTCAAGAAAGGTTGGATGTTCCTTTTGAGGAGGGAACCTAGTGTGACATCTGTATGTTGACCTACTACTGAGCCATGGCATGTGTGCACATGCAATGGAGGCATGAGGGAGAGCTATGAAAGAGATGGTGGCTCTCCAAAACAGGATGTACATACAACACATACACATGCTTTTTTCTTGCAAGGGAGAGGGTGACTCTGTTTGGACATACAGATGATGATGAGGAATCCAGTTTTGAAGGATTTTAACTCTTGTGTTTTAGCTTGGTTGCTGATTGAGCTAAGGTTTTTGTACTTTTAAAGTTATTGTTGATACCATATTGGTTTTGTTGGCTCTCTTTTCCACTTACAGAGCTAGTTTGCGGTATCTGCTATCCCGCATCAGATGGGCGGCTCATGATGGGGAGCGAAGGAGAGAGAAACGACAGGAAGCGAGGTTTCCTCGGGATGAGCGCGCCCCGAATGTCTTGGCACACGCTCTTTTATTGTGCTTTTTTACAAGAAAATGATTTAATCAAAGCTCAAGTCAAACATGATAATCTCATCAGGATGTGCATGTTTACAAAGCTGCATACCGGACAGATCATTTACAGTGTGGATAAGCTTATTAACAACCGTCTAGCTCCTTGTCCCTTGTACGTGCCTTGCAAAGGTCACTGAAGAGACAGAAGTTAATGATCACACGTGAATGATACAATGTTGCAAACACATGAATGATACATAGTTGCAATGATACATAGTTGCAAACACATGAATGATACATAGTTACAACATCTCCTCTGTTTTTATTATTTATGACGAGTCTTCTTCCTCGTCCGAGAAGACAGGAACCATTTTTATGAAATGTTCGCCGTCCCCGTCATCTAGGCAAGAGTGCGACCCGTCAGCGTCAGGGTTGTCCAAGGAGCGGTAACTCAGCAATGACATTTTTTCGTCCGGTGTTGAGGATATAACATGAGCTTGCAATAGCACATTAACATCAGCAGTTATGGAGGATAATTGATTTTTAAAAAATTGCAATATTCTATTAAAACAACAAGGTCCTATAATACATATCAATATAATGATTATTAATGATCCTGCCAATGCAGTTAAAAAGGTATAAACCATGGCGAAATAGAAAACAACCCCCCCCCCTGCTATCAGCATAAAGACAACATTCTTCTTTAAGCATAGCACACAATCCCTCTTGTTTTTTGTTTTTTTTAAAATAACAGATCTAAATCTTTACGATTTTGCAAGAGGGGGTATTCCATGGGTACCTGTAGGGATATAAAATCATCAGAGTTATACACACAAGCCATACTTGAATGCAAAATGATTTGGATTTAACAATTTCATCCCCGTGAACACATGCCATGAGACCGGTGGAACAAGTCCAAACAAAATTATTGCCAGGGATAAAATACATTCCTTTCAGGTGTGATGTTAAAGTTCCTCCTGAAGTGGTGTAGATTGCAGGATATCCCCTGGTTGTATGGGTGCGTCTGCCAAATCGAATTGAAGTGGTGGGTAGAAGTCTTCTATGCAAGAAAAATTGGTTGTAGAACTTAAACGAATGCCTTGAAAGTCAGTTATAGTCCAAGTAATATTATATCTTCTATGAGGCTTCTGCGGATCGTCATGGACAGTTCTTTTGAAGCGTCGTTTGTTGACAAGATCAGAGTTCGGGTATATAAAAACATGACAAGTAGGAGAGAGGGCTATGGACAAGTTAGCTGTAGAACATTTATGAGATGAGGAGGGAATGCAATTAGTAGAAAAAGGATAATAATTGCAATAATGACAATAAAGATTAATTTGGTAATTCCTCAAGGATGTTAGTTGGGGTGGGGGAACCCACAATACAATAGAAGGACATTAGGTCCCCCTATGTTTTAGATTGAATAGAGGAAAAGATTTTAAGGTTCCTTTCCATAGGAAGAGTAAAGAAAGAACAAAAGAGCGAGTGGTAGAGTGTTCTTTAAATAAAACAGAAGTGACAGAGTGAAAACGACGGGTAGCATTTTCATGACGTACCCACATGGAACAAGTATAATAGCCTTCTGTTAATGAAATGGTTTTAGCATGAATAGTCTTTTGACAGGAAGCATAGGTTTTGTTGAAGTAAGGTAGAAATTGCAAAGAAGATATAGGCAAGAATATCAGGAAGAGTTTTAAGATACAGATGTAGCAGAGGAATTCCCATGATAGGGTCTAACCGCCCTACCAGGGATCCAGCAAGTGGTTTTGTCTGGTAGTAAAATCGCAGCGTAGCCTCGTCCCCAAGTGAGAAGCTCAGCGGGACCCTGCCAGGCAGGATCTGGCAATCTGCGATAATATACCAGAGGTCTGTTAGGCGGGGGTGAGGGGGAGGAAAAATGACGTGAAGCAGCAGAAGTGGGAGGAATGCCAGTCAGATTAAGAAAGTTTAAAGTGTAAAGACAAATGTTAAGAGAATTTTGCAATGCTGGGAGGTTCGGGGGTTTTTCCCGCAATGAATATCGATCAAGAGCACGTTTCAGAGATAAGTTCGCTCATTCCACAATAGCCTGCCCCTGGCTGTTGTAGGGAATCCCAAACTTGTGGGTTACATCCCATCTCTTACAGAAGTCCTGGAAAGCAGAACTTGTATAGGCAGGTCCATTGTCAGTTTTGATTTCTTTTGGACATCCCAGCGAGGCAAAGGTACAAATTGAATGATTGATGACATGTTTTACAGTTTCTCCCCTTTGAGGGGTGGCCAGAATAAACCCTGAATATGTATCGATGGAAACTTGCAAATATTTCCAAGGGGCAAAAGGTGGATACTGAGTTACATCCATTTGCCAAATCTCACAAGCTTTTAATCCTCTAGGATTTACTCCTATGGGAATGGAATGTCCTTGCTTGCTACATGTGGGGCATTGTTGAATAATGGCAGCAGCTTCTGCCTGAGTTAGAGCAAATTGAAAAGTTATCATAACTTGGCGGGGGAGATTCAAACATACTCCCTGCTTCTATTTTATAATGGACTTTTAAAGCCTCCATAATTTTCCTCCAAGTGACCAAAATGCCAATAGGTGCACGAGGAGGATTATGGAGATGTTCACCAATTTTTTGCCAAGTGGAAATTTTTAAGGACCCTTCCTCTGAATAATTGGGACAATGTTGCCACACATAAGTCAATAATGTAGCAATAGGTTTCATTTTTACAGGCGAGCCCTTTAAATTAGCAGAATATTTAGAAGAAGCGACTAACTCCCTCAATTCCTTCAGATGCTGCGTCTGTTGTTGAGAAAAGTTTCCACCCATACTTACGAAAGTCGAGACTGTGTTTCAGATCCGATGATGTGCAATTCGCTTCAGGCCTGGCGATGCACAGCTCCCATCGAGCTGATAAGATATGGGCGCGTCGCAACGTATCCCCCTTAGGGAATCACGTCGGGGTCACCAGAATGCGGTATCTGCTATCCCGCATCAGATGGGCGGCTCATGATGGGGAGCGAAGGAGAGAGAAACGACAGGAAGCGAGGTTTCCTCGGGATGAGCGCGCCCCGAATGTCTTGGCACACGCTCTTTTATTGTGCTTTTTTACAAGAAAATGATTTAATCAAAGCTCAAGTCAAACATGATAATCTCATCAGGATGTGCATGTTTACAAAGCTGCATACCGGACAGATCATTTACAGTGTGGATAAGCTTATTGACAACCGTCTAGCTCCTTGTCCCTTGTACGTGCCTTGCAAAGGTCACTGAAGAGACAGAAGTTAATGATTACACGTGAATGATACAATGTTGCAAACACATGAATGATACATAGTTGCAATGATACATAGTTGCAAATACATGAATGATACATAGTTACAACACTAGTTTACTGTTTTTCTTTGAAATAAATATTCAAAAACATTTAACCTACTGATGCCTCAATTCATGTAATTTTATTGGTATCTATTTTTATTTTTGAAATTTACCAGTAGCTGCTGCATTTCCCACCCTCGACTTATACTCGAGTCAATAAGTTTTCCCAGTTTTTTGTGGTAAAATTGGGTGCCTCGACTTATATTCGGGTCGACTTATACTCGAGTATATACGGTATTTGATTTTTTAATCCTGTTTTTATTACTTTATAAGTAACTCAAGATGGCAAACATAATAATCCTTCCTCCTCCTATTTTTCTTACAACTGTATCAGGTGAGTTAAGTTGAGAGAGAGTGAGGGAGCCAAAGTCACCCAGTTTCTTTTCATGCATAAATTAGAACTCAAGGCTTCCTGGTTTCTAGGCCAGCTCCTTAACCTCTACACCAAATTGGATCTCATACTGAAAGTACTATATTCAAATGCTAATTTCCTGTGTTCATCCAAACTTACATTATTTGATTGGGAAAAATCTTCTGTTGTAATTTGCTTTTTAATTGTTGCATCTTTAGCTATTGCCCTGTCCAATTAACTAATTAATATATTAGCAATGAGAAGTTATCTTAATATTTTATGTTTTATGATAGCTCCCACTGGGACTTTCTAATTCTCCCCAATACATTCAAATTTGAAGAGAGATGAGGTCAATGTGTCTTCTGTCTCACTTCAACATTTTTCTTCCTCTGCCTGTAATACCTCGATCTTCTTTTTTTGAAGATTGAAAGGAAATGTGTTAATGTTGAGCTAAAAACACGTAGAATTGTAGAGAATTATAAAGGAATATAGAGATGATCTTGGGAAAAGAGTGAGTGACACCTTAAGGGAAGACTTGTAGAAGAGATTGGCCAGTCCTGGAGAAAAGGAAGCATGGAAAAGAAACTCAAAATAATTCTACTTTTTAGTTAGTATAAGATGAGACAGAAAAAGTTAGACAGGCTTTCAAGATTGATATCAGCCTTGGCATGACCAGAAGTCCAAGAAAGCTCTTTATAGTACTAAGGCAGAATCCCAGAAACTTGAAAGTGCCAAGTTCCTGTCTGTCTTATTTTATACTAAACAAAATCAGGGCAGGATTATTTTGAGTTTCTTTTTCATGCTATACTTTATCTCAGAAATTTCTTCTGAAAGTCATCCCCTCCCCCAAACTAAATAGTTCATTTATTCCTTCCCCAATGTCAGTTCTACATTCCTTCACAAGAATTCTGACATGACAATGTTTGATGAACCATCTGGCACTGCATGCAGCTTCCTGCTTGAAATGGTTATCCACACTAAATCTAAGACCTTCTTGACTAAACACCTTTTCTTAAGAAACTGTGATCCACAAGGACTTTTTGAAATCTGTTTGGATGATCAGGATTACAAAATAAAATATTATAGGGGATGATCTGCTATTTTATTTATTTATTTTATTTGTCAATCGCTTACAAGATAATAGGTATAAGTATAAACATAGTTATGAATGCATGAAATGGATACATATAAGAAAAATAAAAAGAAACAGGGACAATAGGCACATTGGTGTGCTTATGCACGCCCCCTACAGACCTCTTAGGAAAGGGGTGAGGTAAATAGTAGACAGTCTAAGGTTAAAGTTTTTGGGGTTTGGGGAAGAAACCACAGAGTCAGGTAGAGTATTCCAGACATTGACCACTTTGTTGCTGAAATCATATTTCCTGCAATCAAGTTTGGTGCAGCTTACTTTGAGTTTGTATCCATTGTGTGTTCTTGTATTGTTATGGTTGAAGCTGAAGTATTCATTGACAGGTAGGACATTGCAATATATAATTTTATGTACTATACTTAGATTGGACTGAAGGCAGTGTAGTTCTAGATTTTCTAGGTCTAGAATTTCAAGTCTGGTGGCATAAGGTATTCTGCAACAAGTAGAGGAGTGGAGAACTCTTCTTGTGAAATATTTCTGGACTTTCTCAACTGGATTAATATCAGATATGTAATGTGGGTTCCAGACTGATGAGCTGTATTCAAATATTGCTCTAGCAAATGTTTTGTATGCTCTAGTTAGTAGTGTGATATTACTAGAGAAAAAGCTGTGCAGGATGCCTTTTTGGCTATGTAGTTACAGTGGGCTCTAACACTTAGATCATTAGAGATGAGTACTCCAAGGTCCTTGACAGAGTTTGGATCATCAACAAATACTTGACTATTCAGTTTGTATTTCATTTTCTGATTTTTTTTGCCAATATGTAAGACTGAGCATTTATTTGTTAAGATTTGAAATTGCCATTTTGTTTGACCATTCTGAAATGTTAATGACACTTCCTTACTGACATGTTGGAATTCTGGGGTAAAAAGCTGCGTAGAAAGAAAGAAAGCAGATACAATTTGATTTGCATCCTGTTAGTGTAAAGTGTTTAGCTTCTTTTTCTTGGCATCTGTGGAATTATTGCATCAAGAATTTTAACACAGCAATGAACTGCTTGATATGCAGTTATTATGCTGTCCTCATGTAGTTTGAGCTAAGTAAGGCAAACTTAAGTTTCAGTATAAATTATGATGGAAGGAATGCTTCACAGTTTAAACTAAATTTCATTTAGTAAAATCTGCTTATTGTGGGATGCCACTGCTGCTGAATAATATTACAGTTTTCAAATTAACTAAATGTCTGATTATTATTTTAGGCTAAAAATGGATCATTATCAATTTTTGTTTTCAATGTCACTAACCAATTCAGACAAGATAAACATGGTCCATTGTTGTTGTTTTTTTAATAATGATTTTTATGTAAAGAAAAGGTTTTTTATTAAAAACCCCTGACTTCAGAAAAGTCATTTAGAAAAATCATATTTTTCACCATTTAGACAGATCTAAATGGTGAAAAATATGATTTTATTTAGATACGAAGATGGGCAAGAGAAGATACATAAATTTTAGTTGAATTAAATACATAAATTTTTAGTTGAATTAAATGCTAGGTCAGATTAAATTTAAGCTATTAGGATCCAGGAAAGAGAGTAAATATTTACTCATGACATGCATCTATTTATAACTTGCTATGAAATGAACAAGCAACATTTCAAGTTACTTAGTAAAATATTAAAATAAAATTCAACTTTCCGAATGTTCTGTTTCATTTGATTGTTTGTATATTTATAGGAACAATTTTCATAGAACTCAATCACTCTCTCAATATCTATCTATCTATCTATCTATCTATCTATCTATCTATCTATCTATCTATCTATCTATCTTTCTATCTATCTATCTATCTATCTATCTATCTATCTATCTATCTATCTATCTATCTATCTATCTATCTATCTTAGTGTGTTTGTTGGGGTGTGTGTGTGTGTGTGTGTGTGTATTTTTTGATAGGGTAGAAATGAATAAGATATGAATGAATGTTGGCTGAATACAAGTGGCCCTCACTTAACAGACCTTTAGAACTAAAGAAAGTGCTAAAGAAATATACTTACTGGTTGCAGCATCTGCCTGTTCACATGATCACCATTTGAGACATTTTTTTACCAGTTACCTACAAACAAAGTCAATAGGGAAATCATCAAGGGTTCACAAAGGACATGTGATATCCTTACTTGACCCAAGGTGTTTTGCTTAACTATGGCAATTGGAAGTGCCAGAATTTCTTTTGCTAAATGTAACATTGTGCTTTATGATCATATTGCCTAATAAAGCATATTCCAGTCCCAATTACTGTTGTTAAGTAAGGACCGTGTATAGTATGAAAGAAGCAAATTAAGGTGAATTGGCCATGTCAAAAATTGTGAATAAAGATCAAGCAGAAAAACAACTATATGAAGAAAGAGCGAGTAGTTCAGAAGGAAAGGACAATCAAAAACTCTTGGCTGAATGAAATCAATGAGATCCTTAGAGAGAAAATTAAAGAATAACATTTAATGTATGGATTAATGTTGAAGTGGTGGAAACTAGAAGGATTTACAAATATAGAAGAGTATGGAGAAGTATAGAGAAGGATGCAGGTCTTAAGTAGATTAAACTATATTTCTTTTTCTTATGACATATCTTTAATTACTTTTGCTTATTATTTCTTAATCCTTTCCTCAGCTTTGCATAATATTTCTTAATTTAAAAGGGATAAGCATGATGAGTATGTTTCTTGTGGAATTCTGCAAGCCATGTCAAATAATTCCATGCCATTATTATTATTATTATTATTATTATTATTATTATTATTATTATTATTATTATTATTATTATTATTATATCTTTAGTGAGATTCACAGCCTTTAGGGCTGACTGATAGCTCAACAGCTCAAATCCTAACCAAGGACCTGTTCAGGTAGCATCGGAGGATATAAGCTGTTCCAAGTACAGTTACTTATAAAGTAATTGATATCAACAAAGCACTATTGAAGCATTGCCTACTTTAAAATAAATGGTAACAACTATGAAGTGCACACTAGACATTGTTTACCTATCATTCTAAGCTCTGCTTTATCTAGGCTTGTGAAATCAATCAGAATAGCTCAGTTTAGACATTATACTAACCCCAAAATAAACCAACTGTATCATGGATCAATGCAGTGCCTAATTAATACAATTAGCTATTTTGCTTTTTAACAATGATGCAGAGGTGGTATTCAGCAGGTTCTGACCAGTTCTGGAGAACAGGTAGTGGAAATTTTGAGTAGTTCACAAAACCAGCAAATACCACCTCTGACTGAAGATTTCACAATATCCTTCCCCCTGCCACATCCGCCAAGCCACACCCACAGAACTGGTAGTAAATTTTTTTGAATTCCATCACCGGGACAAAGTATTCACATTGAAGACTGAATCCATGCATGCTATTAATGAAAATTATTTAAGTTGAAATACAATATATTCTATTAATATCACTTTGTTCTGATTGGCTTCAAAGCACTTTGGAATTAACAACTTTTAAAAGTGAGAATATTTCTATTTCTAGTAAATATGTATGAACATGTTTAATAAAGCAATTGTAAGTAAATACAAAATTATTTGCCCTTTGCCCAATATCACTGATGTGTGATATAAAATTTATTCAATTAATGAAGAAAATCTGTGATAGCTTTAGATGTTGGCTATTTAAATGGAGGGTCTAGTGATGCAGTCAAGTTGTGCTGTGGTAAAGTATGAAAGTAGATTCACATATAATTTCATTTATTTATTTATTTAATTTATATCCTTCCTCCTTCTCCTCCTCCTCCTCCTCCTCCTCCTCCTCCTCCTCCTCCTCCTCCTCCACCTCTTCCTCTTCCTCTTCCTCCTCCTCCTTCTTATTCTTATTCTTTAATCCTTAGTGAGTTTCACAGCCTTTGGGGTTGGTTGGTAGCTCAACAGCTCGAGTCCTAACCAAGGACCTAGGAACTGTTAAGGTAGCATTGGAGGATATAAGCTGTTCCAAGCAGGGTGGTTTTTTGTAGAATCATGGTATTCAAGTCTGATAAATTCAGAATTTCTAAATAGCTAGGTAGCCCTTTAGGTATTGCTCCAAGGGCTCAAATTACACATGATTTCTTTTTCCAAAGTTGTTGAACTTCAGTTTGTAAGTCCTGATACTTTGTGGTTTTTTTCCTTGTTGCGTGTCTACAATTCGTGCATCACCAGGTATTGCAATGTCAATGAACCAACCCTTTTTCTTTTCAACTATTGTTATGTCAGGTATGTTGTGGGCCAAATACCTGTCCTTCTGAATTCTGAAGTCCCACAAGATCTTGACTTTTCATTCTCCAGAACCTTCTCAACCTGATATTCCCAGTAGTTGTTACTATACTCAAATCCAAACTTTTGGCATTTTTTCTAGTGAATGATTTTAGCAACTCGGTTATGGTGTTCTAAGTGTCAGTTTGTGAAATTTTGCTGCATCCACTGATTAAATGGTCAACTGTTTCATCTTTTTCATTACAGAGGCAGCATTTGCTGTTGGTGGTGACATGCTGAATCTTTGCCTTCATGCAATTTGTGGCTAAGACTTGTTCTTGAGCAGCCAAAATAAAGCCTTCAGTTTCTTTTTTCAGTATTCCTGATTTTAGCCAATTTCAAGTAAGCCTTTGGCCAACTTTGCCTTCAATACTTTTCAGGTATTGGCCGTGCATAGCTTTGCTTTTCCAATTTTCAGTTTGCTTCTCAATTACTTCTTTTTAGTATTCAGCTTTTGACTTGGTTGTCTTCAAAAGGCCTCCTATATGTACTTCTTTAACCATTGGCTCTTCACTTTTCTGGATGTAGTCATTCAAGCTGTGTCTTTCTTCTTCTACAGTCTGCTTTACTTGTAGGAGACTTTGACCACCCTCTGCTCTTGGTAGATATAATTGATCAACATCACTTTTACGATGCAAGGCATGATTCATAGTCATAAGCTTCCTTGTTTTTCTGTCGAAATTGTCCAGCTCCATCTGGGTCCAGTCAATTATTCCTGCAGAGTATTGAATTACAGGTATAGCCCAGGTAATTATTGCTTTTATGATGTTTCCACCACTCAATTTGGACTTTAAAATCTTGTGAATTCTTCTAAAGTACTTGGCTGAAGTTGATTCCTTGACTTAAATCAGAGGATTCTAAAATCCTTAAGTACTTGTAGCCTGCTTCTTGTTTCATTGCCTTTATCATTGGCAAGTTCTATTCCATCATCTTCTATTATCTTACCTGCTTTGATTGCCATTGTTGCACATTTGTCAGTTCCAAAATGCAAGCCGATACCCTGGCTAAATTCTTTTGTGCTTTCAATTAATTAATTAATTCAGTTTGCTTTTTGTTTTACTAAACAGCTTCAAATCATCCATGTAAACAAATGCAAAATTTTCAATCCTTTCTTTGCAAGTTCGTATCCACAGTTCACCTTTAAAATGGTTGTCAGTGGTATCATTGACAGAATAAATAACAGGGGTGAAAGGGAGTCAAAGATGCCTCATTTGATTTCAACTTCACCTATTTCTTCTCCATTAGCCATAAGCTTTGTTTTCCAGAAGTTCATTGAATTTTCCATAAATTTTCAAATGTTGCTGCTGATGCCAAAGATTTCCAGGCATTTCTTAATCCAGCTGTGGGTGACTGAATTGAATGCTTTCTTGTAGTCTATCCAAGCCATGAACAGGTTGGTTCACCTTTTCTTCGAATTCTTCAGAATTAGCTTGTCAGTAAGTAGCTGGTCTTTTATTCCTTTTGAGTTTTTGCAGCGCCCTTTCTGTTCTACTGGGAGCAGATCTTTCCTTTTCAAGTATCCATAAATTTGATTTGAAATTATGCCAGTAAGAAGCTTATAGCTTGTTGGCAAGCAGGTAATTGGTCAGTAATTTCCTGGATCATTTCCTTTGTCTTTCTCTTTCTGAATTAAAAAAGTCTTTCCAATTATTAGCCATTCATCATTTTCAGGTGTTTCTATAATTTGGTTCATTTGGACAGCAAGTCTTTCATGTAAATCTGTTAGTGCCTTCAGCCAAAAACCATGCAGCTCATCTGATCCAGGTGTGCTCCAGTTCTTTATTCTTCTTGACTGCCTTTGAACCATTTCCTTTGTTATTTTCACATCTTCCGTTTTGGGCATTCTCACTGAGGACTCAAATCTGTCTGATCCAGTTTGCATTTGTTTTGTGCTTCTTGTCATTTTTCCACAGCTTCTTCCAGAATTTCAGAGCTTTTTCTTCTCATTTGTTGTTACCCCTTCTTCCCTTTCCAGGTTCTTATAAAACTGGTGCTGATTTGCTCTGAACTGTGAGCTTTGTTGAAACTGGATTAATAGATTTTCATATCTCTTAATCTTTTCAGCAATGGCAACAACCTTCTGCTTCAGCTCTTCAATTACTACAGCAATCTCCTTGTTCTCCAAATTGTATCTTGCTGCCAAGCTGTTTTTGACCTGCTTGTTCTTTAGCTGGCCTTGCCTTAGATTCTTCAGGTTGCTCAAGTCTCCACGAAGTTAATTTTCAATTCCAACTGAATTTTCCACTTTGGCTTCCCCTTCTTGCCTTTTTGGTTCTTTTGTATTTTCAAAACCAATTCTTTTGTGGTTATGTAGGCTGCTGCATATGGCTGAAGCTGAAGTATTCATTGACTGGTAGGACATTGCAATGTATGATTTTATATACTATACTTAGATCGGATCAAAGGCGGAGTAGTTCTAGATTTTTTAGGTCTAGAATTTCAAGTCTGGTGGCATAAGGTATTCCGAAACAAGTAGAGGAGTGGAGAAATCTTCGTGAAATATTTCTGGACTTTCTCACCTGTGTTAATATCAGATACATAATGTGGATTCCAGACTGATGAGCTGTTTTTGAGTATTGGTCTAGCAAATGTTTTTTATGCTATAGTTAGTAGTGTAATATTACCAGAGAAGAAGCTACATAAGATTAGGTTAACAACTCTTAATGCTTTTTTGGCTATGTAATTACAGTGGGCTCTAGCAGTTAGATTATAGAGATGAGTACTCCAAGGTCCTTGACAGAGTTTGGATCAGCAACAAGGTCTTGACTATTCAGCTTGTATTTTATTTTCTGATTTTTCTTTTGCCAATGTATAAGACAGAGTATTTATTTGTTGAGATTTGAAGTTGCCATTTGTTTGACCATTCTGATACATAGTCGAGGTCTTTTTGAAGGGTAGCAGTATTGTCTGTGGTGTTGAATAGCTTTATATCGTCAGTGAAGAGAACGCAGTTGCTCTTAATATGAGCACAGAGGTCATTTATGTAGAGTATGAAGAGAGTTAGTCCTAGAACACTGCCCTGGGGATACAGAATTTGATAGAATATTCCCAATTTTGACCATTTGTTGTCTGTTTGACAGGAATGTTTCTACCCAGTTATGCAGGTGTCCAGAGATACCATAAGATTTTAGTTTTAGGAGTAGTTTGTCATGTACCACTGAATCAAAGGCTTTACAGAAGTCTATGTCTTCTAGGCAGTGGCCTCATTACTGGATGTCCAATCAACTATCCAGGAAAATAGCATGATGAGTTCGTTTGTTGTGGAATTATGTAAGCCTTGCCGCACAATCCTATGCTAGCCTTATATTCAATGATATTAATAACTGATCCTTAATATTCAAAACAAAGCATAGCATAGGGGCTGGCTATCTAAAGGGTTAGGGTTAGGTTAGACCATTTATCTTCTGTGACTTCTGTTGATCTGTATGATCAGACAGAATTGGCACATATACCGAAAAAGTTTCACCAGGTGGGTTCTAGGAAGTGTGCCTTCTCTAGCAAAGCATCTGTCCTCTAGAATGAGATACATTTAGCCAGGGGTGGGATTCAATTTTTTAAACAACCGGTTCTGTGGGTGTAGCTTAGTTGGTGGGAGTGGCCAACTCAATATCACTCACATCGAGGCACATATCTCCTTGCCTGGCCTCTCATGACTGTGGGGATGCTCCAACAGTCATAAATGTGAAAAATGGTCATAACTCACTTTTTTCAGCGCCATTGTAACTTTGAATGGTCACTCCAGACAAGCAAAGTACCAGCAAAGGAGGGGAAAAAAAACTCCAGAGAAGTTCCTGAGACAGGAAGTCTATCCTGCCAAGAATATAATAAGGGTTAACGGAGAGGCAGTTTCTGTAAGCAACACCAGAATGTTTCCTTCCTGACTTCCTTATAGGATCAGGCCAGTAATTTCTTCTAACAACCGGTTCTAACTGGTTCTAGTGAATAGGTGCGAACTGGTAGAATCCCACCACTGCATTTAGCCCTTACCCTGGTCACGTTTTAAAAAAATCTGAAAACCTGGTTCTTCAGATAGTCTGGGAGCAAGTCCTATGTATGTGTTTGGTTGTATTTAAAGGTTGTTTTTTATAATATTTGGGTGAATTTTAATTGTTTTGTTTTAATTGTATTATATGATTGCTTTTACACTGCCCAGAACTGTTGTAGAGTGGTTGGCCTTATCCATTTATAAAATAAATAAAATAAATCATATATTTTAAATGTCATATGTAACAGGAATTTATAATGGAGTAGTAGAAATTAGCCTGAGAAGATACGGCTTATTGATTTCATCATTGCCCTATAGATGACTAAGTCTCATGTCTTGTTCAGGTTTAAGAGAATTTCTGAAACTAATTATTCTGAACTGAATATTTTCTTTAGAGATTACTTGTATAATGCATACTTACCAATAATTTGTAAAAAGTGGGAAATACATTGTATATAAATGAAAAATACACGTATTCTGTATTTATTTCAGTGCCTACAATGAGGCACCAAATCAGAAATTTTAGTATATTTAATAAATAATTTCAAGTTAATATATATTAAAACATCAGAACAAGATCAGATGTTTCATAAATGTTAAGAGAGATAATTTAATTCCTAAGCATCTAGATAATCTGATGTATCTCATCATAAAATTTAACATTATTTTCCTTTTGTATTGAAATACACAAAGCATCATCATCATCAGTATTTATAGTGTTTCTTAAAATCAATCTACTATTAATTAGGAAAGTTTTTGAAATGTCGCTTTTCAGTGTGTTCTTAAATAAAAGTGCCACTTAGGAGCCCTCTTCTTACTCAAGATGGCATACGTAGGATTGTTACAATAGAGAAACAGATGGCATTCTTTCCAGTGGAACTAATAGCAACCTCAAGCATTATTGCCTGCTTTGTGTCATATTTGTGGTACGCAATTTAAAAAAGTGTTTAGATTCCACAAAAATGACAACATGATGCTATTGTCAATTGAATGTCATGGTTTAATTGTTTATGGATTTTATAAGTCATTATATTGTTTATGACTTATAGCAATCAAAGTCTAAAATGAAATGTTGGTTGCTTGAACTTGAATGTAATTGTTAATATACAATAGCTATTAATTATAGAACCTAGTTAGAATAACAGTAGATTTGGATACCATAAATAATTAAAATTATTGGAAAATAGCTTCAGGATGATAGCCATTATAATTTTTACAATTATTTTAAATGTTTTATGAAATTATTCTTTCAGTGTATTGTGATGTAGCAATCATTTTACTAAGTTTGAATGGTTGTATATTTCTGAACAGTTTGAAATTAAAATGGCTACAAATAGAGATTTTATCTACTGGTGTTGTTCTCCAAGCATCTTCGCCTGAGACTAATTAAATTTTTTTCTGTTCCTGCTAATCTTTTTCAAATACTATTACTAAAATAACATTATTACTTTTAATATTACTCTTGAATGTCTTTAGGTTCAAAAGCATTTTGCTGAAGTTTGTTGGAATATTGTAATCAGACAATTTGGCAGGTCATCCACAAGAATGGTTCCCTCAAAAATGATGGAAGTGGTCATAACTGTGTGGTCAAAAGCCTATTTCCTTTTTACATGCAAATACAAAGGAATGGGACTTTGAACATGTGGTCATGACTAGCATATTGAATTTTCGGAACCATCTGCTACTGATAGAACTCATTGTTAATTAAGTTGTTATGATATGTACAGAATAACCCTTGAGTAACAAGGATATCCACATGGAAACATTTATGAGAGTAGTTATGAATAATTATTCAGCCACACACAGCTATACACTGAATTGAGTTAAAATTTACTTTAAGAAATAGCACAGTCCAATAAATGGTCCAGGTCATATACGTTTTACAGTCCAAGGAATATCCAATTACAAAGTTTTTTTACCGGTTGCCTTTTTCATTTCCAATAAACCAAATTATCAAAGTATAAGCACAGCATAAACCTTAGATAGCAACAGAATGTCAGAGAGACAGAATGTCAGAGAGACATAATTTCAGAGATACAGAATGTCAGGCATAGAGCATGTCAAAGAGAGCAAGCCATGATCTCTAGCTCCCTCTTATGGCAATTCATAATACAATCAACCAATCAGTAACTTTGCCTTAAAGCTACAAACATACGTTGTTGGTTTATATATTGCCAACCCAACTAATTGGTGGACAGATTCCTAGCATTCTCCCCTTTGGGTAGGTCAATATATAATACATTATATCTTTAAATCAAAATTCTCACAACACTCTTTATGCTTAATTGCATCTTGAGCTTTCGTGAAATGATCTGCAATATTATGTTCAGTCATGCAATATTCTAATTGAATTAATTTATTTTGAACACGCTGTCTAATGTTCAGATATCTCAAATCAGTATGTTTAGATCTTGTTTTAACAGCTAAATTAGTAGCCATACTAATTGCAGATTGATTGTCTTTATAAACAATAAACGGATGATGTACAGTAATTCCAATATCCTTCAACAATTGTTTATAATATATCAATTCTGTACACAGTAAAAATAAACATGAGAATTCTGCTTCCACAGTGGACAAACCAATATATTATTGCCTAATAGACTTCTATCCTATCAAAGCATTACCCAACATTACTACTATACCTGATGTTGACTTTTGAGTCATTGAGTCAAAAGCAAAATTTGCATCAGCATATGCAGTTAACACTAATTCTTTACTTGGTTCTAAATATAATGAATAATTGATTGTGTGTTTTAAATACCTAATTATTTGCTTAGCTGCTTGCCAATGCCTTTCATTTGGTTTAGCATTATACCTAGCCAATTGGTTTACACTATAAGATATATCTGGTCTAAACCAATTATTCAGATATGATAGACTACCAATTAAGGATTGATATATTTCCTTATCAAACATAGGACTTTTGGTATCACTATGTGTAAATTCCTTACTCATTGGTGTCTTAGCAGATTTACAATGCTCCATGTTATAGTGTTTTAATTGGCTAATCTTCTTGGCTTGTGAAATTTTAAAACCTTTATTCGTTTTCACTATATCAAGACTCAAATAATGCTTAAGCAAGAAAGAATGATATAAACTTGATGCTACTCTGAAAAAAATCAGATCCTTTTCTTTTTTTTTTAAACAAATTTTATTAATTTTACAAAAACAGTGCACAAACAATCAAGGCATAACAGCTTACAAATTCTTTTCTTAAAAAAAAAATCAAAGAAGAAAACCAATAGAACATACAAAATGATTCCAAATTATAATATCAATATTTATGTTATCTATTTAAATTCATATCTTATCCTCCTTTTCATTCTAATTATCCAAATTATTTCTTGCTAATTAAAATTTTATTGCCTTTTATCAACATACAAAACACAGAACATAGAAAACATAACAAAACCTAAAACATCTTTTCTGAAGGCTGCTTGATCCCGAGTTAAAACTCTTCACACAGACGAAATTCACACATCATATTCACTTTATATATCCTTCCATATCTTATTACCATTTTCAATAACATTCTTTGTCTGTTCTATTTCCAGCTATTCATTCATCTTTTTCCTTTTACTATACTTCTCCTATACACTAATTGCAGCAACGCCTTTAACTCATTGCCCTAACTTAAAAGTACTTCATATAACACTTAATTTATCTTGGGATTCTGTTTAGTACATTCTAAAATTACACAATAAATTTTATAAGAAAGGTCAATAACTAAAGAAAAAACCTATATAACCACTATCCATATCATTTAAAAAGAAAAAAAAACTAATCATATATATTAATACTCATTTATATCTTGAACATTCTACTCTAGATACACATATAAAAACACAATCTTATGTACCTTCCAGAATCCCCCCCTTTTTTCCCCAATTAGATTCACCCATTGTCTCTAAATAAGCTTTTTTTCTTTAAATCTTGCTTCCCACCATTGAGGCTTCTCCTCCCCCCCTTTCTCTCTTGCTTATTCTTCTCCTTGCCCTTTTTACCCCTTTGTCTCTCCTCCTCCCTTTTCTTACTCCTTTTCTGTTGCTTTCTAACCTTGAATCCACCTTTCCTCTCATTTTTCTCTTTTTTGGTTGTTTTTTCAAACCTTAAAATCCCCTTTTTCTTATCCTCTTTCTCCTCCTCCCCAGAAAAAACCCATTGTTCACCAAAGATGGCTTCTTCTTCCTCTTCTTCTTTGTCCCAGTCATTCTGCTGCATAGTCAACTTTTCATAAGTGCAAAACACCATTTCTAAAAATTGAAATAGAGTGCCCAAAGTATCTTTTCCATCTTGTTCTTCCTTTTTATATTTTTGATATTCAGTCTTTAGTTCATCCACAAGCGATGCCATCATGAAAAGAGAAACTTTTCCCAAAACAACCACCCAAGTATTTTTAATCAAAAATAATTCAAAAAAAGTTCCAAAAATTAATACTTTTCTTCCTTCTTCTTTTTCTCTTTCTGGGGTTAATGTTTAATCAAAGAGGTCCAATTACCATATTCCTTTATTTGGGATTCTAGGCAATCTTCTCCTCTTTCAGCTTCTGCTCCAAATTTTTTCCCTCTCCCTTCCTACTTACAACAACAATTTTTTTTAAAAAATGATCAGAAATCCATACCTCCAATAAGGGTTTTCGGATTTCTTAAATTATTAAGTCCAATGTCCAAAGAGTCTTTTGTCCCTTGGCTTCAACTTTCAAAATAATTCACCTTCAGTGCCCAAATAAATTTCAAATCTTCATCTGCTGTTTCTATGGGGTGGGAGAGTGAAGAAAAAAAAAACTTCCCTTTAACAGCTTTCTCCGCCGCTTTCCGATCTTCTTAGGGATACAATGTATCCTCCAGCAATTCAGACAGTTCAGTTCCAGAGAGTTTAAGAGATGTTGATTGACCCGGCTCAGCCAGCACTTTCACTTTTCTTGCTTCCTCCAGCACAATCTTACCCGGTTGCAGGCTTCTTCGTGGCTGACTGCCGCTCCACTACCTCGGGAAAAAGGGGTTTTTCTGGACGAGGAGGGGGTCTGCGACACCCCCAACCCCCTGTCTGGCTCCCCTCTCTCTTCAGCTGCCTCTACAGGGCAGCCATATCCCCCTGACCCATTTGGATCGGGGACACCTCGGCGGCAAGCGCAGCAGGAATCACGAACAGTTGTGAATTCCTGCTGCCACCGAAGCCACGCGGAACAGGAAATCAATCAGATCCTTTTCTTGTAGCTCTTGTAAAGTCCTTTTCATAAACTCCAAATGAGCTAACATATCACCACCTTTTATAGGACAGGCTCTAAACAGTTTACGTGTAAGGTGCATGTGTGCACTCACACTATCTCAAACATAAATCCTCTTCGAAATGTCCCAACACCTAGCAGTAGATTCTTCACCACGAATATGGACTAAGTGCCGATCACTCAGTGTCAGTCCAATTATACTAAGAGCCTTTTCATTATCCCGGTTAAAGTCAGCTATTTTCTTTTTATCTTCATCATTCAATGGGTCCCAAGCTGTTACATCTGGTGGACTATTAACTACAGTCCATAATCCGTCTTTATGCAGAAGTAGGCTGTACTTCATAGACCAGGGTAATCCAACTGGATTATCTGGGATATACTGGTTAACTGTTCTTGTGCCATTGTTAGTTTAACAATAAACCGCAATCAGCTGGCTGAATATGAAACTGTATATTCACACTGATTCTCAATAGCTCTCTGGGCCCATAACCAATGTGCTTTATAAAATGTTAAGTGAGCTAAAGAGGTAACTATATCTGTTGTAGGATTAATATGAGCAAAACAAGAGGCCATGCCATCCCCAAGTTACTTGATTGGTTTGACTGGTGCATGTGTTGCCATCAGTGTTGAGCCACTCTTGTCCCTCTACTCCATTCAGACTGTGTGTAGAGTTCATTTGATGTTACTTGATTGCCCATAACCCTTAATTGATATGCAAATAGGTCTTTCCTAGATACATTTCTGTCCATATTCTTTACAGTGTTTCAAACTCTACAAATAAGAGATCATTGACCAATAGATTTGGACCCATGCAGATTTTGATCTATGCTGTATTATTGTAGATTAATATTACACTATACATGTACACAACATATTATAATGCAAATTAAGTAAATCAATTCTAAAAGCAGCTAGTTAACTTTAAATTATCTCCAGTTTAGTGCCATGGGAGAAGCTACTAAAGGACAAAGAAAATCAAGATATTATTTCCATTTTGCAATTTAAGAAGTTCTGTTTTGTTGAAAAAAAAAGTCCCTGACCAAGTAAGCTAAGCAAGAGGAGCATACATTAATAATTAATTCATCACAAGCACATATCTCTTTTGCATGTGGTCTCTATGAAAACAAGCAAAATAATAAAAACAGTGGTGAGATGAAAAGATAGGTCTTTGCTGGAGGAAAATCAATGAGCTTAAAATCAATGTGGAAGTTGTAAATGCTGTACCAAGCATCTCTTTAATATATTGCCTTTTGAAATGCCAGGGAACATTTTTAAGCAGTGCTTTGTTTTTATTTATATGGACAGATAATGGAAGGGAAATAATCATGAAAGATTCAGGAATGCTTCTTGTACTTATTTATAGCCTCTTATTTTCTATATTCCAACATTCACTACCAGACGGCCAAATCTTTTTGCTTTCACATATATTCATGCCCCTGCTTTCAGTGAAGATTTGTTATTGTGAATGAGCAGCAATATGAATTTTACAAAAATGGGCATGAATTAAATGCCATTGCCATTTTAACTGTATCACATTAGGCCTGTCAGGATATGTGAAAAATTGATACCATTGTCCTCTGAGCAAGTCTCAGCTGTAGCCGATTTTATCTAGCTATACCTGAGTCCTGACCATGGCAGGTAGCATGAATATGTGACTAGGATATCAGAATCACTTACTAGTGGATTTCCTTCCTAAATTTTCCCTACATGCCAGAGGTGGTATTCAGCAGGTTTTGACCAGTTCTGGAGAACCAGTAGCGGGAATTTTAAATAATTCAGAGAACCAGCAAGTACTATCTCTGACTGGAGATTTTATAGTATCCTTCCCTTGCCACACCCACCAAGCCACGTCCACAGAACCGGTAGTAAACAAATTTGAATCCCACCACTGCTGCATGCATGCCTGATCTTCATATGTTGAATTGCAAAGTATCACAAGAACTGTGCTAGTGTTGTAGCAATATTGGCAACTGGGGGAATAGGAAATGGTCGCTCTACACATTTTAAAGCCTTCATCTGCTCAGATCAATGCCTCATGATGTTTTTGTATCTAATGTAATCAATGTATTGCAAATTTTATGCAGGGGTGGGCTTCAAATTTTTTAGCAAAGGGCTTTTTGCCTGGTTGCTGGGTGGGCATGGCTATGGTGTAGCCTTAATCAGCCTCCTACACTAAGGTGGGGGTGCATTTTTGCCCTCCCTGAACTCTGGAGGCTTTTCTCAAGCCTCTGGGAGGGTGAAAATGGCCTCCCCGGGTTCTGGAAGCTTTCTGGAAGCTGGAAACGGGCCCATTTCTGGCCTTCCCAAACTTCTGGGAGGCCTGTTTTTCACCCTCCCTGAGCCCTCCACTTAGCTGCATCCAAAATGGGCCATGTGGGGACTCCTGGGAGGGGAGGGGTTGGCAGGGCCAGCCAGGAGTGAGTTTTGGGAGTTCTCTGAACTGCACAGAATATTAATTAGGGGCTCATCCAAACCCTTGTGAACCCTCATCAGCCCACCCCTGACTTTATTTCCTTATTCACTGATCCAATTCCAGGAAAAGGTAGGTTTGAGGAAAAGAAAGATTTATGATGAACAATTGCAGGAATTGAGTATGTCTAGTCTAACAAAGAGAAAGACTAGGGGGTGACATGGTAGGAGTCTTCCAATATGTTGTTGAGAACTTATTACTGAAAGCTCCTGAGGGCAGGACAAGAATTAATAGATAAATACAACCTAGAACCAAGGAGAAATTTCCTGACAATGGGAACTATTAATCAGTGGAACAACTTGCCTTTGGAAGTGGTGGATGCTCCACCACTGGAAGTGTTACGTATGGAGCATGGGTGCGAATAATGGAGACGAGCCGCTGAAAACAGTGAACTTCAAACTCTTTATTTACATGGTGTGACAGCTCAAACTGGATGGAGGCTATAGTTTTCCTTATATAGGCAACTTATTAACTATTCAACCAATAGCAACCTAGGAGAGCTAGCTCCATTAACCAATGAGAACGGCCTGTTAATGGCCAATCAGATTCTCCTGAACGGACCAATCTGATCTTGCCATTTAACAGCCAATCAGAAGTACAGGGCCAGAACCGTGCACTTGACTTCAAGCTCAAGATAACTTTATTTGATATTTATTCATTCAAAACACCCCTTCCCCCTGGCTTCTGCTTACAGGGCGCGGTGACGTAGTCCTTGAGGTAGGATGGTTGTTTTGTTAGTCTTTTTGATTTTCGCAGTGCGCCCGGCATTTGGCTGCACTCTTGTTGAGGTAGGGCGTTGTTTGGCGAAAGGGGTGCCTCTGGTTCAGAGTTTGCGTTTTCGTTGTCACCAAACTCTTTGGCAACACCCTGAGGTGAATTCACTCCCATCCCTGGTTCCTGTTCTCGCGTTTCAGTTCCGCTATCGTTTCCTTCAAAACGGTTTTCCTCTAGTAGAGGTTCGTCTTCCTCTGTATCCCCCCCCCTCAGTTTGGTTATTAGGGAGCTTGGAATTGCCTGACTGCAGCCTTGATCGTAGTTGATTGATATGGCGCTTCCAAAGTCTATAGTCAGGGCATTGTACAAGGTATGATCTTGGGCTGGTTACACGGACTACAGTTGCTTCTACCCACAGCGGATCGCCCGATAAGTTTTTAGCGAACACCAAATCGCCTACCTCGAAGGTACGGCATCGGCCGCTGGATCCGAGTGTTTTTCCGGTTCATAGGCTGGGTGTAACCAGTCGAGGTGGGAGCGGAGCTTTCGTCCCATTAGCAGCTCGGCGGGAGTTTTGTTGGTGACGCTGTGAGGCGTGATATGCTGTAAAAAGAGGATTCAGTTTATCTTCTCTTCGATGTTGTCATAGTCCACTTTCTGTAGCATTTTCTTGATGAATTGTACCATGCACTCAGCCCTACTGTTGGCCACAGGGTGCACAGGCCAATTGAGTGCATGTCGGATACCGCGGTCAGCTAGGTACTGCTCAAAGGACAGCGCGGTAAATTGGGGCCTGTTGTCGGATACCAGAACATCTGGTAATCCGTGGGTTGAAAACAGTCTTTCTAGTCTTTTGATGACCGCTTCGGTGGTCGTGTTCCTCATTCGGTGGATTTTGAGCCAGTTCGAGTAGGCATCTACGGTTAACAAGAAGATGTGGCCTTTGGTCGGCCCAGCAAAATCTAAATGGATACAGGACCAGGGTCCCCGCAGTGTCTCCCATTCAGTTGGGATTGCCTTTGGTGGAGCGTTGCTTGCTTCTTGGCATCTATGGCAAGTTTTTACCCACGATTCTATTTGTCTGTTGATGCCTGGACACCATGCATAGCTTCGTGCGAGGGCCTTCATGCGCACGATGCCAGGGTGGCCATCGTGCAAGGTTCTTAATAGTGCCTGTTGGAATCGTTCTGGGATAACGACTCTATCGCCCCAGATGATACAGCCCTTCTGAGAAAACAACTCTGTTTGCTGACTTTTGAATGGTGCGAAGTCGTCTGATACTTGGTCCAATGGCCATCTGCGTTCCACCCACGTGAGGACTCGTGCCAAGGTGGGGTCGCATTTTGTTTCTCTCGTGATATCACAGGCAGTTAATGGCAGCGTACGAAGTGTCTCGATCTGCAACATTGTCATTGTTGGTGCGGGATTGTTGATAGTCTCTGGAAGCGGTGCACGGCTCAATGTGTCGGCGTGGGGAATAGCTTTTCCGGGCCGGTATTGCAGTTGATAATTATAAGCAGCCAAGAATTCCAAACAATGAGTCATCCTGGGAGATAATATATAGGGGGTCGGTTTATCCCCAGCGATTATCCCCAGCAAAGGTTTGTGGTCAGTCACTATAGTAAAAGCCCGGCCGTACCCGTACTCATGAAATCTTTTGACAGCTGATACAATTGCAAGGGCTTCTTCATCAATCTGGCTATAATTTCACTCAGTTTTCGAAAGTGTCTTTGAAAAATAGGCAACAGGGGCTTCGCTACCGTTAGGCAATACGTGGCTCAAAATGGCACCACTCCGAAAGGTGATGCATCACATGTGATATTTAAGGGTAAAGTTTCATTGTACTGCATTAGTACAGCGTCAGAAGTCAGTAGCTTTTTTACATTACGGAACGCCTGCTCTTCTCTATGACCCCATACCCAATTTGCTTTTTTGTCCAGTAGGCGATGTAAAGGTTCAGTGACAGTTGCTTTGTGCGGTAAGAATACGTTATAAAAATTGATGAGGCCTAGATATGCCTGGAGGTCGGCCTTATTCTGGGGTCTGGGAGTGTTTTTTATTGCTTTCAATTTGCTATCTGTAGGGTGAATACCCTGACTGTCAATTAAGTACCCTAAAAATTCGACACGATCTGTACACAGCTTACACTTATTTTTCTTCACCTTAAGGCCTGCTTCTTGGAATTTTTGGAGAACTAGTCTTAGACAATCCCGTAAAATTTTTGGAGTGGGGGCAGCAATGAACACATCGTCAAAGTAGGGGACAATGCCTTTAATCCCTTGTAAGAGTCTTTCCATTAGGCTCTGAAAGATCCCCGGGGCTACACTCACTCCGAATTGGAGCTGCGTACATTTAAAGGCACCTCGGTGCGTTATGATTGTCTGTGCCTGTGCCGTTTTTTCATCAACCGGCAGTTGCTGATAAGCCTGAGCTAAGTCTAGTTTAGCGAAGACTTTTCCGCCCCCCAGGGAATGGAGGAGATGTTGCACCACCGGCACCGGATATGGGTTTTGCTGCAGGGCGTGGTTCAGGGTGGCTCGGTAGTCCCCACAAATTCTAATTGAGCCGTCCGGCTTAATTGGTGTCACGATTGGGGTCTCCCAAGGAGAGTGATAGGTTGGCTTTAACACTCCCTGGGCTATCAACTTATCAAGCTGTTCGTCGATTTTCGGCTTAAGTGCGAACGGAACTCAACGAGGCTTAAGGCGGATGGGAGCTATTTTTGGATTAAGGCTAAAGGATATCGGGGTCCCCTTGTACTCACTTAGCTTTTCCGCGAAGACGTCCTTGAATTCGTGGGCGAGGTCCTATTCCCAGTCACTGCCGCCGATTCGGTTAATGCCTGCCACTTCAAGTCCGAGTGGTGTGAACCACTGAAGGCCAAACAGGCTAGGGCGGTCCTTGTTGATCACCATCAGGGGTAAGTGTGCTGTGCGGTTTTTGAACGAAACCCGGACTCGACTGGATCCTACGACTGGAATCCGGTTCCCCTGGTAATCTTTTAGTACGAGTCTTTGGAATTGAAGGTCTTGACGCCGGATAGTAGGGATGAGTTGCTTGAGGGTCTTCCAGGAAACCATCGAAAGAAACAATCCTGAGTCGACTTCCATTTGGCAAGGCTGATTTTCGATGGCCACTTTAATTTAGATTTTCTTGGCATCCAATGAAGAGGCTTGACCAATAGTGATAGTTTGGTGAGCCTCTTCTCGCCTCGTTAGGCGATTCATGGGTCTGTTTCTGTAGGAGTGGTTTGCTGGTTCTCGCCTTACAGGACGGTTTCCTGTCGATTGGCAGTGGTTGGCCCCCTTCGAGGTTTGGCTGGGTCCTAGGAGACTTCTGCAGACCCATCCGATATGGCCTCGTTTCCCACACTCGTGGCAGAGCGCGTCGCGGAATTTGCAGTCGGCCCGGTAATGGTTGGCCCCGCAGCCAGCGCAGGGTTGCTGGGACTTCGGGTAACGGTCCCAATCGGACTGCAGTCGATGAACCTCTTCTTCATCGCTGTCTGACGACGAAGAGAGGTCCTCATGATGGGCCGTCGGGAGCTGTCCTTCTGACTTAGGTGAAAGTTCGCAGGCTGGTTGGTGCGTCGGAGTGCGATTTCAGCGCAGTTGGGCAGCCAACTTTTTGGTCGCTTCCGCTGCCGTAGTCTCAGCGATGGCATCGGCAAGGTTAATGTCGCCCTTTGCCATTATTTTGCTCTGTACGTTTAGTGCATCTAATCCTAGAACTACTCGATCTCTCAAAGCCTCTTCTAGGTCGGCGAAATCGCAGAGGCATCCCAAGTTTCGGAGGTCCGCAACAAAGTTGGCAACGCTCTCTTCTTTCCGCTGGTTTCTTTGATAGAACTCGTGTTGTCTTACGAGCGTTGGAACGGTCGGTGTATAGTGGGCCCTTTGTAGCGGTTCGAGGACGTCCCAGTCCATAGCCTTCACTTCGGCCGGTTTTGCTGGTGCCTTGGCCATCTTGAATATGGTCGGCCCGCAGTGCATCAGGAATACCGCCTATTTCTTCCCGGTTGTGGCATCCTTCAGATTATTTGTTTCCAAGAACATTTGGAAACGGTCCATGTAGGACTCCCAGTCTTCTTGCGCTGGGTCGAACAGAGTGGGTGGTACTATGCTGCTGGACATGGTTCTGCCGTTGTACATTTCAGCCACGTGCTCGGTGGTCTTCTTCGTTGTTTTAGTCAGCTCTGATGTCTCCACATCCCATCCTCGTCGCCAGTGTTACATATGGAGCATGGGTGCAAATAATGGAGACGAGCCGCTGAAAACAGTGAACTTCAAACTCTTTATTTACATGTTGTGACAGCTCAAACTGGATGGAGGCTATAGCCTTCCTTATATAGGCAACTTATTAACTATTTAACCAATAGCAACCTAGGAGCGCTAGCTCCATTAACCAATGAGAACGGCCTGTTAATGGCCAATCAGATTCTCCTGAATGGACCAATCTGATCTTGCCATTTAACAGCCAATCAGAAGTGCAGGGCCAGAACCCTGCACTTGACTTCAAGCTCAAGATAATTTGATTTGATATTTATTCATTCACAACAGGAAGTTTTTAAGAAGAGATTGAACAGCCATTTGAACAGCCAGAATGGTATAGGGGCACCTGTCTGAGCAAAGGGTTGGACTAGAAGACCTTCAAAGTCATTTCCAATTCTGTTATTCTTTATTGGGTAAATCAGATCTTCCGTCCTTCCTTTGTTAAAATCATATATTTTGATATGTAAATATTTGACAGAAAATATCCTTATGTTTGTAAAGTTTATTTAACTTTGTAAAAGTTTATTCAAATCAGTTGCCTTCAATTCAATATATGGAGCAAAACAAAAAATCATTCATCATTCCATCACAAAACATGGCATCAGAAAAAGCTAATTTTATTCAATTTTTTTATATTAAGCTAACAGACCCCAGAGTTCACCCCCTAAGGGTAATAAAAAGAAAAGCTGGCTTAAAATTACTAAAGGCAGCTAAACAAACAGAGCAAAACAAAGCCCTGAAATAATAATATTGCATGCTGAAAAATACTGAAGTAAAACACATTTTTTTTTAAAAAAAGTCTTTCATTTACAGATGTTTGATCCAATTTAAGGATACTTAATAAGGGAAAGAAAGAATGATGGAGAGAAATTTCAAATTTTGTAGTTTTAGTAATTAATATTTTAACCAGTGATGGTCGAATAGAAATCTGATTCATGTTCTGAGGTCAGAAAGAGATATTGCAGCTCAGAAGGATAAATAAAGTCCCGATGCCTAGCCATCAGTATTCAGTTTGTTAGTCTGCAAATGGATGATATCATCTGTAAAAAGTCATGCTGAATGCTTTATTTCCTCTTTACAGACTCCTTGGAGAAAAAGCTTACTGAGTGACTTTTGCCTAACCAATATTTTTTTCTCTCTCTTTTATTCACTCAGCTTTAGCAATTTCTGGGGAATTTTGAAAAAAAATAAATATGAAAAGATTTATTTGATGGGTTCAAGCCCAATACTTGAAATGAGGAATGAATAATTCTTCATAAAGCAAAGGAATTAATAATTTGGTTATTATTGCAATTTTCAAAATCACCCAATTTCTACTTGCTCAAAGTTAGAACAGGCTGGGGGGGACGGCGGAGCTTCATTTCGGCAATACAGCTGCGATCTCGGGGCTCTGAGATTGCAGCTGATATTTTCTCCCCTGGTCGATCCTAACGGACCTAAACCATCCTGTAGAGATGGGGATTGTGAAGGGCATAGTCCCAAGATCCCAGAGATATCACAAAATCTCTGGTTTGATCTGGGAGAAGCCCTTTTGCTGGCGGTGGAGAGGCAGCCTCCATAGCTGCTGAAGTCGGGACAGCTCCGGAAAGAAAGTGGCTGGAGTGAAAGTGTGTCGGCTGGGTGAGAAACTTCTTTTGTGTTGTAAATTTGCTGAGATTTGAAAGGGCATCCTGAATAGAGAAGAAACCTGTGGGATTTTTTTTGGACAAAAACTATATGACCGGCGATTTTTAAAGTGATGTCAAATTGAGGCTTGGATTTTTCTTTCTTTTTCTTTTCTTTTTTTGGGGGGACCTTAGTGTGACTTTGTAGGTAACTGGATTGAATTTTTTCTTACATATATCTTTATGCTCCTTTTGATTTTTTAATTTTTTTAGGATAGAGGCTCCCTTTGGCTATTTTTTTTTTTGCATAAATTATCCTTTTTTTCTGGCGGGGGGGGGAAAGAGCATTAAGAAACTTTGTAACACTGCCAACTAGAGGCTTGAAAATATTTTATTTGAATTGGAGAGAACTGTAAGAAGACTCCTTCTCAAGGACATCTTAATGTGATAAGATAGAGGGAGAGCACAGCAAAATATTATTACAGGTGTTTTCCTGGACTCTTATCAATATTTCAATACTTGAGGCTTGGCTTTGAAGTTGCTGGAGAAGAGAGTCATAATAAGAGCCTTGGATAACTAAATAAAGTGCAGTGTGCTTATATATATATATATATATATATATATATATATATATATATATATATATATATATATATATATATATATATATATATATATATATGTTTTCTGAGGTTCTCGCGGGTACTTGTATGTGGATCTTTGGTTATTTGGGTTTTCTCCCGCGTAAGATTGGAAGTATCTAGGCAACGTTTCGATGAAGTCTCATTCATCATCTTCAGGCTTGGTCTTCAGCTCTGTGCTTCTCAGAGTGATGTGAGCTTGCAGCTGCTTCTTCCTTTTAACTGCTAGTGGGGGTGTGACTTGATTGGGTGGGGGCTTGGCTGTGTTCTGATTGGGTGGGGGTGTGTTCTCATTGGTTGGGGGTTTGGCTGTGTTCTGATTGGTTGGGGGGTTGGCTGTGTTCTGATTGGCTGGAGGCGTGTTCTGTTCAGGTGGGGGCTTGATTGTGCTCAGGTTAGTCTTAGTTGCTGGAGGGTTTGAGCTGGTGAGCTGTGATCTTGCTGTTTGGCTTCGAGTTCGTGGTCGTGCTGCATCTTCATGGTGGAGGTCAGTTCGCTTCATGTATGGCTCAGAGGGGTTTGAAGTGGGTAGTGATGCAGCTGCGGTGCGGCTTCTGGTCCGTGGTCGTGTTTCATCTTCTGTGTGGGTGTGAGTCTGCTTTCTACATGGAAGTGTGGTGGTGGCAACTTGTGTGGCTCTCAGGAGTGTGGGTCTGGTGTCATTCTTCATGTTAGGTACGCGTCTGTTCATGAGGGCGGGTTTCCAAATGGCTGGTAGGCGGGAGGCATCATCTCGTTTATTCATGCTGTGTGGGCGTTTTTCTATCTCTATGGCTTCTCTGATGATTCTGCTGCTGAAGTGTTCGGTTTTGGCGATAGTTCTGGTATTTTTAAAGTCAATCTCATGTCCTGTGGCTTTGAGGTGTTGGACCAGGGAAGAGGTCGGTTCTTCCTTTTTGATTGAGTTCTTATGTTCTTCAATGCGTGCACCTATTCTTCTGTTAGTCTGTCCAATGTATGTGGTGGGGCAGGCAGTGCAAGGGATTTCATATACTCCTTGATTTTCTAACTCGATTCTGTCCTTAGGGTTTCTTAGGATGGTGGATATCTTTCTGTTTGTGCAGAATGATGTCTTAATGTTGTGTTTTTGGAGGATCTTGCTAATTTTGTCCGTAGTGCCTTTTATATATGGGAGGAGGGCTTTGCCATTCTCTTGTTCTTTGTCTTGGATTCTGGCTGGGGTTTCTTTTTGGATTAGGTGGGTGATCTTCTTTGTTTGGAATCCATTGGCTGTCAGCACGCCGGTGAGAGTGTGTAGTTCGGTCTCTAGGTGTTGTTCATCGGCTAAGCATTTTGTTCTGGAGATGAGTGTCTCGGCTACGGAATTGATCTGTGCTGGGTGGTGGTGTGAGAGTGCGTGTAGATAGCGGTTAGTATGTGTTTTCTTCTGGTAGATGGTGTGTCCTAGGGAGCCATTGGATTTTTTGTATACCAAGACATCTAGGAAGGGAAGTTGGTTGTTAGCTTCTGCTTCCATGGTGAATTGTATTTTGGGGTGTTGGCTGTTGAGGTGTGTGAGGAAGTTGTTCAGTTTTTCTTTCCCGTGTGGCCAGACTATGAAGGTGTCATCTACGTATCTAAGCCAGAGTTTGGGTTTGTGATCATATTTTTCTAGAGCTTGTGTTTCAAAGTGTTCCATGTAGAGGTTAGCGATGACAGGTGAGAGGGGTGATCCCATGGGTGCTCCTTCTATTTGTTTGTATTTTTGTCCATTGTAGGTGAAGTATGTATTAGATAGGCAGTGGTTGGTCAGATCTAGGATGTGCTTGGGGGGGGGTTGTATTTGTTTTGGATGGCTGTCAAGGCTTCTTTTATTGGCACTTGGGTGAAGAGGGATATGACATCGAAGCTCACTAGTAGGTCACTGGGTTGTAAGTTTTGTTTCTTTATGATCTCGATGAACTGGAATGAGTTTCTTACGTGTGAGTTGATGGATTCTGCATAGGGCTGTAGTTGTTTGGTGAGAAATTTGGCTAGGTTTTGTAGAGGTGAGCCTATGGAGCTGACTATTGGTCTAAGTGGGGTTCCTTCTTTGTGTATCTTGGGGAGACCATAAAGTTTAGGGCATCTGGATGATTTCTCTCTGGGTATGATTCTTTGCTGGATTTCTTCACTGATGGGGGAGGCTTTTATTTTGGATCTGGTGTTTTTTTCTAGGTAGGTGGTGGGGTCTGTCTTTAGGGGTTTGTATGTGGGGTCTTGGAGTAGGTTGGTTAACTTGGATTGGTAGTCAGATATGTTCATAACCACTGTCGCATTTCCCTTGTCTGCTGGTAGGATTATTATGCTGGTGTCTTCTTGCAGGTTAAGAAGTGCAGTTTGTTCTTCTTTGGATAAGTTGCTTTTGGGTGGTTTGCTAGTGCAGAGGATGTTGGTGATTTCGAGTCTGATTCTATTGGCATCATCAGGGTTGGTTTTGGTCAGGCTGGTTTCAACTCCGCATATGATGGTTTCTGTGGGGATATGTTTGGGAGCGACAGCAAAGTTGAATCCTTTAGAAAGGACCTTGGTTTCGGCTTCGGTGAGGATCTTGTCTGAGATGTTGTGCACTGTTTGTTTCATGTGTGGCTGTGAGGGGGGAGGAGTTGGTTTCTGGCGTTGTTGTAGTTTTCTGAGTTTGTTGGTGTGTGTGTCTGTCTTGAGGGTGGTCTGTGTTTCGGCTCTCCAGACAGCGAGCTGTTTGGATTTGTCCCAAAGTAAGGGGTGAATCTTGTTGCTGAGTCTGAGGTGAAGTGTGAGGAGATCTTTGTTGATTTGGTCAAGGAGAAATCTTTTTGTGTGAAGTTCATTTCTAATTAGGGCCAATTCTGTTCTTTTTAGGATGCGTTTGGTGGCTGCTGTCTTGGTGTGGAATTTCAATTGGAAGCTTGTGGGAATTAAATTTTGATCTCGGCAGTTGCATAGGAATGCGAGGTCACATAAAATGGAAGCTCTTTGGACTTCAAGTTTTTCATAAGTCCTGGTCAGATGCTGGGTTTCCTCCCCGTAGAGGTGCAATATTTGTTTTCTGAGGTTCTCGCGGGTATTTGTATGTGGATCTTTGGTTATTTGGGTTTTCTCCCGCGTAAGATTGGAAGTATCTAGGCAACGTTTCGATGAAGTCTCATTCATCATCTTCAGGCTTGGTCTTCAGCTCTGTGCTTCTCAGAGTGATGTGAGCTTGCAGCTGCTTCTTCCTTTTAACTGCTAGTGGGGGTGTGACTTGATTGGGTGGGGGCTTGGATGTGTTCTGATTGGGTGGGGGTGTGTTCTCATTGGTTGGGGGTTTGGCTGTGTTCTGATTGGTTGGGGGGTTGGCTGTGTTCTGATTGGCTGGAGGTGTGTTCTGTTCAGGTGGGGGCTTGATTGTGCTCAGGTTAGTCTTAGTTGCTGGAGGGTTTGAGCTGGTGAGCTGTGATCTTGCTGTTTGGCTTCGAGTTCGTGGTCGTGCTGCATCTTCATGGTGGAGGTCAGTTCGCTTGTTTCAGCATGGGGCTGTAGCTCTTTTGCTAGGTGTTTAGCCAGGTTTTGTAGTGGTGCTCCTCTAGAGCTGACTATGGGTCTGAGAGGTATGCTTCTTTGTGTATTTTTGGAAGGCCATATAGTTTGGGGCATCTGGAAGATTTCTCTCTGGGTACTTACAGCAAAATGAAATTAAAGCGCTACAAACCCTGAAAAGAGACAGCAGCATAATCATCCTCCCAGCAGATAAAGGGAATGCCACTGTAGTAATGGACAGAAAAGACTATGAAACTAAATTGACAGACATACTCCAAGACTCCACATACAAACCCATAAACACAGACCCAACCACATATCTGGAAAAATTAACCAAGAAGAAAATTATAACCAGCCACATAAGCAAAGAGATCCAACACACGATCATACCCAGAGAGAAATCTTCCAGATGCCCCAAACTATACGGCCTCCCAAAAATACACAAAGAAGGCATACCTCTCAGACCCATAGTCAGCTCCAGAGGAGCACCACTACAAAACCTGGCTAAACACCTTGCAAAAGAGCTACAGCCCCATGCTGAAACAGCAGCTTCTCATGTACAAAACTCATACCACTTCTTGGAAATGATCAAAGATCTACACGTGGAGCAAGAAGATCTGCTTGTAAGTTTTGACGTGGTTTCACTATTCACTCAAGTCCCGATAAAAGAGACCCTCGAAATCATCAAAAATAAATACCAACCAGCTAAACACCTCATGGAACTAACAGAACACTGCTTAACCAACACATATTTCATATACAAAGGACAAAGATACAAACAAATTGAAGGAGCTCCCATGGAATCACCACTGTCACCTGTCATTGCAAACCTGTTCATGGAAGAATTCGAATCCAGAGCCCTGGCTAATGCCATCCTCAAACCCAAACTATGGTTAAGATATATCGATGACACATTCGTGATTTGGCCCCATGGACAAGAAAACCTAAACAACTTCCTAACACACCTAAACAGCGCACACCCCAAAATCAAGTTCACCATGGAAACAGAAACAAACAAACAACTACCATTCCTAGATGTACTAATCTACAAAAAAACAGATGGCACACTAGGACACACCATATACCAGAAGAAAACACACACCAACCGCTACCTCAACGCCCAATCCCACCACCATCCAGCACAGATAAACTCCGTGGCTAAAACACTAATTACTAGAACCAAACGCCTGGCAGATAAGACACACATTAAGACTGAACTATGCACCCTGACTAAAATATTGACAGCCAACGGCTTCCACAAAAGCAAAATCACCAACTTGATCCACAAAAGCACACTGAGGCATAATAGAGACCCAAAAGATGAACAGACCCATGGAACAGCTGTCCTGCCCTACATAAGAGGCACTACAGACAAAATTAGTAAGATTCTATACAGACACTACATCAAGACTGCCTTCAAAACAGACAGAAAAATAGCAGCCATCCTCAGGAAACCCAAAGACAAAACTGACCTGGAAAACCAAGGCATATATGAAGTCCCCTGTGCATCATGCCTGGCCACATACATTGGACAGACCAATAGAAGAATAAGCACCCGCCTGGATGAACACAAAAATGCAGTCAAAAAGCTGGAACACACTTCCTCACTTGTCCAACACATGGAAGCCACAGGTCATAACATCAACTTCAATGGCACCAAAACTCTAGCCATCATAGAAAATCCCAGCCACAGAATCATCAGAGAAGCCATAGAGATTGAAAAAAGACCAGAAAGCATGAACAGAAGAGATGATTCCACCAGGCTGTCAATCATTTGGAAGCCTGCACTCACAAACAAAAAAATCTCCACACCACAAGCCAGGCAAACACCTGGGCACAAACAGATCCCCCCTGATACCTCCAGCTCAAACACACCCCAACCAGGCACCCAGATGAAACCCAGCTTCCTAACGAATGATAGCCATCCATTTACCCGAAGCCAAGCTGCACTAAAGACCTCCAATAAAGTAACACAATGTTGCCAGCCAATCAAGATACAAAAAGAGCCCCCCCCAAAAAAAACAGACAGAAGATATTAGTAGCAGAACACAGCAAACTCCAAGACCAATAAACACAGACCAAGACTCTCAACCAATCAGGAGGAAGAAAAAACCATTCTGACACAGCAATGGGCTACCCCAAATTTAAATCTGAAACCACTGTAAAAGTCTAACTCACAGACAAATACCATACAGAAGCCTGATGATGGCAGATGAGATTCTGCTGAAACGTTGCTACAACTTTAAAAGCATCACGTGGGAAAATACCCGAACAAAGCTGAATGCCAGACATATATATATATATTTGGAATACCCCTACTCACCAGCCTTTAGTAATATTCTTATGTCTGCTTTTTATTTTAAAGGGAAAGCCTCAGACCTTTTTCTTTATTTTTCTTTTTTTCTCCTTACTTTTATTGGGACCCTTTTGTTTTTTCTATCTACATTTTTGGACCACTATGTTGTTGTTTTTTTTTGATTATTGAGACTTCTCAATTGGATTAAGGTGTGAAGAACCTGAAGGAATTTTTTCTTTCCTTTTTTCTTTTTTCTTTTTTTTCTCTTAATCAATATTATTATTTTTGGGTTTTTTTTTCTCTCTTTTTTTATTTTTGATGGAGGACTACTTTGTAATTGGATTAGGGTCTAGAAGAACCTGAAGATCTTTTTCTTCCCTTTTTTCTTTTTCTTCTTTGGTTTTGGGCCTTTTACTATTGGATTTTTCCATTTTGGATTATAATTGGTTGTTTCACCAGTTGGATTAAAGTTAAAAAGAATTTGAAGATTTGGAAGCATTAAAATGAGCAGGAAACCAATATCATCTGGCGTATCTACTTCTACTTCTGCATCCCCATCAGCTGGAGGACAACGTTTAATTCAGACAATGTTGAAGCAAGATAAAGAACAAGAAAAAGTAACTTTACAGATGATTATGCAAGGAATTCAAGATCTCAAGATAAAATCAGACACCATTGAACAAAGAATAGAGAACATTGAACAAAGAATGGAGAAGACTGATGAAAAAGTGGAAAATATTAAGCAAATGATGGTGAAGTATGAGGAGAGATTCCATGTCCCCTATCTCCTTTGCTATTTGTGTTGACTTTGGAAGTGTTGAATAGAAATATTAGGGATGATAAAAGCATAAATGGAATGAAAATTAAAAAGGAAGAATTCAAACTACAAGCTTTTGCTGATGACTTAGCTTTTATTCTGGAATAAACAGCTAGAAACAGCTCCAAAGTTATTGGAAAAGATAGAGACATGTAGTGAGATGGCTGGTTTGAAAATAAATAAAGATAAAACAAAGATTTTGACAAAGAACATGCTACTGAGACAAAGAGAAGAACTGGCAGACCTGTTGAAAATCCAAGTTACAAATAAGGTTAAGTATCCGGGGATATATTTAACAGCAAGATGTAGCACATTAAAAGAGAATAATTATAATAAACTCAAACAACAGATAGCTACAGATTTGAAGAAGTGGGAAAACTTGCAATTGTCATTAATAGGGAGAATTTCAACAATCAAGATGAATATTTTACCCCGAATTCTATTTCTGTACCAAATAATACCAATTAGGCTTGGAAAAGACTATTTTGAAGATTTAAATAAAATGATGTTGAAGTTTATATGGCAAGGTAAAAAAGCGAGAATAAAGCTAAAGCTTTTGCAAGATGCCAGAATTAGAGGAGGTTTTGGCCTGCCTAATTGGGAATTGTATTATCAAGCTGCAAGTCTGATGTGGGTCAAAGAATGGATAACATTAAGAAAGCGTAGATTGTTGACGTTAGAAGGGCATGATTTGCTGTTGGGCTGGCATGCTTTTTTATGGTATAAGGGAACTAAAACACAGGATTATTTTAGAAGACATTATATACCGGAGTCTTTGTGGTTAAACTGGGAGAAGATAAAAAGACAATGTTATTTGAAAATTCCAGTTTGGTTATCGACTATTGAAGCATTTTCCTATCCTATAATTTATAAGAAGGAACAAACAGTTAGATATGGGGAACTATTGGATGAAAAGGGTGAACTTAAATCGATCCAAAACTTAGAGGAACAAGGTATAAGGATGAATTGGTTTTCATATGCGCAAATACATTCAAGGTATGATGAAGATTTTAAAACGGAGGGATTCTGTGATAAATAGACTGATTTAGATAAGATCTTGATGGGTACTGATGAGAAGGTGATTAAAAAATTATATGGTTATTTACTGGGAATTAAATTAGAGGAAGAACAAGTTAAAGAAACTATGATTGTTTTGGGGAAGAATTTTGGATATGGGATTAATTTAGAGAAATGGAAAAAATTGTGGTCTCAAAATTATAAAATGACAATGTCAACAGCATATAAAGAAAACTTGTATAAGATGTTTTACAGGTGGCACTTTCCCCCGACAAGAATAGCAAGAATGTTTAAGAACAAATCTGAAAAATGCTGGATATGTCATCAGATACCTGGCTCATATTACCATATGTGGTGGACTTGTGAGGACGCTAGAAAATATTGGACTAAAATTCGCATGTGATTGGAAAAAATGACAAAGAAACACATAGACTTGAAACCAAAGATCTTCTTATTGGGAATTTTACCTGATACATATAGTAAAGATTTGAAATACCTGATTGTAAACGTATTAACAGCGGCTAGGATTGTATTTGCTAAAAATGGGAAGAATGAGAAAATACCATTACAGGAAGAAATTATTAAGAAAATATTGGAATGTGCTGAGATGAGTAAATTGACATTTGAAATTTGAGAGCAAGAGAATAAACAATTTTATGAAATTTGGGATCTTTTTTATCAATGGCTAGATGACAAAATACGATAATAGAATATTTAGAATGTTAGACAGTTAGGAATATCTTTATTTTTTTTTCTTGCCTTTGTTATTTGACACTATATTTACAAAGTGTTTTTAGGATTGATTTGGTATGATTATATGATTTGTTATAGAATAAACTGTTTAAAGTATAGTTATCTCATAAAGCATGAATGATTAAAAGTACAGTCAAAAATTTCTTTTTTTTAGCGATATTAGGATATATAAGTTTGGATTGACAATATGAGTTGCTATGTAACATAATTGTAATTGAGACTACAAAATGAATGCACAAAACTGATGAACCAACTGACACACTGGATGTACATATGAGAGTTGATGTTTTAATGTTTTGTTTGTCTTGTTTGTTTGTAGAAAATAAATAAAATTCTTTAAAAAAAAAAAAAAGTTAGAACAGGCTGGACAAAGTCCTGAGAGGAACTTCCTTCAGTGTTATCAACAAAAAGTTGAGCCAGTTAGTGGGATGAGATGAGACTTTTGATGAGATGAGACTTGTCAACTGTGGGCTTTATTCCTGCCCCTGGCTAATACATGCACAAAGAACAAAAGAATAGATTAGAGCTATTGTGAATATTTCATTATGGGAGACAGAGATTATGATATTTCTGAAGAGAGTATTGAGAGTGTACCCTAAGTTTAAGGAGCCAACCATGGACCAACATTGTGCCCTACCACCAGCTAGTTTCCAACCTTTACTTCCAACACCATTATTGAAAATGTGGGTGGGGTGAAACTCTGAATTATTCTGGAGGTAGTGAATTATCTGAATCCTTTTCAGTCAGGGCTTAGATTAGACATGGGATGGAAACTTCATTGGTCAGACTCTATGGCAGGGCCTAATTAGTTGTAGTGCAATGCTCCCAGTCTTGTTGGATCTCTCAGTGACATTCTTCTGGACTGCTTCTCAGGGTTAAGATGGAAGGTATTGTTTTATGCTGGTTTTACTCCTCTTGAATGAATAGATAGTGTGTGTTTAGGCTTCTAAGTTCTAGGATATTATAATACGGGATTCAAACATTTCCTATATCCTAATCAACATCTGCATGAAACTATGAAATGTGTCATTCAATCATTTGAAGTGCAATATTATTTGCAGATTATATCCAGTGATGCATCTTTGTATGGTGCCACTTGGGAGATATGATCTTCAACTAGATACTATCTAGTTGAAGAAAAATAGTTTAAGATAACCATAGCAAAACAAAACAACTATTGGTTCAGAAGCCAGTTGAATCCGGAATAATATCAACTTTTGTTGTAACTATGTATCATTGCAACTATGTATCATTCATGTGTTTGCAACTATATATCATTCATGTGTAATCATTAACTTCTGTCTCTTCAGTGACCTTTGCAAGGCACGTACAAGGGACAAGGAGCTAGACGGTTGTTAATAAGCTTATCCACATTGTAAATGATCTGTCTGGTATGCAGCTTTGTAAACATGCACATCCTGATGGAATTATCCTATTTGACTTGAGCTTTAATTAAATCATTTTCTTGTAAAAAAGCACAATAAAAGAGCGTGTGCCAAGACATTTGGGGTGCGCTCATCCCGAGGAAACTTCGCCTCCTGTCGTTTCTCTCTCCTTCGCTCCCTATCATGAGCCGCCCATCTGATGCGGGATAGCAGATACCACATTCTGGTGACCCCGATATGATTCCCTAAGGGGGATGCGTTGCGACGCGCCCATATCTTATCAGCTCGATGGGAGCTGTGCATCGCCAGGTCTGAAGTGAATTGCACATCATCGGATCTGAAACACGGTCTCGACTTTCGTAAGTATGGGTGGAAACTTTTCTCAACAACAGACGCAGCATCTGAAGGAATTGAGGGAGTTAGTCGCTTCTTCTAAATACTCTGCTCATTTAAAGGGCTCGCCTGTAAAAATGAAACCTATTGCTACATTATTGGCTTATGTGTGGCAACATTGTCCCAATTATTCAGAGGAAGGGTCCTTAAAAATTTCCACTTGGCAAAAAATTGGTGAACATCTCCATAGTCTTCCTCGTGCACCTATTGGCATTTTGGTCACTTGGAGGAAAATTATGGAGGCTTTAATGGTCCATTATAAAATAGAAGCAGGGAGTGTGTTTGAATCTCCCCCGCCAAGTTATGATAACTTTTCAATTTGCTCTAACTCAGGCAGAAGCTGCTGCCATTATTCAACAATGCCCCATATGTAGTAAGCAAGGACATTCCATTCCCATAGGAATAAATCTTAGAGGATTAAAAGCTTGTGAAATTTGGCAAATGGATGTAACTCAGTATCCACCTTTTGCCCCTTGGAAATATTTGCACGTTTCCATCGATACATATTCAGGGTTTATTCTGGCCACCCCTCAAAGGGGAGAAACTGTAAAACATGTGATCAATCATTCAATTCGTACCTTTGCCTCGCTGGGACGTCCAAAAGAAATCAAAACTGACAATGGACCTGCCTATACAAGTTCTGCGTTCCAGGACTTCTGTAACAGATGGGATGTAACCCACAAGTTTGGGATTCCCTACAACAGCCAGGGACAGGCTATTGTGGAACGAGCGAACTTATCTCTGAAACGTGCTCTTGATCGATATTCGTTGCAGGAAAAAACCCCGAACCTCCCAGCATTGCAAAATTCTCTTAACATTTGTCTTTACACTTTAAACTTTCTTAATCTGACTGGCATTCCTCCCACTTCTGCTGCTTCGCGTCATTTTTCCTCCCCCTCCCCCCCGCCTAACAGACCTCTGGTATATTATCGCAGATTGCAAGATCCCGCCTGGCAGGGTCCTGCTGAGCTTCTCACTTGGGGACGAGGCTACGCTGCGATTTTACTACCAGACAAAACCACTTGCTGGATCCCTGGTAGGGCGGTTAGACCCTATCATGGGAATTCCTCTGCTACATCTGTATCTTAAAACTCTTCCTGATATTCTTGCCTATATCTTCTTTGCATTTCCTACCTTACTTCAACAAAACCTATGCTTCCTGTCAAAAGACTATTCGTGTTAAAACCATTTCATTAACAGAAGGCTATTATACTTGTTCCATGTGGGTACGTCATGAAAATGCTACCCGTAGTTTTCACTCTGTCACTTCTGTTTTGTTTAAAGAACACTCTACCACTCGCTCTTTTGTTCCTTCTTTACTCTTCCTATGGAAAGGAACCTTAAAATCTTTTCCTCTATTCAATCTAAACATAGGGGGACCTAGATGTCCTTTTATTGTATTATGGGTTCCCCCACCCCAACTAACATCCTTGATGAATTACCAAATTAATCTTTATTGTCATTATTGTAATTATTATCCTTTTTCTACTAATTGCATTCCCTCCTCATTTCGCAAATGTTCTACAACTAACTTGTCCATAGCCCTCTCTCCTGCTTGTGATGTTTTTATATACCCGAACTCTGATCCTGTCAACAAATGACGCTTGGCAGGATCATTAATAATCATTATATTGATATGTATTATAGGACTTTGTTGTTTTAATAGAATATTGCAACTTTTTAAAAAAAATCAATTATCCTCCATAACTGCTGATGTTAATGTGCTATTGCAAGCTCATGTTATATCCTCAACACCGGACAAAAAAATGTCATTGCTGAGTTACCGCTCCTTGGACAACCCTGACGGTTCGCACTCTTGCCCAGATGACGGGGACGGCGAACATTCCATAAAATAAATGGAATGGTTGCTGTCTTCTCGGATGAGGAAGAAGACTCGTCATAAATAATAAAAACAGAGGAGATGTTGTAACTATGTATCATTGCAACTATGTATCATTCATGTGTTTGCAACTATGTATCATTCATGTGTAATCATTGCCATCTGATGCGGGATAGCAGATACCGCAAACTTTAGTTCTTGATGGGGATGTACTCTCACCAAAAGAGATAGTGTACAACTTGGGAGTCTTCCTGATAGAGGTAACTGTAACTGACGTTTGCCATGCTCTAACTTAATTATTAGTCATGGAAGACTTTACTTGATGACCATCTGAAAACTCAATTTATTGCAAAATGTGTCAACCTACAAGCCACATAACCAACTTGCCAGAGTTAATTAATTCTTAATCATAATCACATCTCCATATTTTTCTTCTTAAAGTACTTGAGAAAGTACAATGCTTTCTCAAGTATCGTAGGTTAGCCTTACTAAGATCATAAAAAGGTCATCAGTGGGTGATGTCTGGACCTGGAATTAAATTAGATATCATCAATACATTTTCTATTAAATGATTTAGAAATAATTGATACCCATGTTTTTCTTTTCTCACTATGATACATTATGACATTTGGCCACTACTCTTGTGCAGGGGTGGGCTTCAAAAATTTGAGCAAGGGGTTCTCTGTCCAGTTGCTGTCTGGGTGTGTCCATGGTGGATATGTTCCTGCACCACAGCAGAGTGTGTGTGTGTGCTTGATCTCCCAGGCTCTGGAGGCTTTCCTTGGGCCTCTGGGAGGGTGAAAATGGTCTACTAGGGCTCCAGAGACTTTCTGGAAGCTGGAAATGCGCCCATTTCCAGACTTTCCAAACTTCCAGGAGGCCTGTTTTTCACCTCCCTGAGCCTCCGTGTATGCCTTGCACTTACCTGCATCCACAACGGGCAGTGGGACTCCTGGGAGGAGAGGGGTAGGGTGAGTGGGGCAAGCCAGGAGTAGGATTTGGGGGGAGGTCTCTAAACTGCACAGAATCTTAGCTAGGGCCCACCCCTGCTGTTGTGTAATGAAAACAGTACTATGCATTTTTATATAGTTATCCCTTACGATTTATTATTTCAAGTTGTATCTTAATTGCCAATTGTAGATAATTTTTATTAAAATATTTGAAGATATTCAAACATATCTAGTCTTAACTGAAAGCTAAACTTTGTCACAAATGAAAGCATTATTCTTAAAACAAACCTGAGAAATATATTTGGTCTTTATCTTATTTTAAAATACACAGTATGTGCATTCTCTGAAAGCCAGACCTGTGTATGTATGAAATATCTCTCTAAAATACTGAAGTATAATGTAATTTTGAAATGTGTGAAATTATATTGCATTTTCTTTTAATATATATTCATCCAGTTAAGTGTAGCATTGACAAAAAGCAAACTGCTGGACAAATGTTCGAAAAAAAATAATAATAGCAAAAATGCTAAAACCCCATCATGTGTCAAGAAACGCAAGGATAAAAGAAGTGCTCATCATTACAATTCTTTCATTGACATGATTGTCCTCTTAGTGCATTAAATTATAGCATCAGGATAAAACTTCAGTTTGGTCCCCACAATACTTGCTCTTACAAAGATTACACAGAAAGGGCCTATTGCTTCCATACTAATTAGATTGAATTATTGGGTTTCATCAAGAGTAGCTACAGAGAAGGAGGAACTACAATTTCCAGATTTTCTGATTCCATCTTCTGCCTGTCTTGGAATTTCCTCACAAATAATTCATCTTGTTGTAATGGAGCTTAGGTCTGTTAAGGTGACCAACAAAGTTATTTTGACTGGAAGAACGCTGTTTCTGCATGTATTTGTTCTAAAACTGGAAGAATGCAGGGTTATTTAAAGACAACTTTGGAATATAATTTAATGATTAATTTGCAAGAATACTTTAGAGCAGGGCTGTCAAACTCCCGACCCATGGGCAGGATGCATCACATGCTGGCCACGCCCATGCCTGGTTTAACGAAGGGGGAAAAAGTCCTGATACAGCTCATGATGCTGCTGTGATGATATGAGTTTGATATGCCTGCTTTAGAGCAGGGGTCGCCAACTTTTGGACTTCAGGGACCACCAAACTCATAATTTAAAATCCCAGGGACCACTAACCAGTTCTGTGGGTGTTGCCTAATTTGTGGGTGTGGCTTGGTGGTCATGTGACTGGCTGGGCATGACTTGTATGTAAATATTATAAATATTTATATAAATATTGATTTTTTTTTATTTTAAAAAAGCAACTTTTACCCAAAAGCAGGCAAAGCAGGCAGGCAGATTGAGTTGCTCACAAAATCATTCAGTGATTTATCTATCTGCCATTAGCTGGCTCAGTCTCTCAAATTTGCTTGCTATGAATAATAGAACCTTCAGTGCTAAGGGAAGTCCAGCTGTGCTTAAAAGCAAAGCCGAAGATCTAAAGACTAGCTAGAAAGCAAGAAATTCAACCATTTCCTGCTTCCTAGCTGATCTAAATCTCCCGGCACAGCAGAACATCTGATGGTCAGAAAAAGGAAAAATAGCAATTTAGCAGGCAAGTTTGCAGGGTAAGGAGTGAGTGGGCGGGAAGGGTTCCCGCAGGCCATGTGGGCTGCACAGCCTTGTGTTTCTGAGCAGCCTGGATTAATTGCTTGGGGGGGGTGCTCTGGGAGTGAGATTTCTCTGTGGCCCACCAAACTTTTCTCATGGCCCACCAGTGGGCTGCGGCCCACCAGTTGGCCACCGCTGCTTTAGAGGATACTAAAACTGGTGAAGGTTCAGAAAAATGATAGTTTAAATTATGAAAAGGTTGGAGCAATTTTCTTGTGATTGAAAACCTAAAACTGATGGAATGTTTCTAACAGAAGAATAGAGGTCTGTAGTATAGGTCTAAGACAGAAGTTGAATTTATCTGCAGTTTAATGGTTTTACTTTTTCAAATGGCATTTTTGATTTAGACATTTGTAATCCTGTGTGGTTTTATTAACTTGCATTGTTTTTGGATTATTTTTTGTTAATAAAAAGCGGATTAAGTACTTTATAAATAAATGATACTAAAAAGTAATTCATTGCATACTCAAGAAAGAGAAAGTAAACATTTAATGAAAATTAACTTACAGAAGACTTAGGAAATCTATGGCCTAACTTCCTCTTTGCAGCCCTGTGAAACCAGGTTCTGAGCATACTTCTGGACATAAATATTTCAAATTCCATTTTTAAAATAGTTTTCAGGTAGAAAACTGTATCATAAGGGATAAAAGAGGTATACAACAGTTAACATAAACCATCAAAATTGTCAACAACTTTGAATGTCACCCACATGTTTGAAGATATGGCTTTACTCACATTGTGTATGTATGGAGTCATGAGATGCAGTCATAGATATTAGTTTGGATTAATTTCAAAATGATTGAGTATTAATGCATGATAATTCTATCAAAAAATCATTGATTTAGAGCTCGGATGTCAAACTCGATCATGTCACATGGTGTATCATGACATATCACAATGTTTTTTGCCTTGCAGAGCTAGTGTGGGCATGGCCTCTGCATGAAGCATCTGGCCCACAGGTCACCAGTTTGACAGGCCTGATTTAAAGGCAGTGTTTTAGGAATCCAAGAGGCTAGAAGTGTGGTTGGAGGCTTTTGCTGAGATTCTGCTTCCATTTCCTATTTACAAGCATCATGATATCTCTGGGTATTTTGGAAAACAGAATCATAAAAATAATTATTAAATTAGGTTTAGTGCCAATCCATTTCTTTGGGACCATTTCAAATTATTCCCATAAATAAATGCTAATCAATATAATAAATATCAAATAGAAGTAATATAGTTTGTTCACTCAGTAGATGCCTTTGTGTCAATTGTCATTTTCAAATGGTTTAATACTGTAATATAGTAATTAATTATATTGTAACTAGTCCATGTGTATTTAAGATTAAAGCTATCCTTGTTTAAGTCATTAAACAAAATTATTTCTATATGAGCCAAAATTGTTAAAAGTGGCTTCTGGCTATTATTGCCAAGTAAATCTTCATAGATTACCGTATATCCAAACTGAACATCCAATCAAGTAGGCAACTTGTTTTCCAGAAATTTTTGATTAGAAGCTTCTTCAGTCCCTTTCCCTGGTGATTCTTGTTCAAAGAGAACTGAAGTCCAATTCAAATTGATCAGGCAGCCTTTTAATGTTTTCAGAGGACTACTCTCCCATCCAAAACAGATTATAAATGTTATACCATGCCAGCAAGCATGGTAACCTTGAAAGCACATTTCTTCAAAATGAGAATTGCATACTCTGAGGAGCATAGGGGTGTCAAACTTGCAGCGTCATGTTGTCATCATATGATGCACCGTGACTTTTTTCTCCTTTGCTGAACCAGGGGTGGACAAGGCCAGCATATGATGCATCCAGCCTGCGGGCTGCGAGTTTGACACCCCTGCTATAGCATATAGTAAGTCAAAAGAGACTTTACCAAATAAGGATAATTGAAAACATCAATATGCGACTATGTTTATTTGAGAATATTTAGGACCTTAAATAACCCATCTACCCAGTTAAGCAGGTATATGTATAAGAATATTTATTGGAAATAATAACAGCCTCTGATGGATGTAAGCAGAAATATCGATGTGTATTACAAAGTCAGGCCAGAAAGCTTAACAATACAAGAGGTGTAGCATCACATTACTACACAGAGCACAACTGATAATTAATCCAGAGTTCCATGTTCTAAAACAGAATGAAGATAACACCCTCCCAGGTGGTGATGATTTATTGAGGCCAAGTAATTGTTATCTAAACACCCAAAGAGTGACAATGGTAAGCTAGGGTAAGCTAGACATCTTTTGTAAAATCTGCAAATGAATTCTAAGTCTCCATTTCGAGGTTGTTGGTAGAGTGTGTGGAGTGAGGTGGCATGTAACAGCTTTTAAATCTGTTACTTAACAATGGAGGAAACAGATTTGTTGTTGCTAAGTTTCTCGTTATATTTTTATGCATGCTTATACATGCATGTTTTTTTTCTTACACTGATTTGCTCAGCATAATCAACAGTACAATGGTACTGCGGATTTCTCATGAAACATACATGTGTACAGAAAGCTTGACTGATATTATAGACATCTATTATGTGATTTGAGCCCATTTGGAAAGAGTTGACACTAGGTTTTGTTACAATCCTTGGAGATGGCTTGCGATTGTTGGCATCTAATTTCATGCTGAGAGATTTTGTAAGCCTTGATAAGCTCTGAGATGAAAGAATAAACTTTAAGGACAAAGATGTATAATATATTATTCTTGCAGTACTAGAGAACCTGGAACTGTAGATCATGGTCACTAGTATTTTTTATGTTTCCTGACCCCTTTCTATAGATTCATGTTTATTCATCTCTTGATATCAAGGATGAACAACCCACCGCTACAGATTTGCATGCACTATCCAGGATCTTTTTTACTATCGTATGAGGTTGGTATGTATTATCATGTTGCAGCATTTTCCTAATTTTTAAGGTTTGCATGTCAGGTCTAATCTTTGCATACGACCTCTAGGGAGATGTAGACTAAATTAGAAATGGATCAAGGACAACTTGGCCAACTTGCTATGGCCAACTCAATGTGGGACAGCACATCATGGGACAATTTGCCACAAGGCAAGAGATACACTAATATTGAATAAATGGTAGAATAGAAACTTTAAAGAATGGATGCAAAAGGAGGGACAAAATGAAATGTGAATGACAAAAATTAAAATATTTTAAAAATTATTTTAAATACTTAAATTGAATTGTTGAATTGCCCTGCAGTGAGTTGTGTTGCCATGAGTTGGCCATAGCAAGATGGCCACACCAAGTTGTCCCATTCCAATTAGGAAGTTGAAACACATTCCAAAACGTGGCCCTGGACAGCCTCTTCTGTAGTATTGTCAAGAAAACTGCATGGGTGTGTTCATTTAGTCACTAGGAATTGAATTTGTCTGAAGGGCACTTTAAAAAAACCAAAAAAATTAATTGACCATAACTGTTTTTTTAAAGAAGATATCAGAAAAGAGAGAATCCTTCCCACAGCCCTGCAAATATAAGTGAGTCTCCAGCCAGCAAAAGGTTTGATCTCGCTTTGTGCTTTACTTTTTCACATATGGCTTATAACTTTTAAGAATGTAGCTGAGCACAGTACTGATGTATCATTTTGGAGTTAAAAACAGAGGATGATTGAATGTGAAATAATTCTAGGAGCAAGAATATTCATTTATTTTACAAATATCACAGTCATGGAAGAAATGAAATAGCCTGGTGCAACAGGGAGCATTCTTGCATACATGCACAGGAAATGTTTGTCAACTATTCCAGCTTTCTCAAGTTGTGGGTCTCTGTCTTTCTCCCACAAATCTTACTTTTGTAAGCTCCCATAGTTTTTGGTTCAGTTGGTCTCCATGTTGTTACTATCCAGTATTTACCTTATTATACTCCTGTGTAAGATTTTATGCTCCCATTTTTATTGCCTTCTTTGTAGCAAAAAAAAAAGTGACTGAAATGTATGGTAGATAAAATTACTAGTAATAATATTATTGATATCAATCAATCAATCATTCAAAGGAGATGTCATTTATTATGTAGATTAAAGTCAAGGAGCTAATTGAGAGTTGAATATGATGGTAGAGAGGAAAAGGGGAAACCAAAATTCTATAGGCTTTAACTCACAGCTAATCTACATGGAAAAACATGCAAAATAGGACTAAGAGAATAAACAGCTCAGATAAAACAATAAAAAAGAAAAGAAAGAAAAAAAGCTCCTAATCCATAGTTATCTCCACATTCCTGAGGATTCCTATTTTCTTCTATTTCAATTCCTATTTTCAATTCTTTTTCAGGCTTGGTTATTTTTTCTTTTACTTAAAACATTATTATTTTTACTGATTCTGTTAATGCAGCCTTATGATAAAGTAGAATTAGCCATGTTGCTTGTCTGGTTTACCTGGCAGGGTTGATATCAATTTTGCAAGATTGCAAGAACTCTCCTGCCACTTTAAATAGCCTGATCAAAAAGGATGGTGCCTTCCTAAGTTTATTTTTCTGACCGTTAAGCACTTGCAGGCTCCTCTCTTGTCTGATCATTTTCTAGATAGCATCTCTTCCTCTTGTCCCACATACCATTATAGAAAGGAACTTAAGAATTTCAGAGAGCTGTTAGAAGAGACAAGAAGCAGCATTACAACATGTGTTAAGACACTGAAAATGGAAACAGACATGGAAAACAAGGAAAATTTTTCAAAAGACCTCTGAACTCAGAAGGAGAATCAACTTTGCATTGGTATGCTAATGGATAGCAACACAGACATTAATTGATTCAAAGGAGATCAAAGAAAGATGGGAGAAATATACAGAAATACTATACAGTCGAGAAGTCAACATCCAAGGTATCTTTTGAAGATATTACGTTCAAGAACTTCTAGTGATAGATGATGAATCACTAGGTAGTAACCAGAGTGCTGATAGATGATGAATTAGATCAGCGCTCTGGTTACTATCAAGTTGGTAAGTTGATAAAATACCCTTTGATATATGATAAGGAACAAAAAAAGAATTAGCTCAGTTTCTAATAAACTATATCAGCAAATCTGGAGTACAATACAGTGCCCAACTATTTGGTTGATATCAATCCACATTCCAATACCAAAAAAGGACACTTAAGAAAGTGTACACACTATTGTACAATACTCTTAATTTTATATTCAAGAAAATAATGCTCACAAATAGCTTACTGCACCACATGAAAAAAAGTGCTAATGTTCAAGCTGGTTTTAGAAAAGCACAAATAGAGCAGCCATGAAGGCCTTGGAAAAGATTGACATGCCACGATGTGTTTATGCCTCCAAAAATCATATTCATGCAAACAATGGTAATCTTTGTCACACTCCATGGAAGCAAAAGTTGGACTTTACAGAAACATGATAGGAAGAGTATTTATGCCTTTTAACTTTGATACTGGAGAAAATTCCTGTGAATATTGTGGACAGAAGGAAAACTAATGGATCATTGAATTAATCAATTCAGAGTTTTCATTTAAGGCACAAATGATTGGGCTCAAATGATACTACATTGGAAGCATTATGTAGAGACCCAACTCTCTGAAAATGGCTCCAGAAAGGATAAATGAAAGGAAAGAGAAGGATGGACAGCAGCAAAATGGATGGACTAAATTACAGTAGTGATGGGTGCCTTCTTGGGAAACCTAAAAGTTAGGGATAGATTGTTGTGAAAAAAAATCTATGTGATTGCTAGAAATAAAAAAAAAAACGAATCAATGACACATAATGAATCAATCATTCAGTCATAATAAAATGAACAAAGAGAAAAAATATTGGATGCCAATAAATTAACCAGGACATTATGTGTACAGCTGAACAGATATACAAATTTGCTTGAAAGTACTGCATATGAAAGTACAAAAAGTAGCATGTATTAGTGTGTCCCACTAGCTTCTTTGGGTGTGCAGGTAAACATTTATGCCATCCCAATGGGAGAACATGTTCTCTCAGGTTCTAATTCCAATATGATATACTTGACATTGAACCCCTTGACATCTTACAGATGAGTTCTGAAGATGAACTTTCAGAACCAGGATGGGTTGTACTGAGAATAGCAAGAGATTCTGATTCTGATACAGAGGAAAAACTATTGAGTTATACCACATGAAAGTCCCTCTGGGTTATGCATCAGAAGGCCAAGAAGTACCTGGCTTCAGAGAAAGAAATTTATTCATTAGCAGATCCTTGTTGCTGAACAGAATGATGACTTAGAATAACTTTAAATTTAACATTGCCCGTGCTAAAATGGAAATTTTGGAACTGAGATATAAATATATTTATTTGAAATGTCTGCTTTACCACGATATTTCATTATGTTTGCCAGATCTTATTCTTGATCTTCCTGTACTTAGCTCTGCCTTCTAACTAAGTTTTTGCCTTCTGTTCTGTTCAGTTAACCTCTGAGTTCTCCAGTACTGAATCCTGAATTGCTTATGATTACCAATATTTTTTTCCATTTTTCAAGTGACTAGCAACTCATTAAATTAATTCTGAGTTGCACATTTGGCTCTACTTTATTCCAATGGGATTGTTGCTTGCCTAAAGTAGGACAGCATGCAGTATGAATGTCAGGTTGGCAGAGACCTTAAATTCACAGAAACTTCCACATGAGCAGCACTAATGACAGAGTTTCTTCTTACACGAAGCCTTGATGAATTTATATGTCTGAAGACTGGATGGACATTTGTATGTTAAGGAAAGGAATGACATTGGATGTCAAGGAGAGGAATAACATTGGGAGAGAAGGCTACTCAATATGACCCCAAAATCATCTGCATCTTATTAACATATTATTCCAGTACCTGAAATGGCTGCTATTAGAAAAGAAAGCCATAAGTAAATATGACAGGAGAACCTGAGATGCATAAATGGATTTTGTGTGATAAAAAAAGTATAAAACATGATGCAAATCAATCAACAGTTCAGAATAAAAAGGAAAAGGAATACATTTTCCAAAAATGCCAACATTCTTCTGCATCAATAATTTTTGCTGGGTACTTGAAAAAATATAATATATTTATGAATGTGAAGCGACAGTCTGATGGATATTTCTTACTTTTCTAATGTGACTATCTGGCAGCAAGGAACCAATAATATCAGCTGTTTCCATTTCTGCTTGAAGAAGGTCATCAATCCATCCACTTTTCTTCATTGATTTGCCTGAAGTGCTCAATGCTGTCATTTCGATATGAAAGCCATTATATCTAATCACTAGACAGTACTAAAATTCAGGGTTTTTTGTTTAGGATATATAGATAGCGTTCTCTTTTCATGCTATATGAAGGATGGCCATGTCAGGGCTCTTATTGTTATCCACAGGAACATCAAGGCATTACTTCTCTACTAAGTAACACTAAGAAGAACAAGAAACTGGATTTTTACAGAACAACAAATTTTATTCAAAATTCACTTTATTACAAATATCCTAAAAGTTGTTCAGACACATGACACAATCAAAATGGAACCATGACATAATTACAACATAATAGATGAAAATAGAGAACTTTGAGGTATTGATAAATATGGAAATATAATGGATTTTTAGGCTGTGTGTTATGTATGTAAATAGTTAAAATAAAAGCGAGCTTGGGGTAAAGTGCAGGGTTCTGGCTCTGCACTTCTGATTGGGTGTTAAGCGGCTCGATCGGATTGGTTGGGCTCAGAGAATCCGATTGGCCCTTAACGAAGGACTCTTATTGGTTCTGGAGCAAGCGTCTTACAGCTCCCTATTGGTTGTTTTGCATTAAGGTTGCCTATATAAGGCAGAGTTGTTGTTATTAAAGCTTTAAGTCACTATGTAATAAGGAGCTGAAAGTTCACCAACTAAGACTGTCTCCATTCATTTAACCCATGCCTCAAACTATATCACTGGCGACGAGGATGGGATTTGGAGACATCTGATCTTAAGGAACTTGGAAGGAAAACAGAGCACATGTTAAGACAATGCCACCAACGGAAACCATGTCCAGCGGCATCGTACCACCCGCTCCGTTCGATCCAAACCAAGAGGATTGGGAATCCTACATGGATCGCTTCCAAATGTTCCTCGAAACAAACAACCTGAAGGACACCACACCAGCCAAGAAGCGGGCGCTGTTCCTGACGTACTGTGGCCCGGCTGTCTTTAAAATGGCGAAAGCACTCGCGAAACCTCGAGAAGTGAAAGCAATGAGCTGGGACGACCTCGAACCTCTCCTGAGAGACCATTATGTGCCAACTGTACCTACACTCGTGAGACGCCACGAGTTCTATCAAAGAAGCCAGCGAAAAGGAGAGAGTGTGGCTGACTTCGTGGCAGACCTCCGACACTTGGGAGGCCTCTGCGGGTTCGCAGACTTAGATGAAGCACTGAGAGACCGCTTAATTCTGGGATTAGATGCACTGGGCGTGCAAAGCAAGCTGATGGCGAAGGGCGACATCGACCTTGCTGACGCCATTGCCGAAGCCACTGCTGCTGAGGCGACCAAAAAGTCCGTGGCGCAACTACGGCAAAGCCGAAACCCAAGGACCCCACCGACAGGCGACATTTTATCCAAGTCAGAAGAGCGGCTTGTTACGACGCACCACGAGGACCTCTCTTCGTCGTCAGACAGCGACGAAGAAGGGGTCCATCGACTGCGGTCCGACCGGGACCCTTGCTCTAAACCCTCACGCCCTTGCGCTGGTTGCAGGGCAAACCACCCCCAGGGCAGACTGCAAATTCTGTGATGCGATCTGCCATGAGTGCGGAAAACGAGGCCACATCAGTCGAGTCTGTCGCAGTTTACTGGGACCAAGTCAGGCCTCAAGGGGAACCAACTTTTGCCAATCGGCAGGAAACCGTCCTGTAAGGCGAGATCCAGCAAACCACTCCTACAGATATCGAGCGTTGCAGAAAGAAGAGGCTCACCATACTATCACTATAGGTCACGCCTCAGCCATGGACGCTAAGAAGATTCAAGTTACAGTAGCCATAGAGAACCAACCTTCCACATGGAGGTCGATTCCAGATCATCCCTCTCGATGGTGTCGTGGAAGACATTAAAGCAACCAATTCCTACCATCCAACGTCAAGACCTTCGAATGCAACGCCTCATCCTTAAGGGCTACCAAGGGAATCGGATCCCTGTGGTTGGGTCTTGTCGAGTCCGCGTCTCTTTTAAAAAGCATATGGCATACTTACCTCTAACGATCATCGATAGGGACAGGCCTAGTTTGTTGGGCCTCCAATGGTTCGCGCCACTCGGCATCGAAGTAGCCGGCGTGAACCGAGTCGGTGATTGCGAGTGAGAGGAGGACCTTATTTCTGAATTCAGCGATGTCTTCGCAGATCGTCTGGGCGAGTATAAGGGGACCCCAATTTAGTTTAGCCTCGACCCTAAGGTCGCTCCGATCCATTTAAAGCCCCATCGAGTTCCGTTCGCCCTTAAGGCCAAGATAGATGAACAACTTGACAAACTAATTAAACAAGGGGTACTGAAACCCATTAATCATTCTCCATGGCAAACTCCTATTGTAACCCCCATTAAGCCAGATGGGTCAATCCGAATCTGTGGGGACTACCGGGCCACTCTAAACCACGCCCTCCAGCAGAACACGTATCCAGTGCCGGTGGTGCAGCACCTCCTTCATTCCCTGGGAGGCGGAAAGGTTTTTGCTAAATTAGATTTAGCTCAAGCCTATCAACAATTGCCCATGGACGATAAAACAGCCCAAGCTCAAATGATAGTAACGCACAGAGGTGCTTTTAAATGTACCCGATTGCAATTCGGGGTAAGTGTAGCCCCGGGAATATTCCAAAGTTTAATGGAATGATTATTTCAGGGAATCAAGGGCGTGGTTCCGTATTTTGATGACGTGTTAATTGCAGCTCCTAGTAAAAAAATTCTGCAGAATCGTTTAAAATGTGTTCTTAAAAAATTCCAAGAAGCGGGACTGAAAGTAAAAAGGGATAAATGTCATCTGTATACCGACAGTGTTGAATTTCTAGGTTATCGCATTGATAGTCAGGGTATCCACCCTACTGAGAGTAAATTAAGGGCGATAAAAAATGCTCCCAGACCCCATAACAAAACAGATCTCCAGGCATTTTTAGGCCTTATCAATTTCTATAATGTGTTTTTACCGCATAAGGCGAATGTGGCTGAACCGTTACACCGGTTATTAGATAAGAAAGCATTGTGGGTTTGGGGTTACCGAGAGGAAAAAGCGTTTCGAAATGTAAAAGATTTACTTACATCTGATTCTGTACTTATGCAATATAATGAAACATTACCATTGATTATAACTTGTGATGCCTCACCGTTTGGGGTGGGCGCCATTCTGAGCCATGTGCTGCCTAATGGAAATGAGGTCCCCGTTGCATACTTTTCGAAGACTCTTTCCCATGCAGAACGTAACTATGGACAAATAGATAAGGAAGCTCTTGCAATTGTGTCAGCCGTAAAAAAATTCCATGAGTATGTATATGGAAGGACATTTACCATTGTAACTGACCACAAACCTTTACTGGGGATAATCGCTGGGGACAAACCAACCCCCTATATATTGTCCCCAAGAATGACTCGATGGTCAGAGTTCCTAGCTGCTTATAATTATCGATTGTTACATCGCCCGGGGAAAGCCATTCCCCATGCCGACGCACTCAGCAGAGCACCGCTACCAGAGACTCTCGACGATCCGGCACCAACAGTATCGGCGTTTCAAATCGAGATGCTCAACTCGCCCCCTATGACCGCTCGAGATATCGCGAGAGAGACCAGACGAGACCACACCCTCGCTCGAGTCCTAGGCTAGGTACAACCTGGATGGCCATTGGACCAGATCCCAGATGACTTCGCACATTTAAAACAAGGCAGACTGAACTTTTTTTGCAAAAAGGCTGTGTCATCTGGGGCGATAGAGTCGTCGTTCCAGAACGACTCCAAAAGATGCTGTTACAAATCTTGCACGAAGGACATCCCGGGATTGTGCGGATGAAAGCACTCGCACGGAGCTACGCTTGGTGGCCAGGCATGGACCGACACATCGAGCAATGGGTCAAAGCCTGCACTAAGTGCCAACAAACCAGCAACGCACCGCCAAAAGCTGCACTGACCGAATGGGAGATGCCACGTGGACCCTGGTCCAGAATCCACCTGGATTTCGCAGGGCCGATTAAAGGACATACATTGCTGTTGACTGTCGATGCATACTCTAATTGGTTAGAAATTCATCGAATGACCAATACAACCTCCGAAGCAATCATTAAAGTCCTTAATAGACTCTTTGCAACTCATGGATTGCCGGACGTCCTGGTGTCCGACAACGGACCACAGTTTACAGCGCTAATGTTTGAACAGTACCTTGCTGATAATGGCATCCGCCATGAGCTCACCTCGCTGGCGCATCCTGCTACCAACGGCCGAGCGGAATGCATGGTCCAATTTGTAAAAAAGACTTTGCAAAAAGTGGACTATGATAATATTGACGAAAAAATAAACCGCATTCTACTTCTACAACACATCACTCCGCACAGCGTAACCAGCAGAACTCCCGCAGAACTTCTCATGGGGCGAAAACTCCATTCCCGCCTCGACCGACTGCACCCTGCTTACGAGCCAGAAAAGCCTGCAGGATCCAGCGGACGCTACCGTACCTTCAAGGTAGGTGACCCCGTTTATGCAAGAAATTTATCGGGCGACCCGGTTTGGATTGAAGCAATGATAACACGCGAGACTGGGCCCAAATCCTATATTGTAAAATGTGTTGATGAAAGACTATGGAAACGACATATTGACCAATTACGGTCACGACTCACATCGGCCAGCCAACAACTCCCCTACGACCAAACTGAGGGGGGGGGGAGGAACGGAAGAAGACGACATTCCAGGGAACCTGTTCCAAGAAAGCGATGAAACAAGTGAAACTCAGGAATTGGAGCAGGAGGAAGAGTCATATGCTCCAAGGGAAATCACACCCGAACGAGAAGCTGAGCCACTGCCAAACAACAGCCTACCTCAACAGGACTGCACACAGCCAGTCCAAAGAAAATCTGATAGACCCAAAAGACAACCATCCTATTTGAAAGACTATATAGTCACACCATAATTGAGGAGCCAGGGGGAAGGGGTGTTATGTATGTAAATAGTTAAAATAAAAGCGAGCTTGGGGTAAAGTGCAGGGTTCTGGTCCTGCACTTCTGATTGGTTGTTAAGCGGCTCGATCGGATTGGTTGGGCTCAGAGAATCTGATTGGCCCTTAACGAAGCACTCTTATTGGTTCTGGAGCTAGCGTCTTACAGCTCCCTATTGGTTGTTTCGCATTAAGGTTGCCTATATAAGGCAGAGTTGTTGTTATTAAAGTTTTTAAGTCACTATGTAATAAAGAGCTGAAAGTTCACCAACTAAGACTGTCTCCATTCATTTAACCCATGCCTCAAACTATATCACTGTGCTTGGAAAAAAGGCTTTTCAAAGAAGTTCTTGGAATTATTTTTAACCACATTTTGCTATTAGTATGTCTACTGAGCTTCCTATGTTACAATTGGTTACAAACACATATATTTCCATAATTTGTGAGTCTTTATATTGCTAAGAAAAGATAATATTTTGTAATGTCAAGTTCAGGCTCTTAAGTATGACTAGTTTAGCTTAGTTTCATGGTACAAAGAAAATTAGGAGAAATGGACATCTCTTGGGGCCAATGAAGCTAACGAATGATGATGATGATTTGATTCTTACATTATAATACAATTACTCACAATACCTACTACTTTAAACAATACTATATTAAGGATACTTAAATTTTGCACACAATATGATCGGAATTCATTTTGTTATATATAAAACCTAAAATTCTACCAGCCTTGAAAAAAAATAATGATCTCTCAGTTTTTCAGCATGTGAGTCCTGTTAGAGATTTTCACTATATGGAAAGGAAGAAGTTTAGCACTACTTTCTGATCTTCAGACTTTTTTTTTTTTTTAACAAATTTTATTAATTTTACAAAAAAAAAAACAATACACAATCCAGGCATAACAACTTGAAGAATCTTTTCTAATAATAATAATAATAATAATTAAAGAAGAAAGCCAATAGAACATAACTCCAAATTGTAATATCAATATTTACATTATCTATTTAACTTCATATCTTATCCAAACTTCTCCTTTTATCCAAATTTTATTTCTTGCTTATTAAAATTTTATTGCCTTTCATAAACATACAAAACACAAAACATAAACAAAACTAAAACATCTTTTCTGAAGGCTGCCTGATCCCGGGTTGAAACTCTTCACACAGACACAAATTCAAACATCATATTCACTTTATATATCCTTCCATATCTTATTATCATTTTCTTTTTTATATATATAAACCAATTTTATCAGTTTTACAAAAACAGTGCATAAACAATCAGGGCATAACAGCTTATAAATTCTTTCCTAAAAAAATAATAATAATTAAAGAACAAACCAATACTTTATCTATTTAACTTCATATCTTATTCCAGCTTCTCCTTTTCATCCAAATTATTTCTTATTGATTAAAATGTTATTGCCTTTTATCAATATATAAAAAAAAAATAACGAAACCTTTATATATCCTTCCAAATCTTATTTCCATTTTCAATAACATTCTTTGTCTGTTCTATTTCCAACTATCCATTCATTTTTTTTCTTTTACTGTACTTTCCTATACACTAACTGGAGTGACACCTTTAACTCATTACCCTAACTTAAAAGTACTTCATATGACAATTTTTCTTGGGATTCTGTTTAAAAGATTCTAAAATTACACAATAAATTTTATACTCTAAATACACATATAAAAAACACAATCTTATGTACCCTCCAGAATCCCTCTTTTATCCTAAATTAAATTCACCCATTGTCTCTGAATAAACTTTTTTTCTTTAGATCTTGCTTCCCCTCATTGAGGCTTCTCCTCCCCCCCTTTCTCTCTTGCTTATTCTTCCCCTTGCCCTTTTTACCCCTTTGTCTTTCCTCCTCCCTTTTCTTACTCCCTTTCCTTTGCTTCCTAACCTTGCCTCCACCTTTCCGCTCATTTTTCTCTTCTTTGGTTGTTTTTATAATTCTTAAAATCCCCTTTTTCTTATCCTTTTTCTCCTCCTCCCCGGAAAGAACCCATTGTTCATCAAAGATGGCTTCTTCTTCTTCTTTGTCCCAGTCCTTCTGCTGCGTAATCAACTTTTCATAAGTACATAACGCCATTTCTAAGAATTGAAACAAACTGTCCAAAGTATCTTCTTTTTTATATTTTTGATATTCAGTCTTTAGTTCATCCACAAGCGATGCCATCATGAAAAAAGAAACTTTTCCCAAAACAACCACAAATATTTTTAATCAAGAATAATTCAAAAAAAAAAAAAAATTCCAAAAGTTAATACTTTTCTTCCTTCTTCTCTTTCTCTTTTTGGGGTCAATGTTTAATCAAAGAGGTCCAATTACCATATACCTTTCTTTGGGATTCTAGGCAATCTCCTCCTTTTTCAGCTTCTGCTCCAATTTTTTTTCCTCTCCCTTCCCACTTGCAATATCAATTTTAAATAATCAGAAATCCATACCTCCAACAAGGGTTTTCCAATTTCTTAAGTTTTTCAATGTCCAAAAACCCTTTTGTCCCTTAGCTTCAACTCTCAAAACAATTCACTTTCAATGTCCAGTATATCCAAACATATCTGCTGTTTCCATGGGGTGGGAGAGTGAAGAAAAAAAAAAGTTCCCTTTAACAGCTTCTCCGCCGCTTTCGATCTTCTTAGGGATACAATGTATCCTCCAGCAATTCAGACAGCTCAATTCCAGCCAATTTGCAAGATGTTACTTGACCCGGCTCAGACAGCACTTTCACTCCTTACTTCCTCCAGCGCAATCTTACCCGGTTGCTGGCTTCTTCGTGGCGGCCATTGCTGACCACCGCTCCACCGCCTTGGGAAAAAGGGGTTTTTCCGGAGGGGGAGGGGGTCTGCGACACCCCCAACCCCCTGTCCGACTCCCCTCTCTCTTCAGCTGTCCCTACAGGGCAGCCATATCCCCCTGACCCATCTGGATTGGGGGTACCTCGGCGGCTAGCACAGCAGGAATCGCGAGCTGTCGCAAATTCTTGCTGCCCCGAAGCCATGCGAAACCGGAAACCTGATCTTCAGACTTTTTAAAAAATAGTGTAGAATGCATTAAAAAGGCTCTGACCCTGCTGGCCTTTCATAAGGCCCTAAAGATTTTGGTTCTGGACTGGATCTTGAATATTTGAAGGGATCTGTTCACCATCCTGAGTCACTTGTTAAGATGGGCAGCTGCATGAATAAGTTAAATAATAAATAAAATTAAAAAGGGCATAAATATGTGTGTGCTAATTTGTCTTCATTGGTAGAAATCTGGAAAGAATTGCTTTAAATAGAAATAAAATTTATCTCATTGTGGTAGACAGGATTTTGAATTTGCTAAGAGAAATATTTTTCATTTAAGATCAAGTAATTATACCATTTTTGGTTGAACAAACTAATAGTCTTCTACTGACATGTTGTGCAAAAATACTTTCCAAAATTCCAAGTAGGTAGTATCACTGGTAAATCAGGGAATTGTGTGGTAGGTTGGGGAAAAACATGATGGAATATATCACAGTACACAGTAGTCCCAAGTAAATATGTTTTCAATATTGATGTTGACTATATGCATTATTAGTTTTCAAATGTTGTTTCATCACTGTTAACATGGAAATGTACATATATGAATTAATTAATTAATTAATTAATGCATGAATGAATGTTTGGAGGCCTATTGATGACTAGAAACCTAGTCATTAAACCGAGTGCAAGTAGTTCTTGCTTAACCTGACTAGCTTAACCTGCTTAACCTGACTAAACCTAAGTGGAAACAGAATTTCTGTCCATGAGTGAAGCAGTAGTTAAGCATAACATTTTTGTTGTGTATGCAATATAATTAATAAAGTGTGAGCTTGGAGTAAGTGCAGGGTTCTGGCCCTGCACTTCTGATTGGCTGTTAAGTGGCCGGACCGGATTGGCCCGTTCCAGGGAATCCGATTGGCCCTTAACAGAGAGTTCTTATTGGTTATAAAAGCTAGTGTTCCTAGCTTGTTATTGGTTAAATGTTACAAGGTTTGCCTATATAAGGCGGGTTTTACTGATATTAAATGAGCAAGTCATGATGTAAATAAAGAGCTGAAGTTCACCGTTCAGAAACTTGTCTCCATTCTTTCTCGCCCATGCTCAAACTTAACACTGGCGACGAGGGTGGGATGTGGAGACATCTGAACTAACGAAACTTCGAAGAACACTGAGCACGTGACAGACGACACCAACAACGGAACCATGTCCGGCGGCATCGTACCACCCGCTCCGTTCGATCCATCACAAGAAGACTGGGAGTCTTACATGGATCGTTTCCAAATGTTCCTAGAGACGAACAACTTAAAGGACGCCACAGCCGGAAAGAAACGGGCGGTGTTCCTGACGCATTGCGGTCCAACTTATTTAAGATGGTTAAGGCACTAGCCAAACCCCGAGAAGTGAAGGCCATGGATTGGGATGAACTCGAACCTATCCTATGAGACCACTACGCCCCGACCAGGCCTACGCTCGTGAGACGCCACGAGTTTTATCAAAGAAGCCAGCGAAAGGGAGAGAGCGTAGCCGATTTCATAGCAGACCTCCGAAATTTGGGAGGCCTCTGCGGATTCACCAATCTAGAAGAAGCACTAAGAGATTGCATAGTTCTGGGATTAGATGCACCAGGAGTCCAAAGCAAGCTGATGGCGAAAGGCAACATCAGTCTTGCTACGCCATTGCCAATACTACCGCAGTGGAAGCAACCAAGAAGTCAGCTGCACAACTACACCGAACCCGCACTCTGGTACCACCACCGGCCAGCGAAATCTCACCTAGTTCAGAAGGGCAGCTCGTGACAACGCACCATGAGGACCTCTCTTCGTCATCAGACAGCGACAAAGAAGGGGTCCATCAACTGCAGTCCAACCGGGATCCTCGGCCGAAGCCCTTACACCCTTGCGCTGGCTGTGGAGCCAACCATGCCAGATCCGAATGCAGATTCCGTGACGCACTCTGCCATGAGTGTGGGAAACGAGGCCACATCGTCTGCCGCAGCTTGCCAGGACCCAGCCAGGCCTCAAAAGGGGCTAACTATCACCAATCGACAGGAAACCATCCTGTAAGGCGAGAGCCAGTAAACCACTCCTACAGAAATCGAGCTTTGCAGAGAGAAGAGGCTCACCATACTATCACTATCGGTCATGCCTTAGCCTTGGACACTAAGAAAATCCGAGTCACGGTAGCTATCGAGAACCAGCCTTGCCACATGGAGGTCGACTCGGGATTGTCCCTCTTGATGGTGTCATGGAAGACACTCAAGCAACTCATCCCCACAATTCAACGCCAAGATCTCCATTTCCAACGCCTCATCCTCAAGGACTACCAGGGGAATCGAATCCCCATCGTTGGGTCCTGCCAAGTCCGAGTCTCTTTCAAGAAGCACACAGCATACTTACCTTTAACGGTCATCGATAGAGATAGGCCCAGCCTACTGGGCCTCCAATGGTTCACGCCACTCAGCATTGAAGTGGCCGGCATAAACCGAGTCGGTGGCTGTGACTGGGAGGAAGACCTTATCTCTGAGTTCAGGGACGTCTTCACGGACAGCTTAGGCGAGTACAAGGGGACTCCGATCTCATTCAGCTTTGATCCAAAATTAGCTCCCATTCGCCTAAAGCCCCGTCGAGTTCCGTTTGCCTTAAAATCAAAAATCAATGAACAACTCAACAAACTGATAGCTCAGGGGGTGTTGGAGCCCATCGATCACTCCCCGTGGGAAACCCCTATTGTAACACCCACTAAGCCAGACGGGTCAATCCGAATTTGTGGGGACTACCGGGCCATTTTGAACCACGCCCTGCAGCAGAACGCGTATCCAGTTCCGGTGGTGCAGCATTTCCTCCATTCCCTGGGGGGGGCAGGAAAGTTTTTGCTAAATTAGATTTAGCTCAGGCATATCAGCAATTACCAGTAGATGAAAAAACGGCACAGGCCCAAACTATTGTGATGCACCGAGGTGCCTTTAAATGTACCCGGCTGCAATTCAGAGTGAGTGTAGCCCCAGGGGTTTTTCAGAGCCTTATGGAAAGGTTATTGCAAGGGATTAAGGGCGTGGTCCCCTATTTTGACGATGTATTAATTGCAGCCCCTACAAAAAAAATCTTACAGGACCGGTTAAAATTAGTCCTAAAAAAATTCCAAGAGGCCGGTCTTAAGGTTAAAAAAAACAAATGTAAATTGTGTACTGACAGTGTTGAGTTTTTAGGGTACTTGATTGATAGCCAGGGCATTCACCCTACCGAAAGTAAATTAAAAGCGATCAAAAACGCTCCCAGGCCAAGAAACAAGGCCGATCTCCAGGCATTCCTAGGCCTCATCAATTTTTATAATGTATTTTTACCGCACAAAGCAACTGTCGCTGAACCGTTACACCGATTGTTAGATAAAAAAGCAATTTGGTTATGGGATTACTGTGAAGAACAGGCGTTCTGTAATGTTAAAAAACTGCTCACTTCTGACTCTGTACTCATGCAGTATAACGAGACTTTGCCGTTAGTTATAACCTGTGATGCATCGCCTTTTGGGGTGAGCGCTATTTTGAGCCACGTACTGCCTAATGGGAACGAAGCCCCTGTTGCATATTTTTCAAAGACTCTGTCAAAAACGGAGCGGAACTTTGGACAAATTGATAAAGAAGCCCTCGCAATTGTCTCAGCTGTGAAAAGATTTCACGAATACGTGTATGGTAGGGTTTTTACTATTGTGACTGACCACAAGCCTCTATTGGGGATAATAGCCGGAGACAAGCCAACTCCCTACATATTATCCCCTAGGATGACCCGATGGTCAGAATTCTTAGCTGCTTATAACTATCGGCTGCAATACCGCCCGGGGAAGGCCATTCCCCACACTGACGCATTGAGCCGAGCACCGCTTCCAGAGACTCTCAACGATCCGGCACCAATGGTAACCACGTTGCAAATCGAAACGCTCAACTCGCCGCCACTGACTGCCCGAGATATCGCGAGAGAAACCAAATGCGACCACACCGTAGCACGAGTCCTAAGCTGGGTAGAACGCGGATGGCCATTGGACCAGTTATCAGATGACTTCATACCATTCAAAACTCGACAGACCGAACTCTTCTCACAGAAAGGCTGTGTCATCTGGGGCGATAGAGTCGTTATTCCAGAACGGCTCCGAAAAGCGCTGCTGAGAACTTTGCACGATGGCCACCCCGGCATCGTGCGAATGAAAGCCCTTGCTCGAAGCTACGCATGGTGGCCGGGCATTGACAAGCAAATTGAACAGTGGGTTAAAGCTTGTCCCAAATGCCAAGAAGTCAGCAACGCCCCACCAAAAGCCATGCCTACTGAATGGGAGACACCACGTGGACCCTGGTCCCGAATTCACCTGGACTTCGCGGGGCCAACCAAGGGCCACACCTTCCTGATTACCATCGATGCCTACTCCAATTGGCTCAAAATTTATCGCATGACAACTACGACTTCCGAGGCAGTCATCAAGATTCTAAACAGACTCTTTGCAACCCACGGATTACCAGACATCCTGGTATCCGATAACGGCCCACAATTTACTGCACTAGCGTTCGAGCAGTACCTCGCTGACCGCGGCATCCGCCATGCACTCACCTTGTCTGCGCACCCTACGAGCAATGGCCGAGCAGAACGCATGGTTCAATTTGTGAAGAAAACCTTGCAAAAGGTAGACTACGACAACATTGATGACAAGGTCAACCAAATCCTCTTTTTGCAACACATCACCCCACATAGCATCACCAACAAAACTCCTGCCGAACTGCTAATGGGACGAAAGCTCCGCTCCCACCTTGACCGGTTGCACCCTGCGTATGAACCAGAGAAACCACTTGGATCCAGCGGCCGCTGTTGCACCTTCCAGGTAGGAGACCTGGTTTATGCAAAAAACCTATTGGGCGACCCGTTGTGGGTGGAAGCTACAGTAGTACATGTAACCGGCCCTAGATCCTACCTCGTGCAATGCCTTGACGATAAACTTTGGAAACGGCATATCGACCAATTACGGTCGCGGCTTGCAACTCCCCTATGACCAAACTGAGGGGGGGGAGGTACGGAAGAAGATGAAGCCCTAGGGAACCCGTTCGAAGGAAACTACAATTTAATAGAAACTCAGGAAGTGGAGCCGGAGGGAGAAACATTTGCACCTCAGGAAATCGAGGAAAATGTGGGCAACAACGTAGAAGTGAACTCTGAATCAGTGACAGCCCCTCTGCCAGACAACGATCTACCTCAGCGAGATTGCAACCAGCCGATACAATGAAAATCAAAGAGACTAAAAAGACAACCGACCTATTTAAGGGACTATGTAACTGCGCCCTGAACTAAGGAACCAGGGGGAAGGGGTGTTGTGTTTGCAATATAATTAATAAAGTGTGAGCTTGGAGTAAGTGCAGGGTTCTGGCCCTGCACTTCTGATTGGCTGTTAAGTGACCGGACCAGATTGACCCGTTCCGGGGTATCCGATTGGCCCTTAACAGAGAGTTCTTATTGGTTATAAAAGCTAGCGTTCCTAGCTTGTTATTGGTTAAACGTTACAAGGTTTGCCTATATAAGGCGGATTTTACTGATATTAAATGAGCAAGTCACGATGTAAATAAAGAGCTGAAGTTCACCGTTCAGAAACTTGTCTCCATTCTTTCTCGCCCATGTTCAAACTTAACAATTTTATTGCTTACAAGAGAGATGGAGGGAGTTAAATGGGTGGGTAGAGATGAAGTGAAGGTGAGCATGGCAGGGTAGGAAAAGCATAAGGCCCTCCCCTAATGATAGCACAGTCCTAGCCTTGGGACTATAATCCTAGTTACGGTCACACTATCACACCTCACACTTCTCCTATCTGGACATGATCATCTCCACTTCATCTTATCCACATCCCCCCCCACACACTTAATTCCTTCAATCTCTGCCTGTTGATTGCCCTGAACTCTTTTGCTTAACTGGCTCCACCAATCCCTAGTTGATGTTTGCCATTTTCTTTCATTTCTGGCAAAGTGTGCCCAGTTGAAGCAGTTGATGGCTCCTTATGAGAGAGGTTGTGTGATGGCCCTTTGAGGAGGTTGTGTGATGGCCCTGTGAAGGACCAACAGCTGCTTCAGCTGGATGTGCCTTATCAGAGAGGAAAAAATAAACAGTGAAGGTCAGTTTGGGGTGAGTAATGGAGTGCAGAGTAGCCAGAAAAGTAGAGAAGGTGCGGGGAGTTGAATTTCATACTGCAGCCATAAATACGGGCAGGCTGCTAAGTACCTGGATTTTAATCACATGACTATAGGGGATTGCCACACTGTAACTTCCATTCACTCAGAGTTGATCGTAAGTACTATTCATTTAGTGCTGTCATAATTTCAAACTGTTGTTGAAAAAGTGAGGAATAACTGCATTTAAAGTAGGGTCATTCTAGTGAAATACATAGAAGCGATTCTCCTTTGCTATACAGAATTTTGTTGACTTCAGAAGGATAATGCCAAGTAAAATAATTGTCCAGCAAGAAGTATGCATATGTACCCAATAAATCATGATAGTTGTAAAAGCAAAGTTCAGCTAACTGTGATTACATATAGCAAGCAAGTAAAAATCTTCAAACATTCACATTGCACAAGGAATATTGACTATGATCACCAGTACCTTCAAACAACTTCATTAAAAATATGATCACAAAGCATTAAATAAAGTGCTTCTTTTACTCTAGAATTTATAGCATTTGCTATGAATCTTCTTGCCCCAAGATGATCTTCACATTTTAAAATGTGTTTTCCTTGTATCTTGCATAGAGTGGGAAAGATAAGGGTTTACAAAATCAGATAATATGCTTTATTGTGTACATGAGGTATTTGTACATCTGGCTTGGCAAAATTAAGAAATGACATTGACCTAAGAACAAAAGAACTTGCTTTTTTTTTTTGAAGGATGCTTGGTAAAAAAAACATTTTTGTCAAATTACAGTAGTTGTATCATATTAATGTATAAAAAGGAATTGTTGTGGAAGACTAGAGAAACATTTAAGTATTACAAATTGAGATTGGTAATTCGGTTGTTAAGTGAATGTTCAGTAAGTGAAACTGCATTTGTACTTGTGATCTTATTTCGGTTTTCTTTTGTTTTACAGGCCTGCAAACAGGAATGGGATTCTACCAGTTTGCACCTATTCACTAGAACCGGTTATTAACATTTTAAGCAGTTTGGAGAACCAGTTGTTAGAAGAAATTACTGGCCTAATCCTATAAGGAAGGCAGGAAGGAAACATTCTGGTGTTGCTTACGCAAACTGCCTCTCTGTTAACCCTTATTACATTCTTGGCAGACTTTCTGTCTCAGGAACGTCTCGAGTTTTTTTTCCCCTCCTTTGCTGATACTTTGCTTGTTTGGAGTGACCATTCAAAGTTACAATGGCACTGAAAAAAGTGTCTTATGACCATTTTTCACACTTACGACTGTTACAGCATCCTCACAGTCATGAGAGGCCAGGCATGGAGATATGTACCTCAATGTGACTGATATTGAGTTGGCCACACCCAGCCAATAACATGACTACCAAGCCATGTCCCTTCAGTAACATGACCACAAAGCAGAACTGGTTGTTAAAAATTTGAATCCCACCCCTGCCTGCAAAGGTTATAAATCCAAAGATTGGTTGTAAAGTTACTTTTTCATCAATGCCATCACTGCAAACAGTCATTAAATAAAGCAGTCCCTACCTGTAGTGTGTCTGCATTCTTTGGTATAAGACTAAGTATTTTTTTTTTTTTTTAGTAATAAAGTTTTTTGGGAGGTTGGGAAAAATGCTCCCTTTACCTCATAAAGAGTCAGTTATGTGGAAAATATTTTTTTCTTTTTAAATTAGAGAATGTTAATGAAAACATTTGAGCATGATATAGTTTTAAAATGCATTATGCACTTGAATGGTAAGTATTGATAGATTCTTGGCTGAGCCTGCCTTTTAAATAAATGAAAACACTGCTAGAATTGCAGTTGCACCTCCGAATGCAAGCCGCCCCCATAAAAGCTGTGTTGTTGGAAATTTCCAAAATGACACCAAAGAAGTGACAAATTATGTTTCAAAATTAGGGATGTAGAAATCTGTTTCACATTTTATTTTGCTCTTGGGAAGAATGGGAGAAAAATGGCATTATTCTGTTATGGCAAATTGGTTTTACTGAGTTTATACTCTGCTTCTTCACTGTGAGGCCTGTAGCTTTTAAATTAAAAGTTAGCTTAAAAATCATGTGCCCTTACTTTCTTTGGGTACTCATTTAAGCTATATACTCATGGTTCATTTGGCCCTGCTAATAAAAGGCCTTGACTTTATGCTGTATTGTACTATATATCCTTTCTCTCACTCTCTGCAGATAGTTCTTGCTTACCACCTGTAATTGGGACTGGCAACTTCATCACTATGCAACCTGGTCATAAAGTGAAAAATCATGATCTTAGAAATGGCAGTTCATCAGTTGTCAATTATGGTTGTTAAGGGAATTACTGCATGTCATTAAGTGCAATATCATTTTTATTGTGACTTGAGGCTTCTTGCTGGCCTCTCTATTGACTTTTTGTCATAAACTGACTGTAAAGGACGTATGAGGAGGGGACCATTGCAAATGGATGCCAATTGCCAAGCACCTGAATTGCAATCCCATGTGCTATAATGCTGTGATGACTGCAACTGTTCTCTGTGTTCAGCATCATCGTAACATCAAATTATTGCCGAATGAGTGGTCAATAAGTAAAGACCACACACACACACACACACACAACATTATAGTAATGTGAGTGAATTGTGTAATCCTACTTATGAACAAATAAAGCTGTCTATAATCTCCCTTCAGATTTATTTCTTTATTTTCCTCCCTTTTTCCTTCCTCCATTCCTAAACCTTAACCTAATGAAATATGCCTTTAGTAAAGATTTATTATTTATGCCTTTAGTAAAGAAGATTTATTTATTTAGGGTGTCCATCTTACAAGAATGAGTCTGCATCCAGAGATTCAAACAACAGACTATAACATAAAATCATATGAACGTTTGGGTTTGTGGGTGTGAAAAATGTCAAGATGACACCTGTCCTTCATGGTTAAAGCCTCACCCTTTTAAATATATATTTTTCATCCAAAGTGCAGATTAAATGGTGTGGGGCCTCAGTCATTCAGGTGAGATGATTACCTGAGGGGACAAAGAGGCATTTGTGAGATTTTTTTTTTTTTTGCTTCTTCTTGTTGGGAAGTGACAATTGCTTATTTCAGGCAGCAATTTATCTCACTTCTAACATTTGAGATAAGAAAAAGAAAAGTTAATCAGGAGACAGAGGCCAGCAGAAGCTGGAGGAAAAAGCGAGACTGGAGACCATGATAGAGATAAAGAGATTGGAATCCTTGCAACATGAATATATTAATACAATGCCCTGATCCATTTCATAGGTTAGAAAGAGAAGAATCCACTTATGGTTTTGCAGTTTTCTATATTTTTTTCAGGTACCTAAGGAACGCTTTTCTTTTTAAAAATACAAGTTTGAAATCACATGTGAGAAGGGATTCTTTTCTTTGCTATTCTGATTTTCAAGGAGTTTTATTTGGGAAAGTTTAAGAAGTTTTAAACTGCCTTCTCTGAGTAATGTTTTCAGCAAGATTTTCAACAGTTTAGGATTACTGTTGGGATTAGGTGAGAACAGAGGTGGGATTCAATTTTTTGAACAACCGGTTCTGTGGGCGTGGCTTAGTTGGTTGGCGTGGCTTGGTAGTCATGTTATTGGCTGGGCATGGCCAACTCAATATCAGTCACATTGAGGCACGCATCTCATCATCTGGCCTCTAATGACTTTGTGGATGCTGCAACAGTTGTAAGTGTGAAAAATGGTCATGTCACTTTTTTTCAATGCCACTGTAGCTTTGAATGGTCATTCCACACAAGCAAATTACCAGCAGAGGGGAAAAAACTCCAGAGAAGTTCCAGAGATAGGAAGTCTAGTCCTGCCAAGAATGTAATGGAGAGGCAGTTTCTGTAAGCAACACCAGAATGTTTCCTTCCTGCCTTCCTTACAGGATTAGGCCAGGAATTCCTTCTAACAACTGGTTCTCCGAACTGCTTAGAATGTTAACAACCGGCTCTAGAAAATAGGTGCGAACTGATAGAAACCCACCCCTGGGTGAGCATGAAGAAAATGCTTCATTATATTCTACACATTAATGATCAAGAATAAACTTTTCAGGGGCACTCTTTTGTTGCTGATTAATAAACAGTTGTCATATTTGATAATAAATTCCAAAATGACTTAATAATTTTTATCAGCAGCTCTAAATCACAATTGAATTATTCATAAAATTTGGTATTTCAGAGTGAATCAAATTCACAAATTCAAAACTATTGCCTTATTTTGTTATATATTTGGCAATATACAAATTGTAATGGGCTATATTTCTGTTACACACAAAACAACAATTGAAATAATGTTCATCATAGATGGATTTCAGTTACTGGAAGACAAATTGTCAATGATTGTAGGGAAAAATGGGACTGAAACCAATTAATCAGAGAATTAGAGGGCTCCTTTTTTCATGATAAGTTCAGGGAAAACTAGATGGACATCAGTACAGGATGCCTTATTTGGATTCATGGATTCCCTTCCAGTTGTTTGATGCTATGGAGGTACCAAAAATAATTTCCTATACGATTTCTCTAGTAACATAATATATACAGTACAAAGCTACCTTTCCTTGGTAATGTTATATTTTTTTAAAATGGAAAGGTAATATAGTACTGTTAAAATTTGTTGTAAGCCTAGAATCATTTAATATTCCCTTGAACCTACAACTTCTTGTCTAGTATGTTCTGTTCTGTTTAGGCAGACCTTTCTACTCAGATGTAGGGGAATATCAGATGGGAAAGAAAAGTCCCTGTGGATTTTACTCCTCTAGTCCTTACTAACTATTGAGTTGATGCTCATCTCTGTTTTGGGACTGTGAGCCAGCACTGTCCAAAGATGTTTCTGAAGTCAAATAGCGAGCATGACATTATGACATTACCACTGAAGTGGTAGCTATTTATCTACTCACATTTGTGTGCTTTCAAACTGCTGGGTGGGCAGGATGAAGATGGTGGTTCATCCTGTTATGCAACATTTGGCTCTAGAACCCAAGCTGTTGATTTATAAACCAACAAGCCTGCTGTCTTAAATGCTGAGCCATTGCAGGAATATAACTTAATATAAAATACTAATTCCACATATGTGAATGGAAAGCTGCTTGCACAGATCTGAAGTCATTGCACTCATGGAACTCAATTTGCAAATAGTTGGATATTTGTTGTAAGCAAGAAAAATATCAAAAAAAAATATGTGGTCAAAATAGATTTTAAAAATGATTTCAGCTTTAGATCATAATATTTAAATCATTCCATTTAATCTCAGAAAACATATTGGTCCACTATGAAGCCTACCACTAAAGACTTCATTTTGTTTCACAATAATATTTTGCTGTATTTCATTCATTTGTTTTCATTTAATATGCTTGAAAGGGAAAATGAAATACATATATTTTCATATTTTAAAAATAGTATTTTATGCTCCCAAAGACCAAAGTTAATGCCTACTCACTTTGAATATAAAATTTGGACCTCAAAGAGCTTGTGTGCAAACAAAGATCTTGTTTTAAATACTTTGAAGTAGATTTCCTGTCAGAATTCTTACCTTGATCAACATTTCCATTGTCACAATTTGTATGAAAACCAAACCATCTAAAATGTCAGCTATAAGGCTCAGAAAGTAGTGTTAAATCTTTATGACTGATTTCTTTACTATGCAAATACTATAAAGCATAATAGGATGATTTATATTGGGCAAAGATTAATTCTTGTTTTTAATAACTGGCACAGGTATGCTGATTGATATAACTTAAATAAGCCAATTTGTTCATGTGATTTGAATGAAAACTGAACAAATGCAACTGTTAACACGAAAAAAATTGATGAAATGAAAGAGAAAACTATACAACCTTGTTTTTTATTGTTTCATGAATTCTCAGTTAATCTGGATACATAGGTATTAATATGGACAAGTATGTAATAGTAGCATTGGTTTATGATTCTCTAATAGACTGTATTTCGCTGCTCAGAGGCAGCAATGCAGGCAGCCATATAAATATAAATAATATAAATAATCAATCAATAAAAATAAAGTGCTTTAGATTGCATTTTAAAGCCATACATTGATGTATTGTAAACTTATTAAAGTTCAGGGTGACTTACATATTTCGGAATTCTGTACTAGTTCATAAGATTGTGTAAGACAGCCTTGGTTGGATACAGCTAACACAAACACTTTGGAGTAGAAGCAAAGATTTGGAAACAATTCTGACAAATATACTTAAAATCTTATTGTGTAGTACAAACACTGGAAAATTAGCAGTTTTATGAAGATCTTTTTAAAATCTTAGTGCGATCTATTTGCCGTAATTTAGGGGGAAGTTATGTTGTTCAACATTTTTAGCAATAATTTGGATGAAGGAAATGAGGGGATATTTGTCAAGTCTGCAGATGATACAAACCTGGGAGAATGAATAATATTTTTGAGAAGAGAATGTTAAAAAAAAGAGACCTAGACAGGTTAACAGTGGAATGAGATGAATACAGCAAAATGAAACTTAATATGAAACATGAAATTTTGCACGTGGGTAGAAAAAATGAATGCGGCAAATGAATGGCAGATGCCAGGCTTGGAAGCAGTACTTGTAAAAAATTATCTCTTTATTATTCTTGTTTAACCAGCAATGTCTTCCAGCAATGTCTTCCGGCTGCTAAAAGGAGAATGCTATTGTAAAGTATATTAAAGTAGCAAAGAATCACAAGAAATATCCCACTGTACTCTTCACCGGGTATATAACACTTGAAAAATTGTGTCTTGTTCTGGGCATTAGTCTTCAAGATGGGGTTGAGCAAAAGAAACAAGGAGAGCTACCAAGGTGAAAAGAGTTGGGAAGTCAAGATCTGAGAAAGATGATTAAACAAGCTTGATATATTTATTTTACAGAAAAGACAACAGTGAAGATATATTTAAAATAGCTGAAGGACTATCACATTAAAAAAGTTGTAAACCTTTTCTCTGTTTTCCTAGAGGGCAGGGCAGGAATGGACTAGATTAAAACTCCAAATATACAAGTTCAAACTAATATTATAAAGATCTCTAACCATTAAACTTCCAACGGCTTCTCTTAGTGTCTTCTCTGCCTAAAGATCATTGACCATAGATTAGAAGATCTCTGTGAAGATTGAACTGGATCTCTAAAATTGCTGTCTGAAGATTTAAAAACAAGAGATTTAAGAAGAAGAAGGAATTTCTTCTAAAAGATTTGTAAGTTTACAAGAAAACATTTTCTGGCTAGTTATCAGCTGTATTAGCAGAAAGTTTCGTGAAGCACAGCTGATTTCTGATATTCGGAGGACTTCTTGAAGCAGATGGTGTCTTGAAGGGACTACCTAAAAAAGGAAGGACATTTCAATGTTATCATCTGGATAACGGTCCATGGTGTGGGCTTGAAGAAATCCTTCTTAACTTTGGATGTGGAAGAGGATGACTTATCATGGTCAAACCAAAGTGCTGAAAGCTAGCTGGAACAAGTGGTGATCTCGCTGTGGCAAGATAATTACATCCAAGTTAGTTGACTAATGTTGACTGAATCTGATTTGTCTAAACAATAAAAGGAACTGATGTTGGTGACTTCAAAATCTTATATATTAAACATATTTTTCTTTTTTAAATAAAATGGACTAAAAGAAATATGAAATGGTTAAAACTGCTCTCCCTGACAGGGCAAATTGACAGGAGACAAAAGGGAGACATCTGCTGGTGTAAGTGGGAATATACCGGCTAAATGAACTAAAAGGAATAAGGATATTCTTGGTGACTTTTTGTTTGATATTAGATGTTTAGACTTTGCTCTATACTAGACTGAAATAGGTTTATAAAGAAAGACTGTAAGTGGTTATATAGATTTTAGAACAATTCTTCAGAGATTATAGGATGCACAGATTTTCAACACATCAGCAAAAAAATTGAAAATTAATAAAAAGGAAGAAGAATAAGGCTCATTCTTGGGTCAAATAAAATAGGACTTTTGTAAGACTGGGTTTATTTAGTACTTCCTATTGTTACTACTTCAAATGTTATTGATATTAAGTATTATAACTATAGCATTATTGTTACTACTGTTATCATAAGATTTGTTCATAGACAGGTGTTTACTAAGATAATAGTTACAAAATGTGGTTATAATAATGATATTTAAATTTTGAGTTATATAGTTTTTCTATAATTATAGTATAAAGTTATATTGCCATTGCCATTGCCATATAGATTTACAGATATTAGTAATATTTTTTTTAATATTATATAATTAGAACTTTACTTGATATTATATTCTAATTGATCTTACATTTTAATATTTATTATATTACATTTTAATAATTTATTAGTATGATATTACACTACAATAGTTAAGCTTAATAAGAAACAAAGTTTGGAGGGATATTTAAGAGGGGGAAGGAGGTAGGAATTCTGAAAAAAAATTAATAGTTAAATTTCTAAAAAGAAGTGTTACAAACTTGGGATGCATTGCCTGAAGATCCTTAAATGAATTGGACCTCTCTTTCTAGAATATATCCTCAATTGATCTCGGATTCAAAGGACTAGAATTGGAATGGGGAAGAAGTCAGCAAATTCTAGTCCTTTGAATCCGAGATTAATTGAGGATATATTCTAGAAAGAGAGGTCCAATTCATTTAAGGATCTTCAGGCAATGCTGCAATCAATGCAGGAGACAATGGTTAAGAATTATGAGATGATGGTTAAGAACCATGAATAATCATTAAGTTAAGAAATTGGAGTAGTGAAAATGATACTGGTGAATTAAAAGAAAAATACAAAAGATGGATGAGAAATTTGAAAAATTTCAGGAAAGGATTATTAAAAATGAACAGAGACTACATACGATAGAAGATACAATGGAGAAGGAAGAAAAAAAGATGGAAGAGCTGAATATCAAATTGATCCAAGAAAAAAAAATGGAAATAAAAATACTTTTGTTGGAATCTGAAAAAGCAGCACATTTTTTTGCGAATCAAATATGAAAGAAGAAAAGGGGAGAGCATTTCGGAATTGATGGCAGATTTAATGGCAAAGGCACCAGAGATTGAGAAAGAAGAGTCACCCAGATTTAAGGAAAGGTCACATGCCCCCGAAAAGGCAGTAAAAAAAAATCAGTGCCAAGCTTACATCCTGCCTCTTCGAAGTATACCCCAAAAGGACAGTGTCAGATAGTATTAAAGCAGTGAAAGAAGACCCCCTCCCCAAATAGAAAAAGAAACCATGAGGCAAGAAAAAATTCAAACACAATAGAAATAATTAAATCATAACAGTAGCTGTTGCTTATTGAAGTTGAATAGGGAAAATTATCCCATCAATTAACACAGGATTAAACTTCACCAAGCACAGAATTAACCTTCACCAAAAAACAGTTTTAAACCAAAACTCAGAAAAAGTATGTAAACTCACATTTGAATGTCAATCCTTCTAGCTTGCCAAGAAGCCTTGCTGAATGTCACTCATCTTGGTTCCCTGTCACTAAAAGCTTTGCTTCATTATTCAATTATTTCTTCAAAGTGCTGGTTGTCCAGGGAAGCATTTCCTCCCAACAGCAGTGTAAAAATCTTAAAACAACCCTTCCCCTTTAAGAAAGCCTCAGAAGCTCCAGAGACAGGAAATCTCAGCTGTGTGACAAGAATGTAATAAGGGTGGAAAAAAAACAAAAGGAGATTGCTTCTAATTACCGGTTCTCTGAACTACTTAGAAAGTTAACAAGGGGTTCTATAGAACCGAATAGAACTGGTAGAATCCCACCCCTGATAATAAGGATAAGTTGGATGTATTGTGTTGTATTCTCATAATTAAAATTAAAAATAAATAAAAAAGAACTTCTTGATTATACAAACTATCAGCCATGTTCCATGCAGTGAGGCACTGGAAGTCTTGAAACAGAAGGTGGATGGCTACCTGCCAGAGATGCTCTAGTGGAACCTGTACCAAGCAAGGGGTTGAACTAGAAAACATCTAGGGTCACTTGCATCTATATGATTTTGTCATAATTTTCTATATTTTCAGGAAGGGGTCTTTTGCCTTCTGGATATTTCAAGGAAACAAGACATAGATGAAAAAATTAAAATTAACAATATTTAGAAGAAAATACTATCGAAGATTGGCATGGCAACAATGAATATATATCTGAGAGTGTATTTTTTTGAATCTATAGATTTGTCATGAAATAAAAATAAACTTGACCTTGAAGTTCCTTGATCTGTCTGTCTGTCTGTCTGTCTGTCTGTCTGTCTGTCTGTCTCTTTCCCTATCTATCTTTTTAATTTCAGTGGATTCTTATTTAACCATAACTGAAACATTGCACCAAGGCTTATTATCATTTAAGTATAGGGATGAAGTTTTCATTCCCAAAATTATTATTAAAATATTATGAATATCATAGTTGAATTTTGTGTAAGATTTTTATGCATTTTTCCTATGTTCCACCTAATTATAACTTTAAAAAATAGCATTGGCTTTCACTACTGGTATTCTCAGGTGTTAAGATTATGATATGTTGATGATATCATCAGAGATAATTGTGCTTTAATGCTCTTTTGTTTTCAGCATTCCAGATTAGGCTTTTCATTGGAAGTGTTGGGTAGAACCAATTAAACAGAGATACAAGAAACCAGGGACCTCTGTTAAGTAATTTATTATACCAACTGAGTTCATTATTAAAGAATTCTAGGAATTGCTGTGCATTAAAAACAACTCCTACTTATAATAAAATCTAATTTCATATTTTGCATCTTTTTCCTTAACTCTGCAATAACTTAACTGTCTTTTGAATAGAAAGTTTATTTCCATCTGTCTCTTGTTTTGTCAATGCATTGATTTGATATAATGTTGTTTTCTTCCAAGGGTGTAAGAAATAACACTTAATAGGTTCTAAGATTTTTGAATCCAGCTTAGCCTCATGTTTCTTTAAGGCATCATATCAGCAAAAACTGAATTAGAAGTGCTTCAGTTTTTGACTATGAAATTAGCCTCCACAGAGATATAGTTAAATTAATGGTTTTATCTACATAACTATATTTAGCTTCCTGGTAAGACTTCTAACCCATGTGCACAAAAAGAAAGGATCAGTGCTTAGCTAATTCATTTGTGCCTGAATTCATCACAGACATTAAGATCTTGAGAGTCTGCAGAGGTAAAATAGGGGATAAACTAAAACTATCATATTTTTTTGTAATTTGACTGCCTCAAATAGTTAAAAGCTAAGTAGACTACAGTATATGTTAAATCTGAGTTTACTAATATGTTACCAAACCGAAATGAATGTAGCCAATTAATAAATGCATTCTGAGAATGAACTTTGTATAAATAATTTGAAAATGACCTGAAGTAGTGAGTTTTATTTGGAAAGGTAGTCCACAAGGACTGTGATGGAACAGTTGACTTAATCTAATTAAGTAGCATTTTTACAGTACTAAATTTCAAACATGGGAGATTTTGTTATTTTTCAATTCAAATTTGTATCAATACCATATATATCAATAATCATTTTCAATTTCCTTTATTTTTTTGAAATTAAGGAGATTAAGTCTGTTGCTACATTTCAGCAATTTTGAACATGTAACAATGAATTGAGTTAACCTAAACAAACATATGTTAAGTGATGCAGTGCTGCAATCGCTAAAGCCATAGACTATCCTTTAGCAATCGCTAAAGCCATAGACTATCCTTAAAAGAACAACATATCTATAAATCAATCAATAAAATCAAAACCTAACTGGAAGTGAGATGGTGGAATCTTTAGGGATTTGGAAGATGAAGATGAAGCTTTTAAAATTGAATTTGAAAGTTTAAATCTGCAAAATTTTGATTAAGGACTCACAGAAAGAATGACAAAGAGTGGCAGAAAAAATTAAGATACTTTTTTATTGTGGTAAAATTCCAAAAATTGGCTTCATATCTCAGAACCTTTTTTTTTTAAAAAAATCAATGCTTACATTTTAATTCTATCATATGATGCTCAGACCAAGTCTACTAGCATAGTGCCACTGTCGAAAAGTGTGCCAAGCCTGTTTCATTGTCTTGTGTGATTTCCCTAGGAGTGTGAGGATATGATTTTACAGATAAAAGCCTTAAAATTTAAAAGCAACTTTTGACAGATGACAATCATTGAGAAGCTACTTCAAAATAGACCAGGAAAGTTCAAAGGAAGATATCTTTTTTTCATTTATTCTCTCCATTTTAATATAAAACATCTGTCAAACCAACATAAAACACAAATCTGAAGCACTTTACAAATGTGAATCCTCACTCTCCAGTCAGAAAGAGCTTTGCTTTGTTTGGCCAGCATTTGGGACATTTTGAATTATTTTGTTCTCTGTGATTTGAGGGAAGCTTCCCAGAAAGCTTTGTTTTTTTAAAAAATGCTCTTTGGCTCATATACTGATTACTGCTTTGCTTGAAACTAAAGACAATGCAAAGTTTCTTAGTAGCCCTAATTATTTTTCATTTAACAGAATTCATGTGCAGGGACAAGTCATGTTGTGCAAATTAAACTGTTAAAATGGTAATGAGATAGAACTCAATAAAAATAAATATTACATGCACAAGAAGAGAAGGTTGTATGAGACCAAATGTTCATCTTTCTATCCATTTTAGTTGCTTATAGTAGCCAAGCAGATGCCATTGAAGTAATAAGTAAGGCATGAGACTTCATGTGTTCTTCAGAAAGTGTTACTCAACTACCTGTGAACATAATAATCATGTAAAGCTATTCAGGTTAATAGCCTGCTTTGCATCCTGTAGCAATGACACATTTGTTTAATCTTTCCAGAAATACTGTAACCGAATTACTCCCAAGAGCAAAAATGAGTTCCACCGTTCCATTTGCAATATAATTAGCATTTCCCCAATGTAGATCTTACTCCTGTATATTGATTGCTTATGGAGATGCTGAGAAACTCAGTACAATGAAATTAAAACATTTTTAGTAAAGTCTTTTTCCAATTTGAAGCTGACTCCAGTGATTTTATAGAACCTTGTAGTTTTCATGATATGTCATTGCCATTGACAAATTATAGGATTTTTTTTCTCCCTAGTCTCACCTACAGCTCTGATATTTTCTAATCCTGTTCCACCCAAACATAATCAGGTATTACTTAGCTGTTCAAAGGTAGTTGAAAACAATTAAGTGCTGGAATATGTTTGGATGTGGGTCGGGTATGCAGGAAAGAGTCTAGTGCCAATGTGTGTTAAATATAACATGTGGTCCCATTGTATATAGTCTGGTAAAAATTGCTATCTGCCACCAAACTGCAGAAAAGTTGGGAAGAACTGGGAGAGGGAGCTAAATAGTTAGACCTGATGATTTAAGTGGCTCTTTTCAAGCCTTTTGATCTTATTAAATAATTTCCCCATAACAGGGTGGAAGCAATTTGCTTTCTATGCGGGCAACTATCCCACTTCATACAGGTTTCTTTCATTTTTTAATAATCCACTTTCCCTGCATGATAGATGCCAGTTAGCATGCACTGTCATTCCACCTACTCAGCAGGCTCAACCAGCAAATTTAGTTTGAAAATATATGTGTTGGGGAGAGGGGGGAAATCTTGTAGTGTTTGCAAATAATAATAATAATAAAGGCTTTAAAGTCACAGTTCCTACTTGAGACCTTTAGCAAAAAAAAAAATATTCTGCTTTTACTTAATATCCTAAATACTGTATTTGCTCAGATCCCATTAGAAAACCCAGGAATCTTCTTGCATATTATGTATCTCAAATCTCATAGCAGTGGATAAAAGAAATAAACTGTAGAATGCACACAAACAACAAACAGAACTGAATAAAAAGCTTGATTTTGCAGGAAACACACAACGGATTGCATTAACAATGTACAAGAACATGTGCAGACTGTATTTGGCTAAAGCTCAACCCAATTGGTACAGAGCACTTTGCAATTTTAAAAGCACTCTGAGGTCTCAAATTAATGGGATGACAAGCAAACAGTACAAGAAATACTAAAGCCCAGCCATTTAACCAAATATAGAGTTAGCCTTTCATTTTTTAAAAATGAGCTCAACAGTTCCAAAGGAAACTGTCCTCAACGAGCACCCCAAATCATCTTATAGAAGTTTTTGGAAAGGCAATATATTCTTGACTTGTTGAGCTTACATGTTTGTGTGTACTCTGTGCATACTCTTTGAATTGTGGTGCATTCAGGCCTCCTCAAACTCATTATCAACAGAATGCAAGTGAACTCATTCATACATACTCTCTGAGCTCAGTAAGTCAAGTGTAGTAAGTATTGCACATTGTGTATGGTGTACAACCTCAGATCAGTGTACTTTGTTTAGTTGGCTGGCTGAGGCCCAACACACAATAATTAGATGCAAATAAATGGAGTGGGAACACTGGAAGTGACTTTGAGAATGAGTGGGGGACTACTAGAGAGAGGTAGATGAATCCCATGCAACTCAGATGATGAAGTTTCCACACAGATCCATGTGGAAATTCCATTAAGTGTGAAAATTATTCCAATGCTGATCAGAAAATTTGAAAAAATTATATGGCTTATTTCAACAATGAACTATGGTCTCTGCCATGACTCTTAAGTAAGCCAGTGGCTGGCTCAGAACATCTCAAATAAGCTATGTTTTTTAGAGACAGTGGTCATCCTCCACCCTCAGTTCGATGAGTTGACAGGGGCTGAGTAAAGTAATTGAGTTTTAAGGATTAGATTCTTGTGGCTGATTGGAAAAATCTAGGAACAGAATGTATATTTTAAGATATACAAATTGCTTCACATAGTGTCTAAGAGTGACTACTGGAACCGCTTGTTCCCCAAACTCCTTTTATTCAGGATACTATGGGCAAAGATGTTTTGTACAGCAATCATTGATAGCTAGAGGTTGGCAACAACTAGCCCAAACTAGCTGGAATTGTTGCCCTGCTCTTTGTTTGGTTCACTCAGCACAGAATGAAGCATATTGAAAGATCTCTTTTCCTTGATGATACATGAACTAGACTAACCAAGATGAGGCTGGTAGCCTTGGGCCTGCCAACAAGAGTACTTATACTGCTGCAAAAAGTGGGACATCTATTAGACAACTTAGTTTTTTCCTGGATACAGTTTAGTCACTGATCAGGCCACTTCCACAAATAGGACCTGCAATCTCTGTGTTGGGATATTTATTTTTACAAAGGATAATAATCCCTTTCATGTTGAGTTACAACCTGACAAGTACAAATACTTGCTAGTCTGAAGAGCAACAGAATGGAGCCCCTCTGGTGGATCAATTTTTTAATCCCTTGAGAAAAATCACTTCTGGGTTTCTATTTTGTAGCAAAGGAACTATTTCCCCTTCTTCTTTCCCCTTTACTTCTCCTATTACCCATGGCAAACAAAAACAAAAACAAACAAAACCCAGAATGATAGAGAATGACAGAAATCATATTTTGATGACAGTTTTTCCAGTTTTCCAGTTTTTTAAAAACGCGAAGTACCCCTCCCCATCTCCAAGATCATGGTAAAGAGTTATCTTAGCTACTACTTCAAGGTTATCTGATCTGACTTTGCTAATTGGAGATCCTTCCTGAAAGAGATAGGATAGTCACTTGCTATAGGTCATTATGATGACTGTTTCAGAATTTCTATATCTCTGTACTGCTTTTGGCAATTATAAGAAATGGAGGAAGAAGTGCTATTGGTTTATAGGAAATTTGGAATCAATATGTGCCAAATAAGGTTGCATGTCTAAAGAGAAATCTATAGCTCGGTTATAATATCTCTGTTGAATATATATATATATGTTCTCACACTTGGTAGATTATTTACTTGTGAGCCAATCACATCATGTCTTGATTATTTCTTTATCCTAGCTGTTGCAGTATAGTGTGCATGAAAAGGCTTTTGGTGTAAATTATGACAACTAGGCTGTTTACCACAAATTCCCATGTTGGAAGATTTAAAGCTTTTCATAATTTTTTTAAAAATGTATCTCAGCATGGGTGAGATAAATTGCTTTTAAAAATGTTTGTTTGCATTTTTTTTTCAAAAAGAGGCTACTTTCTCAATCTGCTATACATTTAATCAAAATACAATTTTAATGCATATTTTTAATGTTATTATTTTAGTGCATAGCTAGTTTAAAAAATGATCATGTATGAGAAAGTGCAGACTGGAACTAGGTTAATACAAAATTTAGTATTATATTCCCTATTATAATTCATTCAGTAGAACATGTTAAAGATTTGCTTATAAAACAGAAGTGTAAAATCCAGAAAATTAAATCCAGAAAATGATTATTTGGATTGATTGTATATTGGAGCTCCAGGCATGAACTAAATTCTGAAGGGAATGAAAGCAAAATGAAAGGGAATAAAAGTATTAACTTAACATGAATTATTAAAAACTGGTATGAACTTTCTCACTGTGGGCATGCAGTGTATAGCAGGGGTCCCCAACTACCCGTCCCTGCAAAGCTTGGGCACTGCCATCTTGTTTCGACAGCGCTTCCGGGTTTTCGGTTGCTTCTGGGTTATTCTTCTGTGGAAGAATAAATAATTGTGCAACCAGTCCCTGGTTCAAAAAAGGTTGGGGGCCACTGGTGTACAGTATATCTTGCTAGCCCTATCCCAAGACTCATCCTAACACAGGGAGAGCTGCCTTTTCAAATTAGTATGGGACTCTCATCAGAGTCAAACTATAGTTTCTCCTTAAAAAAATGAAGCAAATAAAAGCTGCAAGTGCAGAGACCAAAAATGCTTTTAAAAAAATGTTCATTTGTGTGTGTTCACATCTGTAAAAGTATATTTGTATATCTATATATAGATATAGGTACAGAGGAGATAGTTATTTTTAGACACAGATAACAGATTCAAGATGTTTTTTTAGTTGCCTAGGATGATCCTTGATTTAGCACGCATCATTTTATGAATTAGTGACAAAATTAAGACAGCTGGCAGCTTATCTAAAGCATCATTTGTAGATTTTCCCCTGCATACATTTTTTTTAAAAAATACAAAGCATCTAGCAATGCATAGTGAATATTGCAAAATAACTAAAGACAGAAGGGTAGGGAGAATGAGAGAATAAGGTGAAAAAAAGAAATACATGCCAAGCTATTTAAGCCTTTTAAACTTCTAAGATTTTTCATATTTTGGACTAAGATAGTTTATGTCAGTGTTTTCAAACTTTGCAACTTTAAGATGCCAACTCTTAAAATGCTTCCTAGGGAATTCTGGGAGTTGAAGTCTGTGCATCTTAAAGTTGTCATGTTTGAAAAACGCTGGCCTATATGTGTTCCTTTTGAGTCAACCAGGTGGTTCTTTGATACATTTTACAGGCAGATGTGCTTTAAGTTAAAGCTAATACATGTGCAGTAAGAAATACTGCACTTATTCCATTTAACTTGAATACAGTAGTTCAATTTTCTCAAAACAGAAATGCCCTGTGATTCACTAAGCAGTCAACAAGCATGAATTAAACAGAAATAGCTGAAGGCACAGTTCAAATGAGTTCAGAAGATTATTTGTTTGAAATTCTGAATTCAAATAGAGAAAGATCATTAAAAATGAAGAGGAATTCATGGACAAATTAGTGTCTCTGAGTAATCTTATCAGATACCATTGTCATTTATTGATTTGTACCACTGGTATAATTAATCTACTGGAGATTAACATAACTGCAGAGACAAATACATTATTTTCATGTTGTGTACTCCTATATGAGTATTTTGGCCCATGAGGCTACATTTTATCTGGGAATGTGAATAAGAATCTAGCAAATTAGTACAAGCTTTTCATAATGACCCTGTTCTGTTGAAACTGATTAGGAATATTCTTATTTTCAATGGCACTTTGGAAGCAGATTATTGTTCCATCTTGTGCTGTTTTCTAGTATTAAGGATAAGATTCATGTCAGAGCAAAATCCGCATAATAACTTTATTAACAGGTAAAAGATGAAAAAAATCCTGTCACACAAAGAAAATAGAAAAGCTAACAAAGCAGGCCTATAGTTCTTTATAAGCTCTAATTCACAGTTTATTCAAGAAATGGTTCATAGCTTAAGTGTATTATGATTATAGAAAGCAATATTGCTTAGCCTCAAGTTATGGTGATATTTCCTGGCCTTAGACATTAAAGTTAATGACCTTGGGCCAGTCACTTTCTCTTAGTTGAACTCACCTCACAGAGTTGTTATTGTGGGGTAAATAGGAAGAGAAAGGCTTGTTGAGTTTGTTTTCAGCTTTGAATTATTTGTAAAAATAATAAAGGTGGGATATATAGATAGATATAGACATATAGATATAAAAGTAAATGTCTTTCTCCACAATGTGATACTAAATTGTGCTTAGACTTAAAAACCAAAGCTATTGACAACCAAATAGCTTATATTTTGACAACTAGGAACACTGGCCCAATTAATTCAGCTGGCCGTTTGGTTATAGTGAAAAGGAATTTCTGAATACCTTTTTATAATATACCTTTTTAGTGATTACAATTGATGGGAGGTACTACATTGCTTTAATTCATCACTTTCAAGGAAAAGGTAACTTTGTTTCAGATTTAACCTAGTTGGTGTAGCAGTCCAAAGGACCAAAAGAGTAAAAAAAAAAGTTGTGGCAAAAATAATCATCTACTGATTTAAACTAGTTGTGATGTTTAAATGCCTCATGTAACCATTAGCTCCAGCAATGACATTTATAACAAGCCTTAAAGACATTAGGTCAATAAACAGAAAAACCATGATACCATGTACCTCATTTAATATAAAAACTTCCACACACAAAAAGAGGTTCTTAGAACATTATGAGATTATAATACCTTTGTCACCCTTCCAACCACTAGAGTAGTGCAATAGCTGAATTTCTGAACTCTACCAAAAGAAACAAAAGAAATCGAACCTTCATTTTATGCTGCTTTGATTTAGACAAAATCACTACAGACAAAATCAGCAAGATCCTCCAAAAACACAACATTAAAACAGCATTCTGCACAAACAGAAAAATATCCACCATTCTAAGAAACCCTAAAGACAAAACCAAGTTAGAAAACCAAGGAGTATACGAAATCCCTTGCATCGCCTGTCCCACCACATACATCAGACAAACTAACAGAAGACTAAGTGCATGCATTGAAGAACACAAGAACTCAATAAAAAAAGAAGAAACAACCTCTTCCCTGGTCCAACACCTCAAAGCCACAGGGCATGAGATTGACTTTAAAAATACCAGAACTATTGCCAAAACTGAACACTTCAACAACAGAATAATCATAGAAGCCATGGAGATAGAAAATCGCCCACACAGCATGAATAAACGAGATGATACCTCCCACCTACCAGCCATTTCGAAACCCGGCCTCATGAACAAACAAGTACCTAACATCACCCACGAGGGCCACACAAGATGCTACCACCACACTTCTACCTAGAAAGCAGACTCACACCTATACAGAAGATAAGGCACGACCACGGACCAGAAGCCGTACCGCAGCTGTATCACTACCCGCTTCAAACCCTTCTGACCCATACATGAAGCGAACTGACACCCACCATGAAGATGTGGCACAACCACGAATGTGAAGCCAAACAACAGGATCACAGCTCACCGGCTCAAATCCCCCGGCAACTAAGACTAATCTGAGCACAACCAAGCCCCCACCTAAACACAACACACCCCCAGCCAATCAGAACACAGCCAAACCTCCAACCAATGAGAACACAGCCCCAGCCAATCAGAACACAGCCAACCCCCCACCCAATCAAGTCACATCCCCACTAGCAGTTAAAAGGAAGAAGCAGCTGCAAGCTCACATTACTCCAAGAAGCACAAAGCCAAAGACACAAGCCTGAAGATGATGAATGAGACTTCATCGAAATGTCGCCGAGATACTTCCAATTTTACGTGGGAGAAAACCCGAATAACCAAAGATCCACATACAAATACCCGTGAAAACCTCAGAAAACAAAAGTGTGTGTGTGTGTGTGTGTGTGTGTGTATAATATATATATATGTCTGGCATTCAGCTTTGTTTGGGTATTTTCCCACGTCATAGTAGTGGTGCTTTTAAAGTTGTAGCAACGTTTCAGCAGAATCTCATCTGCTATCATCCAGCTTCTGTATAGATGATGGCAGATGAGATTCTGCTGAAACGTTGCTACAACTTTAAAAGCACCACTACTATGACGTGGGAAAATACCCGAACAAAGCTGATGCCAGACATGTAAGTACCCGCGAAAACTTAGGGAAACAAATATATAGCAAAATATAGCAACTATAGTAGCCTCAGTTCTGACAAAAAATATAGTTTGGATTATTTGAGCCATGGTGAATTCAGTTCCCACCTTAAGAAGCACTATCGCCTGGAAACAACGGGGTAAGAATGTATGAAATGTCAGCCTCTAATTTTGAAATAGGAATATATAAACAAGATTTCACCATGACCCACATCTGAATCAAAACTGAGATGACTCTTAAAACTAAAGAGTGATGATATTTCACAATGTTGAGACAAATCCCCAGTTTGCTATGGTATGAAGAGTTAGGAAATTAGCATCATTACTCCCTAACTTCCCAGACCTGATACAAACTCTAGAACAGGGTATTCAACCTTGGCAACTTGAAGACTTGTAGGCTTCAACTCCCCAGTCAGCATAGTATAGTTGAAGAGTTCTGGGAGTTGAAATCCACAAATCTTAAAGTTGCCAAGGTTGGACACCCTTGGCCTAGCAGGTAGATCCTTGCTCCAATTATATGTAGATTTGTATTTTTACCTGACAGAACTAGACAAATTGGTCAAGAAAAACAATGAATCTTGTCAGCTACTATTCCTTTTCTAGACAGTTCTTTGATTTATATTGTTTGTGTTTCCTAGCTTAGTTTGATGTGCCTTATAAATAGCTTCAAGAATCATTTCAATTTAAAGCCCCAGGAGTTTGTCTGGCTGACCTTTAAGTAGAAGACATTTAAATGTCTTAATTGATTTCTATTAGTGTTTCATTTATTACTCTGCAAGAAAAAATAGTGGAAACAGATCATCCACAGTATAAAACTGCAAGAAAGAAGGAAAGTAAATGCAACAAGTACCTCATTAGAAACAGTGTTCTGCAAATGTCTCTGGGATATCATAGACTTCAAACTAAGTGTTAGAAATTATTTATGTTGAGAAGAATGACTGCATTATTCTGATGACAATCTTTCAATAATGAAAGGTTCCTCCAGGCCCAGGTTCTTAAATTTCTGTTACTCTCTGAATTTGTTATTAAAAAGTTAAAAGTTCACAATAACTTTTTTTCTTTAATTTTCAGGGTAGGCAATGTCTTTGATGATTATTATAGTCAGGGCATTCAGAGTTAGAAAACTATATATTCTTTTAAGCAAGGGGACATACTGCACCCAATTTATAATGTAATTCAATAGTGGTCTTAAAATTAGGTATATCCTGCTGATTAACCTTTTCTGAATGCTATGGCAGGGCACTGCTTATAAAACACACAGATAGGTTGGAACAATTATGCATACAGCATCAAATCTATTTGCATATATTTGTTTGCTTTGCATACTTCTTCTCCTTCTTTTGAATAAAGGGTAGGCCAAAGACTTATGTGTTACACTGAACCCTGTTTGATCTTTGCAGTATCTTCTGACAACTGATATTTTTCCAGACTCTCTTGTCCTGACATTTTTGAGCCTAGTGGTATTACAATTTTTTAGGGAACAAAGTAATGAAAAATATGACTTTGGATTCTAAATTTAGCAAGTAGGGTGCTTGCTAAAGGGATGTGGTCCATTTCATAATTTGCCATAGCAGTGATATACTGCAGATTGTCAAAGCCAGGACTCATGATGAGTTTGAACAAGGAAATTTGGAAATGATTCTTATAGCATTGTTGTTTATATAGTATAATTGTTTTCTACATCAGAAATTTCATTACTAGATCTCAAGATATATCAAAGTCTATATCTTTGCTTTCAGCTAATTTTCAGTATAGAGAGATAATAAAATTATAGGTTTGAAAATCAACCCAGTTACCAAAATTCCTCAGCGATATGGCTGATTCTTTCATTTTTCAGAAGATTGAAAAAGATACAACAGGATTGGCCTTCCTACAATTTATTGAAGATGTAAAAGCAATAGAAACTTTGAGAGAAAGTAACCATATCATCTTGGGGTTTAAAACACCACAGAAAGAAAAAAACGGGGTATATTTGTGTATATACACTATTAGATTGCAAGAAAACCAATTTTAACAAGCTTATAGAAGTATTGCATAGAATCCCATGGACAGAAACTTTAAGGTCAGATAAAATACTGGGAGAACAATTTCCCAATAAGGGAGGAAAGGAAACAAGTAGGAAGCTCAGGAAACTACTGTTGTTACAGAGAGAGCTTTTGATTGATATAAACATTTAAAGGTTGGTTGATCCTATACATGTTTGATTAAATGTAAACATGTATAAGAAATGGGTGTAATCTCCAAGTTGATATATCAGCAAGTAGCTAATGTATGCAGAAAAAAAGTTACAAGCAGGGGTGGGATACGACAGGATTAACTATCGGTTTGGGATTTATGAGCTTCCCTGCCCGCTGTGAGCCTCACACCTGTAAATTGTTATTAGCACACTGCGTGTCGAGAAGCAGTCTTTGAAACAGCCTTCTTTTCTTGTTTTTTTACTGCAGCTGTGCCTCGTTCATCAGTGAAGTTGAAAAATCAGGAAATAAAGATCAGGTAAGAGCCCGGGTGGGCAAAAACATCAGCAGACATAGAACCGGTTCTATATCTGCTGCTCTACGGAGGTGGACAGAATCGGTAGAAACCCACCCCTGGTTACAAGGCTAAAATGCAAAAGGAACCTAGATTTGCACCGGGAATTAAAAGTACAGGAAGTCCTTGACTTACAACTGGTCATATAAGGTTTCAAGCCCTCCAGTGCTAAGGTTGCAGGCTGTGATCTCTGTGTACTACAAATTTTGTAAGGTTGTGCTTTCCAACTTCTGCCATGAAAGTCGGTGATATCAGAGAAAAATGTAAAAGTGACTATCCGCATCATGTAAAATAGTGTAAACTATCTATGTCTCTTGTGAATCTACCATTTAGTACCTAGGAGAAAGACAATGAACTCCATTACTACTCAAAGTATATGCTGATCTAACATGAACTTCTATTTCATTTGCAAACAAATCAAATCAATATTTTTTGTTTAAAGGACAGCATTTGTCTGAATTAAATAATTGCTCTTTAGAATAATATACAATTTTGTTATTGAATCATGTTGGCTTCTACATATTTATTATGTCAAATTGCCATGGCAATAAGAGCTTGAGAAACTTCAATACCAATAGAGTCATAAATGAAATTTCAAGAGGTCTTAAACTTGCTTTCTATGATACAGTAAGATAATATTTATAATGCTCATAGATAGCCATTGATTTTATAAATGAAACTTGTTTCAAAGATGGCCAGGAACTTGGATACTGGATTAATAAATGTACACATTATATGGTTTTATACTGTAGATGGATAATTGGTGTTATTTAAACAAGGTTAAAGTGATGCTAATACTTGCATGGAAAATAGAAAAACAACTCGCTATGGCTAATTTCAGTAAAGCTTGGCATGAAAAATGAGGAATGCTTTGTCAACAAACAATCCCAGTTTCTATGAAGCTTTTGAAAATGGGCCTCAGTATCCCAAACTGATGGGCTATATTACAACTATTATTTCAATTAGTGCCCTGCTCTATCTCTCTTGAATCAATGATGGCACCTTACATCATGAGCCAAATGGGAAAAAAAAATTTGGGCTTTAGCTAATAATAAGGTACTATTATCATTCTTTTTAAATTATTCTTATTCATTAGTGACTCCAATGACTTCTCTTGCATATGTCCAGGCATAAATGTTTGCCTACATAGCAATATCTTTAGGGTATTCAAATAAGATTTTCATGTTATTGTGGAATAAACTGGCTTAGTCTGGTGGGAGAAAAGCACCACACAAATCATGGCATAAATAACTGAATGCATATAAATCCTATGCAAGGACCAGCAATGAAGAATAGTGTAACAGTATGTGATGTGAGAAAGATCTTGAGAAATGGAAGACTGGTGTCAGCCTTCCCCAAAAGACCAGATGAGCTACTTTTACTTTATTGAAAGGCTACATTAACAGAATCTTGCAAGTTTGAAAGTCGAAATCTCCTGCCATTTCCTTTACAGTCTGAGAAGTTAGGGACGGTCCATCTGTTCTGAGCCTCTTTATCTCCCTGTTATGTTGCTGTGGGCTATACTGTCTCTTATCTGTGCATTCTCTAATCAGCATCTCTTCACCATCAAAGGCTTTCTCATATATCATTTCAGACAGAGACAAAGGGAAGAATTTGATGCCAAATAAAGAGGAGCATGATCAGTATTAGAGGAACATGCACAGAGGAAAGGAAGCACTTAAGATGCAAATACCACCTAGAGCATGATACTCAATTTCCACCACTCTCAGTTGTATTCCTTCTGGCTTGAAATGTTTACAATAGTTAGGGAATACCATGACCAAATACATTCTTTTCCAGCTGATCAAGTCATGAGTTCAAAAAATGTCAAAAAATGTCAGCTCTCTCAGGTAAGCCAGATGGGAAACATGCAAGTTGAACTAATTCTACTTTATTGTAAGGCTATGTTAACAGAATCATACAAATCTGAAAATACAAACTTTGGCCTACCACTTTTAACTGCTTGATCTGTTAAGGCGGGTTCTTCCTAAGTTTCTTTCTCAGTCTATGAAGCCACTGGAGGCTCCTATCTCTCTTTTCTGATTATTTCCTGGGCAACATTTCTTTCTCCCCTTTCCTTGAGGCCATCCTCATATTCTATTACAAAAGTAAAACTCACTGTCCTGTTTCCTTGGCTGCTGCTAATCCCAGGGGTGGGAATTCAATTTTTTTAACAACCAGTTCTGTGGGCTGGCTTTGTGACTGGGTGGGTGTGGCTTCTTCTTTTTTTTTTTTTTTGGCAACCCCCCCCTTTTTTTTTGCTTCCTGGGCTTCAGGGAAGCCTTCTGGAGGGTGGTTTTGCTTCCAGGAAGCTTCCCTGGGGCCCAGGAAGACAAAAACAGAGTTGGGGGCACTCAGCAGCCCCCCTGCCTCCCCGTGCACCCCCTTTTGCCTCCTGGGCCTCAGGGAAGCCTCCTGGGCAAAGCAGTAAGACAGTGAGGGGGTCCTGGCACATCTGATTATTGGAACAGCTGATCATTGGGAGGGGAAAAAAAGAAATACCTTAAGAAGTGACTGGGCGGGGGAGAACACAGTCAGTGATGTTGGGCATGTGTGCAATGTCACACATGCACGATAAGGACTGACTGGCGGGGAGGAGAAGGGTGGGTGGAGAGGGGGGAGGGCAGGGACAGCCAGAGGCACATTTTGCTGGTTCACTGAAATGAGCAGAATCATAACAACCAGTTCTATAGAACCGGTCTGATCTGGTAGAATCCCACCCCTGGCTCATCCAACCCCATGCAAAATAAAAAGAAAATGAACGTTTCCATTTGTGTGTTCAGTGCACATTGTGTGCATATGGCTGTTTATGTATACATTTATAACTCTTATGGTGTGTTGGGCATAGAGCCCTAATGCTATGAAGATGTTGTTCCTTCTCTTTTTATGTATTAATGACCTCTAGATAGGACACTGGAAGAATAACACAGTGGCATTTTGGCAATAGCGGTAAAAATGTGATTGTAAATAGCTGTGTCACACCTCTGCATGTGCATGTTTATGTGTGGGGGGTGAAGGGGAAAGGAAATAACACTTGGTTTTCTTGAACCCAAAAGGCTATCAGGTGGGATGAAGGGAAAAAAAGTACCATAATTTAGATAAACAAAGGAAAACATTTTTTTTAAACAACAACAATAGGGATTATGAAACTCACTAGAAGGATTACGATCCTACTCATTAATAGAATTGTCTGCATTCCTTCCCTAGCATAGTTTAGTTATAACAAATATTGACAAGGATCTGCTTATGTTTAGGAACTGAGAAGTGCAGCAAAGCAAGGACAAAGCCAGACAAAAACAGATTGTTCCCAATATTTTAATATTCCAACAACAACAACATTATTCCAATTTTACACAAAGTTATCTAGAACCAGAAAAAGGCAGGTGCTGCTCTTGAAATGAACTGACACTGAAGGAAGATCTGGATCCCATCTGACAGGAAGTGCATGAATCAAGAATTTAACTTCTGTTGTCTTGTACCTAGTAGCAGACAGTATCTCCTTAATTCATATGCATTTATTTCACAAGTATATTTCTAAACTTTATGAATGCCGCTATATGCTATTACAAGTTTATCAATAGGCTGCCCAGTGTTTCCCTCATGGCACATTCATCATCAATTTTAGCTTGCCAGTTAATAGGGGTCTGCTTGAATAACTTCTTTATATAAAGCAGCTGGCAGAGTTCTGCATATTTTGGAAATTTAATATATTCTTGAATAGAACAAAAGTCATTTCTTTGTTCTATGCTAATGGAGAATAGCCAGTGTTAGGGATAACATTGTTTACCCTAACTGGTTTAGGTAAATAATAATATGTTATCATGGTTTATAAGTTAAAGTGTCTGCAACTTTAACTATGGGAAAGTAATTAAGGGAGTGGTTGTGAAAGCACTTTAAAAGAAGCAAGACTGCAGCTTGCTCTCTCTCTGGCTTTGATGATCCCTGATTACTGCTTGGAATCAAGACTGCATTGCTCGAACGGGAGAGATAAACAAAGGACTGATTTGTAAGTGAACTGACATAGGATATTCTACATGGACTTTGCTAACTGAATATCCCTGAATGGACTGACTAAATGATACATGACTATTGGACTGTTATTTTGACTATGCTATGAACTCATAATGGAATAAACTATATTTTTGATAGCACAAGCGTATCTGTTATTTTTACTGTATGTTAATAAACATACAAACTTAGCTCACTCATTTATCTGTGTGCCTATCTGACTAACGCTGCACATTCTGTTTAGCTTGTCTCCCTAACCCTGGTTGGGGAAACCAGGCTTAACAGCCAGAATGCAGTGAAGCTGCAAATGCAGAATGAGAATATCTGACTCTAAGAGTTGTGCAAATGGCTAAAATAGTACTGTCAACTTTATTGCCCATTTAGTGAAATACTACCCAAGATCAGCATTTTTCAACAAGTGCTTTTACTACATAGAAAAACATCTAGTAATCTATGTTTCTAGAATCACAACTGCTTTCTATTTATCTCTCCCTTGATTATTTAACTTTAATATAGATTGTCCAAGAACATATTTTAAAGGTTATAAAAATGTAAATTTATTTTAAAGCTGTTGCTATTTGACAAATACATTTCTCTAATGCAGCCTTTAAACTGCAAGCACCTCTGATGTGAGCTCACTTTTCAGTTAAATTATTACAATTTGTATATAATTTTTAGTACAGTATTTTTTCCTCCATTATTTTTTGTATGGAACTTCAACCATGAAGGTTGGACATTAGCAGATTTTGTTTGATGCTGCTGTTTATCGACAATAAACCCCAGTGGGAGTAGATTACTTGAAAGCCATTTTCAGAAGAATTTGTTATAGAATTTTTAAAATAACCTTATATATTGAAAAAGCTGTATCAAATGAGATAATGGATAAATGAGTATAGGGAAACAGCAATGGCAATCATACTGGAGATATCTTTTGAAATAATCCAATTATAGTATAGATTTTACTTAGCTTTGGCCAAATGACAAAGTTGCTAAAACTAATGATGATACTGAAAGTAGTTGTATTTTTTAAAAAACCACTTGAAGATGGTTGAATTCAAGACATGCAGATAGTACTGAATAGTTTACCTTTGCAAGTGACCAAGAAAAAATGCTGCTCAAAGTTTTATCTACAGTATGCTTAATTAATTGTTGCATTCAAAGAGTCCTCCCCCAATCCTACTTCTTCATAAATAAGACTGTTGAAATCAGATTCTCAGGGACTTCCAGTTTTGCGTGGCTTCGGCTGCAGCAGAAATTTGCTTGTCTGCAAGTCCTGCTGTGCTTGCTGCCAAGGTGCCCCCGATCCAAATGGGTCTGGGGGATATGGCTGCCCTGTAGAGGCAGCCGAAGAGAGAGGGGATCCAGACAGGGGTTTGGGGGTATCACAGACCCCCTCCCCAGCCGGAAAAACCCCTTTTTTCCAAGGTGGTGGAGCAGCGGTCAATGATGGCCGTCACAAAGAACCTGCAGCCGGGTAAGATTTGTGCTGGAGGTTGCAGGAGGAAGTGATAATTTGGCTGAGCCGAGACAATAACAACTCTTAATTACCCTGGAAACTGAACTGTTTGAATTGCCTGAGGATACATTGTTTCACAAAGAAGCCTGGAAAGCTGCAGTTAAAGCTGTTAAAGGGAAAAATTTTTTTTTCTTAACTCTCCCTCCCCATAGAAATAGCAGATGGAGATCTGGAAAATCTACTTGGGCACGGAAGGTAACTCAATTTGAAATTTAAAGTCGAGGGATAAAGGATTTCTGGATATTGGATTTTAAAAAAAAACCAACAACTTAAAATTGATTTGATTTGCTTTGTGACTTTGAGATCTTTGTGAAATTTTGTTTTTTTAAAAAAGGGACTAAAGACATTAAGGTTGCGTTAAAAAAGAAAGAAAGAAAAAATGGCATTATCTTTTGAAGGACTACAAATGGAATTTCAAAAATTGAAAAACGAAGATAAAGGCTCATTTGGATCTATCTTTCACTTTTGGAAATGGCAATTTCTACTTACCATGAAATATTACAGGAAGACTGGGATGAAGGAGAAGAAGCCATCTTTAATGGACAAACACACTTAGTGGAGGAAGAAAAGCGGAAGGGGGGCAAGGAAAAGATGAACTTAGAACTTAAAAAAGCAACCAAGAAAAAGAAAAAGGAGATGAAAAAGCGATATGATGTCAGAAAGCAACAGAAAAGAGAAATACAACAGAGAGGGAAGATTAAGAGAGTGAAATTGGAGAGATGGGGGGGGGTGTCAAAAAGTTAGAATGGAGAAGAAAGAAAGGGGGAAAGGAAAGAGAAGTCATAAAGGCTTCAAACAAGATGCAAAAAAATGTTTTTTTTTTCAGAGATAAGGGGTGAGATAATCTTTTTTTAAAAATGATTCTGCAAAAGTACATAAAAATGCATTGTAGACATTAGTATTTGAAGTTGAGTTAGAAAATTAGAATATTATATGATTTAAAAATGTATTAAAGTGAAGTCATGATTTAATTATAGAGTTTAATTTTTTAATTTCATAATAGTATTGTTTAAGAATTAATAATAGAATTTAATTTCTTATGAAACAGAGCTTTTACTATATTATTAATTTAATATTTCTTTTTTACTTGTTTTTAGTTTTATTATTACTTATTAAACTCAATATTATTTGTTTGTTTTACTATTTTGAAATGTAATACTTTGAATGTACGGAGCAGAATCAGCACGGAAAATATGTATTATTTTAAGTGTTATTTAGGGGGAAGATAAAAAATTGTCATACTTCAATCTGGGTTTACAGGAGAAATATTGTATTAGATAGAAAGGATAAGTAGGTGATTGAAAGAAAACAGACCAAAGATGCAAATATAATTATTTAATTGAGATGGAATAAATAAAATAGAATTAAAAGAATGAGTAGGAGAGAGAAAATATATGGAAAATAGAGAATGTTAAATAAGATATGAGATAGTATATTAAGTGAGTATAAATTTTGATTGATGTTTGTATAAAAAGAGTTAACTCGGGGTAAGCCGCCTTCCAAAAAGAAGTTTTATGTATTTATGTTTTGTGTAATGTTTGTTTAAGTCTGACAGGATGTGGAAGAATACTAATGAAAATATATATATTTTTAAGACAGAAGAAATATGATTAAATAGAACGAAAGGGAGCAATAAAGAAAAGTTTTGAAAAGATATGAAGTTGATTAGATAAGATAAATATATATATAGAAGTGTGATAATTTGGAATTATCTTCTTTTTAAATAAGATTTGTTTCTTCTAGAAAAGATATTTTATGTTACTACATCCTATGTTTTGTTTGTGTGTGTTAAAAAAAATTAATAAAGTTTGTTATAAAAAAAAAAGAAATCAGATTCTCAGGTATCTAAGGATATGATGACATTACAGTTCAATTCAATTTAATAAATGTTGAGACAGATGAATTGCTAACAGATTATTCATTGTTTTGCTGTTGATCACTAATTAATTGTACCATATTCATCTAGAGCAATATATCTCAATATTAACAACTTTAAGATGTCTGGAGCTCTTCCCAAAATTGGGAGAAGTTGAATTCCATGTATCTTAAAGTTGCAAACATTGAAAAACAGTGCTCTAGATAACAGCCCTCACCCAACTTTCTAAGCTGCTCTCCATTGCTTTTTTCCTTCACATTTACCTTCACCATCCACCATTTTAGACCACTGTATTTTTACTAGTGACGTAGTGAAAGTGCCATTGGATGGTCTGTGTTCAAGGTAATTTTCTGCCAAAGGGATCCTATTTATTTATTTAGCCTATGGCATGGTGTATATATAGGTGCCCTTACAAAGGTTCTCTGGAGCCTTTGTAATGGACAGAAAAATAAAGGGAGAGAAGAAGCAAAGAGCTAGAAAACAAGTTGAGAAACAGCTAAAAATAAGATATAACTGGAAGCATAAAGAAGTTAATAAAACTCCCCACTGAAAGTAGTTTCTTGTTAGACACCCTTTTAAAAAAACAGAAAAGACTGCTTTCTCTCATTTTGCCTTCATCTAGCCTGTCTTCCTGGACATAAAGGATTAAATTTTACCTGGCAGCACCATTATTGAATCTTTCACATATCTGTTTTTACTTTAAAGCAGCCACAGGAGGCTTTGGATTTGATCAGAGCAGTATATGTGTGCAAGAGATAAACCTGGTGTTTTTTTTGGTGTACCACTGTTTTTTTTTTTTTGGGGGGGGTGTTAGTGCAGTTTATTCTTTTTCTTTTAGATATCACAACTGCAATACAATTTGGGATAATCATGTCACCTGTCCAGCCAATATAAACTGACATCTTAACAGGGCACGTATTCACTTTTCTGCAATTACATATTAATGAATACAATACTTCAGAGTTCTGTTCAGATACTTCAATCTGTTTGGCTTTGCGGACTGGCAGGGGGAGGGAGAGGAGATAGTTCCATGTGTATAATGGTGTGTGCATGAACACACTTGCCAGCTGCTCACACAAGTGGGGATGCATGGGCGTGTGCATGCTTGCCCATCACTTCTGCCGCCCAGTTTCAAAAGGTTGAAAACTTGACAGTGGGCCATGGCCCATGGATTGGGGATCCCTTCAATACTTCTAGTGCAACAAACAACACAATGTTATAACTATGGACAGGTGTGAGGAGTTCAGAACAATAGAGATCTATTTTCCCCACAGCAATAGAAATTAGAGCAGTGCTTCCCAAACATGGATAAATTATCCAAAATTGAGAAAAATGTTTTTTTTTTGGTAACAACACATGAAACATTACCAATCACAACAGCAATGTTATGTTCGGTGCGTGGCGCAAGACGAACAGTGAACTTCAACTCTTTATTTAACATGGTGCAACAGCTCTCAAAATGGCTTCAACAGCCCCCTTTATATAGGCAAGCTCATGGGTATTAAGCCAATGAAAATACAGGAACACTAGCTCTTTTAACCAATGAGAAAGGCTCGTTAATAGCCAATCAGATTCTCCTGAACGGACCAATCCGATATCGCTATTATCGGCCAATCAGAAGTGCAGGGCCAGAACCCTGCACTTTGCTTTAAGGTTTCAACAAGCTTTATTCAAACACTTTTATTAATTCACAACACCCCTTCCCCCCGGCTTCTGTTTAAGGGGTGCGGTAACGTAGTCTTTGAGATAGGCAGGTTGTTTTGATTGTCTATTTGATTTACCCTGTCCTCCCGGTATTTGTCTAGAGTTTTGTTGGGGTAGGACGTTATCTGGTGAAGAGGGTGCCTCTTATTCTGTATCTAAACTTCCATTCCCATTAATGTCCTCGATATCTCTTTGAGGCGAGTTAACCCCTGTCCCCGATCCTTCTTCACAAGTTGAGTCTGATCGGTTGTTTGTTCTGCTTGTGCCTTCCACCATTTCAAAATCAGCCTCCTCGGCGTCTCCTCCCCCCTCAGTTTGGAAATCACTGGAATCGCAGACCCCCGACTGCAGCCTTGAACGCAGCTGATCAATATGGCGCTTCCAAATTCTATCATCGCGACATTTCACTCGGTATGATCTGGGTCCGGTTACTTGGATTACAGTTGCCTCGACCCACAACGGGTCGCCATAAAAGTTTCTCGTGAAAATCAAGTCGCCTACCTGGAAATTTCAGCATTTCCCGCTGGACCCCTGTGGTTTTTCAGGTTGGTACGATGGGTGTAGTCGGTCCAGGTGGGAGCAGAGTTTTCATCCCATCAATAACTCAGCAGGAGTTTTGTTGGTGATGCTGTGTGGAGTGATGTGCTGCAAAAGGAGTATCCAGTTAATTTTGTCTTCGATATCACCATAGTCCATTTTATGTAGAGTTCTTTTGACGAATTGTACCATGCACTCGGCCCTTCCATTAGCTGCAGGGTGCGCCAGTGAAGTTAGCGCATGGCGAATACCTGTACTGTTCAAAAGAAAGTGCGGTAAACTGGGGCCTGTTGTCGGATACCAGAACGTCCGGTAATCCGTGTGTTGCAAATAATCTGTCCAATTTCCAGATGACCAATTCGGTTGTTGTATTTTTCATCTCATGGATTTCGAGCCAGTTCGAGTAGGCATCCACTGTTAATAAAAATGTGTGTCCATTCGTAGGTCCCACAAAGTCCAGATGAATTCGGGACCATGGTCCTCTGGGTGTTTCCCGTGTTGGGGCTGCTTTCAGTGGGGCATTGCTGACTTCCTGGCATTTGGAACAAGTCTTTACCCAGGCTTCGATCTGCTTGTCTATGCCCAGCCACCACGCAAAGCTTTGTGCCAGTGCTTTCATGTGCACGATGCCGGGGTGGCCATCGTGCAAGGTTCTCAGTACCGCTCGCTGTAACCACTCTGGGACAATGACTCTATCGCCCCAAATGATGCAGCCCTCCTGGGAAAACAGTTCCGTCTGTTGACTTTTGAAGGGGGCATAATTGTCAGGGATTTGGTCCAATGGCCATCCATGTTCTACCCAACTGAGGACACGTGCTAAAACGGAATCGCATTTAGTTTCAATCGCGATATCGTGAGCCGTCAGCGGCGGTTTTTGGAGTGTCTCAATCTGCAGTGTTGTGATGGTCAGAACAGGGTCGTCAACGGTTTCTGGAAGCAGCACATGGCTTAATGCATCAGCGTGGGGAATGGCTTTTCCCAGGCGGTGTTGCAACTTATAATTATAGGCAGCCAAGAATTCTGACCAGCGAGTCATTCAGGGAGATAATATATAAGGGGTTGGTTTATCTCCTGCTATTATTCCCAGTAAAGGTTTGTGGTCAGTTAGTATAGTGAAAGCTCACCCATAAATATATTCATGAAATCGTTTAACAGCAGATACAATAGCAAGAGCTTCCTTATCGATTTGACTGTAATTGCGTTCTGCTTTTGACAGCGTTTTTGAAAAGTAGGCAACAGGGGCTTCACTTCCGTTTGGTAAAACATGGCTCAAAATGGCACCCACTCCGAAAGGTGATGCATCACAAGTAACAGTCAAAGGCAAGGTCTCATTATACTGCATCAAGACAGTGTCAGAGGTCAATAAGTTTTTTACTTGTCGAAACGCCTGTTCCTCTCGGTGCCCCCAAACCCAAGTTGCTTTTTTGTCTAGTAAATGATGTAGGAGTTCGGCTACGGTTGCCTTGTGAGGCAGGAAGACATGATAAAAATTGATAAGGCCTAGGAAAGCTTGGAGATCCACCTTATTTCAGGGTCTTGGGGCATTTTTGATTGCCCTCAGTTTGCTATTGGTGGGGTGAATGCCCTGTTTATCTTTTAAATATCCTAAAAATTCTACTCAAGCAGTGCATAGTTGACATTTGTTTTTCTTAACTTTAAGACCCGAGTCTTTAAATCTCTGAAGAACCAACCCCATGTGCTCCCTTAGTATTTCTTGAGTCGGAGCAGCAATTAACACTTCATCAAAATAGGGGACAATGCCTTTTATCCCTTGTAATAGTCTTTCCATCAAACTTTGAAAGATTCCTGGGGCCACGCTTACTCTGAATTGGAGTCGGTTACATTTAAAAGCACCTCGGTGCGTAACAATCATTTGGGCCTCTGCTGTTTTTCTGTCAAAAGGCAGTTGTTGGTATGCCTGGGCTAGATCTAGTTTAGCGAAGACTTTTCCACCCCCCCAGGGAATGGAGAAGGTGTTGCACCACCGGTACTGGGTAAGCGTTTTGCTGCAGGGTGTGATTCAGGGTGGCTCGGTAGTCCCCACAAATTCTTAACGATCCATCCGGATTGATGGGTGTCACGATTGGGGTTTCCCAGGGAGAATGGTCGGTTGGTTCTAACACCCCCTGGGCTATTAATTTATCAAGCTGCTCATCAATCTTTGGTTTAAGGGCGAATGGAACTCGACGAGGCTTAAGGCGGATGGGAGCTATTTTGGGGTTGAGGTTAAATGATATCAGGGTCCCCTTGTACTCGCCTAGTTTGTCTGCAAAGACATCCTGGAATTCTTGGACATTGCTTCCCAGTCATTGCTGCTGGTTCGGTGAATGCTGGCCACTTCAATTCCAAGAGGAGCGAACCATTGGAGGCCTAACAAACTAGGCCGATCCCGGTCGACTACAGTCAAGGGTAGAGATGCAGTACGATTTTTAAAGGAGACACAGACTTGGCTGGATCCAATGACTGGAATTCGATTTCCTTGATAATCTTTGAGTATGATTCTTTGGAATCGGAGGTCTTGTCGCCAGACGGTAGGGATGAGTTGCTTGAGGGTCTTCCAGGAAACCATCGAGAGGGACGATCCTGAATCGACTTCCATCATACAAGGCTGGTTTTCGATGGCCACCTTCACCCGGATCTTCTTGGCGTCCAGTGATGAGGCGTGACCAATCGTAATAGTTTGGTGTGCTTCTTCTCGCTTCGTTGAGTGGTTTAGGGGTCTGTTTCTGTAGGAGTGGTTGTTCCATTGGTGGTTCAAGGGTTCTTGCTTTGCAGGACGGCTTCCTGTAGATTGACGGTAGTTAGCCCCCCTAGGGTTTTGGCTGGGTCCTTGCTTGCTTCTACAGACCTGTCCGATGTGGCCTCTTTTTCCGCACACATGGCAGAGCGCGTCAAGGAATTTGCAGTCTGATCGGGGGTGGTTTGCCCCACAACCAGCACATTGGTACTGCGATTTCTGGCATTGGTCTCGTTCAGACTGGAGCCGGTTGACCTCTTCTTCATCGCTTTCTGATGATGATTCGAGGTCCTTGTGGTGGGCTGTAGTTGCCGGTTCTTCTAAATGAGGTGAAACTTCACTGGCGAGTTGGTGAAGTGGAGTGTGGGTGCGGCGCATTCAAGCAGCCGACTTCCTGGTTGCTTCTGCTGCAGTAGAGTCAGCGATGGCATCTTTAAGGCTAATGTCGCCTTTCATCATCAGCTTATTCTGCGTGCCTGGTGCATCTAATCCCAGAACTATTCTGTCTCTCAGGGCTTCTTCAAGGTCGGTAAACCCGCATAGGCCTCCTAAATTCCAGAGATCCGCTATGAAATCTGCAATGCTTTTGCCCTTCCGCTGATCTCTCTGGTAAAATTCATGCCTTCTCATGAGCGTTGGTACGGTCGGTGCATAGTGGGCCCTTAGCAGGGGTTCGAGGACATCCCAGTCCATGGACTTCACTTCTGCTGGTTTCGCTAGTGCCTTGGCCATCTTGAATACAGTTGGCCCGCAATGAGTTAGGAATACCGCCCGTTTCTTTCCGGTAGTGGCATCCTTCAAATTGTTGGTCTCCAGAAACATCTGGAAGCGATCCATATATGAGTCCCAGTCTTCTTGTGCCAGGTTGAATGGAGCGGGTGGTATGATGCTACCGGACATGGTTCCGCCGTTGGTGTGTTTCAGCCACGTGCTCTGTTATCATTCCATAGTGTTCAGTCAGCTCTGACATCTCCAAATCCCATCCTTGTCGCCAGTGTTATGTTTGGTGCGTGGCGCAAGAAGCGGAGACGAGTCGATGAACAGTGAACTTCAACTGTTTATTTAACATGGTGCAACAGCTCTCAAAACGGCTTCAACAGCCCCCTTTATATAGGCAAGCTCATGGGTATTAAGCCAATGAAAACACAGGAATGCTAGCTCTTTTAACCAATGAGAAAGGCTCGTTAATAGCCAATCAGATTCTCCTGAACGGACCAATCCGATATCGCTATTATCGGGCAATCAGAAGTGCTGGGCCAGAACCCTGCACTTTGCTTTAAGGTTTCAACAAGCTTTATTCAAACACTTTTATTAATTCACAACAAGCAAGATTCAAATTGACTTAAAATGTTTTACCTACTTTGGCTAAAACTGATTTTCTGATAAATGATTTTGTGTAATGAAGGAAAACATTTGAGAAACCCTGCCTTGGAAAGAGGATGGACTGTTATGGTTCAAATCACCCAAGGATATTTCATGGCTAAGGTTCCATTAAAAGCTAGTTTTCCTTGTTCTTGATTCAAATCTTTGCCATTACACCATAAATCCATTACCACTCTAGTAATATAATTACTTCTTATCCATGTTAACACTAAATTATCTGCTCCCGATGTTTTATTGAAATTGGAAACTTTAAATTTTAAATCAAAATTTGGCAAAGGATACTATTCATCCGCCTAAAGTGCAGTCTGGCAATCAAAGTGCTGATTTGTCTAATAGTATTAGACAAATATAGATCCAAGTAGTGGAGAAATATTATTCTCTGGAGTCTATTTTAATATATAAACTCTTTAAAAGGTAGATAAGAAGTTTAGAGGTTAAACTGTATAATGAACTGTTAAGGGAACTAGGTATGTTTAACCTAATGAATCCAAGGCCTTGGATTCATTATTTCTTACAACATAATAGCTGTCTTTCAGCACTTGAGGAGCTGTCATAGAGAAGAGGGGATTTCATTATTCTCTAGGGCACCTGAGGATGGGACAAGAAACAATGGAGGGAAGCTCATTAAAGAGAGATCTACCTGGAACTAAGGAGAAATTTCCTGACAGTAAGAACAATTAATCAATGAAACAGATTGCCTTCTGGAGTTGTGGATGCTCAATCACTGGAGGTTCTCGAAAAAAGATTGGACAACCATTTGTTTGGGTTGGTATAAGATCTTCTGCCTTGGGCAAGGGTTTGGACTAGAACACCTTCAAGATTCTATCCTAACTCTAGTAGTGAAAATCATTGGCCATCCTGATGAATTTTAAGTTTATCTAATTTGGGGGGACAGACACCCAACAGTGACATATCTAGTGGCAAAACACTAACATCTTGGAATTATTACTGTATAGTACAGTAGTGGGTTTAGATTAAAGTATCTGCTTATTAGAATATAATTACACCCACTTTTTATGGTAATATTTTATTTAGGTATATTTTTTCTCTCTAATTCTGCTATAAAAATGATTTATCTGAAATTGAATTATGTTCTAACAGGAAAGAAAAATTTGATGAGGTTGCATAGAATGAGATAGATGTATCTGAGCTGATTCATCAAACACCAGTCAATACCAACAAGCTGAATTAATTTATTCCTTTACATGTATATAGGATTCAGATCACCAAGATGAAAAATAAGTTCAGTTAAAATGGAAAAAGTAATCTTTTTCTTTTCTACCTAGCTTTCTCTCTTATGCATACATACATCATAACAGAAGAGATATTTTGACAAGGTTTCACTATGTTAGCTAAAATCAAATAATTAAAGATCATGGGGTTCATGCTTTAGTCAAAATGAACACAAATCTCTTAAAATAAGCAAGACAGAAGATTTCCCTGAATCAGTAGCATTACATTTGACTCGGAATTATCTATCATTATAGATTTTCCAATTCTGTTACTACTCCATGCCCTTGTGCTTTTTATTTCTTATATTTCTTCAGTGTTTGCCCACTTGTGCGGCTTTGGTGAAGTATTTCAAAAATCTTGGCTTGTGTATGACCAGAATGCTAATTCATGTTTTGGTAGTATTTTATGTAGATTCTGTACAGTTCCACCTCAGCCCATGTTCACATAGTACAGAGTCTATTTTGGATTAAATGGCAATGTTAGTTTATCAAGGCAACAAACTTTCCAGCTATGATGATTGTACAGTACTAGCAGAAGGGAAAAGTGTTATTGAGAACTTGTCTGTGACTACCAATATGCTTAATCTTACACCAGTTTTGTATATGAAGTGTCTATCCTAGTTACTGAAAACACAGTTTTTCCCAATGTAAAGATTTCATTGGATGACTGTTGTTTTTGTCATAATTCAGAGGATCTTCTAGCTCTTCCTTAATATATTCCAGTTTCTTATCTTCTTAACTGGCCTATCATCTCTTGAACATTGCTCCCTTTAAGTTGCTCTGTTATGATGCTAGGTTGACATTTTGTATTTTATATTTATTTATTGTCCATATTTTAATGTTTGAGCTTTCATTTTTGTTTATTGTTTGTTTTTATTCCTTATTCCACCAAAAATCACATTGTTTGAGATAAGTGTCTTTATAAATCTAGTAAACTTGGTACGTAAATAAGTAAATAAATAAATCTCAAGTTCTATATACATTTCCTTTATCTCCTTGCTGATTTCAAGAACAAGCAATTTGTATAAATCAGTGCAAGAACGCTTTTAAATTTCATGGCACTCTGTTATGTCTTGGCAATTCTGAGCCTATAGCTAGATAGGGGATCTCACAAATGAAACTTGTCAATCTTCTAGTCTTTCCCTTATCTCTTAGGAATACAATTCCAAAACAATAAGAATTGAATCAAAGCAGAGCAAGGCACCACAGAACAGCATGGATAAAAGCACATCAATGTAATAATTTAAAATGTTTCTCTTAATAGAAATATTTTTGTTGCCATGCAGCAAAACACTACCCAAAAAATCTCCTATAGCAAAACTATCTATAGTGTGGTAGTTTTTTTTTTTCCTTAGAAACTCACTAGGTGAGACCTCAACCCTTTTTAATTTAACTTACCAATGAAAATAGCTGAGAAGATATCTTTGGATATCTCCCCCTTTTGCTTCATTATCAACTTGTTGAAGGAGAGGCAACATTGGAATGGGAGAAAAGCTAATAATAGGACTGTGCAAAAGCGCTGAAGGGTTGTTTCATTTCCAAGAGGTTCATGCAAACCACACCTATAAAGTTATTTCATGAAGTAATAATATACCTCCATTTCTAAAATTGAAGCAGACAGGTAATTTTATTCTGAAATCTTTTCAAGAAATTCTAATGGATGGACAAATTTCTGCACATGCAAAACCTCACCAAGGCCATAAGATGATGGGCATTATTTATCAAAAGACTGCTCCTTCATTTCAGTGAAAATTGCATGGTCTTCATTTCATGACACATCTGTAAAGGCAAAACCATAGCATTTCAAATACACCCATTACATAAAGGGGCATGGATCTGAGGCTGAAAGAAAATATACAGAGGTGCACCAATGCACCAATTGTATTAGTGAAAACTCCTAATCTTACAGTATTCCAATGTAAAAGTAATCTAGCTTTACTTGCATATTCATTTTAACAAGTCTATTTCTGTAAAATGATCCCTGACTCAGATGAGTTTAAAATGGGATTGGAGAAATTATGGAGGACCTTTCAGGAACAATTACTTTACAAGAATCAATATTGCTTCAAATGGTGGTAGCATGCTTTCAAATACTACTATAGGCAAAGAAGATTGGAAAGTGGTATGGCTGTGAGAATTGCAGAGGAATCTTTTGGCTATTGCAAGAAATGATGTGTTGTATTAAGCTAGTCCAATCCATGATAGCTATTCATATTTAAATAATTACCCACAATTGCATAGGATATTCTTATAGACCAGTGTTCTCAACCTTGGCAACTTTCTGGCAGTTGAAAACCTGTGGACTTCAACTCTCAGAATTCCCCAGCCACCAATTCTTTTGTACACAAATAAAGGAAGTAGAAACTTCAAAGGTAGATATATAATGTAGAGAATGAATAAGCTTTTAAGCAATATGGACAAACAGTGGGACGCAACCTGAATACTAACTCCTTGTTGACTTAAGTGTCATCATGGGAATTGTAACATCTGAGCATGATTCTGTTGGATTCAGTGACTACAAGCCTGTCTGGTAGAATGTTAATCTAATAGAAATTAATAAAATGGCCACTCTTTTCTGGTCTTTCCTTTCATGATAATTTTCCTAGTATGTCTTTCTTAAAAAAAAAAAAGTAGCAACAGGAAGATTCATTTATGGGCAAAGGGCAGAAAGAGGTTGCTTTCATCCAATGACAGAAATAACTTCTGGTAGAAAATGCTGCTGTTACCATGTTTCACTTGAAATGTTTCTCTGCTCTATCCCTCAAGATGGAGCAGTGGCAAAATATTTTTGCAGTTGATACCTGGATATTTTTTATCTGGGCTGCTGTGGAATAAAGCACCATGAATAATTCAAGAACAATATAGAAAATAAACCCTTGATGGACCTCACAGTTAACTATAGCCTGTTTTCACTCAAGTAATGTGACATAGAAGGTTCATTGTTCTGAAAAACTAATGAAAGCTACTTGATGCATTACAAAAGCAATCTTTTTAATTTTTTATTCAAAAATTATCCTGGATTATATGCCCAAGAGACAAGAAGCTTTTCATATTGATGGAGAGCTTTTGTTGTTTGTTTACTTCAAACATAAAGGTTGAATGTAAACACTGGAGAACTTACTATCTCTAGTAAAAACATGCTATCACATACAACTTCATTCCCACAACTGTATAATTTTGCAAAACTGTGCAAAAAGGAACAAACCAAACAAAAATTATGCCATAATAAAAAACAGAATGTTTTGAAGTTCTTTATAGTGCAAAATACACTATCCATTTTATTTGAATATCAACATAGTTTTTTTTTAATTTTGTGAAACTCTTGAATGTTTATTTAGCCTGATTAAGGATAGGTAGGAAAATATTGTAATGCACTTCAGATATTATGTAATTTATTTACTTCTTGCAAATAATGGAAATTGCTTTTGTTTTGATACATCATATTTTTAATCCAATGTAGTTAGTTTGCAAACCTTTTCTTTGTAGAATTCAGGAAACTCTCCTACACTGAATGGTTATTTGACTAACAATTTGTAAGGTAGTAAAAGTTATTACCGAATGGCTAACAAATAAACCCACAAAGTTGATGCATTGATTGGGTTTCAGTAGTCAGGAAATCATTTCCTAGTCAATTTCAGTAGCCAGGAAATCATTAAAATCTAATTGCCTTAAATCCAACATTTCAGACTAGCAGTAACTCAGTTGTTGGCTGCATTCAAACTACCTACATTTGGCTAAACTAATTTAAATGAAAGCAATTTTTCTGAGAGAATTAGCCTAAGTGGGAGAAACTATGAAAGGCTTACTTCAGATATAATTGAGCACTTACCAATAGATAGCGTAAGATGGTTTCTGATCCTTCTACTTTTCTACAAGTCTGTGAATTATGTTACAGAGTAATGAGGAAGTTTTTTTTTAAATTTTTCTTATATGTATCCATGTATTCATAATTATGTTTTTACTTATTCCTATTGTACGCAATTGACAAAAATAAATAAAATAAATAAATAAATAAATAAAATAAATGTAACATCTGTTTCCTTTAAACCTCTTGTCTTTCTGTAAAAGGATTTCATTTGCTAATATTATTATTATATGAATGTTACTAGAAGGTGGTAGAAAAACAGATGGTAATAACCAGAAATAAATATGCAGGATAGGAAATTATGTTACATGGTGGAAGATGCAGGGGGTTAACAGTTAACTAGAAATATCAAGAGGAAGAAAGGCTTAGGAATCCTAAAAGGTTCAGGAAGTAAACATGGGTGTTAAAAGCAGTAAGGAAGCCCATAAAGGTGGCAGCTATATGGATAAGGAATGAAAAGACCAGAAAGTTGTATCTAGGAACATCAGTTAAGCTGAGCCAACAGTTAGGACAATTTTAGCACTACTCATTTGGGCTCAAAGAATATAGAACCTTGAGCATCAGTAAAACCCATACACAGCCTACTATGTCAACCCCAATAATAGCACCAGTGCCAGAGAAACCCAGTTTTAACGGGCATGTGGATGCCAAACAAATGATTGTACCTTATAAAGAGATGGAGAAGAAAAGAAGGAGAAAGCAGCAGCAGCAAACAGGATTTACTTTAAATATACAAAAAAGCTGGGAATAGGTTATAGAACTATGGAATAATTATCTGATCGAGACACACTAAAAAAATCTTAATATATTTTAAAATAAGTACTAATTTATAGATATTGTTTAGTAATGCAGAATTGCAAAATTCTTCCAATTTTGTCAAGACAGGTTTATTTTATATTTGAAAATATAAACATTCATTTATGTGACCAAGAAACTAGCCTGCATATATGTGCTGAGTCATTATCTGAAGAATTTGTGAGAAAATATGTTTCCCAATACTGTGAGATAGATGTTGACAGCTGAGCTCCAGCACAAACTCCATTTCAAGATTATAACATCTTTACAATTATTTTGGAAATATGCAGAGGCACATCTGGAAAAAGAAACCATAACAATTCTGTAAGTAATAGGGGAAAAAACCCAGTTTCACAAATGGTGATCAGATCATAGAGATGATCAGGTAGAAAGAGCTTTAAGAAAACTGCCAACTGCAAGCCCTAAAACTTCAATTACAAGTCAATATCACTTCTCATGTAACTCCATAGGATGGATCAAAGATACTATCATTGCGTTCTTAATCTCTTGGAATGCAAAACTGTCATATTGGTTTCCAGCAAAAAGATAGAGCATCACCAACCTGCCAGATTGTTTATTTGTCAATGTGGTGATTCTTTATGTGTTCAGACATATTTAACCTTATTACAAAACAACATCAAATGCACCAATCAAATCCAATTTTCACTAAACCCTTGTTTACTTTAGAAGCAAACAAAGCTGTTCTAGAGAGAACATTATGTTGCAATAGTATGAAAGACTAGCTGCTTTAAAAAAAACCAATTAAAATATTTAATAAAAGTATTTTCTCAAAGGTTCTGGTTCTGCGTGGCTTCGGTGGCAGCAGGAATTCGTGACTGTCCACGATTCCTGCTGCGCTTGCCGTTGAGGTGCCCCTGATTCAAATGGGTCAGGGGGATATGGCTGCCCTGTAGAGGCAGCTGAAGAGAGAGGGGAGCCGGACAGGGGGTTGGGGGTGTCGCAGACCCTTTCCTCATCTGGAAAAACCGCTTTTTCCTGAGGTGGTGGAGCGGCGGTCAGTAATGGCTGCCACGAAGAAGCCTGCAACCGGGTAAGATTGCACTGGAGGAAGCAGGGAAAGTGAAAGTGCTGGCTGATCCGGGTCAATCAACAAATCTAAACTATTCTGGAATTGAATCATTTGAACTGCTGGAAGATACATTGTATCCCTAAGAAGATCGTAAAATGGCGGAGAAAGCTGTTAAAGGGAAGAAACTTTTTTTTCTTCACTCTTCCACCCCATAGAAACAGCAGATGAAGATTTGAAATTTATTTGGGCACTGAAGGTGAATTATTTTGAAAGTTGAAGCCAAGGGACAAAAGATTCTTGGACATTGGATTTAATAATTTAAGAAATCGGAAAACCCTTATTGGAGGTATGGATTTCTGAACATTTAAAAGAAAATTATTGTTGTAAGTGGGAAGGGAGAGGAAAAAAAATTGGAGCAGAAGTTGAAAAAGGAGGAGATTGCCTAGAACTCTAAAGAAAGATATATTGTAATTGGACCTCTTTGATTAAACAGTAACCCAGAAAGAGAAGTAGAAGAAAGAAAAAAAAGTATTAACTTTGGAATTTTTTTGGAATTATTCTTGATTAAAAATACTTGGGTGGTTGTTTTGGAAAAAGCTTCTCTCTTCATGATGGCATCGCTTGTGGATGAATTAAAAACTGAATATCAAAAATATAAAAAAGAAGAACAAGAAGGAAAAGATACTTTGGGCACTCTATTTCAATTTCTAGAAATGGCGGTATGTGTTATGTATGTAAATAGTTGAATAAAGGCAAGCTTGGGGTAAAGTGCAGGATTCTGGCCCTGCACTTCTGATTGGGTGTTAAGCGGCTAGATCGGATTGGTCGGGTTCTGAGAATCTGATTGGCCCTTAACGAAGGACTCTTATTGGTACTGGACCTAGCGTTTCACAAGCTCCTGTTGGTTATTTCACATTAGCATTGCCTATATAAAGCAGAGTTGTTGTTATACAAGTTAGAAGTCACTATGCAATAAAGAGTTGAAAGTTCACCAACTAAGACTGTCTCCATTCATTTTACCCATGCCTGAATCTATGACACTGGCGACGAGGGTGGGATTTGGAGACATCTGATCTTAAGGAACTTGGAAGAAAAAAACAGAGCACGTGTAAAAAACGGCGCCACCAACGGAAGCCATGTCCGGCGGCATCATACCACCCGCTCCGTATGACCCATCCCAAGAGGATTGGGAATCCTACATGGATCGCTTTCAGATGTTTCTCGAAATGAACAACCTGAAGGACACCACACCAGCCAAGAAGCGGGTGCTGTTCCTGACGTACTGCGGCCCGGCTGTCTTTAAAATGGCTAAAGCCCTCGAGAAGCCTCGAGAAGTGAAAGCAATAAGCTGGGACGACCTCGAACCTCTCCTGAGAGACCATTACGCGCCAACCGTACCCACACTCGTGAGACGCCACGAGTTCTATCAACGAAGCCAATGAAAAGGAGAGAGTGTGGCTGACTTCGTGGCAGACCTCCGGCACTTGGGAGGCCTCTGCGGGTTCGCAGACTTAGATGAAGCATTGAGAGACCGCCTAATTCTGGGATTAGATGCACTAAACGTGCAGAGCAAGATGATGGCGAAGGGCGACAACGGCCTTGTTGACGCCATCGCCGAAGCCACCGCCACTGAGGCAACAAAAAAGTCAGCGGCGAAGTTACGGCGAAGCCGAAACTCCACAAACCCACCGACAGGCGACATCTCACCCAGCTCAGAAGGGCAGTTGGCAACAACGCACTACGAGGACCTCTCTTCATCGTCAGACAGCGACGAAGAAGGGGTCCATCGACTGCGTTCCGACCGGGACCCTCATCCTAAAACCTCACGCCCTTGCGCTGGCTGCGGGGCAAACCATCCCAGGGCAGACTGCAAATTCCGCGACGCACTCTGCCACGAGTGCGGGAAATGAGGCCACATCGGTCGAGTCTGTCGCAGTTTACCGGGACCAAGCCCGGCCTCAAAGGGAACCAACTTTCGCCAATCGGCAGGAAACCGTCCTGTAAGGTGAGACCCAGCAAACCACTTCTACAGATATCGAGCATTGCAGAAAGAAGAGGCTCACCATACTATCACTATAGGTCAGGCCTTGGCCCTGGACGCCAAGAAGATTCGAGTTACAGTAGCCATAGAGAACCAACCCTGCCACATGGAGGTCGATTCGGGATCATCCCTCTCGATGGTGTCGTGGAAGCCATTAAAGCAGCTCATTCCTATCATCCAACGCCAAGACCTTCGAATGCAACGCCTTATCCTTAAAGATTACCAAGGGAATCGGATTCCTGTGGTCGGGTCTTGTCGAGTCCGCGTCTCGTTTAAAAAGCATACAGCATACTTACCTCTAACGATCATCGATAGGGACAGGCCTAGTTTGTTTGTTGGGCCTCCAATGGTTTGTACCACTCGGCATCGAACTAGCCGGTGTGAACCGAGTCGGTGATTGCAAGTGGGAGGAGGATCTTATGTCTGAATTCAGCGATGTCTTCGCAGATCGTCTGGGCGAGTATAAGGGGACCCCAATCTCATTCAGCCTCGACCCTAAGGTCGCCCCAATCCGTTTAAAGCCCCATCGAGTTCCGTTCGCCCTTAAGGCCAAGATAGATGAACAACTTGACAAACTAAATAACAAGGGGTACTGCAACCCATTGATCATTCCCCATGGGAAACTCCTATTGTAACCCCCATTAAACCAGATGGGCCACTCTAAACCACGCCCTCCAACAGAACGCGTATCCAGTGCCGGTGGTGCAGCACCTCCTTCATTCCCTGGGAGGTGGAAAGGTTTTCGCTTAGCTAGATTTAGCTCAAGCCTATCAACAATTGCCCGTGGACGATAAAACAGCCCAAGCTCAAATGATAGTAACGCACAGAGGTGCTTTTAAATGTACCCGATTGCAGTTCGGGGTGAGTGTGGCCAAAGTTTAATGGAACGATTGTTACAGGGAATCAAGGGCGTGCTTCCGTATTTTGATGACATATTGATTGCAGCTCCTAGTAAAAAAATTCTGCAGAATCGTTTAAAATGTGTGCTTAAAAAATTCCAAGAAGCGGGATTGAAAGTAAAAAGGGATAAATGTCATCTGTATACCGACAGTGTTGAATTTCTAGGTTATCGCATTGATAGGCAGGGTATTCACCCAACTGAGAGTAAATTAAGGGCGATTAGAAATGCTCCCAGACCTCGTAACAAAACTGATCTTCAAGCATTTTTAGGCCTTATCAATTTCTACAATGTGTTTTTACCGCATAAGGCGACTGTGGCTGAACCATTACACCGGTTATTAGATAAGAAAGCATTGTGGGTTTGGGGTTTCCGAGAAGAAAAAGCGTTTAGAAATGTAAAAGATTTACTAACATCTGATTCTGTACTTATGCAATATAATGAAACATTACCCTTGGTTATAACTTGTGATGCCTCTCCGTTTGGGGTGGGCGCTATTTTGAACCATGTGCTACCTAATGGAAATGAGGCTCCCTTTGCATACTTTTCGAAGACTCTATCCCAGGCAGAACGTAACTATGGACAAATAGACAAGGAGGCTCTTGCAATTGTGTCAGCCATAAAAAAATTCCATGAGTATGTATATGGAAGGACATTTACAATTGTAACCGACCACAAACCTTTATTGGGGATAATCGCTGGGGACAAACCAACTCCCTATATATTGTCCCCAAGAATGACTCGATGGTCAGAGTTACTAGCTGCTTATAATTATCGATTGTCACATCGACCAGGGAAAGCCATTCCCCATGCCGACGCACTCAGCAGAGCACCGCTACCAGAGACCCTCGACGATCCGGCACCAACAGTATCGGCGTTACAAATCGAAACGCTCAACTCGCCTCCTATGACCGCTTGAGATATCACGAGGGAGACCAGACGAGACCACACCCTAGCACGAGTCCTAGGCTGGGTAGAGCGTGGATGGCCATTGGATCAGATCCCAGATGATTTTGCACCATTTAAAACAAGACAGACTGAACTTTTTTCTCAAAAAGGCTGCGTTATCTGGGGCAATAGAGTCGTCGTCCCAGAATGACTCCAAAAGACGCTGTTACAAATCTTGCACGATGGACATCCCGGGATTGTGCGAATGAAGGCACTCGCACGGAGCTATGCTTGGTGGCCAGGCATGGACCGACACATCGAGCAATGGGTCAAGGCCTGCACCAAGTGCCAACAAACTAGCAATGCACCACCAAAAGCTGCACTGACCGAATGGGAGACGCCACGTGAATCCTGGTCCAGAATCCACCTGGATTTCGCAGGGCCGATCAAAGGACAGACATTGCTGTTGACTGTCGATGCATACTCTAATTGGTTAGAAATTCATCGAATGGCCAATACAACCTCCAAGGCAGTCATTAGAGTCCTCAATAGAATCTTTGCAACTCATGGATTGCCAGACGTCCTGGTGTCTGATAATGGACCACAGTTTACAGCGCTAATGTTTGAACAGTACCTTGCTGACAACGGCATCCGCCATGTGCTCACCTCGCCTGCGCATCCTGCTACCAACGGCCGAGCGGAACGCATGGTACAATTTGTAAAAAAGACTTTACAAAAGCTGGACTATGATAATCTTGACGAAAAAATAAACCGCATTCTACTTCTGCAACACATCACTCCGCACAGCGAAACTGGCAGAACTCCCGCTGAACTTCTCATGCGGCGAAAACTCCGTTCCTGCCTCGACCGACTGCACCCTGCTTACGAGCCAGAAAAACCTCCAGGATCCAGCGGACGCTACCGTACCTTCAAGGTAGGCGACCCCGTTTATGCAAGAAATTTATCGGGCGACCCAGTTTGGATTGAAGCAACGGTAATACGCGAGACTGGGCCCAGATCCAATATTGTCAAGTGTATTGATGAGAGACTATGGAAAAGACATATTGACCAATTACGGTCACGACTTATAACTGCTAGCCAACAACTTCCCAACGACCAAACTGAGGGGGGGGGAAGGAAGAGAAGATGACGATATGCCAGGAAACCTGTTCCAGGAAAGTGATGAATCAAGTGAAACCCAGGAAATGGAGCAGGAAGAAGAATCGTACGCTCCAAGGGAAATCACACCAGAACGAGAAGCTGAGCCACTACAAAACGACTTCCTACCTCAACGGGACTGCATGCAGCCAGTCCAAAGAAAATCTGACAGACCCAAGAGACAACCGTCCTATTTAAAGGACTACATAGTCACAAACTAATTGTGAAGCCAGGGGGAAGGGGTGTTATGTATGTAAATAGTTGAATAAAGGCAAGCTTGGGGTAAAGTGCAGGGTTCTGGCCCCGCACTTCTGATTGGGTGTTAAGCGGCTAGATCGAATTGGTCGGGTTCTGAGAATCTGATTGGCCCTTAACGAAGGACTCTTATTGGTACTGGAGCTAGCGTTTCACAAGTTCCTGTTGGTTATTTCACATTAGCATTGCCTATATAAAGCAGAGTTGTTGTTATACAAGTTAGAAGTCACTATGCAATAAAGAGTTGAAAGTTCACCAACTAAGACTGTCTCCATTCATTCTACCCATGCCTGAATCTATGACAGTATGCACTTATGAAAAGTTGATTATGCAGCAGGAAGACTGGGACAAAGAAGAAGGAGAAGCCATCTTTGATGAACAATGGGTTTTTTGGGGGGAGGAGGAGAAAGAGGAAAAGAAAAAGGGGATTTTAAGGTTTGAAAAAACAATCAAAAAAAAAGAAAAATGTGATGAAAGTTGTACACAAGGTTAGAAAACAACAGAAAGGGGGTAAGCAGAAGAAGAAAAGGGAGGAGGAGAGACAAAGAGGTAAAAAGGGCAAGGAGAAGAATAAGCAAGAGAGAAAGGGGGGATGAGAAGCCTTAATGATGGGAAGCAAGATTCAAAGAAACAAAGCTTATTCAGAGACAATGGGTAAATTTAATTGAAAAAAAAAGGGATTCTGGACGGTACATAAGATTGTGTTTTTATATGTGTATCTAGAGTAAAATGCTTAAGATATAAATGAGTATTAATATATATGATTAGTTTTCTTAATGATATGGATAGTGGTTATATAGGATTTTATTTAGTTATTGTTGTGTTTTTATCCTTCTTATAAAAGTTATTGTGTAACTTTAGAATGTACTAAACAGAATCCCAATATAAATTAAGTGTTATATTAAGTAATTTTAAGTTAGGGCAATGAGTTAAAGGCATCACTCCAATCAATGTACAGGAGAAGTATATTAAAAGTAAAAAGATGAATGGATAGCTGGAAATAGAACAGACAAAGAATGATAAGTATTATGAATTGAATTGAGATAAGATAAATAAAATAAAATTAAGAGAGATAAAAGAGGGAAGAAGCTATATAGAAAATTGAAAATGCTAATAAGATATGGAATGATATATAAAGTGAATATGATTTTTGATTTTTGTCTATGTGAAGAGTTTTAACCCGGGATCAAGCAGCCTTGAGAAAAGATGTTTTAGGTGGTTTTTTTATGTTTTATGTTTTGTGTGTTTGTGTATTGTTTATGAAAGGCAATAAAATATTAATTAGCAAGAAATATAATTTGGATAATTAGAATGAAAAGGAGAAGTTGGGATAAGATATGAAGTTAAACAGATAACGTAAATATCTATATTACAATTTGGAATTATTTTGTATGTTCTATTGGTTTTTTTTTTTTTTTTAGAAAAGAGTTCTTAAGTTGTTATGCCTTGATTGTTTGTGTATTGTTTTTGTAAAACTAATAAAATTTGTGGGAAAAAAAAAAGTATTTTCTTGCACTGCACCAAAAGCTCAAAAACAAACCAGAATGATATTTGGGGGAAAAACATTGTCCTCTAAGAAACATTGAATAATGCTTTTTTAAAAAATAAAATAAAAAGACTACTTTTTGAAATAGAAAAGTTTTTTTTCCTCTTTGGTGTTATAAGCTAGTAAAATAGATGCAGTAAGGCACGGCCCCCCAACCTTTTGGGCACCAGGGAACAGTTCCATGGAGAGAGGTTTTTCTGCAGACTGGAGGAGGTGGATGAGGCTTCTCTTGTTTGTGTGGCCCAGTTGCTGGCATGCCACAGTCCACAGACTGGCGTTGGGGACCCCTGCATAAGGCATCAGGCTAGAAATGAAAGAACATGAACTTTAGTCACATCTTAGTTACAAAGTCAGTTGGGTGACTTTGGGCCAGTCTTTCTCTCTCTCTTTCTCTCAGCCCTCGGAAGCAGGCAATGGCAAACCATTCCTGAAATCTTGCAAAGAAAACTACAGGAACTTTTCCAGACAGTTGCCAGGAGTTAAAACTGTCTCAAAGGGTGTGTGGAAAGAAGCAATATCTGGTTAACCTTGATTGATTTCAAATCTAAGCAAGATCAGATCTAATTGATCCATGGACTTAGTGGTGATTAGATAGTCCAGGGCTTTCACAACAATACTAAAGCACATTTTTTTAACACTGCCAAGAAATCTGCATGGATGCAGACACTGGAAGTGAAGCTTGACTTCAGAGCATCCTCATTTTTAACCTTTTCTTTCCAAGGACATTATTGCCTTACTATAAGTGCATAATTTTTAAAGAAATTGTTTAAGAATATGTCCTAGTCTTAGAAAGGTTGTTCTGGGAGCCTAGAACAAATCCTTGAAATTCAAAGCATAGAAATAATTCCCAAGGCAGGAATAAAAGATAATTTGGAACCTTTATAGCATACAGCAAGCAGAAAGCCTTTTGCATTACAATGATTCAGGTAAATGGACCTGTATATTATGTAAGATGAATAGGAAAAAGTCAATCCACATAATGGATTATAAGTTTAAAAAGAAGATTACTTATCCCCTTATCCATCCTTCAGCAAAATGTACCACTCTAAAGCTTTCCTGAAAGTTCAAGAAATCTTTGGGAGTGAAGGTGTCTGGAATGAGACATGAGGTTATTTAAAGAGAATTGTCAATCTGAAAAACACTGAAGAGAGCAACAAAAAAAAATATCAAAAGAATATGTCTATAGAGTGATTAGACATTTAGTACAGACAGAAAGAATGCTCAATATCTACCTATACACTCTATTTTTTCCTTACACTGTACAGTATTTTCCTTAGTGTTTTTCTCCGCCAAAGGCCATAACACAAAATCTAGGTGTAGAGCCCGTGAGTGCTCAACACTGCGGTTATATTTTCAATTATTCATTTTACTGCCTTGAATAAAAAATATCACTTCATGATCTGAACTTTAAAAGATCCTGAACCACCCTTTTCACGTAATATCCTTTATGTTTATGGTGTTTTTAACCTGTGTTTTTCAAACTTGGCAACTTTGAGAGACTTCAACTCCCCAGACAGCAGTCTTGTTGAGAATATTTTGAATAAATAAGCCTGCTTATTAATGGCTAGTTTTTTCTATTATGTTCCAGGCTCCATTCACTTTCTTAGTGAGATGGATACAATATATACCTTCCTATTTAGGCTCTCAGACACAAAACAGAGGCCATGTGCATCTACATACCGCAATTAGAAATAGGGAGATAAAACATATACTTTATTGGAGTGCTAATACAGAGGAGGGAAGGAATGTTAAAATTGTTCTGCGTGCTATTCCTCTCTTTCTTTCTTTGGGTGTCAGATCTTTTCTTTTGAATGGTAAACTTAAGGGAGATATGGCCTTACTGTAGCTGTTCTTAAATCACTCTGGAGGCATTTTGGACTGAATAGAATTCTCTCTCTCTCTCTCTCTCTCTCTCTCTGTGTGTGTGTGTGTGTGTGTGTGTGTGTGTGTGTGTGTCTATGTGTATTTGTTAGATTTCAAATACTGAACCCTGCTTTTAAGGTTGCCATCTAAAACAGCCTTCCCCCTTTTTCTACAATATTCAATAGCCAACTTGGGGAAAAAAAAATAAAATCTTCAAGACAAGTTTTACAATCTTTCAACTTTGGTAGAATCTTAGTGTATCCGGACTGGTCCCCTATCCAATTATTAACCTCACTTGACCTTGCTTTCCTTTTGAGATCACTTAATGCTAACACTTTGCTGGCCCCTGTTGGGAAAATGGGAGATCCAGGGAAATTTGCGAAGGAAGCTGAGGAAGAGGGGATATTAGAACTTATACTTCTTAGGTGACCAGCTGGAGTGGAAATAATTCAGGCACCTTGATGAAATAGCTGCAGCCTAGGTGACAATTGGAGGTTCAGAGCCAGAGGCATCTATTTTCTGTCTCAGCAGAGGAGTTATGATTATGTAGCTTCACTTATTTTCATCTGATTCTGCAACTTCATGTAATAGATGTCGCCAGGGAAAAGCTGGGGAGAGGAGAAGACAATTGCTTTCTTATGGGAGAGGGCTGATATTATTTTGCATTTTTGAGCCAAACTGTTTGAAAATGGTATTTCTTTCTGTTTTTTTGGGTGCAATTCTCCAATTAAATTGGGGTCAAAAATTCAAATTTGGGAAAAGTGATTTCCTCAGATACATATCCTGATGAATAAAACCAAGAAAGCTGTGCCATGATAGGATGTGAAGAATGAAGGGGAAAAAGTGTACTTTGCCGAAAGGCAATTAGGCAAAAGTGCTGGCACACTTTACAAATATTATATTAGATGTGTACAAAAGAATCTATTTTAAAAATTGGGGGTGGGGGCTGGGGGGGGTGAGAGTAGCGAAGGAAAACATCTTTACCTCATCTTAGCAGGCTGACTTTCTTGGCAGTTGAGGAAAAACCATGTGACTTTCAGGAGAGAAATTACAGCAGTCCTGCATCTCTTCACCCTCTCTGAAATTAAATGGAATCTGGCATGCCATCAATTTTAAAAGTTTCTTATGCTAAGTGCAAACACCCAGAACAGCTTTTTGATAAATTAATAAATCAGAAGGATTCCCTATCTATGTATAGAAATTGTTTGATCCAGAATGTTTCTACAAGGGTTACATTCATATATACACTGCTTAAAAAAAATAAAGGGAACACAAAAATAAGACTTCCTAGATCTGAATGAATGAAATATTCTTATTAAATACTTTGTTCATTACATAGTTGAATGTGCTGACCACAAAATCACACAAAAATTGTCAATGGAAATCAAATTTAGCAACCCATGTAGGTCTGGATTTGGAGTTACACTCAAAATTAAAGTGAAAAAAAAAACACTACAGGCTGATCCAACTTTGATGTAATGTCCTTAAAATAAGTCAAAATGAGGCTCAGTAGTGTGTGTGGTAGTGTGTGTGCCTGTATGACCTCCCTAAAATGCCTGGGCATGCTCCTGATGAGGTGGCGGATGGTCTTCTGAGGGATCTCCTCCCACACCTGGACTAAAGCATCCCCCAACTCCTGGACAGTCTGTGGTGCAACGTGGCATTGGTGGATGGGGCGAGACATAATATCCCAGATGTGCTCAATTGGACTCAGGTCTGGGGAATGGGCGGGCCAGTTCATAGCATCAATGCCTTCATCTTGCAGGAATTGCTGGCACACTCCAGCTACATGAGGTCTAGCATTGTTGTGCATTAGGGGGAACCCAGGGCCAACTCTGCATATGGTCTCACAAGGGGTCTGAGGATCTCATCTCGGTATCTAATGGCAGTCAGGCTGCCTCTGGTGAGCACATGGAGGGCTGTGCGCCCCCCTAAAGTAATACCACCTCACACCATTATTGACCCACTCCCAAACCGGTCATGCTGGAGGAAGTTGCAGGTAGCAGAATGTTCTCCACGGTGTCTCTAGACCCTGTCATGTCTGTCACATGTGCTCAGTGTGAACCTGCTTTCATCTGTGAAGAGCACAGGGTGCCAGTGGCGAATTTGCCAATCTTGGTGTTCTCTGGCAAATGCCAAACTTCCTGCATGGTGTTGGGCTGTAAGCACAATGCCCACCTGTGGACATTGGGCCCTCATACCACCCTCATGGAGTCTGTTTCTGACCGTTTGAGCAGCCACATGCACATTTGTGGCCCGCTGGAGGTCATTTTGTAGGGCTCTGGCAGTGCTCCTCCTCTCCCTCCTTGCACAAAGGTGGACGTAGCAGTCCTGATGCTGGATTGTTACCTTCCACGTCTCCTGATGTACTGGCCTGTCTCCTGGTAGCACTTCCATGCTCTGGACACTACGCTGACAGACACAGCAAACCTTCTTGCCACAGCTCACATTGATGTGCCATCCTTGCCACAGCTCACATTGATGTGTGAGTTGTAGACTCTGTCTCATGCTACCACTAGAGTGAAAGCACCACCAGCGTTCAAAAGTGACCAAGCCATCAGCCAGAAAGCATAGGAACTGAGAAGTAATCTGTGGTCACCACCTGCAGAACCACTCCTTTACTGGGGATGTCTTGCTAACTGCCTATGCTTTCCACCTGTTGTCTATTCCATTTGCACAACAGCTTGTGACATTGATTGTGTTAAGTCCTGGGCATGGGTGCAAATCGGGGTCCCGTAAGTTGCGTTATGGTAGCGGGGACCCACAATGGGTTGCCTGATAAGTTTTTCGCAAACATGAGGTCACCTTCCTGGAATGCTCGACACTTACTGCTGGATCCCGGGGGCTGTTCTGGCGTGTAGTTTGGGTGGAGGCGATCAAGATGTGAGAGAAGTTTCTGGCCCATCAGGAGTTCTGCTAGGGTTTTGTTCATGGTGCTGTTTGGGGTTATGTGTTGAATAAAAAGCATTCGGTTTATTTTGTCGTCAATGTCACCATGGTCCATTTTATGCAGGGTCTGTTTTACAAATTGAACCATTCACTCAGCCCTACCATTGGCTGCAGGGTGAGCTGGTGATGTTAAAGCATGGCGGATGCCCCGATCAGCCAGGTATTGTTCGAATGGCAGGGCAGTGAATTGGGGGCCATTATCTGAGATGAGGACATCAGGAAGTCCGTGGGTAGTGAATAGTTTATTCAGTTTTTTAGTGACTGCGTCTGTGATGGTGCTTTCCATTTTTTGGACTTCAAGTCAGTTTGAACAGGCATCCACCGTTAAGAGGAAAGTGTGTCCTCTTGTGGGTCCCGCAAAATCGATGTGGATATGGAACCATGGACCTCGAGGCATTTCCCACTGAGTTGGGGGAGTCTTTGGAGGAGTGGGGCGAGTCTCCTGGCATTTACTGCATTTTGCTACCCAAGTTTCTATTTGTCTATCTAAACCAGGCCACCATGCGTAATTCCTGGCCAATGCCTTCATCCGCACGATGCCTGGATGTCCCTCGTGCAGCATTTTCAATACCTTACATTGTAGCTTTTCTGGGACTATGACTCTGTCTTCCCATACTATGCAACCCTTCTGGGAGAACAGTTCCATTTGACGATTTTTAAATGGTTTAAACGTGTCATCAGTTTCACTGATCGGCCAACTGCGTTCTACCCAGCTGAGGACTCATGCCAAAATAGGGTCCTTTTTTGTCTCTAAAGCTATGTCTCGAGCGGTTAATGGTGGCGATTTGGGGGTTTCTATTTGTAGTACGGTTACGGTTGGAGCAGGGTCCTTTATAATGTCTGGTAGTGGCGAGCGGCTCAAAGCGTAAGTGTGGGGAATGGTTTTCCCCAGGGGATGTTGCAATCGGTAATCGTAGGCGGCTAAAAATTCTGACCAACGTGTCATTCTTGGTGATAATATATGGGGAGTTTGTTTGTTTCCCGCCAAGATCCCAAGTAACGGCTTGTGGTCTGTAATTATGGTAAAGGGTCTCCCATATACATATTCATGGAAATGTTTAATTGCGGATACAATAGCAAGGGCCTCTTTATCAAGTTGACTATATTTCCTTTCGGTTTTAGACAAAATTCTCGAAAAGAATGCAATGGGTGCCTCATTTCCATTTGGGAGGATGTGGCTTAGGATGGCTCCTACTCCAAATGGTGAGGCATCACAGGTGACCGTCAAAGGGAGAGTTTCGTTGCACTGTATTAATACGGCATTGCAGGTTAAAAAGTCTTTTACTTGTTGGAATGCCCGTTCTTCACGCCGTCCCCAGACCCAGGAAGCCTTTTTGTCAAGAAGTCTATGTAGGGGCTTGGCTACGGTTGCCTTCTGGGGCAAGAAGATATTATAAAAGTTAATGAGTCCCAGGAAGGCTTGGAGGTCTGTCTTATTCCTAGGTCTCAGGGCATTTTTGATTGCAGTTAGTTTTTTTTCGGTGGGGTGAATTCCCTTTCTGTCAAGAAGATATCCCAGGAACTCCACTCTCTCCATACAAAGTTGACACTTGTCCCTTTTTACTTTCAGGCCAGCATCTTTAAATTTCTGAAGAACCTTTCTGAGTCATTGTACTAATAACTCTTTAGTGGGGGCAGCTATTAAGACGTCATCAAAATAAGGCACGATGCCTTTTATGCCTTGTAATAGTCTCTCCATCAAACTTTGGAAAATGCCAGGTGCCACGCTTACTCCGAATTGGAGTCTATTGCACTTGAAGGTGCCTCTATGTGTAACTATTGTCTGGGCTTCTGCAGTTGTCACGTCGACAGGTAGTTGCTGGTATGCCTGAGCTAAGTATATTTTTCTGCCACCGAGGGAGTGAAGAAGGTGTTGAACCACCGGTACTGGGTAAGCGCTCTGTTGAAGAGCATGATTTAGGGTGGCCCGGTAATCCCCACAAATTCTTAACGAACCATCTGGCTTCATGGGAGTTACTATTGGAGTTTCCCAGCGGGCATGGTCAATTGGTTCCAACACGCCCTGGGCTATCAGTTTATCTAGCTGCTCGTCGATCTTCGGCTTGAGGGCAAAAGGCACCCAACGAGGCTTAAGCCGAATGGGAGCTACATCGGGGCTGAGATTAAACAATATAGGGGTCCCCTTGTACTTGCCTAATGTTCCTGTGAACACATCCTGGAATTCCTGGATGAGGGCCTCTTCCCAGTCATCACTTCTGGTTTGGTGTATGCCGGCTAGTTCAATCCCGAGTGAAGCGAACCATTGTAATCCTAACAAACTGGGCCAGTCATGATCGACGACAGTCAGGAGAAGCGTCGCAGTGCAGTCCTTGAAGGATACTTGGATGTGGCTGGAACCGACAACTGGAATTCTGTTTCTGTTTTAGGATGATTCATTGAGTGCTGAGGTACTGGCGGCAGATGGCAGGGATCAGCTGTTTGAGGGTTTTCCAGGATACCACCAATAGGGATGACCCCGAATCGACTTCAATTACGCATGATCGATTCTCAATAGTAATCCTTATGCGGATCTTTCTTGCATTGAACGATGAAGCGTGGCCGATAATAATGGTTTGGTGCGCCTCTTCTCATCTTGTTGAAGAGGCAGGTGCTCAATTTCTGTAGTAGTAGTGGTTGTTCCATTGGTGGTTCAGGCAGTCCCGATTCTCAGGTGGTTTGCCTGTCTCCCGACGGAGGTTGTTCTCCCTTCGGCTGGGACTGGACTCTCGCTTGCTTCTGCAGACCTTTGTGATGTGGCCTCTTTTCCCTCAGGTACGGCAGAGTGCGTCGAGGAATTTACAGTCCGATCGTGGGTGGTTTGCCCCGCAACCAGCACATTGGCGCGGAAGTCTCTGGTTCCTTTGCTCTCGTTCCGAGCGAAGCCGGTTGACCTGCTCTTCCTCACTGTCTGAAGATGACTCGAGGTCTTCGTGGTGGGCGGTAATAGCGAGCGGGCTATTGTTAGCGAGTTGGCGATGCGGTGCGTTCGCTTGGCGCATTCGTGTGGCTGACTTCCTGGTTGCTTCTGTGGCAGTAGTGTCTGCGATGACATCTGCAAGGCTGATGTCTCTTTTCACCATGAGTTTACTCTGTGCCACGGGTGCATCTAATCCCAGAACTATGCGGTATCTCAGGGCTTCCTCGAGGTTTGCAAAACCACAAAGACCTCCTAGATTCCGGAGGTCGGCTACAAAGTCCCCAAAGCTCTCGTTCTTCCACTGGTCCCTCTGGTAAAACTCGTGTCTTCATATCAGTGTAGGTACTGCGGGTGCGTAATAGGCCCGGAGGATCAGCACGAGGTTATCCCAATCCATGGTCTTCACTTCCACCGGTTTGGCAAGTGCTTTAGCTATTTTGAAAATGGTGGGGCCGCAGTGAGTCAGGAACACCGCTCATTTCTTGCCAGGCATAGCATCTTTTAAATTGTTGGTCTCTAGGAACATCTGGAAATGATCTATATATGAGTCCCAGTCTTCAGTTGCTGGGTCAAATGGAGCGGGTGGTATGGCGCCGCTGGTCATTTTGCCATTTGTTGCGTGCGCTCTTCAGTCACGTGCTCTGTTTTGTTCGATGAATACTTAGTCAGCTCTATCGCCTCTGCATCCCACCTTCATCGCCAGTGTTAAGTCCTGAGAACGGGCGCAAGGAACGGAGATGAGACATCGAACGGTGACTTCAACTCTTTATTGTGAAATAAGAACAGAGCAAATACTTGGGCAGCAGCAGCTCTTTTATAGAGCTGGCTGCTGTCAAAACAACCAATGATTTGAGTTTACCGCTCTCACAAGCGTCCAATCAGAGAGGCCCGTTAACAGCCAATCAGACTGGCCAGAAACGACCAATCATGACTCGCTATTTGCGGGCCAATGAGAAGTGCAGAATTACGAGCCTGCTGCAAAGTAAAGCTATTTAGGGTTGTTACTGATGCGTTGGCTTAGTCCATAACAATTTGGCAGGTCTGTAAACCACCCTTATTAGGGTTTTCTATTGGCCTCCATGATGCATGTGGCAGTCAGCCATTTTGGGGATTGAGTTCTTTTGGGTGCCATTTTATTGAAGCCTGAGGATTGGAGTGAGGGTGTCCCAATCTATGGTCTTCACTTCTGCCGGTTTTGCTAGTGCTTTAGCCATTTTGAAAATGGCGGGGCCGCAGTGAGTCAGGAACACCGCTCGTTTCTTGCCAGACATAGCATCTTTTAAATTGTTGGTCTCCAGGAACATCTGGAAGCGGTCTATGTACGAGTCCCAGTGTTCGGTTGCTGGGTCGAATGGAGCGGGTGGTATGGCGCCACTAGTCATCTTGCCATCTGTTTCGTGCGCTCTTCCGCCACGTGCTCCTTCTTTGTCTGATATGTTCTAGTCAGCTTTATCATCTCCGCATCCCATCCTCGTCGCCAGTATTAAGTCCTGGGCATGGGCGCAAGAACGGAGACGAGATATCGGTCTGTGACTTCAACTCTTTATTTAACAATAAGAACGGAGCACCAAACCTGGGCAGCAGTAGCTCTTTTATAGAGCTTGCTGCCATCAAACAACCAATGAACTGAGTCTATCGCTTCTGCAAGTGTCTAATCAGGGGTTTCAGTTAACAGCCAATCAGACTGGCCAAACCTGACCAATCATGACTCGCTATTCACGGGCCAATGAGATTTGCAGGATTACAAGCCTGTTTTAAAGCGAAGCTGTTTCGGTTGTATCGCTGCTATGTTTAATCCATAACAGATTGTCAATCAGTGTTGCTACCTAAGTGGACAGTTTGATTTCACAGAAGTGTGATTGACTTGGAGTTACATTGTGTTGCACATATATACATACACACACACACACACACACACACTAAAGACTGATCTTGTTTTTCTAACAAAAATTGGTCTGATACAGTGTAAAGAATTATAAAACTAGCTGAGGCCTAGCATTCCTTGGGACTATCGTTTTGACTGAATTTGAAGAATTTTATATTTAAAATTGAAGGTTTGATGAAAATAAGCCATATCAGACAGAAGCCATATCACACAGAAATAATTTTAGTGAAAAAAGCCCCCTCTGTCTTTCCAGATTAAAAGTGAAAAAATCAACATTTCCAGATTTGCAGGTGTTTTGATCAGCAACTTGCATTGTCACCAAATGTGTCACTAAGGTGCAGACTCAATGAGTTCTTTTTTTAATTTGCATTTTTTTGCACTCTCTAAGCTTGTCTACAAGACAATATATCGTCACTAAGCCAGTAAATTACTTCACTTTCAATGACACTTCTATAGAAGATGCCTTCTAATTGAATTTAAAAGCAGATGAGGGTTTTGTAATTAGGTTGAATTATATACAAATATAATTCTTTATGAAACTGCTTTATGACAGAAATGTTTGGTACATCTTACAGTGCTTTAATATGTTTCAGTGAATTTTCAAAATTCCTTCTTTGCACTACTTATTTAACCATCTGAGTTGTTACTATTATTATTTATATCTCTTCTTTCCATTCAGATATCCAACAAGGCATATACAGTAATCTTTCCCATTTTATCTCCATTAATCCGGTAGGGTAAATTGGGCTAAAAGAGACTGATCCAGTTATCCAGTAGACTTTTGTGGATTTGATTTGGATTTTCCCAGTGCCAGGTCAACTTCTTGGTCACTACTTCACAAGTTGCCCCAAGCTTGCTTAACTTTAGTCTAGTGGATTGTGTAAACCAAACCCCTATATTTTGTAATTTACTGGTTGAGACTTAGCATTATGTGTGGCTTTGAACAAACCTTTTACTATGAAAACATGACTCAGTATGATATGTAACCCCAGCCTCTTCTCTACTTTTGTACTTATATCAGAGAGCAAAACTAGGAACACTAAGCTGCTACCTGGCTGTTAAACAAGGCTAGTTTGCTGGCCTTTAGTTAGTTAATTTATCATATCAGGTCCAATTCCTTGGGATTGAATGCATATGTGCTCACTATTTTCACCTGTTTTTAGTAATAACCTATCACTCTTTCAAAACATTCCAGTAATCTCTGATCTCCTCAATCCATCTTCCTCATTACAGATAACAGATAAAAGATAATCAGAGTTGGAAGGGACTTTATAGGTCATCTAGTCCAACCCCCCAACCAAGCAGTAGACCCTACACCATTTCTGACAAATGGCAATCCAACCTCTTCTTGAAGGTCTCAAGTGATGGCACTCCCACAACTTCTGAGGGCAAGCTGTTCCATTGGTTGATTGTTCTCACTGTCAGAAAGTTTCTACTTATTTCCAGGTTAAATCTCTCTTTGTTCAGTTTCCATCCATTATTCCTTGTCTGGCCTACAGGTGCTTTAGAAAATAGCTTTGACCCCTTCCTCTCTGTGGCAGCCTCTCAAATATTGGAAGAGGGCTATCATGTCTCCCCTGGTCCTTCTCTTCACTAGACTAGCCAAGTCCAGTTCCTGTAACTGTTCTTCATGTTTTAGTCTCCAATCCCTTAATAATCCTGGTTACTCTTCTCTGTACTTTCTCTAGAGTCTCAACATCTTTTTTATAATGTGGTGACCAAAACTGGATGTAGTACTCTAGGTGTGATCTTACCAAGGCTTTATAGAGTGGTATTAGTACCTCACTTGATCTTGTTTTCCCTTCTTATACATAATCCTTCTTTTCACATACCAGATGCCTGAATTGTACTTGATTGATATTTGAACCCTAATTTACAGGTGGGTAGCACTAGTTCAGAAATTCAGTTCTACAAGGAAGCCAGGATTATCACTTCCAGAGTCCTTGTAGGTCCCTGCTCTAAGTTTATTTCTCCAACATAGGCAAGATGGTACAGTTAATTTGTGTTAGAAAAGTTTGCATAGCTTTCCATTATCTTCTGAAATGGTGCCTCAGAACTCCAGAAACTGGAACTACATAGACAGAAACTGGAATCCTGCCTTTATGTGCACCTCTTCAAAATCTCCAAATGTTATTAAGCAGTTGCCACTGTTTAATGACAAAGAAGGGGGAAATGGCTAAATATACAACTGGAAAATATTAATTATCTGCCATGATTTCTGATTGGTTTATCAAAAGGCTGGCTCTACAACAAAATTGTCAATAAATTGATACTGGGAGGTTTATTTGTTTCAGGTGACTTCATGACTCACTAAAATAATGCAAATGACCAGCTGCCCGCAAGGAGTATAAATCCTTCCATTCCCCACCATCCAGTCAGAGCTGAAGAAGGTTCTTGGGTGAGAAGTGAAACATCTTAAAAACAAAAAAACAAAAAACCAGAAAGTCCAGCTGCCTCTTGAAAAAGCACCTTTGGGACAACCATGACTGGATGACTGAAAATCTCCATAGTCATGTCTCTTTCAGGATCTACACTCTAGTTTTTTCTACCCCAAGATGTCAGTGAGCTATCATTAGATGTCAGTGTTCTGTAATCATGGTCAATGGATGGGTTGATTATCCATTACTATAACCTGAAGTCAAATGAATGGTAGTCACTAGTAATAGAGACAATAAAAGCAAGAATGATTGTCAATAAGAAAAACAGATGTGTTGCCTGAATAATATTTGCTAATGCAGGGATGGGTTTGAAAGTACAACTCAATACAGTAGTGGGAAAAGAACCTGAATCTTTGGAGTTTGCTTATCATATTAGTCATAGATTCAGGCATGGGTAGAATGAATGGAGACAGTCTTAGTTGGTGAACTTTCAACTCTTTATTGCATAGTGACTTCTAACTTGTATAACAACTCTGCTTATATAGGTAATGCTAATGTTAAATAACCAATAGGAGCTTGTGAAATGCTAGCTCCAGTACCAATAAGAGTCCTTCGTTAAGGGCCAATCAGATTCTCAGAACCCGACCAATCCGATCTAGCCGCTTAACACCCAATCAGAAGTGCAGGGCCAGAATCCTGCACTTTACCCCAAGCTTGCCTTTATTCAATTATTTACATACATAACACCCCTTCCCCCTGGCTTCACAATTAGTTTGTGACTATGTAGTCCTTTAAATAGGACGGTTGTCTCTTGGGTCTGTCAGATTTTCTTTGGACTGGCTGCGTGCAGTCCCGTTGAGGTAGGGTGTTGTTTTGTAGTGGCTCGGCTTCTCGTTCTGGTGTGATTTCCTTTGGAGCGTACGATTCTTCTTCTTGCTCCATTTCCTGGGTTTCACTTGATTCATCGCTTTCCTGGAACAGGTTTCCCAGCATATCGTCATCTTCTCTTCCTTCCCCCCCCTCAGTTTGGTCGTTGGGAAGTTGTTGGCTAGCAGTTATAAGTCGTGACCGTAATTGGTCAATATGTCTTTTCCATAGTCTCTCATCAATACATTTTACAATATAGGATCTGGGCCCAGTCTCGCGTATTATCGTTGCTTCAATCCAAACTGGGTCGCCCGATAAATTTCTTGCATAAACGGGGTCGCCTACCTTGAAGGTACGGTAGCGTCCGCTGGATCCTGGAGGCTTCTCTGGCTCGTAAGCAGGGTGCAGTCGGTCGAGGCAGGAACGGAGTTTTCGCCCCATGAGAAGTTCAGCGGGAGTTCTGCCGGTTTCGCTGTGCGGAGTGATGTGTTGTAGAAGTAGAATGCGGTTTATTTTTTTGTCAAGATTATCATAGTCCAGCTTTTGTAAAGTCTTTTTTACAAATTGTACCATGCGTTCTGCTCGGCCGTTGGTAGCAGGATGCGCAGGCGAGGTGAGCGCATGGCGGATGCCGTTGTCAGCAAGGTACTGTTCAAACATTAGCGCTGTAAACTGTGGTCCGTTATCGGACACTAGGACGTCCGGCAATCCATGAGTTGCAAAGAGTCTATTGAGGACTTTAATTACTGCCTCGGAGGTTGTATTGGCCATCCGATGAATCTACCCAGCCTAGGACTCATGCTAGGGTGTGGTCTCGTCTGGTCTCCCTCGCGATATCTCGAGCGGTCATAGGAGGTGTTTCGATTTGTAACGCCGATACTGTTGGTGCCGGATCGTCGAGGGTCTCTGGTAGCGGTGCTCTGCTGAGTGCGTCGGCATGGGGAATGGCTTTCCCCGGTCGATGTAACAATCGATAATTATAAGCAGCTAGAAACTCTGACCATCGAGTCATTCTTGGGGACAATATATAGGGAGTTGGTTTGTCCCCAGCGATTATCCCCAATAAAGGTTTGTGGTCGGTTACAATTGTAAATGTCCTTCCATATACATACTCATGGAATTTTTTTATGGCTGACACAATTGCAAGAGCCTCCTTGTCTATTTGTCCATAGTTACGTTCTGCCTGGGATAGAGTCTTCGAAAAGTATGCAATGGGAGCCTCATTTCCATTTGGTAGCACATGGCTCAAAATAGCGCCCACCCCAAACGGTGAGGCATCACAAGTTATAACCAAGGGTAATGTTTCATTATATTGCATAAGTACAGAATCAGATGTAAGTAAATCTTTTACATTTCTAAACACTTTTTCTTCTCGGTAACCCCAAACCCATAATGCTTTCTTATCTAATAACCGGTGTAATGGTTCAGCCACAGTTGCCTTGTGCGGTAAAAACTCATTGTAGAAATTGATAAGGCCTAAAAATGCTTGAAGATCAGTTTTGTTACGAGGTCTGGGAGCATTCCTAATTGCCCTTAATTTGCTCTCAGTTGGGTGAATACCCTGACTATCAATGCGATAACCAAGAAATTCAACACTGTCGGTATACAGATGACATTTATCCCTTTTTACTTTCAATCCCGCTTCTTGGAATTTTTTAAGCACACATTTTAAACGATTCTGCAGAATTTTTTTTACTAGGAGCTGCAATCAATACGTCATCAAAATATGGAACCATGCCCTTGATTCCCTGTAACAATCGTTCCATTAAACTTTGGAATATTCCCGGGGCCACACTCACCCCGAACTGCAATCGGGTACATTTAAAAGCACCTCTGTGCGTTACTATCATTTGGGCTTGGGCTGTTTTATCATCCACGGGCAATTGTTGATAGGCTTGAGCTAAATCTAGCTTACCAAAAACCTTTCCACCTCCCAGAGAATGAAGGAGGTGCTGCACCACCGGCACTGGATACGCGTTCTGTTGGAGGGCGTGGTTTAGAGTGGCCCGGTAGTCCCCACACATTCGGATTGACCCATCTGGTTTAATGGGGGTTACAATAGGAGTTTCCCATGGGGAATGATCAATGGGTTGCAGTACCCCTTGTTTAATTAGTTTGTCAAGTTGTTCATCTATCTTGGCCTTAAGGGTGAACGGAACTCGATGAGGCTTTAAACGGATCGGGGCAACCTTAGGGTCGAGGCTGAATGAAATTGGGGTCCCCTTATACTCACCCAGACGATCTGCAAAGACATCGCTGAATTCAGACATAAGATCCTCCTCCCACTCGCAATTACCGACTCGGTTCACGCCGGCTAGCTCGATGCCGAGTGGCGCAAACCATTGGAGGCCCAACAAACCAGGCCTGTCCCTATCGATGATCGTTAGAGGTAAATATGCCGTATGCTTTTTGAACGAGACGCGGACTCGACAAGATCCGACCACAGGGATCCGATTCCCTTGGTAATCTTTAAGGATAAGGCGTTGCATTCGAAGTTCTTGGTGTTGGATGGTAGGAATGAGCTGCTTTAATGTCTTCCATGACACCATCGAGAGGGACGATCCTGAATCGACCTCCATGTGGCAGGGTTGGTTCTCTATGGCTACTGTAACTCGAATCTTCTTAGCGTCCAGGGCCGAGGCGTGACCTATAGTGATAGTATGGTGAGCCTCTTCTTTCTGCAACGCTCGATATCTGTAGGAGTGGTTTGCTGGGTCTCGCCTTACAGGACGGTTTCCTGCCGATTGGCGAAAGTTGGTTCCCTTTGACGCCGGGCTTGGTCCCGGTAGACTGCAACAGACTCGACCGATGTGGCCTCGTTTCCCGCACTCGTGGCAGAGTGCGTCGCGGAATTTGCAGTCTGCCCTGGGATGGTTTGCCCCACAGCCAGCGCAGGGGCGTGAGGTTTTGGGACGAGGGTCCCAGTCGGAATGCAGTCGATGGACCCCTTCTTCGTCGCTGTCTGACGACGAAGAGAGGTCCTCGTAGTGTGTTGTTGCCAACTGCCCTTCTGAGCTGGGTGAGATGTTGCCTGGTGGGTTTGTGGAGTTTCGGCTTCGCCGTAGCTGCGCCGCTGACTTTTTTGTTGCCTCAGCGGCGGTGGTTTCGGCGATGGCGTCAACAAGGCCAATGTCGTCCTTCGCCATCAGCTTGCTCTGCACGTTTAGTGCATCTAATCCCAGAATTAGGTGGTCTCTCAATGCTTCATCTAAGTCTGCGAACCCGCAGAGGCCTCCCAAGTGCCGGAGGTCTGCCACGAAGTCAGCCACACTCTCTCCTTTTCGTTGGCTTCGTTGATAGAACTCATGGCGTCTCACGAGTGTGGGTACGGTTGGCGCGTAATGGTCTCTCAGGAGAGGTTCAAGATCGTCCCAGCTTATTGCTTTCACTTCTCGCGGCTTCGCGAGGGCTTTAGCCATTTTAAAGACAGCTGGGCCACAGTACGTCAGGAACAGCGCCCACTTCTTGGCTGGTGTGGCGTCCTTCAGGTTGTTCGTTTCGAGGAACATCTGAAAGCGATCCATGCAGGATTCCAATCCTCTTGGGATGGATCGTATGGAGCGGGTGGTACGATGCCGCCGGACATGGCTTCCGTTGGTGGCGCCGTTTTTTACATGTGCTCTGTTTTTTCTTTTCCAAGTTCCTTAAGATCAGATGTCTCCAAATCCCACCCTCGTCACCAGTGTCATAGATTCAGGCATGGGTAGAATGAATGGAGACAGTCTTAGTTGGTGAACTTTCAACTCTTTATTGCATAGTGACTTCTAACTTGTATAACAACAACTCTGCTTATATAAGTAATGCTAATGTTAAATAACCAATAGGAGCTTGTGAAATGCTAGGTCCAGTACCAATAAGAGTCCTTCGTTAAGGGCCAATCAGATTCTCAGAACCCGACCAATCCGATCTAGCCGCTTAACACCCAATCAGAAGTGCAGGGCCAGAACCCTGCACTTTACCCCAAGCTTGCCTTTATTCAATTATTTACATACATAACAATATTATATCTACAGACATTTTAAAATGTGGTTATTCATGTTTTCTAGCCTTTTAGATCAGTTTTCTGACAATATAGGACTCAGCCCCAGAATGTATTTTTCAGTTCCAATATTTATCTTCTAGAAATTATGCTTTTTTATTATCTACCTTAAGGTGCAAGCTGTAGCTGTACGTTATAAAGCTGATAGCAAAGATAAACTTGGGTAGATAACAAAGATAGTCCTAAAATATAAAAGTTGCCCCTGGAAATGTGTAAAATGTCAAAGGAAGATTAAATAAGTCCCTTCTCTTCTAACTTTTAGGCAAGTGTTTAAAATATCTCTATCCTTTCTTTAGAAATATTTTAAAATCCCATACTGTAAAATAACTTTAAAATTAGGTTTCATTTTCTATTATTTTCTAATGACAGAATTTTATTCTGTGATAAAGTACTTCAGTGTTCTTTAAGGCCTGAAATGGAGTTTAATTCCCACTCCTTAAATAAGTAAATAATTTGAATCACTTAGCTGAGCTAGAATCTGAGAAGGAATTTAAACCTAGAAAACTTAATGGATAGCATGATTTTCTTTCTGTCTGTTCCCTATTATGCATATTCAGAAAAATAACATTACTCAATTACAATAAGGTCACAAATACATTAGCTATACAATGTGTAACTTTCCTTTTTTTCCATTTATTCTTCTAGTTGTGCATATCAGACAACTGGGTAAGACAAATAAATGGCATATTTTCTGTGTGCTCTAATCTTTAAGTCAAGAGTGCACTTTATTCCAATTATTTTTTTAAACACCAAATTAGATAATTCTGAAAGTGCAAAAAAGTTTAAAAAGTCAAAATAAAAAGGGAGATTTTTAGATATTTAGAAACTTAGATTGTAAAACAGAGTTGCACAAAATTTTGTCTTAACGTACATTTCAAGACTGATTGGTTAAATATGATGGAAATGTGTTGTAACTATGTATCATTCATGTATTTGCAACTATGTATCATTGCAACTATGTATCATTCATGTGTTTGCAACATTGTATCATTCACGTGTAATCATTAACTTCTGTCTCTTCAGTGACCTTTGCAAGGCACGTACAAGGGACAAATAGCTAGACGGTTGTTAATAAGCTTATCCACATTGTAAATGATCTGTCTGGTATGCAGCTTTGTAAACATGCACATCCTGATGAGATTATCATGTTTGACTTGAGCTTTGATTAAATCATTTTCTTGTAAAAAAGCACAATAAAAGAGCGTGTGCCAAGACATTCGGGGCGCGCTCATCCCGAGGAAACCTCACTTCCTGTCGTTTCTCTCTCCTTCGCTCCCTATCATGAGCCGCCCATCTGATGCGGGATAGCAGATACCGCAGAAATGTATCCAGGATAAGAGAGAGAGGGGGAGGGAGAGAAAGAGATAGAAGATATACTTACTTACTTACATACAAACTGCAACAAATGCCAAATCCTGTCTAAACATCTGGTTGACTATACAACCATAACTATAATAATTGCAAACAAATTGGTAGTACCAATGGTAATAATGGTAATAGGTACCTTGAGTGGAATTCATTGGCATTGATAAATTCATCATTGATCAATTGCAAAACATAGCTTTACTTGGAACAAGTTAATTATGTGACAATACCTTTAACACCTTAAAATAAGAACATCTACCTATCCAAGTTCTTTGGCAATTATCAATAAGTGGATAAAAATATCAAATCCAATCTAAATATCTGATTATGTGTTGAACCATAACAATAAATTGTCTGTTGTCTGATTTTCAAAGAGTCCATACAGCTCACAACAGTCAAGCAAAGCAATTACAACAGAATCAGTGATGTAGGAGAAGGGATGGCAGAACTTGGGGGTAGAGTGAAAAGAGAGATAAGCCTAGAATCCCTATATCCCTGCAAGACAACTAAACCCAACCCCTTGAGTGCTATTGACCTTTATCTAACTCTAAGCAAGTGTTGACTATGGTTGAGATAGGCTTTTAGCAGTAAACCAATTTAATTGAACCTTCATGTATGCACTTAGACATACAAGTATGCATCTGATAATAAATAATAATACATGTATGCATCTGATAATAAAGCTAAGATGTTAAAAATGTAAGCATAATTGAATGAAGTGAAAACTCTCCCTCTGTCTCTTAAAGGCCTGGCTGAAAGCCAGGACTTTGAAATTTTTCTGAATAACAGCCAAGTGTATTTTGGGAGATACCCTTATTCCAGGGGGGCAGATGCTATTGCCCAACCAATGTTAATGATTCCCAGATCTGGGTTGCCCAAATACCCACAGAAAGTCTGGATAGCATTGAGTCAGAGATAGTTTGTACCATGTGTTTCATTATTCTAACTTATTAGTTGTTAAGGATCTGTGTATTGTAGCTTCAAATATTTACCTTCCTTTTTGCTATTGTAAGGTAACCTGAATGGATTAAATTACTTTTTATGTCTGGATAATGAATACCACAATATCATCTTATTTAAATATGTGTTACCACAGCCCTATTCAAGTGTTATGAAACCTGTCCTTTCACATGAAATTTCTGGATTCCCCAATTAATGTTGTTTTGATGAGACTGATTTTCCTGAAGGCATCTCTGTATTCAATGTGAATGTCTGTGGGAAGAAACTACAGTCATTGTATATGAGCCATGACCCTGATAATATAATATCTTGCTTCCAAGGAAGCTACTACACTTAGAACAATAAGTACATACAATTTTTTTTTTCCTGCAGAGAGAAATGCTGGAAGAAGTCACAGAATTGGGATGATATCACTTGAAGAATATATTTTCTAAAATGCTATTATTGTTTGGGTTCAATAACACATGAGCAGAGCTTTTGTCTAGCTCCATGTATACGTATTGTATGCAGCAACAAATTGTACATTAGGATCTTTTTTAAAAGACAGACATTATGGCACAATTTGCTCAAAATTGATATCCTATTTGTTATGTCCTGAATTTGCATACTCGAAATCCCCGCGCCTTGATTGGCTAAGGCGCGGGGATTTCTGATTGGCCAGGCGAGCTGCGCTGATTGGCCCGATTGAAGTCTCCCGCGATTGGTTCAAACCAGGAGCGGGAGACTTGAATTGCTGCCATTGGCTGCAGCCGCCGCAGCGAAAAGTATAAAAGCCGCGGGCTTTTTACTTTTCGCCGGTTCGGTTCCCCATTGTAAATAAAGAGCTTTGAATGAAAGTCACCGACTCTGAGCATCTTTTTGCGGACACGACACTGGCGACGAGGATGGGATCTCGCCCCTGAACCGAACCCCGTGTCCACCAAAGAACCAGCTCCAGCGCAGAGATGGCGAAGATTGCACTGCCCGCCCCCTTCAACCCCGCCGCCGAAGACTGGGAATCGTACTCGGATCGGTTCCGTATGTACCTGGAATGCGTCGGAATGAAGGACGCCCCGGGCCCGCTAAAACGCGCCGTCTTCCTTACTCACTGCGGACCAGAGGTCTTCCAGATGGCCAAAGCACTGGCCAAGCCGGCAGACGCAACCGCCATGGACTGGGACGTCCTCGAACCTATACTGCGGCGCCATTACGCCCCCGAAGTCCCCATCCTGATACGGCGCAACGAGTTCTACCGCCGCAATCAGAAACCAGACGAAAAATTGAGCGACTTCGTCGCAGAGCTACAGCGCCTAGGAGGACTCTGCGAGTTTGAAGGTCTGAACAGTCTCATAAGAGACCGCTTCGTACTCGGTTTATGGGATCCTACACTCCAGAGCCGACTTATGGCCAAGGGCGACATCAGCCTAGCCGATGCCCTTACCGCAGCCGCAGCCACGGAAGCAACCTGCACGTCAGCTGACAGCATGCAAAGATCTGACGCGAAGGGCGGAAACAACAACCCGGCAAGGTCGGCCGACACAAGAAACGAAGCAACCGCACACTACGGAGAATACCAGTCAACCTCCAGCACGTCGGAAGACGAGGAGGACATACATCGCGTGCAGACGGGATGCGGCGACCAACGAAGTCGAAAAGGTCGTAGGTCGAGGACCAACTGCGCCGGGTGCGGCGGCAACCACCCCAGGTCAGAATGCCGATTCCTTGACTCTATCTGTAGGCATTGTGAACGACGGGGTCACATCGCCCGAGTTTGCCGCCAAAAGAAGACCCGCAGCCCGCCCAAATGGGAACAACATGACAGAAGGAGAGAAAGTTCCCCACCCAGAGCCAGAGAGCGCCAACCAGACGGTAGATGGGACCGTGCTCAACGATCTTCAAGAGGCGGCGACGGTCGACGAAAGGAAGAGACCCACCAGACGGTGACCATCGGCCACGCCATCTCCGACGGCGCCAGAAAGGTACACGTAGAAGTCCATATTGAAGGCCAGCCATGCAAAATGGAAGTGGACTCCGGGTCCTACCTTTCCATGATTGCATGGCGCGAGATCAAAAGACTAGTGCCCACACTACAAAAAAGAAACGTGCCTGCCCAAAAGATCATCATAAAAGACTACCAAGGGAATCGCGTCCCGGTGGTAGGCACCAAGAACTTTAATATAACTTACAAAGGCCACACCGAACAACTGCCACTCACTATCGTCGATCGCAACCGCCCAAGCCTACTGGGCTTACAATGGTTCGCCCCGCTTGACATCGCGCTGACAGGAGTCAACCACGTCACCATCGAAGCTTGGGAACAGCGGCTAGCCCAGGAGTTCCAGGAGGTCTTCGATGGAGGCTTGGGCAAGTACCAGGGGCCCCTTATCTCGTTTGACCTAGACCCAAGGGTTCCCCCTAAGCGGCTTAAACCTAGAAGGGTACCATTCGCCCTAAAGCCTAAAATTGACGAGCAGATCGACAAGCTCGTCAAACAAGGGGTATTGCAACCGATAGACCATGCCAGATGGGAGACCCCTATAGTGACCCCAGTAAAGCCAGACGGGTCCGTGAGAATTTGCGGGGACTATAAGGCCACCCTAAATGGCGCGTTGCAACAAAGCGCCTACCCAGTCCCAATAGTGCAACATTTACTGCACTCACTGGGAGGGGGCAAAGTCTTTGCCAAGCTCGACCTCGCCCAGGCATATCAGCAGCTACCTGTGGACGAGAAAACGGCGGAAGCCCAAACAATCGTGATTCATCGGGGGGCCTTCAAGTGTAACCGACTCCAATTTGGAGTCAGCGTGGCACCAGGCATCTTTCAGAGCCTGATGGAACGTTTGTTACAAGGCATCAAGGGGGTGGTGCCCTATTTCGATGACGTATTAGTGGCGGCGCCAAACGAAGCCGAATTGGAAAACCGACTCAGACAAGTCTTAACAAAATTTAAAGAAACAGGACTTAAAGTCAAATGAGAAAAATGCCAACTATGTACAAAGCAAGTAGAGTTTTTGGGCTATCTTCTAGACCGGCATGGCATTCACCCTACGACTAAAAAAGTGAAAGCCATCAAGGAAGCCCCCACCCCAAAGTCTAAAACGGAACTACAAGCGTTCCTAGGCTTGTTGAATTTTTATAATGTTTTCCTACCCCAAAAGGCAACGGCGGCGGAACCTTTACATAGACTCCTGGACAAGACGGCAGCCTGGACTTGGGGGAGACGAGAGCAAGCCGCCTTTCAAAAAACCAAAGACCTCCTCACCTCCAACGCCGTCCTGATGCAATTCTGCGAAACCTTGCCCTTAGCTGTCACTTGCGATGCATCACCTTTCGGCGTCGGCGCTGTCCTCAGCCACACCCTCCCCGACCAGAGAGAAGCACCCATCGCTTTTTTCTCCAGGACTCTGACTAAACCGGAACGGAACTATAGCCAGCTGGACAAAGAAGCTTTGGCTATAGTTGCCGCCGTTAAGCGTTTCCACGAATACCTGTACGGCCGCCCGTTCACCATTGTGACAGATCATAAGCCATTGCTGGGCATCCTCGCTGGAAACCGGGCCACGCCGAACATCTTGTCACCCCGGATGACAAGATGGTCCGAATTCCTGGCAGCCTACACTTACAAACTGCTACACAAGCCAGGTAAGAAAATTTCGCACGCGGACGCTTTAAGCCGCTCGCCTTTACCTGACTCTGAACCTGACCCAGCACCAACAACAAACACCCTAAATATCGAGAGCTTACCTATTACCGCATCAGACATTGCCAGAGAAACCGTTAAGGATAGGCGTCTGGCGCGAATCTTACACTGGTTAGAAAAAGGTTGGCCGGAAAAAGACAATGACGAGACTTTTAAAACATTCCGACAGCGCCAGACTGAACTCTCACTACTGAGAGGATGTATTTTGTGGGGTGACAGGGTGGTCATTCCGGACAGATTGCAAGAGAGGGTCTTAGAGATGCTACATGAGGGTCATCCTGGCATCGTCAGGACTAAAGCCCTGGCCAGGAGTTATGCTTGGTGGCCAGGGATGGACAAGCAGATTGAGGCATGGGTCGCCAAATGCCACCGATGCCAGGAGACCAGATCCAGCCCACCCGCAGCACCTATCCGGGACTGGGAGACACCACGGGGGCCCTGGTCCAGAATCCATTTAGACTTTGCTGGTCCCACAAATGGGCATACTTTTCTAATCACAGTTGACGCGTACTCCAATTGGTTGGAAGTATGCGACATGAAATCCACTACCACAGAGGCCGTCGTAAAAGAACTGTGTAAACTATTTTCCACGCACGGCCTCCCAGACGTCGTCGTCTCAGACAACGGGCGCCAATTCACTTCCATCGATTTCGAAAGGTTCCTGGCGGAGAGGGGTATCCGCCACGCATTAACAGCACCGGCGCATCCGGCGGCGAATGGCAGGGCGGAACGGATGGTTCAATTTACGAAAAAGACCCTCCGGAAAATGGACCACGGGGAGATCAGCGACAAAATCAACAGACTCCTCTTCATACAGCACATCACTCCCAATACCACAACTAACAAGAGCCCTGCAGAACTTCTAATGGGCAGAAAGCTGAGGTGCCCACTCGACAGGTTGCACCCGACCTATAACCCAGAGCGACCCCCAGACTCCAGTTCCAGGTACCGGACATTTGGCCCAGGTGACTTAGTCTACGCAAAGAATATGACGGGGGACCCCCTATGGATCCCAGCCGTCATAACTCAGGTCACTGGTCCGCGGTCGTACCGGCTCCAAACCATCGATGGGCGAGCCTGGAAGCGACACATCGACCAGCTCAGGTCACGAACAGCGACTGACCTCAACCCCCAAGACACGAACCAAGGGGGGAGGGAATACCCGGAAAGACAATCGCAGGAAAAAATAAACCAAAAATACTCACCAGAACACAGCCATCGCGAGTCCCCTCCGGAGAAGAACCACCTGGCCAGCTCTACCGACTCGGAGAAGCCAAGCGGGAGCGGCGGAATCCGTAGCTCAACCGACCCGGTAGGCCCAGGCGGGAGCCACGGTGAAAGAACCGGCCCGATCATCCAGCTGGTTCGCACAGAGGCAGGAGCAGCCAAAAAGATGACCGCTCCGGCCGAGTTACAGCTTGCAAGTGAGTTGCGCAGGTCAACTAGGACTCGACGGAGCCCCGCCTACCTGCGTGACTACACCACGTGATGGACCATACCAAGAGGGGAGGGGTGTTATGTCCTGAATTTGCATACTCGAAATCCCCGCGCTTTGATTGGCTAAGGCGCAGGGATTTCTGATTGGCCAGGCGAGCCGCGCTGATTGGCCCGATTGAAGTCTCCCGCGATTGGTTCAAACCAGGAGCGGGAGACTTGAATCGCTGCCATTGGCCGCGGCCGCCGCAGCGAAAAGTATAAAAGCCGCGGGCTTTTTACTTTTCGCCGGTTCGGTTCCCCATTGTAAATAAAGAGCTTTGAATGAAAGTCACCGACTCTGAGCATCTTTTTGCGGACACGACACTATTTAGTCAGTCCCAGGACCTAGAATCCCAAAGCAGGTGACTTCAGGTTAAGCAAGACAACTATAAATTTGTCTCCTGTAGTCTTCTTTCTGAAAAGAGAATAGGGGTGCTTTGTTTTGTATTTATACTCGACCTTAGCATCTGAATCAGAGAGGGAAACTTTATGTATAGCACCCTTTTGTATTCATAGGCTTAATTTATCCAGAAACACACAAATGCTTATGTGAATGGTTCCCAGCGGGACTGGAAATTTGTTGTCTATAATCATGAATTTTCAAATGAAAGGTAGTGATTGAAATCAGTAGGGAATTAGACAAACATTTAGATTTGGAGAAGGTGCTAGATTAATAGCAGGAAGAAGAGTGGGACAAAAAATATAAATCACGAAATTGTATCTTTCAAAAATCAACAGCATGAGCACTGAGATATGAAGATTTGGTTCCTACTTCTCCTATGCTTTCTGTTCAAGGACATGTGAATCCTACATGTATTGTTTGCTAATTCTTCTCTGAGCTTTCAGTACATTTTCAGATTAGTATCAAATGTATTCCTGAAGTGTTATCTTCTGTTTCAGTGGGATTAGAAGACTACTACTAAGCACTTTATTAATTTTGTCTCTCTTAATCACCTTAATTTGAAAACTAAACAGAAACTAAAACTTCAGTGAATTCTGGTCCATACATAATAACTCTAATATCTTCCAAAATGTCTCTCACTTGTTTTGCATTGCTTTAACTGAAGCCAGCCTTATGATTTACAATATTTCACAACAATGGCTTTCATGACTGCCTTTATGACCAATGATTCAAGTGGTAAATTTGCATAGAGAACCAAGCATGAGGTCCAAAGTCCTAAAAACAACAAGAATTTGCAATCCCAAAATACATCAAGGACATTTAAAAATTAAAATATTTCAAGAAGTTATCTTGCCAAACATATGATATGCAAGTTGGTCAGCTTAATGAACCTTTGGCAAACAGATGGTCACTGAAGGAAACAACAATTAGTATCAGTTTGAATTGCAAATCTTAAACATCTCAGAGACTTTACAGTGATTTTTCTTTGTGGAAAGCAGAGTGCAGTTCTAACGCTGAATTAATGTTAGATAATGGAAAAAAAATATAGGTTAATTTTGAAATGCCTATGATTTGTCCGATGATGGCTGTAAGAAAGGCCCCTGATGTTATAAGATGTGCAAGGTTTCATATCCTAAAAAACAGATTTTTTAAAATATTAGGCTTGGACATTTTACCAAATAGAGTTGTAAAATTCTTACTTTGCCAGAAAGAAAGAAGCAAAGTCACCTTGCAGTGATTTTTTTTAAGTCTCACAAATACTTTTGTTGATGCATCTTAAACAGCTTGCTTATTTCAGAGTTGTGAAAATTACTCCTTTTCTGAGAAAGACACAAACAGCTTTTATTAATCAGTGAGTACATGATAGAGATCCAAACTGACTTTTAAAAGTGTTCATTAAGAATCATAAAAATACATTACAGAAACTAACTTTGCATTATTTTGAGGACTTTTATTTTCTGATCATTCCAAAATTAGGCTCTTCAGCCAAAACTCAGGACAGGTGTTTGTGCAGCAAAGGCTATTTAAAGTAGTTTAATTATTGCTGGTTCTCTTTTGGGGACATTAACCTTGGGTTTGGTGTATTTGATTACTTTGTGCCTGAGTAAGGACATTTTTCTTTTTACTGATTGGATATTGGTTGCACCAGGACAATGTTCCTTTTGTATATCAAGGAAGCAGAATAGGAGCAAAACAGAGCTATTTTAAAATATATAGTTTCAGTAACAAGAAATTATGGGACCAAGAGTACTAACCATGCTTGGCAAGCATTCAGGGGCATTTTTATAATGAAGGGGGATTTGCAAGACTCTGTTTGGTAAATTAAAGAGATGCAAGTTCTAAAATCTAATCAGAGAATGCCCTGAAAGTTATAAAACATGAGACAATACTAAGTTGGTATAGGCACTTCATCCAAGAGAAGTTGAAGAGACATATCATCATCTTTTTTAATTAATTAATTAATTTGTTTGATTTATCAGTCGCTTACAAGATAATAGTTATAAGTATAAACATAGTTATGAATACATGAAATGGATACATATAAGAAAAATAAAAAGAAACAATAGGACAGGGACGGTAGGCACGTTGGTGTGCTTATGCACACCCCCTACAGACCTCTTAGGAAAGGGATGAGGTCAATAGTAGACAGTCTAAGATTAAAGTTTTGGGGGTTTGGGCAAGAAACCACAGACGCTGGTAGAGTATTCCAGACATTGACCACTCTGTTGCTGAAGTCGTATTTCCTGCAATCAAGTTTAGTGCAGTTAACCTTGAGTTTGTATCTATTGTGTGCTCTTTTATTGTTATGGTTGAAGCTGAAGTATTCATTGACAGGTAGGACATTGCAATGTATGATTTTATATACTATACTTATATCAAACCAAAGGCGGTGTAGTTCTAGATTTTCTTAATGACCCCATAATCCCTTGTGGGATAGAATCTGGGCAACTGAATAGAATAGTGTTAAGCCTGGTTTCCCCAACCAGGGTTAGGGAGACAAGCTAAACAGAATGTGCAGCTTAGTCAGATAGGCACACAGATAAATGAGTGAGCTAAGCTTGTATGTTTATTAACATACAGTAAAAATGACAGATACGCTTGTGCTATCAAATATATAGTTTATTCCATTATGAGTCCATAGCATAGTCAAAATAACAGTCCAATAGTCATGTATCATTTAGTCAGTCCATTCAGGGATATTCAGTTAGCAAAGTCCGTGTAGAAATATCCTATGTCAATTCACTTACAAGTCTGTCCTTTGTTTTCTCTCCCGTTCGAGTAAAACAGTGTTGAGTCCTTGCAATAATCAGGGATCATCAAAGCTAGAGAGAGAGCAAGCTGCAGCCTTGCTTCTTTTAAAGTGCTTTCACAACCACTCCCTTAATTGCTATCCCACAGTTAAAGTTGCATACACTTTAACATACAAACTATGATTACATATTATTATTTACCTAAACCAGTTAGGGTAAAACAATGTTATCCCTAACATTCTCCCCTTTTAGGAAATAATAATACTACTATTTACATCTTTAAATCATATTTGTTACAACTCTCTTTAAACTTAGTTACTCCTTGAGCTTTTGTAAATTGGTCTGCAATGTTTTCTTCCGTCATGCAGTATTCCAATTTAATTAGCCCATTCTTTACAGATTCTCTAACATTTAAGTATCTTAAATCAGTATGCTTTGATCTAGTTTTAACAGCAATAATAGTAGCTAACTTTATAGCTGCTTGGTTGTCCTCGTACACAATAATGGAATCTTTACAGTTACACCCATGTCTAATAATAACTGTTTGTACAAAATCAAGTCAGTGCATAGTAATGACAGACATGAAAATTCCGCTTCCATCGTGGATAAGCTGATATGCTGTTGTCTGATTGACCTCCACCCTATTAGTGTTTTACCAAATAATATAGCCATCCCAGATGTTGATTTTCTAGTGTTTATATCAGTTGCAAAACTTGCATCTGCATAGGCACTAAGACTCAAATCACCCTTTGGTTCTATATACAATGCATGGTTCATTGTTCCTTTAAGATATCTTAAAATTCTCTTTAATGATTGCCAATGACATTGATGTGGATCTGAATTAAAACGAGCCAGTTGATTTATACTATAAGCTATATCTGGCCTAGACCAATTGCTTATATATGATAAGCTTCCAATCAAAGATTGATATCTGGACTTATCAAATTTGGGACTTTGATCATTAGTTTGGCAAACTTCCTGACTCATTGGAGTCTTTGCCGGTTTACAAAGTTCCATTTTAAACGTTTTAATTAATTGGCAAATTTTATCTTCTTGAGATATCTTAAATCCATTTTTTGTTTTGTTAATTGTCAATCCTAGATACTTTTTAATTTCACCTAAATGCTTTAATTTTATCTTTTTGGCTAATAATGATATAATCTCATTAGCTTCATTATTAGTCTTAGTTATCAAAGCAATATCATCTGTAAATAATAACAATAATGACACCGTTCCATTATTTTCTCTTTTAAACACACATGGATCTGTTAAACCAGATTTAAAACCTATATTGTTTAACTCTTTCACAATATATTGGTTCCACTCAAACCCAGATTGTTTCAACCCGTAAAGACTCTTTTTGAGTTTCCAACAATCATTACTGTTTACTTTATTGTCTTTTATACCTACTGGTTTTATTAAATATATAGTGTGCTGCAATGGTGCATGTAGATAAGCAGTTTCTACATCTAAATGGTTAATGACATAGTTTTTCTTAGCTGCCCACACTAATGCTGCTCTTAAAGATGTTGCTTTAAGGCTTGGTGCAAAAACTTCATCATAATCAGATGCAGTTTGACTAAATCCTTGAGCTACTAACCTAGCCTTATGGGTAACAGTCCCATCATTTCCAGTTTTTACTTTAAATATCCATTTGCACCCAATGGATTTTTCTCCTGGAGGTAATTTAGCATCTTCATAAACTTTCATTACCTTTAATGAATTTAGTTCCTTTTCCATTGCCTTTTGCCAATTCTCCTGATCCTTAGCAGGATACATCCTAAGTTCATCTACACTAGTTGGAACTTTAGTTACTTGGCAAACTATACTTGCTTGATACCTATCAGGTGGTCTAGTTACACGTGTAGTACGTCTAGGTATTACAGGACTTACAGGTGGACTTTCATTTATTAACTCTTCTTGATTATCTAACTCTTCCTGATCAACTGTTTCCTCTTGTTCTGGTCCTATTTGCTCTTCATGGACTTCTTCTTTAATTGGACTCTTCTTATAACTAATCTGATCTTTCTGCCTTTTGTAGGGTTCAACAATTACTTCATTATTTAAATCTTGCTCTAATCTATTCCATCCTACATGTTCTAGGAATTTAGCACTGGCACTGGTGTAAACTCTAGATGTACCTGGTTCCCAGAATCTATAAGATCTATGATTAGATGTATATCCTACAAAATATAATCTTTTAGCTCTATGCTGTCCTTTGTGTCTAAGTTGTGTAGGGATATGCACCCATGCTGGTGCTCCAAATGTGTGCATGTAACTTAAATCAGGTTTTGTACCATGCCACAATGTGAATGGTAATTCACCTGTTGTTGAATTAACAACATTATTTAATATATGATTACCACACATTATTGCTTCTCCCCACAAATTGTCAGGTAATCCTGAATCAGACATCATAGTTCGTGCCATTGATTGTAATGTTTGACCTCTTCTCTCTATAAAGGCATTATGTTGTGGCCTATATGGTGCAGACTTTTTATGTTGAATACCTAACATTCTTAGTCTGTTCTGGAATTTATTATTTGTAAATTCCGTACCATTATCTGTTATAAGAGTTACTAATTTCTTTTTAGTTTTCCTTTCTGCAAATTTAATCCAATTAAAGAGATTTTGATACGTTTCAGTTTTGCTCTTCATTAAATAGCAAAACCCATATCTAGAATAATGGTCCATTATACTTAGTATGTAACGAGCTCCTCCTACACTTGGTTTTTTAGGACCTATTAAATCTGCAAATACTACCTCTGAAGGTTCTTTGGTAGTAAATCCATCAACTCTATTAGCCGGTGTGACCCTGCTCTTACTTTGATTGCAAATATTACATTGCAAATACTTATTACAAGTTTTCAAACTTATTCCCTTAGATAATTCAACAGTTTTCTTAAGCTTTTTAAAATTTAAATGCCCTAGCCTTCGGTGTAACAAGTGAATACATTCATCATGAGGTTTCTTATTTTCATAAACTATGTTAGCCACCTCTAAACCATCATCATTTAACACATATAATTCACCTCTTAAAGATGCAGTAATTTTCTTATCTTCTTTCTCAATTATGCAGTTATCTCCCCTAAATGTAACTACATATCCTAGTTTAACCAAAATTCTAACTGAAATTAAATTAAACTTAAGTTGTGGTACATATAACATTTTTACATTCTCTTTTATAAAAGAACAATATGCTATACCTTGACCTTTAGCTTTCAGTTTCCAGCCATTGGCTAACGATATCTGCTGTGTACTCTGGGACATTTTAATAAAATGTTTCTTATCATTTGTTATACAATGAGATGCTCCACTGTCAACCACCCATAAATTATTTTTTACAGCTCCGTTACTATACATGGCTAACTTTAAATTTTTATTTATCTTTTGATGACTTTTTGTATTCTGGTCAGCATTCTGGCGTTTTGCCTTTTTACAAAATCTTGCCAAATGTCCTCTTCCTCCACAATTAAAGCACCTTTTAATTGCATATGCAGTAGGAGTTTCATTATCTTCTTTTTGAGGTTGCTGCCTCCTTAACTTGTCTCTTTCAAACCTTCTTCTGGCCTCTTCAATCAATCTGCCAGTTATATCAGTTAAAGTTAGGCTTTCCTTTGGCAATATTTCAAGGGAAGTTACGTAGTTATCATAGCTTTCGTCAAGGGAAGATAGAATTATGTAGACTTGGTGTAGTTCAGAGAAAATAAGCTCTTTCTCGTGCAGTTCTTGAAAAATGCTTTGCATAGTTTTCAAATGACTCAGCATATCACCATTCTTATGGAGATGTGTACTGAAAAGTTTCCGTGTTAGATTTATGTGAGCACCAACATTATCTCGAACATAAATCCTCTTCAGCTTCTGCCAACACCCAACAGCTGATTTCTCTCCGTGGATATAAACAAGTTGCATATCAGTTAAGGTTAAAGCAATAATGCAAATAGCTTGTTGATTTTTATGCATAAATTCTTCTATCTTTATTTTATCTTCCTCATCCTCTGGATCCCATTCTTCTACGTTTGGTGGATTTTAAATTATATTCCACAAACCTTCTCTTTGTAGAAGCAGACTACATTTCATAGACCATGATACATAGTTTGTTCAATCCAACTTGGATATAAGGGACAAACTTTGTAGATTGACTTGTGCCATGTTTTCTTGTATGGATATAAAACTATAATTAATAAAACACAGCTGTCTGTTTACTGTAATGTATAACAACACAAACGCTCACTTTTACATAAATCTGTTTTATCCTAGTTAAACTGACTTTGCAGCCTCTGGGCCCATAACCAGTGTTAAGCCTGGTTTCCCCAACCAGGGTTAGGGAGACAAGCTAAACAGAATGTGCAGCTTAGTCAGATAGGCACACAGATAAATGAGTGAGCTAAGCTTGTATGTTTATTAACATACAGTAAAAATGACAGATACGCTTGTGCTATCAAATATATAGTTTATTCCATTATGAGTTCATAGCATAGTCAAAATAACAGTCCAATAGTCATGTATCATTTGGTCAGTCCATTCAGGGATATTCAGTTAGCAAAGTCCGTGTTGAATATCCTATGTCAATTCACTTACAAGTCTGTCCTTTGTTTTCTCTCCCGTTCGAGTAAAACAGTGTTGAGTCCTTGCAATAATCAGGGATCATCAAAGCCAGAGAGAGAGCAAGCTGCAGCCTTGCTTCTTTTAAAGTGCTTTCACAACCACTCCCTTAATTGCTATTCCACAGTTAAAGTTGCATACACTTTAACATACAAACTATGATTACATATTATTATTTACCTAAACCAGTTAGGGTAAAATAATGTTATCCCTAACAAATAGAATAGAATACTTTATTGGCCAAGAGTGATTGGACACACAAGGAATTTGTCTTGGTGTAAATATTCTCAGTATACATAAAGAAAAGATAACATTCGTTAAGAATCAAGAATCATAACGTACAACACTTAATGATAGTCATAGGATACAGTCAACAATCAAATCATACTAGGAAATAGTCAATATAAATTGTAAGGATACAAGCAACAAAATTACAGTTCTACAGTCACAAGTGGGAGGGGATGGGTAATAAGGAGTGATGAGAAGATTAACAGTAATAGTAGTGCACACTTTGTAAATAGTTGAACAGTGTTAACCTGTTGTTCGACCAGAACCGTTTGTATGGCTCTGATGTCCACCAAGTATTAGATAGCCGATTCCATGAGAGATAGCCGATTCCATGAGAGCCACCAAGTGTTAGATAGCCGATTCCATGAGAGAGAGCACTGAGAAATTGGACAGCACACAAGAAAACCTCGGATGAGGGGAGAGGAACTCGAGGCAAAGACTCGATGAAACAATCCTGAGAACCCAGGTGCCTGATGTTGACTCCTCCCCTCTTGAGGTGAAAAAAAAAGGCCAGAAGACCTCTGATGGGAGTGGAATGGATGTGGTTAGTTAGAGCATCAGAATGAATGACCTCCTCCTCCTCTAAAGGGTCATTTACTAGAGAATTGTTGCTGCCTGCCAGACTGGTCAGGGAGTTGATTGTGGCATGGAGGGAATGGTCTCTGGCCCTGAGGAAACTGAGGGCTGGCTTAAGGTCAGAATGTGGGAGGTCTGGAACATGGTGTCTGCTGGAATTCTGATCATTTGCTGGCAGATGACAGGACCTTTCTCTGATCCCTGGTCTCTACCAGGTAAGGTTCCAAGGCCATTCCAAACAGGTTCTCTCCCAAGCATGGAGCAGATGCCAGCTTCCACTTATGCTGGAAGTCTGTCTGGCAATTGTGCAGCCACAGGAGACGCCTCGCAGCCACTGAGGATGCCATTGCCTTAGATGTGAATCTAGCAGAGCTTAGTGTAGCTTGGCTGTAAACTCTGCTGCAGCTATTATTTTGTTCAGGTCTTGGTGAGACCTGGCATTGCTGCTTGGCAACTGGTCCTGGAGCTGGTGGAGCCAATGTATAACTGATCTCATTAAGCACAAGGCTGCGGTGGAGGCCTCCACTGCCCAAGCTGCAGCTGATGCATGCGTTTGAGTGTTTGCTCCAACTTTTTGTCATCAGGCTTAAGGACATCCTCCGGTTCAGTTGGGGTACCACTGGAGCATCTACAGGTGGTACTATTAGGGCATTGGCCTGGGGGGGCTCCTTAAAGAACCTCTTATCCTGGGATGAGGGGTGAGGCCCTGACAAAGGAGTAGCACATTGGTTCCTCACCAAGTCTAAGAATAATAATGGAGAGGGGAGCACCTCATTTTTGATCACTGGTTTTGAAAATAATGAGTCCCCTTGGACTGTAGGGTTCACTTGTGGCTCTGGTGCCACCTCATCAGGTCTTAGTTGCACAGTGACTAAGGCCTTGTGGAGTAGTGGTTTGAATAAAGATGGTCTGAAGACAGCCGCAGAGGTGGGCTACTCTGGCCTAGATTCCTCATCTTCAGAGAGATTGGAAACCCTGAGTTCACCCTCCTCCTCCTCTGAAATGGAGGATCTGCTATGTTCTGAGTGGTATAGAGAACCTCTGTCTTCATACTCTCCCAATCCTGAAAGAGTTGTGGGGAAAAGAAACTCATGAGGCCTGATGATTCCCTGCTGTACAGGAAGGTTTTCTTGATTATGGAAGGGACAACGCTTGGGGTCTCACCTGCAGGGAGAAGGAGCTGCTGAAACCCTCAGCAATACTCTGCCTAATGGCTACAGGGACCACAGTCTGGATATCTTCTGGCCTATTCCCTAAGGGAGGATCCATAGGATGAAGACCAGCCACTGAGGGTATAAAGGTGGCCTCTGCCCTTGCCTATGTCCCCGCGGGCCAAAAATGCCTGAGAATTGTAAATACCAGTATTCCAATTAGCTGGTCTAAATCTGGGCCCAGACCTCTGAGATCGTGGAGAAGGGAGGCCTCATCTGGTCTCCAAGGGAACTGTTGTGTATGTATATAAGTAATAAAATGTGAGCTTGGAGTAAGTGCAGGGTTCTGGCCCTGCACTTCTGATTGGCTGTTAAGCGGCCAGACCGAATTGGCCCGTTCCGGGGAATCCGATTGGCCCTTAACAGAGAGTTCTTATTGGTTATAAAAGCTAGCGTTCCTAGCTTGTTATTGGTTAAACGTTACAAGGTTTGCCTATATAAGGCAGGTTTTACTGCTGTAAAATGAAGAAGTCACAATGTAAATAAAGAGCTGAAGTTCACCGTTCAGAGGCTTGTCTCCATTCTTCTCGCCCATACTCAAAATATAACACTGGCGACGAGGATGGGATATAGAGATATCTGAACCAACGAAACTTCAAAGAACACCGAGCACGTGACAGACGACGCCAACAATGGAAACATGTCCGGCGGCATCGTACCACCCACTCCATTCGATCCAACACAAGAAGACTGGGAGTCTGACATGGATCATTTCCAAATGTTCCTAGAGACGAACAACTTAAAGGACGCCACAGCCGGAGAGAAACAGGCGTGTTCCTAACACCTTGCGGTCCAACCGTATTTAAGATGGCTAAAACACTAGCCAAACCCCGAGAAGTGAAGGCCATGGATTGGGATGACCTCGAACCTATCCTGTGAGACCACAACGCCCCGACCATGCCTACGCTCGTGAGAAGCCACGAGTTTTATCAAAGAAGCCAGCAAAACGGAGAAAGCATGGCCGACTTCACAGCAGACCTCCAAAATTTGGGAGGCCTCTGCGGATTCACCGATCTAGAAGAAGCACTAAGAGATCGCAAAGTTCTGGGATTAGATGCACCAGGCGTCCAAAGCAAGCTGATGGCAAAAGGCGAAATCAGCCTTGCCGACACCATTGCTGATGCTACTGCAGCAGAAGCAACCAGGAAGTCGGCTGCACAACTACGCCGAAACCGCACTCTGGTACCACCACCGGCCAGCGAAATCTCACCTAGTTCAGAAGGGCAGCTCACAACAACGCACCACGAGGACCTCTCTTCGTCGTCAGACAGCGACAAAGAAGGGGTCCATCGACTGCAGTCCGACCGGGACCCTCGCCTGAAGCCCTTACGCCCTTGCCCTGGCTGTGGAGCCAACCATGCCAGATCCGAATGCAAATTCCGCGACGGGAAACGAGGCCACATCGGATGGGTCTGCCGCAGCTTGCCAGGACCCAGCCAGGCCTCAAAAGGGGCTAACTATCGCCAATCGACAGGAAACCGTCCTGTAAGGCGAGAGCCAGTAAATCACTCTTACAGAAATCGAGCTTTGCAGAGAGAAGAGGCTCACCATACTATCACTATTGGTCACGCCTTATCCTTGGAAACTAAGAAAATCCGAGTCACGGTAGCCATCGAGAACCAGCCTTGCCACATGGAGGTCGACTCGGGATCGTCCCTCTCGATGGTGTCTTGGAAGACACTCAAGCAACTCATCCCCACAATTCAACACCAAGATCTCCGTTTCCAACGCCTCATCCTTAAGGACTACCAGGGGAATCGAATTCCTGTCGTCAGGTCCTGTAGAGTCTGAGTCTCCTTCAAGAAGCACACAGTGTACTTACCTTTAACGGTCATCAAATAGAGATCGGCCTAACCTACTGGGCATCCAATGGTTCGTGCCACTCGGCATTGAAGTGGCTGGCGTAAACCGAGTCAGTAGCTGTGACTGGGAGGAAGACCTTATCTATGAGTTCAGGGACGTCTTCGCAGACAGCTTAGGCGAGTACAAGCGGACCCCGATCTCATTCAGCTTAGATCCAAAAATAGCTCCCATTCGCCTAAAGCCCTGTCGAGTTCCGTTTGCCTTAAAATCGAAAATTGACGAACAATTCGACAAACTGATAGCTCAGGGGGTGTTGGAGCCCATCGGTCACTCCCCTTGGGAAACCCCTATTGTAACACCCATTAAGCCAGACAGGTCAATCCAAATTTGTGGGGACTACCGGGCCACTTTGAACCACGCCCTGCAGCAGAACGCGTATCCAGTTCCGGTGGTGCAGCACCTCCTCCATTCCCTGGGGGGCGGGAAAGTTTTCGCTAAATTGGATTTAGCTCAGGCATATCAGCAATTACCAGTAGATGAAAAAACGGCACAGGCCCAAACTATTGTGATGCACCGAGGTGCCTTTAAATGCACCCGGCTGCAATTCGGAGTAAGTGTAGCCCCGGGGATTTTTCAGAGCCTTATGGAAAGGTTATTGCAAGGGATTAAGGGCGTGGTCCCCTATTTTTACGATGTATTAATTGCAGCCCCTACAAAAAGAATCTTACAGGACCGGTTAAAATTAGTCCTAAAAAAATTCCAAAAGGCCGGTCTTAAGGTTAAAAAAAACAAATGTAAATTGTGCACTGACAGTGTTGAGTTTTTGGGGTACCTGATTTATAGCCAGAGCATTCACCCTACCAAAAGTAAATTAAAAGCGATCAAAAATGCTCCCAGGCCACAAGACAAGGTTTGCAAACCTCGAGGAAGCCCTGAGAGACCGCATAGTTCTGGGATTAAATGCACCCATGGCACAGAGTAAACTCATGGCGAAAGGAGACATCAGCCTTGCAGATGTCATCGCCGACACTACTGCCACAGAAGCAACCAGGAAGTCAGCCACTTGTATGCACCGAGCAAACGCACCACATCGCCAACTCGCTAACGATAGCCCGCTCGCTGCTGAGAAGCACGCTATTACCGCCCACCACGAAGACCTCAAGTCATCTTCAAACAGTGAGGAAGAGGAGGTCAACCAGCTCCGCTCAGAACGAGAGCAAAGGAACCAGAGACTTCCATGCCAATGTGCTGGTTGCGTGGCAAACCACCCGCGATTGGACTGTAAATTCCTCGACGCACTCTGCCGTACCTGCGGGAAAAAAGGCCACATCGCAAAGGTCTGCAGAAGCAAGCGAGAGTCCAGTCCCAGTCAAACGGAGAACAACCTCCACCAGGAGATAGGCAAACCACCTGAGAATCGGGACCGCCTGAACCACCAATGGAACAACCACTACTACTACAGAAATCGAGCACCTGCCTCTTCAACGAGATGAGAAGAGGCGCACCAAATCATTATTATCGGCCACGCTTCATCGTTCGATGCAAGAAAGATCCGCGTAAGGGTTACTATTGAGAATCGATCATGCGTAATGGAAGTCAATTCGGGGTCATCCCTATCGATGGTATCTTGGAAAACCCTCAAACAGCTGATCTCTGCCATCTGCCGCTAGGACCCCAGCACTCAACGAATCATCCTAAAAGACAACCAGGGAAACAGAATTCCAGTTGTCGGTTCCAGCCACGTCCAAGTATCCTTCAAGGACCGCACTGCACCGCTACCTCTTACTGTCGTCGATCGTGACCGGCCCAGTTTGTTAGGATTACAATGGTTCACTCCACTCGGGATTGAACTAGCCAGCATACACCAAACCAGAAGCTGGGTTCTGGGAAGAGGCCCTCATCCAGGAATTCCAGGACGTGTTCACAGGAACATTAGGCAAGTACAAGCGGAGCCCTATATCGCTTAATCTCAGCCACGATGTAGCTCCCATTTGGCTTAAGCCTCATCGAGTGCCTTTTGACCTCAAGCCGAAGATCGATGAGCAGCTAGATAAACTGATAGCCCAGGGCGTGTTGGAACCGATTGACCATGCCCGCTGGGAAACTCCAATAGTAATGCCCATGAAGCCAGATGGTTCGTTAAGAATTTGTGGGGATTACCGGGCCACCCTAAATCATGCTCTTCAACAGAGCGCTTACCCAGTACGGGTGGTTCAACACCTTCTTCATTCCCTGGGCAGCGGAAAAATATTTGCGAAATTGGACTTAGCTCAAGCGTACCAGCAACTACCTGTAGACATGACAACTGCAGAAGCCCAGACAATAGTTACACATAGAGGCACCTTCAAGTGCAATAGACTCCAATTTGGAGTAAGCGTGGCACCTGGCATTTTCCAAAGTTTGTTGGAGAGACTATTACAAGGCATAAAAGGTGTCGTGCCTTATTTTGATGACGTCTTAATAGCTGCCCCCACTAAAGAGTTATTAGTACAACAACTCAGAAAGGTTCTTCAGAAATTAAAAGACGCTGGCCTGAAAGTAAAAAGGGACAAGTGTCAACTTTGTACGGAGAGAGTGGAGTTCCTGGGATACCTTCTCAACAGATAGGGAATCCACCCCACCGAAAAAAACCTAACCACAATCAAAAATGCCCCGAGACCTAGGAATAAGACAGACCTCCAAGCCTTCCTGGGACTCATTAACTTTTATAACATCTTCTTGCCCCAGAAGGCGACCGTAGCCGAGCCTCTACATAGACTTCTTGACAAAATGGTTTCCTGGGTCTGGGGACGGCGTGAAGAACGGCCATTCCAACAAGTAAAAGACCTCTTAACCTCCGATGCTGTATTAATGCAATACAACGAGACTCTACCTTTGACAGTTACCTGTGATGCCTCACCATTCGGAGTGGGAGCCATTTTAAGCCATGTCCTACCAAATGGGAATGAGGCACCTATTGCGTTCTTTTTGAGAACCTTGTCTAAGACTGAAAGGAACTATAGTCAACTTGATAAAGAGGCTCTCACTCTTGTATCCGCAATTAAACTTTTCCATGAATATGTGTATGGGAGACCCTTTGCCATAATTACAGACCACAAGCTGCTACTTGGTATTTTGGCAGGAAACAAACCAACTCCCCACATCTTATCACCAAGAATGACACGTCGGTCGGAATTTTTAGCCGCCTACAATTACCGATTGCAGCACCGCCCGGGGAAAACCATTCCCCATGCTGATGCTTTGAGCTGCTCTCCACTACCAGACATCATAGAGGACCCAGCTCCAACCTTAGCCATATTGCAAATCAAAACCCTTAAATCGCCGCCGCTGACTGCTCGAGACATCACCTCAGAAACAAAAAAGGACTCTGTTTTGGCATGAGTCCTCAGCTGGGTGGAACGGGGTTGGCCGGTCGGTGCACCCAACGACACTTTCAAGCCATTCAGAAATCAACAGACAGAACTATTCTCCCAAAAGGGCTGCATCTTGTGGGGAGACAGAGTTGTAATCCCAGAGAAATTGCAACATAAGGTATTAAAAATGTTGCACAATGGATATCCAGGCATCGTGCGGATGAAGGCATTGGCCAGGAGTTACGCATGATGGTCTGGGTTAGACAAACAGATAGAGACCAGGGTAGCAAAGTGCAGCAAATGCCAGGAGACTCGCTCTACTCCTCCAAAGACTCCCCCAACTCAGTGGGAAACGCCTCGAGGCCCTTGGTCCCATGTCCACATCGATTTTGTGGGACCCGCAAAAGGACACACTTTCCTCCTAACAGTGGATGCCTATTCTAACTGGCTCGAGGTCCACAAGATGAAAAGCACCAAAACAGAGGCGGTCACTAAAAAACTGAATAAGCTATTCGCTACCCACGGATTGCCGGATCTTTTCCTGGTCTCCGATAATGGCCCCCAATTTACTGCCCTGGCATTCGAACAGTACCTGGCAGATTGGGGCATTCGCCATGCCTTAACATCGCCAGCTCACCCTGCGGCCAATGGTAGGGCTGAGCAAATGGTTCAATTTGTAAAAAAGACTTTGCACAAAATGGACCATGGCGACATTGACGACAAAATAACCCAGATGCTTCTCCTCCAACATATAACCCCAAACAGCACCACGAATAGAACCCCAGCTGAACTCCTGATATGCCGAAAACTTTGCTCGCATCTCGATCGCCTCCACCCAAATTACACGCCTGAACAACCCCCAGGATCCAGCAGCAAGTGTCAGGCATTCCAGGAAGGTGACCCCGTGTTTGCGAAAAACTTCTCGGGTGACCCATTGTGGGTCCCCGCTACCATAACACAATTTACAGGACCTAGATCCTATCGCCTACAAACTGCAGATGGTAAAATGTGGAAGCGCCACATAGACCAGCTCCATTCCAGATTAGCACCTTGTCCTATCTCAGCCCCGGAATCTCTAGCTGGGGGGGGGGGGAAAGAACATTGAGGAGGCCAAAGAAGAAATAACAATCGAAACCCAGCAGTCTACACAACCAACCAGGGTATACTCACCACTAGAAGGAGAACTGAGCTGGGGAGTGGCCTCGCCGTGTGACAGCACTGCAATGGCAACAGATCCAGGGAACCCAGAAGAAAGCACTGGCGGAAGCAGAGAGAACAGCCCAGAGCCATTCGAAGGAACAGCGGGACCGTTTTCACCATCCAGCCCAGCTAGCAGCCCACCGGAACCAGAACCAGAACCAGGACAGAAACCAGTGGAACAGCACAGGTCAAGCAGACAGGTGAAGCGACCTGCCTATTTACGAGAATATGTCACCCCACCCCTCAGACGGAACCTAGGGGGGAGGGGTGTTATGGACTAAGCCAACGCATCAGTAACAACCCTAAATAGCTTTACTTTGCAGCAGGCTCGTAATCCTGCACTTCTCATTGGCCCGCAAATAGCGAGTCATGATTGGTCGTTTCTGGCGAGTCTGATTGGCTGTTAACGGGCCTCTCTGATTGGAAGCTTGTGAGAGCGGTAAACTCAAATCATTGGTTATTTTGACAGCAGCCAGCTCTATAAAAGAGCTGCTGCTGCCCAAGTATTTGCTCTGTTCTTATTTCACAATAAAGAGTTGAAGTCACCGTTCAATGTCTCGTCTCTGTTCCTTGCGCCCATGCTCAGGACTTAACACAAATAATTTCAGGGCCTGTCCCTCTGCAATACGTTGAGCAAGAAGGCTCCAAATCACAGCTGAAAGTTATTTAGCCATTTGTTGTAGCTGGGAGGCTCTGAATAACAGCTGAGAGGCACTAGGGTATTAGGGCCTGATGTAGCTGGAGGACCGCGTAGGAGGCTCTGTAGAGCTTGGCCAGCTCCGCGGTCTCAAAATCATGCTTTTTAAGGGTGCACACCCAAAGAAGGACAGTGTGGGAGACTCTTCTGAGTCCTCCTGGCTGTGTGGCTTCCGATCGCTATTTTTAAGGGTGCATGATTCAAAAGGCTGTGTTGGAGGCTCAGGGGAGCTCTCCCAGTTCAAATATTAGCATTACCTCTTTTGACGCCTTGTGACGATTGGTGATTGTGAAAGAAAGCGGATCCCCGGTCTCCCTGCAGGTGCAGCTCTACTGGGTGTTTGGGAGCTGTGCTGTTTGTACATGTTGTTTAGAAATATTTTTAACGTGCTCTAGATCTGTAGCTGTAGATAGCCAAGATTCCAGAGATACTAGCTCTATGTCAAGGAGCTGAGTCAAAAAGCTGGGGCTCTCAGCAGAGGCTGGCTTTTTATAGTGGCAGACTCAACTCGATGACATCAGAGGGAGGAGTCATATCCCAATGCTGGACTCTCGAAGCAGCATGGTGGAGAATGCCATGAATCTGGGGTTGTCAGTTAATATTTGGGTAGGGAACCATCAATAAATGTTAGGATAGATTGGGAAGCTGACATCTGTCAAAAACAAGGCATTGGCAAAGCACTTCCACAATGTCACCAAAAATATGCTGCATAAATCTGGATATAGTTTTGACTGCAAGACAACTTTATCTTAGATACAAGATAGGTGCTCATGATCACACTTGTTTAAAATTATTCTTCTAATCAATAAAGTTGTAGCTCCCAATTGACACAGTTTGGGGCATGCTCTTTATGTAAACTGCTTGAGTATTCTGTGACAGGAAATCCTATGATAAAATTCCCCAATAAGTTGCTTCATATAATAGTCATTTATAGCTGCTGTATTTTTCTAGTAATAAAATCTATTTATCTTACAACTTTAACACCAGTAAAAGGGTCTAAGGCACTTAAAGAGCTCTTATAAACTAACATCCTTTACTTTGATGTTTGAAGAGAAACTCTTTTATATGTGGCATCAGGAAGTAAGGATTATATGTTGAACATGGAATAGAACAGCTATGGCAATAGGAACAAGAACACTTACAAGGTTGAACATAGAGCAGCAGGACATAAAAACAATTTATTTTAGCAGTGTTGAAATGATTGACCTTCTCAGGTGGATGCTTTTTAGGAGTCTCTTTGTAGTTTCAGGTTCTTTACAGTTCACTCTCCTTAGCTATTGCCTTTTGGTGGTGTTCACTAGACTCTAAATAGAGCTGGAGAAGTTAGCTTACATGGTTCTTTCTTGAAGGATCCTTACTGGAGAAGAACTATAGTTCCTGTGGAATTAGATGGTGATGGTCTCTTGATATTTTATGCTTTGAGTAGTATTTGGTTTATTCTCTGAGTGATTAGAGGCATTTTCATGCTAGAAAATCCCCTAAAACCATTGTTCACTGATGCACTCATAAAGAAAAAGACAAGTACAAACCCCGCAGAATACTGTTTCCAGCTCACTGGAGCAATATTATTTAACTGGATGTAAGATGACAAGCTAGATTCCTATACTTGAGCTAAAGGTGTTTTGAGAAAAGCAGCTCTATACAAAGCCCTTTTAAAACCTGCTTGTACATAATGATATACAGGGGAACTCCTACAATCTGAATATGGGGGGTACAATCTTTCAGGTTTTCTCTAGTCATTTATGTTTCAAAACCTAACACTATATCGGTTTCTGGTTTCGCGTGGCTTCGGGGCAGCAGGAATTCGCGAGAGCTCGCGATTCCTGCTGTGCTAGCCGCCGAGGTACCCCCGATCCAGATGGGTCAGGGGGATATGGCTGCCCTGTAGGGACAGCTGAAGAGAGAGGGGAGTCGGACAGGGGGTTGGGGGTGTCGCAGACCCCCTCATCCTCCGAAAAAACCCCTTTTTCCCAAGGCGGTGGAACGGCGGTCAGCAATGGCCGCCACGAAGAAGCCAGCAACCGGGAAAGATTGCGCTGGAGGAAGTAAGAAGAGAGAAAGTGCTGTCTGAGCCGGGTCAAGTAACATCTTTCAAATTGGTTGGAACTGAGCTGTTTGAGTTGCTGGAGGATACATTGTATCCCTAAGAAGATCGAAAGCGGCAGAGAAGCTGTAAAGGGGAACTTTTTTTTTTCTTCACTCTCCCACCCCATGGAAACAGCAGATATGTTTGGACATATTGGACATTGAAAGTGAATTGTTTTGAGAGTTGAAGCTAAGGGACAAAAGGGTTTTTGGACATTGAAAAACTTAAGAAATTGGAAAACCCTTGTTGGAGGTATGGATTTCTGATTATTTAAAATTGATATTGCAAGTGGGAAGGGAGAGGAAAAAAAAATTGGAGCAGAAGCTGAAAAAGGAGGAGATTGCCTAGAATCCCAAAGAAAGGTATATGGTAATTGGACCTCTTTGATTAAACATTAACCCCAGAAAGAGAAAGAGAAGAAGGAAGAAAAGTATTAATTTTTGGAATTCTTTTTTTTTTAATTATTCTTGATTAAAAATATTTGTGGTTGTTTTGGGAAAACTTTCTTTTTTCATAATGGCATCGCTTGTGGATGAACTAAAGACTGAATATCAAAAATATAAAAAAGAAGATACTTTGGGCACTTTGTTTCAATTCTTAGAAATGGCGTTATGTACTTATGAAAAGTTGACTACGCAGCAGAAGGACTGGGACAAAGAAGAAGAGGAAGAAGAAGCCATCTTTGATGAACAATGGGTTCTTTCCGGGGAGGAGGAGAAAAAGGATAAGAAAAAGGGGATTTTAAGAATTGAAAAAACAACCAAAAAAGAGAAAAATGAGCGGAAAGGTGGAGGCAAGGTTAGCAAGCAAAGGAAAGGGAGTAAGAAAAGGGAGGAGGAAAGACAAAGGGGTAAAAAGGGCAAGGAGAAGAATAAGCAAGAGAGAAAGGGGGGGAGGAGAAGCCTCAATGGGGGGAAGCAAGATCTAAAGAAAAAAAGTTTATTCAGAGACAATGGGTGAATTTAATTTAGGATAAAAGAGGGATTCTGGAGGGTACATAAGATTGTGTTTTTTATATGTATATTTAGAGTATAAAATTCATTGTGTAATTTTAGAATCTTTTAAACAGAATCCCAAGAAAAATTGTTATATGAAGTACTTTTAAGTTAGGGTAATGAGTTATAGACGTTACTCCAATTGGTGTACAGGAGAAGTATAATAAAAGAAAAAAGATGAATGGATAGTTGGAAATAGAACAGACAAAGAATATTATTGAAAATGATAATAAGATATGAAAGGATATATAAAGGTTTTTTTTTTTTTTAGATGTTGTATATTGAAAAAAGGCAAAAAAATTTTAATTAATAAGAAATAATTTGGATGAAAAGGAGAAGTTGGGATAAGATATGAAGTTAAATAGACAAAGTATTGATACTATAATTTGGAATTGTTATGTTCTATTGGTTTTCTTCTTTTATTATTTTTTCTTAGAAAAGAACTTATAAGCTGTTATGCCTTGTGCATTGTTTATATAAAATTGATAAAAATGGTTTATATATATATATATAAAAGAAAATGATAATAAGATATGGAAGGATATATAAAGTGAATATGATGTTTGAATTTGTGTCTGTGTGAAGAGTTTCAACCCGGGATCAGACAACCTTCAGAAAAGATCTTTTAGTTTTGTTTATGTTTTGTGTTCTCTGTAAAATTAATAAAATTTGTTTAAAAAAAAAACAAAAAACCTAACACTATATCACTGCCATTGGTATATTCTGATTTCTCCCAGTGGGAAATGATAACCAAGGATGCTCAGGGTATCTCAAATCAGACATGATCCAAATATTTTAGAGACTGATTGAAGCTCTCTGAAGAGGCAAAGCCTCAAGGGTTTTCTGTGATGCTGCATTTCAAAACTCCTACAGAAGAAGCGAGGTGATCATTTCCATTGTTTTGCCTACAGTTTTGAAAGCTGCTAGCTGATGGACAGATGACAGTGTGCTATTTGTTGTGGGAGGGCAGGAGAGTGGAATAAGCAATTTGGTGCTATTTATTTTAATTCCATTTATTCCATATTTAACTTCAACTAGTCTTCCTTTATTTTCTTCCCTGAACAAGTATTGTGTCAAATAAGGTGTCTAAGGCATGTGTGAGTGTGTGTGTGTGTGGGGGGGGCAAAGTTATTCAATGGATTGCATGATTGAATGGGGTTTTGAACCTGGATTTCCCCAATCCAAGTCTATCATCTTAGTAGCCATATTATACTAATTCTTCTGAAAAAAGTTGAAATTAAATAATTCCAAAGCACTTTTTTTGTTCAAAAGTTGTTGAACCTTGCTGTCACTGGATAGGTTTGAAAGCTAAGCAGAAACAAAACTGCTTAATACTTGGATGGGATATAGCAGCAATATCAATAGCAGGGGGTAATAAAGAAGATAAGGATAATAATAAGCTACAGACAAATAACATGGGTAAATCTATATAGACATTAAACAGTACTGTGAGAATTAGATGTTCAGCAGAGTAATAGCAGAAGGGAAGAATCTGTCCCTATGTGTAGTTGTTTTGGCTTGCAATGCTTTATAGTGGCATCCTGAAGGCGTTGAAACGGTTCATGTCCAGTATGTGAGGGATCTGCATATATTTTCTCAATCTTCTTTCTGCTCTATGCAATATACAGATCTTCTATGGAAGGCCAGCTGGTGGTAGTTGTTCTTTCTGCAGTCCTAACTATCTGTTGATTTCTATACCAAACCAAACAGTTATTGAAATACAAATGACAGACTCAGTAATTTGTTTATAAAAGGCAATCTGAACTTCCTGAGTTGATGCAGGAAGAACTTTCTTTGTTGTGTTTTTTTTAATGATAGTTCGGATGCTAGGTGTCCATTTCAAATCCTGGGAGATTATAGAACCCAAAACCTGAAGGATTCTACTGCTGATACTCTGCTGTTAAATATAGTAAGGATGGTAGAATAGAATGACTCCATCTAAAACCCACGTTTATTTCTACAATTTTAAACATGTTCAGCTCCAGATTGTTCTGGATGAACCACAGGGATAGTTGTTCAAACTTCCATTTATCACTGACTCATCACCGTCTCGAATGAGACCAATCCACCTACAAGTATGGACAGGCACAGCGAGCTAAATCAGTTCAGAGTGAAGAATTTCTGGAATAATGGTATTGAATGCCACTCTGAAGTCTATGAAAAGGGCCTGAGGATTCAAAATATTGCAAGATGTAACACACTTAATTTAAGCCTACAGTATAGGCTAGCTACTTCTCTAGTATTATCAAGAAAACAATGTAGACATGTCTGTGAAGTCACAACAAGTCAGGGATGATTTAAAGAAGACCTTAACCTCTAGCTTCTTGAGGAAGAAAACTTTTAGCAAATAGTTTCTGGTACTGCCAAAGGATGCTGCGTCCATTTAAGGAGCATAGTAAAACAATGGATACCTTCCTTCCTTCCTTCCTTCCTTCCTTCCTTCCTTCCTTCCTTCCTTCCTTCCTTCCTTCCTTCCTTCCTTCTCATGAAAAAGACACTGAAATAACTTATACCTGAATTCTCTGATGCCTATTTGAAAGGAAGGATACTTCCTTTCATATTTGTGTTGGTACATTTGTGTTGTTTCTAGAATAACATAATTGTATAAACATGTTGATTTGGATAGTTTCTATAAGTCCATTCTATTAAAATCAACTATAGTAAGTATAGAAACTATAAGAAAATGGCTCATTTTTATGCATTTAATAAAAAAAGAGTGGCCATCAGGTTGTGTAAGAACCTCCTGGAGTCCCTAAGGTGTCTCATGAGGAAGGGTGCTTAGAAAATATTGCCTAGTAGAAACCACTTGTCATCAAAGGTTCACCATAGAAAATAAAGTGATTGCTATATGCTTTCTGGTCAGTGGTGGGATTCAATTTTTTTTTTACTACTGGTTCTGTGGGTGTAGCTTGGTGGGCATAGCAGGGGAAGGATACTGTAAAATCTTCGGACTACTCAAAATTTCCACTACTGGTTCTCCAGAACTGGTCAGAACCTGCTGAATACCACCTCTGTTTCTATTGAGGGAATTACAATAGGCAGGTAGACTACAGTTTCTTACTCAAGCTTCATTTCTATTCAATTTCGTTTGGAAGGCAAGAAGCTTAAACTGTTCTACAGAAGAGCTCATAGTCTGATATGTAATATCAGTATATTATATTTCCTTTGCTTGGTTGAATAGCGTTTTAGTCATTTATAAAGGAACAAGAAATGTTGCTAAATTTTACATGGTACAGGATTTATATATAATATGTACCTATTATCATTGTGGCTGCTGAATGTTTTGACTCTAAAAAAATGAAGATGTCCTACTCCCTGCCAAATCTGATATTTCTTTTAAACTCTCAGACCAGTGCTTTCCTTTTCTTTTTCCTTTTAATGAATATAAATTTCTTATCTGTCTCATGAGAATCCTATGAGGATCATATATTTGCAGAACACACTGAAGATGAAATGTGCTCTACAAGTGCTATATATTATATATCTTCTTTCTGATTCTTTTGGATTCAGAGTTAGCCTCTCTTTCTTTTCCTCCTGCCTTAATACTTATGAAGATATTAGCTACTTGTGCTATATCTCCTCTTTGGTGATTCCACACATCTATTTCCTGTATACTTCTCTTTTAGTACTAATCTCAGAGAGAAGGTTCCTGTATATCCATAACAACTTCTTACATTACTTCGTATTTTTTGTTCTCATTTCATAAGGTGCATTTGTACTTCGAATATCTTATTTTTAAATAATTCCTAATCTACCTTGTATATCATTTGGCTTGAAGATTTCTCTCTTTGATATCTCACCTAATAATTCTCTCAGCTTGTTGAAATTGGCTTTGTTGAAATCTAGTATTTATGTTCAACTGAGGTAGTCCTCAGTTAACAATGGTAACTTCATTACTAAGCAATGTGGCTGTAAACATGACAATCATATGATTTTAATTTGATAAATAATTATAAATAATTCTAAAATGATTAAGGAAAATATGATGCATTAAGAAAATTAGAAAATGAACACGGAGGGACACCAAAAATTTACATATAAAGTCTTGCATCTTTTTTTATTTATGTTTTTATTCTCCATATACCCTGCAATCAATTTTCAGAGGAAATATTTTATTTTCCCAAGGACTATTCATATTTTCAATAACTAATTTCAAATAGTCTACATTTCTTTATTGCAGGTAGGATACATACAATATATTCACTGCAGGAATTCAATTCATGTTTTAATACATGCTTTTTTTCATTGTCAAAACCAGAAGTCATGGAAATCACAGTTCCTTGGTTAGATTGCTGAGAAAAGCATTTTTAATTAACAGATTTAAAAGAAAAACTATGCCTTAAAATTAAAACGAATCAACATTGTATTAGCAAAATAATGGGGTGCAGCCTACTTAATATTTGAGCTTTGGTCATAACATAATTTTAAAGGGAAACACTAGATATGTAATCAATGTCATATTATAAAAATAACAGGATTATGTTAAAGATAATTAAGTTCCAATTAAAAGACATCTTTTTTCATCAGGAACAAAAATCAAATGCTTGGCCAAGTACAGAGGTTTTTAACTATTCTAAGTCATTGTGGGATACCACTTAAATGAAGCTCATCGACGTATTCATGACATTTTGAGAAACTTCGGATTTGTGAAATGGAAGAAGGCACCATTTATTATCATTATTCCATCTTTATTCTTTATAGAAAAATAACCAACAGAGGGAAATTGTTGGATCACAACTTGCATGGCTAGCGAAAAGCATTGAGGACAAGAACAATTGCCAGCATATTTTTATGACTTGTCTAAACTCCTCAAAATAAGGCTTTATTATGACAGTAGTGGCATACACCATCTTATCTCTAATGCCTAAGACATTATCTATTATACACATTGTTATTGGTAAAGAAATTGTTTGTTTACAGTTATTTCCAGCTCAGCCCAATTACTTTTAGTCTTTGGCTGTTAAAGAAGGTACAGTGAGTTTATTTAAATGGTGTTACAAAATGACCACAAGTTTGGGAAACCTGTTAGAAGTAACTGCCTCTGACACTTCTGTTGTTAATTGCAAAACAATTTATGCACCTGTTTTTCTCTTCATACTCATCACAAAAAAGAAGTCTTGATTTGCAGGAAAGCATTTTTGTGAGAGACCAAAATTAGGGAGAAAATAATAACCTTTAATGTTAACAGCTGCCTAAGATCTTCTATGAGGAAGATTGGTAAGTGCTAACCATCTTGAAGATAAGCCTTCATAATTTCTAGAATGGATATGAGACAATACAATGAGCAGTATATTGTGACTTGATAAGGAAAGAACTGTCTGAGAATATTGCAAAAAAGGCCACATTGAAAAATTAAATAATGGAAAAGTAACACACACACATATATAATAATACACTACTTGATTGTATAAACAGAGACATAGAATCAAAATCACGTGAAGTATTGGTAGAGCTTTATAAATCCTTAGTAAGATCATACCTGGAATACTGCATCCAGTTTTGCTCACCACAATACATTTTGGACTTTAGAAAAGCAAAGAAGAGCAGCTGAAATGATTAAAAGCCCAAAGATGGAAACATATGCAAGAATTGGGTATGGCCAGTCTAGAGAAAAGAAGGATTAGGGGTGACATGATAGCAGTATTCCAGTATTTCAGGGGCTACCACAAAGAAGAAGGGGTCAACATATTTTCCAAAGCACTAGAAGAAACAATGGATAGAAACTAATTAAGGAGAGAAGCAATATGAAATTAAGGTGAAACTTCCTAAGAGTGAGAACCATTAACCAGAACAGCTTGTTTTCAGAAGTTGTAGGTGCTTTATCACTGGAACTTTTAAAGAAAAGACTGGACAAGAACCTATCTGAAATGGTATGGGGTCTCCTGCTTGAGCAAAGGGTTGGACTAGAAGACCTCCAAGGTCCCTTCCAATTCTATTCTGATTATATGTATGTATGTATTGCAGCAGTACTGAATTGATATCAATTTTATAGGCAGTATTTATACCAAGAATACTTCCATACAAAGAGAATTTTGTCTTTTTTATGACAAATGTTTATGTTGCATACTATTTTGTGTAAACCTGATATCTGCCTTACCTCAATATCCTGCTGAAAAAATCCTGCAGAGCTAGTTTGACAACCCTAATTTGTTCTGGGAATAAAATCAGTTAGATAAAGTTTATGCTTCTTCCCTGTCTACATTATAGTGGCATAAAATTGCATAGTGAAAATGGAAAACAAATTACTTTACAGAGCAAACAAACCTTATTTTCCGAACAAGTCATTATTATATTTTCTAATAAATGTCCATTTAAGAAAAAAACCACCTGCCATGAGATTTGGATTTGAGGCATGTTTTCTGGTTAGTGATGTCTTACAATAACATTTAACTTGTAGCATAGCAGTTCACATTTACACTTATTAAAAAATAATCAAGGAAAGAAGTCAGAAAACATTAGGAAATTATGAGGATAAATTTTACTTACTATCATTTAACATCCACTTTATTTTGATAGAAATATTTTTCTTTAAAGCATTCTACAAGGAAAGTCACAACCAAGAGAACAGTAAAGAAGATTTATATCAATATTCATTTACTAATTTTATACTTCACTGTTTATTGAAAGTGAATGTCTGAATGTTTGATTAGAAATATAACTTTCAATTGTATTTGTTACTATCATGCAAAGACTCAATGGCAAGGATTCCTATGTTTCTCCCATTCAAGATACAGAGATATCAACATACAAGCCCAAGGTATTAGGGAGACAAAGTTATTTCCTTATTTCTATTAATATAGACTAATTAATTTGATAAGGGATAGGCTCAGATTGAATTTGTATAAAGAATAGCCAGTGAAATGATTTCTGCTAGATTATGGATGAAGTGAGGGAGAGAATTAACCCTATCATTGTTTCATAGGGTACACACAGAGAGACAGGGGGTTGACTTCAGAATGTACTTGAGAAAGTAATGGAAGCTTATCAAAGAGAGCTACAACCCAGAATTAAGGAGAAATTTCCTGGCAGAGTAATGGCTTCCTTCCAGAAGTTGGGGGTGTTCCATCACTGGAGGTTTTTAAGAACAGTTTGGACAGCCATTTGTCCAGAATGGTTTAAGTTCTCCTGCTTAAGCAGGAAGTTGGACTAGAAGACCTCCAAGATTCCTTCCAACTCTGTTATTCTGTATTCTATTTTTAAATATATCTTTACAGAAACAACCAAACTAGAAAAAAAAAATCTATGATAGTAAGTGATGTGCATCAAAAGCCAATGGTTTCAAATTTGAAGGAGTGTCTAGATCAGGAGTGTCAAACATGCAGCATCATGTTGTTGTCACATGACGTATCATGACTTTTTCCTCCTTTGCTAAAACGGGGGTGGCCGTGGCCAGCATGTGACGCATCCAGCCTGCAGGCCCTGAGTTTGACATCCCTGGTCTCGATAGATACTGTAGTTTCTATCTGTAGTTTCCATGAGAAATATTTGTTAAACAGGCATGTTACATATTGTTTTGGATAAGAAGTTTTAAGAATTTCATTTGGTTTGCATGCTTTTTACATAAGAAATTAATAAAAAACATTTTTTTCCATAAAGGAAATGGAAAATTCCAACAGGGAGAAAGAAAACTAAAGAATCTATCCTTTTATCCATCCCTTTCAACATAGCCTGTTAGCCTTTTCTTTTCATTTTGTTTTCTGTAAGTTGTATGCATTTATTCTATAACTACCTGGATTGCTTAGTTTTCTAAATCAAATAGATTTTCTTTCTAAAAGCTTAAGTGTGCTTAAGACTAATAACTAAACTGACTTGAGAATCATGGAACCTTAAGCACTCCAGCAATATTTTGCAACTTGATAATGGTTCCATGAATTGTATAGGAAAGCACAACTATGCAGAATTAGAAGGAACAAATTTAGCGTCAAGTAGAATTTGCCCCGTTTATTTAAATGCAGATATAAACAAAAAAAGGAAGGGAGGAAGGAGGATAGGTAGGAAGGAAAAGAATAAAATGTGAGGAGGAAGAGGGAGAAATATGGATAAACAGATATTTAATAATATACAATAATAAACAGAATGCCTTTTTTCTTTGTAGCCATACATATGCAAACATTTTTGCATACAAGAATACATTCATAGAACTCGATGGAAATTCTGAGGTAGTGTGGCACATAGAGAGTTTCTTTATCAATTTTTAGACTGAGATTGGAAATAATCCTCAAGGAGAGTCATTGGAATGCATATTTATGTGTACTACATCTTTTTTTTTTAAATAAATGCTTTAAAATACAGACATAGGAATAAATTTTAAGGGAAGAGTACCAAGCACTGAATCAATAACACATTGTTTTCATTTTTGAAACGGGAGCAAGGAATATAAAGGACAAAAAAGTAGGATGAACTAGATATAATTACAGCACACAGAAAATGACAGTGAAAAAAAATCAATATTGCTGTTGAGCTAAAATAGTCATCAGAGATACATAACTTCCATGAATGTGAAGGAAAGCATATATAAGACATTACACTGTATATTTCATACATATATTAATATATTAAAATATCCTAGCTAATTTTAAAAAAATGGATCTCATTATACTTTTAAAACACCAATGAAAAATAAATGCTAGTTGTAGTCCATCAGAATGATAATGCAAAACTTTGGCATCATAGTAGTTCTGACCCGAATAAACTACATGCCTGGACCTAAATAATGGAAAGCCTGTCTGTTCAGAGTATTGCAGCATAAATTCAGCTCTCAGAAAAGTAAACACAGATGGCTGAGGCTTCTTTTAACTTCTTTATAAACACAAATAAATTTTACAATACCAGTTGTAGATTTCTTCAACATGGAGCAAACTCAAACAGAAGCAGACATGTTACAGGTTTAGATCTTAACAGCAACTCAGGAGCTCAGAACCAGACATCAGATGCTGCCTTCGGTCCAATCTAAGTATAGTATATAAAATCATACATTGCAATGTCCTTCCTGTCAATGAATTCTTCAGCTTCAACTAAAACAATACAAGAGCAAACAACAGATACAAACTCAAGGTTAATCGCACCAAATTTGATTGCAGGAAATACGACTTCAGCAACAGAGTGGTCAATGTCTGGAATACTCTACCTGACTCTGTGGTTTCTTCCCCAAAAACTTTAACCTTAGACTGTCTACTATTGACCTCACCCCTTTCCTAAGAGGTCTGTAGGGGACGTGCATAAGCGTATCATTGTGCCTACTGTCCCTGTCCTATTGATTCTTTTTATTTTTCTTATATGTATCCATTTCATGTATCCATAACTATGTTTATACTTATACCTATTATCTTGTAAGCGATTGACAAATCAAATAAATAAATAAATAAAGTTTCACTTTTGTTCAGCAGGCGAGCAAGACACACAGCAGAGGAGAGAAGCAGTTCCATTTTCAATAGACAGAGCTTAACATAGCTGCAGAGCTTAATATAGAGCTATACCTAGGCTACTTCTAGTTTCAGTTTCCAAGCAGTCCTCATTGGCTGACTTAGTTGCTATGCCTGTTCATTGGCTGACCTTGTTACCATGCTCTATTCCAGTTCATGAATATACTCTAACACTGCCATCTTGTCAGGATTCAGCAGCATTTTATTTGCCTCAGTCTAGTCCAGGGGTCTCCAAACATGGCAACTTCGACTTCTAGGACTTCAACTCCCAAAATTCCCTAGCCAGAAGAATTTAGAATTCAGGGGAATTCTGGAAGTTGAAGTCCACAAGTCTTATAGTTGCCAAGTTTTGAGACTCTTGATCTAGTCAATTTTTGATGACACAGGCTTCCTTCACTTGCTTGCTAATTGAAGTTACAACGTGCAGAGGTGGTGTTTTTTGGAAGGAGCAACAAACAGCTGTTTGGAGGCTGAATCTTATCATGCCTGAAATTGTGCCTCTTGTAAGACCAAATGAACAAGATTCCACAAGGCTATTATTTTGATGTCTTCCAAGAGTTTATAAGGAAATATTCATGGAATTTCAAAAAGTTCTTTAGCCTCTATCTCTTCTTCTTAACAATGAGAAAATCTATTTAGTAAAAAGCACATTTATAAAAAGTTACATTAACATAACAAACTCAATTCATTGAGAACTGTTTGGCTCTGCAGCCAAAGTAAGTGTTGTAGAAAGAAAGCTGCACAGATTATGACTCCCCTTCAAAATTCAAGCGAGCAAAACAGAAAGCAGCCGTTTCAAAAGTAAATCCAAACAGAAAGTAGTCTCACAAGATAACGGCTGTTATAAATCACAATCCACAGCAGCAAACCCCGCTCTATTCGGCATACCAGTCCCGGCAAACAATCTTCAGCCTCAGAGCCTCTGCTGTAAAATCCTCACTCATTCAGTCACTTTGTTCCTGACAAATTTTCCCAACCCAGCTGTGTCCTTTTATACTCATTGAGGCAATGTGCTACTTTCCCTAATCAGCGTCTGGCTTGCCTCCCCCCAACTTGACGTCTCAGTCTCCTCCTAGTTCTAGCATCAAGCCACGATCTATCAACTTCCCCACTCGACGCCTCTGATTCATTTTGTGGATCAGATGCTGGCATGAATGAGGTCTCAGGTTCTGGCGAAGAGTGTCTGTCAGATAACCTTTCATCCCCCTGGCTCACATATGTGTCTTCTAATAATTCAGACTCCACATTCACAGCAGGCTCCAGCCTTTCATCATCAGAGTCATCAGAGTCAAAACTCACAGCAGGATCGATCCTTTCAGTCACAACAGATTATTGTTCAAGTTAATAGTGAACTTGAAGTTACATTTGATGTTGAATTTGAATTTAGAACTTATTTAGCTTGCATATGATTTTATAATCCATCATTTCAAATAAGGTACATGACAGTTTCAGGGATTTTTTTTCTGTGAAAACAATATGAAGGATAAGAATTAACCCTTTCTCTCATCTGGTGCTGGAACTCCATTTAAAGTCAGGCATTTCAGAAATGTTCTCAATCAATGTTTCTTATAGTACCAGTAGATCCAGTCAAAATTCTAACATCATATCTAGGGTAGGCTTCCAATGTGTATATATTTATATTGGTGTATTAATGACCAGAACATCATCTCAACTTTTCTTATGAACAATTTTGTAGAATACTTTCAAGAAAACTAGTACTAAACAACTGTGATTTTTTAAAATAAAAAGTTTTCCATAACTCTTTTAGTTCCTGACTATACATTGAAATAGCCACACTGCAATAGCAACTCCCCATGAATGGTTTCATGAGGCAAATAATGAAGACCTATTCATTGTAGGACACCATACAAAATTCTATATTTACAGATGAATTCAAGTTCAGTGCTTCTTTTTAAGTAGTCTTTTAAAGCACTGAAAGGTACAATTAGAAATGATAGCTTAGCAGGTATAAAACTAGCAGCAGATTTCACAGTAACCTTCAGTTAAACCTTTTTCTCTCTTTTGTGGAGTAGATAACTGTTGCTATTTTTTACCATTTTTTTCTGTCCTGAGGTCAAGAGATGTTCTTAATTGACAGAGAATGATAGAAAGCTGATGACACCAAAAGCAAGTTCAAATCTGAAAATATTTGAAACTTGGAAAGTACAAAGACTCACACATACATATGCACACATCTAGAATGAACCCAGGAATGTAGGGATTCTGTTGGCATTTTATTAGGCCATTTCATGTTCTTTGATTGTGAACTCATTCTCTCTTTCTTCCTTGTGTGTTAGGACTGAGACTCGCTAAAATTATCAATATTTATTCCTAGCTAGATTTCAGAGGAGTTTGAAGAAAAGAAGTTATTGGGCTCTTGTTTATTTTCCTTTTGATTTTGACTTTTTAAAATGTGTATTATGTATTGAATTTGAAATATATAACCTGAATAAAAAGTAAATTTCTGTTCTGATTAGTCACTTATTAGTTGTGCTTTTCTTAAAAATGATAGAACAGATAATCGTTCCTAAATTATATATAACCTCAGGGGAGCAGCTGGAGTTGATGCACCACAAGGAAATATTTGACTGGACTTATTTAATTATAGAAAGAGAATAAATCACATAACCAATGAACTGAAAAACCACATTTTACATTCTTGAAAAATTAAATTGATAGACTCCATACCGAAGTCTTTCCTAACCAGATGTCTGTTCCATATGTAAGAAAGGTACATCTGAACAAGGTAAAAGAAATTTGAAAAAAATATATCTCAGAGTATTAGCTTAGAAAAGTCCTCATTCTGACCTGATTTGAACAGTAGATGAAGTTTCTAACATTATATGAAACATGCTGTATGTTAATCATTTTTTGGACTAAAATTAGCAGGTTTTCCCACCCCACCACACTATTTAATTACTTCTTGGAATGTTCAAATCTTTAAGTCCATAAATGTCTTTCTTTGCAAAAATCATGATTGAATTAAGTGCAATGAAAGCAATTCCTAATCATATCTATTTATTTAAAAGTGTGGCAACACTCTTTGTGCTTATCTTCTTCTCATATTATATTTTAAGTACCTGTAGTAGGGAGTGCTTTTAGTAGTGGGTAGGATTATCTTGCTTGTTTTCCCAAATGCTCATAAATGATACTGAATAGCATAGCAAGACCAATTCTATATTTTTATCTGGTTAATCTAATTTATATTGCTGCTTGACATATCTAATAAGGATAATTATTTCTAAAAGAAATGTTGGCATTTTGGTTTACAGTCAATTGGAATCTGAAAAGTGTCTCAATTAATAGAAGTAATTAATGTAGCAAAGTGGAGTGATATTAGATGAAGCAGAAAATTAGAAAGGGGAGACCAACAGCTTGAGTCTTCTTCCTCAAAGACATTAAATGTACTTACGTGCCTTCAGGATCTGTTCTCTGTGTGGCTTTTTGTACCTCAAATTGTGAAATAGTTTGTTAAGTTTCAGCATTCAGGAAGAACATTGCGAAAGATCCCCAAATCATTCTCCCCCCCCTTCTTATCAAGATGTGTTTTTATATTGAGAGAAAGAGATAAATTTCTTTGCATTCAAAAAACAAGTAACAATATAAAGAGCAATGTTTATTTAATATTTAATTTGAAATGGCTTTGTTTTATCTATTTCTCTATTCACTGATATGCAGATATTTAAATTGAATTATGAAAAGAGGAAGTCAGAGCTTGAAAGTCAAGACATCTAAAGTGACCATTGACTCACACAACTATTTCTGGAAATAGCCCTTCTCGTGTTCTGAACTTCTCGGCTAGTCTGTTAGATAAAATGGACTTTTAGATGTTGTAAATGTTTTAGAGATGTATATAACTATGTATGTATGTATGTATGTATGTATGTATGTATGTATGTATGTATGTGTATACACACACACACACATATATACATATACATATACATATACATATACATACATACATACATACATACCTACATACACATATATATATATATAAATATAAAGAATCATGAAAAAACACCCATTTACAAAATCTGCAAGATAATTTCAGACAAAAGTTATCTGTCAGCAATGGAAATCTGCAACAATTTATTTTCATTTTAAAACAAAGCTACCTTGAACTTCCCTTGCCCCTTGTTCACACCCTCCAAATGTCTAGAAATGTCTTATTCTTGGGAAATAAGTAACATTGCTCAATGAGTATGGCTTTTTTCTGTATTACAAAAACGTTTTTTAGGTGAATAGTGTAAAGTTCTGCGCATGGGCGCAAGGAACGGAGATGAAACGGTGAACAGTGAACTTCAACTCTTTATTATACATTCTGAACAGAGCAAAACCCTAGAGCAAAAGCAGCCCTTTTATAGGCAAGCTGCTGCTCTAGTAACCAATAGGAAACATGGAGTGTTAACCCCCTTAACCAATGAGAGTGGCTCGTTAACAGCCAATCAGATTCTCCTGAATGGACCAATCCGATATCGCTATTATCAGCCAATCAGAAGTGCAGGGCTAAAACCCTGCTATTTTCTAAAGCTTTTGATAAACTTTATTTGAGTATTTTATTAGTTCACAACACTTCTTCCCCCCAGGTTCCGTTTGGGGGGTGCGGTGACGTAATCTCTGAGGTAGGAAGGTTGCTTCGACTGTCTATTGGATTTACGCTGTCCCACCGATTCTTGTCCATAAGCCTGTTTTGGCGGGGCGTTTTCGGGCAAGTCAGGTGCTGGTGGTTCTTTGTTGGAAGACTCGGTGCCGCTAATGTTCTGGTCGTTGTCCTCTGGCCCTTGCGGGCTTGCCTCTGTTGGGTTGTTCCTCTGTGGCAAGGCCACCCCCATCCTTGATCCTTCTTCACTTGTCATGCCCAATGGCTGACTTCTTTTGTTCCTGCTTTCCGCCATCTCGAATTCGGTTTCTTCAACATCCCCTCCCTCCGCAGTTTGGGAGTTACCAGAGTTGCGGAAACTAGGTTGTAGCCTCGAGCGAAGCTGATCTATATGGCATTTCCATATTTTTCCATCGCAGGTTTTCACCCGGTACGACCTGGGTCCAGTGGCTTGAATAACAGTGGCCTCGATTCACAACGGTTTGCCAGAAAGGTTTCTGGCGAAAACTAAGTCGCCTATCTTGAACTTGCGGCATTTTCCGCTAGATCCACAGGGTTCCTCTGGCTCGTAAGACGGGTGAAGCCGGTCGAGGTGGGAGCGGAGTTTGCGTCCCATCAATAGTTCCGCTGGAGTCTTGTTGGTGACGCTGTGTGGAGTGATGTGTTGGAGAAGGAGTATTCTATTTATCTTATCTTCAATGTCCCCATAGTCCATTTTGTAGAGGGTTTTTTTTAACAAACTGTACCATACGCTCGGCTCTTCCGTTATCCGCAGGGTGCACTGGCGAAGTTAGCGCATGGCGAATACCGCGGTCCGCTAAGTATTGTTCAAAAGGAAGTGTGGTAAACTGGGGTCCGTTGTTGGATACCAGAACATCTGGCAGTCCATGCGTCGCGAATAATCTGTTCAACTTCCGGATTATGGACTCAGTTGTGGTACTCTTCATTTCGTGGATCTCGAGCCAGTTTGAATAGGCATCCACTGTTAATAGGAACGTATGTCCCTTAGTAGGTCCCACAAAGTCAATATGAATATGGGACCACGGTCCCCGAGGTGTTTCCCATTCTGTCGGAGTTGCTTTTGGTGGGGCATTGCTGACTTCCTGGCACTTATAACAAGTCTTTATCTAGGCTTCGATTTGTTTGTCGATGCCCGGCCACCACGCATAGCTTCGTGCGAGCACTTTCATACGCACGATGCCGGGGTGGCCCTCATGCAGTGTCTTTAATACCACTCGTTGTAACCACTCTGGGACGGCGACTCTATCCCCCCACAGGATGCAGCCCTTTTGCGAAAAAAGTTCCGTTTGCCGATTCTTGAAGGGAATGAAGTCATCAGGGGTTTGATCTACTGGCCATCCTCGTTCAACCCAGCTAAGAACCCGCTTTTAGATAGGATCACGTTTTGTTTCGATCGTGCTATCTCTAGCTGTTAACGGCGGTGACTGTAGTGTTTCAATTTGGAGCGTTGTAAGTGTTGGAGCTGGGTCATCAACGGTTTCCAGAAGTGGTGCATGACTCAATGTGTCAGCATGGGGAATGGCTTTTCCCGGGCGGTGCTGCAGCTTATAATTGTATGCAGCCAAAAACTCCGAACAGCGAGTCATTCTAGGTGATAATATATAGGGGTTTGGCTTGTCTCCCGCTATAATCCCCAGCAAAGGTTTGTGGTCGGTAACAATAGTAAAAACTCATCAATAAACATATTAATGAAACCGTTTAACAGCAGATACAACAGCAAGAGCCTCTTTATCTATTTGACTATAGTTACGTTCAGCCTTTGATAAAGTTCTTGAAAAATAGGGGCTTCACTACATGGCTCAAAATGGCTCCTACTCCAAATGGTGACACATCACATGTGATTGTTAAAGGCAAAGTCTCGTTATACTGCATTAAAACAGCATCTGAAGTTAATAGATTTTTCACTTGTTGGAATGCGTGCTCCTCTCGGTGCCCCCAAACCCAGGTTGCTTTTTTATCGAGGAGCCGATGTAGGGGCTCAGCTATGGTCGCTTTGTGGGGCAGTAAGATGTTGTAAAAATTAATAAGCCCCAGGAAAGCTTGGAGATCAGTCTTGTTTTTGGGTCTTGGGGCGTTCTTGATTGCTCTTAACTTGCTACTGGTGGGGTGAATGCCTTGTTTATCGATTAGGTACCCCAGGAACTCGACTTTATCTGTACACAGTTGACATTTATTTTTTTTAACTTTAAGGCCAGAGTCTTTAAATTTCTGGAGAACCAGTTTAAGATGCTCCTTTAGTATTTCTCTATTCAGGGCAGCAATTAAAACGTCATCAAAGTATGGTACGACCCCTTTTATTCCCTGTAATAACCTCTCCATCAAGCTCTGAAAGATCCCTGGGGCCACGCTAACTCCAAATTGGAGTCGGTTGCACTTAAAAGCGCCTCGGTGCGTAATGATCGTTTGTGCCTCTGCTGTTTTTTAATCTACAGGCAGTTGTTGGTACGCCTGTGCTAAATCTAATTTAGCGAAGACTTTTCCACCCCCCAGGGAATGGCACCGGGTAAGCGTTCTGTTGAAGGGCGTGATTCAGGGTGGCATGGTTGTCCCCACAAATCCTTAACGATCCATCTGGCTTGATGGGTGTTACGATTGGGGTTTCCCAAGGAGCATGGTCGGTTGGTTCTAAAACGCCCTGGGCTATTAATTAATCAAGCTGCTCATCAATCTTTGGTTTAAGGGCAAAAGGGACTCCACGAGGCTTAAGGCGGATGGGGGCTACTTCAGGGTTAAGGTTAAATGATATCGGGGTCCCCTTGAATTTGCCTAGTTTGTCTGCAAAAACATCCTGGAATTCCTGAACGAGGGCCTCCTCCCAGTCATCACTGCTGGTTTGGAGAATGCTGGCTACCTCAATCCCAAGTGGAGCGAACCATTGAAGGCCTAACAAACTAGGCTGATCATGGTCAATGATGGTCAATGGTAAAGATGCAGTTTGATTTTTGAATGAGATCTGGACTAGGCTGGATCCAACGACCGGAATTCGGTTTCCTTGGTAGTCCCTGAGAATGATTCTTTGGACTCCGAGGTCTTGTCACCGGACGGCAGGGATTAATTGTTTAAGGGTCTTCCAGGAAACCATCGAGAGGGATGATCCTGAATCGACTTTCATCATAAAGGGCTAGTTTTCGATGGCGACCTTCACTCGGATCTTCTTTGCATCTAATGGTGATGCGTGACCAATCGTGATGGTTTGGTGTGCCTCTTCTTGTTTCGTTGAATGGGCTAGTCGTTTATTTCTGTAGGAGTGGTTGTTCCATTGGTGGTTCAATTGTTCCCGATTCACAGGACGACTTCCTGTGGGTTGGCGGTAGTTGGTCCCCCTCTGAAGTGGGCTGGATCCTAGCTTGCTTCTACAGTCTTTTCCGATGTGGCCTCTCTTTCCACAAATATGGCAGAGCGCATCGAGGAATTTGCAGTCTGATCGTGGGTGATTTGCCCCACAACCTGCACATTGGTACTGCAGTCTCTGGTTACACTGGTGGTGTTGGTCTCGTTCAGACTGGAGCCGGTTGACTTCTTCCTCATCACTTTCTGATGACGATTTGAGGTCCTCGTGGTGGGTTGCTGTTGCATGTCCGTCAAGGCAAGGTGAGGTTTCGCCGGCGAGTTGGCAGAGTGGGGCATTGGTGCAGCGCATTCGGGCAGCCAACTTCCTGGTTGCTTCTGCTGCAGTAGCATCAGCGATGGTATCTGTAAGGCTGATGTCGCCTTTCGCCATCAGCTTGCTTTGCACGTGTGGTGCATCTAATCCCAGAACTATTTGGTCTCTTAGAGCTTCTTCAAGGTCGGCGAACCCACAGAGGCCTCCCAGGTTCCGGAGATCCACGATGAAATCTGCAACGCTTTCTCCTTTCCGCTGGTCTCTCTGGTAAAATTCATGTCTTCGGACAAGCGTTGGTACGGTAGGTGCATAATGGGCCCATAGGAGGACGTCCCAGTCCATGGATTTCACCTCAGCTGGTTTCGCCAGTGCTTTAGCCATCTTACAAACAGCAGGTCCGCAGTGAGTCAGGAATACCGTTCGCTTTTTTCCACTAGTGGCATCCTTCAAGTTGTTCCAGAAACATCTGGAACCGGTCCATGTTTGAGTCCCAGTCTTCTTGTGCCAGTTCGAATGGAGCGGGTGGTATGGTGCTGCCAGTCATGGTTTCAGCTGTTGATGCGCCTTCAGCCACGTGCTCTGTTTCATCCTCTATCGTGTTCAGTCAGCTCTGATGTCTCCGAATCCCATCCTCGTTGCCAGTGTTAAGTTCTGCGCATGGGCGCAAGGAACGGAGATGAGACGGTGAACAGTGAACTTCAACTCTTTATTATACATTCTGAACAGAGCAAAACCCTAGAGCAAAAGCAGCCCTTTTATAGGCAAGCTCTAGTAACCAATAGGAAAAGTGGAGTGTTAACCCCCTTAACCAATGAGATTGGCTCATTAACAGCCAATCAGATTCTCCTGAACGGACCAATCCGATATCGCTATTATCAGCCAATCAGAAGTGCAGGGCTAAAACCCTGCTATTTTCTAAAACTTTTGATAAACTTTATTTGAGTATTTTATTAGTTCACAACAAATAGATTAGCATATTTTCATCAAAATATCCCTTTATCATATTTCTAAAGGTTAGAAGTTAACCTTTTATTGTTTATGTGTTTGTCTCTGGAAACAGCACAAGCTTGATTGCAGCCTGCTTTGTGCTGTCACTCCAAGGCAAACATTTTAAGTTTGTTTATTCTTTTTGATGAGAGCTTTAAACTGTACATTAAATTGTACATTACACCATATATAATCCCAGGAAGAAATCATTTGTCATTCTAAAGGAAGAAAACAATGCAATATTTTGTTTGGCTCCTCACAGGAAATTATACAAACGAAAGTAAAATCTAGCATTAGAATGTTGATGGTTAACTGCTGGCAACCTTTTTCTCAAGCAGTTTGGTGGGTGGTATTTTTCAGAAATGGCATATTGTGATTAATCAGAGAGCAATGAAGATTAGATATTTTTAATGTTTATATTCTGGGATAGAGTTATATCTCTTGAGTTTTCCTCTGGCTTTTCAAAATTTGACAACCTTTAGAAAACAGAGAATGAGTGAGATTTTTTTTTTTCTCAGAATGCCAGATCTGGACTGCAAAAATATGCATGACTACTGGATAACATTCTTTGCTGTCATCTAGCAATTATCTGGATTTCTGCAACATTTTCACTGTTTATTTTAACATGAATAAATTTAAAATATACATGGACATCACATTGATAATAAAGAAGGAATTCAAAAGTATAGAATAAACAATTAGCATCAGTTTTGTGTGTTAGGTTGAGCTGTGTGAAATCAAAGTTATTGGGAATCAAACAATTATTTTCTTTCTGAAATACGTTTTGCTTCATATCCTCCCTTTGTTTTTCTTTTTTGCATGTTAACTTTGTTAATTAATTTGATGGAAATGGAGTTCTGCTAAAGATCATCTATTTTTCTCTTCTTGAACCCCACTGAGATGATATAGAAGGCTCCTGCATATTCCTTGGACAGCAAAGATATTGGAATGCATAATACCAGACATGTCACTGGAAGGCAAAATCACAAAACTGCATCTCATTTATTTTGGCTATATAGCTGTAGACAGAACAGCTTAGGTACTATAGTGATTAGAGGGCTTTCTTTGATACCCTTCCAGTAGGGCTTCCTTAGGCAAATACCCCTAGTTCTTTATCTGTCTACTTCAAATATGAGAATGGCATGAACTAGAAGAATCATGCCAGTTTGGATGTGGCCTGGATTAACCAGGTCTGTGCCAGATATTGAGGAACTAGGGCAATCGAATGATAAGTGGATTACTGGAACAAACCATACATGGAGAACACAACAGAATGTGGTATTGATGGAAGGCTACTACAACTGTAGAATTAATGGGAAAGGATATTTGTGAGAGAATCATGAATGGAGAGAAGACTTTTATTATATTAACTGAGAAGCAGCTAGTTACCCAACACTTCAACATAATGAAGAGGAAGTTGCTATTACTATTTGAGATAGACCAACTGCACATTACATCCCATATTTAAGAAGACATGCATGAACAACTGGATATGCATCAAACACCTGAAACCAGAACACTCTTTCCACCTCCATCATTACAGAGCACAGCAATTTGAGTTGTTCTATGTCCAGTCACTGTGTTCTTTGGTGGTCAGGTTTCCTTTTACTGCTAACTCTTCTGAACATAATTGTTTCTACAGTGAATTTCCCCACATGACATGGCCAAAATAAATGAGATGCAGTTTTGTGATTTTGCCTTCCAGTGACATGTCTGGTGTTATGCATTCCAATATCTTTGCTGTCCAAGGAATATGCAGGAGCCTTCTCCAGTACCACAGCTCAAACAAATCTACTTTTTTCCTGTCTTGCTCAGTGGTTGGCTTCTACTGATTTTACAACAGGTTCAGTAAGCACGCGCTTCTCTCAGTCCTAGGAAAGAGGTAGAGGCAAGCCATTTCTGAAAATTGCAGAAGTCTTGTTCAGATAGTTAATTGTCAAAAGTCAGACTTTAAAATAAGAAATAAATACAAAGAAAAGGAACTAATAATTTAGTTAGAGGTGTTCAGGCTGCAGATTGGAATAAAGTAGGTATAGTTTAAAAATGCACGTCATGATGTTACTACAGATCTGAGCTGCAGGACTTTTTTCATTTTGTTTTGGTAATGCAATATAATATAAACCATTTTGTTTTGGTAATGCAATATAATATAAACCATTTTGTTTTGGTAATGCAATATAATATAAACCAAAGTGTCTGTGATGCAGGAAATAAACTAACACAATTTATATCATAGGTATGCAAGTCTACCTTAAATGAACAGAACCAGCTTTAATATTTTAAACAGTATTTTCAGAAAATGTTTTGTGGTATATTCAAGAACCAAATGGTAAAGATTTTTTTTTTGCTTTTATAGTTTCTCTACAGATGGTCTGATATGCAAATACCACAGTTTTTGTTTACAGTTCTAATAATTTGTTACTTTTTTTAAAAACGCAGAAAAAAACCTTACTTCTCTTACTTGAAATTTCTTATTTTGCTGTTTCAGTCCTAAATTCCTTCTAATAACTTGATTTTAACTCTGTGGGGAAAAGGTTAAAGGGGAAAAGATTGTGGAAACGATCTCCATTTATTAGTGGCAAATTTTTCCATTTCAGTTGTAAATTTACCAGCCATGCTAATTGTAAATTTCAGACAATGGTGTTTAAAATTGGCTGGAACCAGGATTAAAAAAGCAAATTATTGAGTGCTGAAACAGTCCTGGCAATCATTTAAGCCATGAGCTTAAATTCTGATTACATAGCAGAAGTGGGTATGATCAGAGTAAAAAATGAGCAAGGTCCCCTCATTTTCTGCTTCTCTCTTTGTCTCATTTCTCTCCTTTCCTGTATGGCTGGCTCTGCATATTTTGCAGCCTGAGAAGTGATACCCCCTTATTACTAATAGCAATAGCACTTAGACTCACGGTGCTTTACAGCCCTCTCTAAGCAGTTTACAGAGTCAGCATATTGCCCCCAACAACCTGGGTCCTCATTTTACTGACCTCAGAAGGATGGAAGGCTGAGTCGACCATGAACCGGTTAGGATCAAACACATGGCAGTGGGCAGAATAAGCCTGCAATTGTAGATGATCTCAACTCTTTCCTCATCTAAAGAGGAACTATCAAAAAGGTGGCCTACTCATCAATTCTTCATTCTGCCACAATTGTTCGATCCCCTTTTTGAGGTGCCATGCTCATCCTACAATTTATTTCCCAGAATATCAAATTTTAGTTTTATAGATCTTGTAATTTTTTTCCTGTAAGATACAGTTTTTAGCAAAGGTGATGATGATGATGATGATGATGATGATGATGTAAAATTTGTCTTACAAAATTGAGTCTTCTGAGAGGAATATAGTTATTTTGGGGTAAGAAAAGAATTTTTAACTTGTGGATTTCCAGAAAAGGAAGTTCTTTATCTTTCTCAGATTATATCTTGCGGATTGTTAAGAAAATGATTGAAAACCTGTAGCTTCTTGGGAATAAAATTTTCAGCAAATTGGAAAATAGATTCTGAGACTGAGAATCAACAAACTGCTTGTGGTCTATTGGATCTTTGTTGTAATTCCTTTTGAAAATTGACTGTGCAGTTTCATGCCAAGGCATGAAACATGAAAAATGCAATATAACCTAAAATAGTCCCAACATAGTTTAAGAAAAAAAACAATTTCAACACTCAACACAAAATCCATTGAAAACAGCTGAAAATCCCACCCCCATCGATACATGAAATTGAACTTTTCTCTTCCTTAGGATATTTCTATCCTACTCTGGCCCTTCATTTTTGTCAGAAATATTTATTCTCACGCCAAGTTTCCAAGGTTCCTAACTTTTGATTTAGATTAATATGGGTGGTATTCAGTGTAGTTTCGTATAAATGGAAATAGCTGTTTTCAGTTGACATCAGGGCAGCCAGTCTTTGCTGAGTAGCCCTGTCATAGTCATTCCCTTGCAAACTGAAATTGAGTGTTGGAACTAAGGTTGCATGGAGAAGAATCCATTGGATGACCTGCACTTTCTTCTAATGTAGGGCTGAATAGTGAACTTCCTAGAGCCTTTTTGTTAACCTATAAATCATATAAAGCAAAAGTGGAAATGCATGCTGTGATTCCTTCCTTTGTCTCAAAAAAAGCAAGCAAAATCAACATATTTGATTATCCATCAAGTTTATTGCATTTATGTCATCTAATTACATAAATTCATCTAACAAATCAGACTTGTTTCCAGGGACCTAGCCACAAAATTTTTGCCCAGCCCTGGAATAATACAGTATTGCCAAGAGGTTGTGTAGACATATATTTCCCTCCCCCCCTCAGGAACAAGTAGCAGTTTGGACACTTTATAATTGAAAAAAATGGAGCTATGTCCATTTTCAGGAGTATCATGGCTTCCACTGCCAAGAATTCACTTCGCCTTAAAAATTCAACAACCTCTGGTCTCAGATTTAGCTATGGCCTTTTTATTTTTGGGGCCAAATACATGCATCTGAAAATACACAATCAAGAGTTCTATTTAAAACATGCTGCCCTCTCTTCTGAAAGTAGCCCACCTCTTTGAAGTAACTGATTACACATCAAGTGACTGCTGCAATTACTACAGCTAAATTTATTTAAAACAAGGCCAGTATATTTGCTGACAGTGAATGATTTAATTCTCCTCCAGATTTAACTGTGAGTTGTGTAACTAAATATTTTCTCTATCCATAGTTAGCTTATTATTCTATGTTTGAACATTGTGAGATGGAGAAAAAATTTGGCACCACATTTTTGATACTGTGCAGGGTTTTATTCATGTCTTCTGTTGACATTTTATTGGAATCAACCAATATTATAAGAGGTAGATTTTAAAAAAGGGAAAATCATTTAATGTACAGCTCTGGAGAGGTATCAGGTAACAAATAGTTGTTCCCTGAAATGGGCAATAGAGAAACCTTCTTTTTGATTTGCAATAGAAAATGCAGTGTCACAAGAATGAGCAGTGGCTTCTGAGACCTGAACTCCTGAACTTTTCCCTAACCAGCAACAATTATCTACACATCTGAAATAAAACAAAGAAACAGACACCTAACCTTTGCACCAAAAGAAGAATAAAATAATACATGAGCTGAAAATAAAAGCCGTACGGAAATAAATCTTGAAATGTCAAAGAAAAGGGACCAGAATGCAAGGCACAAGTACCATTCATTTGTATACTGCTTTTATTGTTACCTTTTTATTTGACTTCTCTGGCACAGAAAAGGTCATTACACCGAACAGATATTGGTAAAAATTGCAAGTTAACAGAAAGAGGGATGCTTTAATTTGGTAACAGTGCAGTATAGCAATAGTATAGTACAGCATTAAGCCTTGACCGTTGGCCAGGTATAATATTAAGATTTCCCATTAAAGCTTAAAATGGATATAATTATTTGATTATAGCTATAACCAACACTATAAGTCAAGAAAAATCCTATTACAATATTAAAATACCGTTTTTGAGGGTTATGATTGGTATAATCACTGGACTACAGCAATCTTATCAAATTCAACATGGTATAGAAATGTAACTTCATAGGTTCTCCTAAAGTGAGTTACATTGTCTCATTTTCTTTTGTTGTGGCATGTTTTCATAGGTTGGCCCTTGATACTCATAATTATATTAATCTTCTAGTTAAAAAAATGTAATGGATATTTTTAACAAAGGTACATTTTATGAATCTAAGTAGTGAATTCATAAAGCATGTTGTCCAAACCAAATGAAACTACAAAAGGACCTGTAAAAGTAAAAGGTAAAGAAATCCCTGCAGACTTACCTTTCCAATCATTGCCAACTATGGGGGGGGGGAGTGATCCTCATCTCAATTTCAAGGCTATTGAACCAGTGTTATTCAAAGACATTTCTGTGGTCATGTGGCCAGAGTGCTGTTACCTTCCCACCATGGTATCTATTTATCTACTCGCATTTGCATGCTTTCAAATTGCTAAGTTGGCAGGAGCTGGGGCAAGGATGGGAGCTCATTCCATCACATGGCACTTGGGTCTTGTACCTGGGCTGCTGGCTTTCCACTGAGCCAATGTGTTGCCCTTAGGACTTGGGCAGGACTGAAAAATATATCAAAGAATGAATTTATAATTACTTAAGAGCAAACAGAAGAGATTTCACTTTCTCCTGAGAGTTTTTCATGTTCTCCATGGAAGTCTGTAGAACTGATGCACAATCAGTTTTGGAACAAAGTAATATATCTATTTTTGAGTGCATTCAGGAAAGTAAATTCCTGAAATGGGTGATACCAAAAGAATGAAATAGACAAAGGGGAAATCTAAATATGAATTGATTAAAACAGATCCAACAGATCTGTTGGATCTGTTATGCGTAAAATGAATTAGATAATTTCCTGTTGCTACTAGAGGTGCATCAAATAATAAATGCTGGATACAAAGCAGTTTGGATAGATGATGAATACTAGTTGTTCCAGGAAACATCATTTTTCTTTTTCTTGTGAGCAGTCTTGTATCAAATAAGTAACAGTGTGAAGCAAAATGCTGGAACAAATAGTCTTTGATCTAATCTATTGAGAGTCTTATAATTTAATGGCTTTGCAGGCAGAGTGATGGAAGAGCCATGATGAGATGTATATAGGTAGAAAAGTAACAAAGGTGAATGATAGATGGACTTTATTGGGCCTCCAGTGTAATCATGTGATCAGGCTTAGCAAAGAACAAAGCTAATTCTCAAGTTTGGGAAGAAAACTTTTTTGTTTTGTTTTATCTGAGTTCTAAGCCTCAACAACGCTACATATGATTCTTTTTTTTTTTTTGAAAAAGTTTTTATTAATTTTCTACAAACAAACAAGACAAACAAAACATAAAAACATCAACTCTTATATGTACATCCAGTGTGTCAGTTGGTTCATCATTTTTGTGCATTCATTCTGTAGTCTCAATTACAATTATGTTATATAACAACTCATATTGTCAATCCAAACTTATATATCCTAATATCACTAAAAAAAGAAGTTTTTGACTATATTTTTAATCATTCATGCTTAATGAGCTAACAATACTTTAAACCAGTTTACTCTATAACAAATCATCTAGTCATATCAAATCAATCCTAAAAAATCCTTTATAAATATAATATCAAATAGCAAAATAATAGCAAAATAAAGATATTCCTTACTATCTAGCATTCTAAATATTCTATTATCGTATTTTATCATCTAGCCATTTATAAAAAAGATCCCAAATTTCGTAAAATTGTTTATCCTCTTGCTCTCTAATTTCAAATGTCAATCTGCTCATCTCAGCACATTCCAATATTTTCTTAATAATTTCTTCCTGTAATGGTATTTTCTCATTCTTCCAATTTTTAGCAAATACAATCCTGGCCGCTGTTAATACATTTACAATCAGGTATTTCAAATCTTTACTATATATATCAGGTAAAATTCCCAATAAGAAGATCTCTGGTTTCAAATCTATATGTTTCTTTGTCATTTTTTCCAACCACATGCGAATTATAGTCCAATATTTTCTAGCATCCTCACAAGTCCACCACATATGGTAATACGAGCCGGGTATCTGATGACATTTCCAGCATTTTTCAGATTTGTTCTTAAACATTCTTGCTATTCTTGTCGGAGGAAAGTGCCACCTGTAAAACATCTTATACAAGTTTTCTTTATATGCTGTTGACATTGTCATTTTATAATTTTGAGACCACAATTTCTGCCATTTCTCTAAATCAATCCCATATCCAAAATTCTTCCCCCAAACAATCATAGTTTCTTTGACTTGTTCTTCCTCTAATTTCATTCCCAGTAAATAACCATATAATTTTTTAATCACCTTCTCATCAGTACCCATCAAGATCTTATCTAAATCAGTCTGTTTATCATAAAATCCCTCCGTTTTAGAATCTTTATCATACCTTGAGTGTATTTGTGCATATGAAAACCAATTCATCCTTATACCTTGTTCCTCTAAGTTTTGGATCGATTTAAGTTCACCCTTTTCATCCAAAAGTTCCCCATATCTAACTGTTTGTTCCTTCTTGTAAATTATAGGATAGGAAAATGCTTCAATGGTCGATAACCAAACTGGAATTTTCAAATAACATTGTCTTTTTATCTTCTCCCAATTTAACCACAAAGACTCCCGTACATAATGTCTTCTAAAATAACCCTGTGTTTTAGTTCCCTTATACCATAAAAAAGCATGCCAACCCAACAGCAAGTCATGCCCTTCTAATGTCAACAACCTATGTTTCCTTAATGTTATCCATTCTTTGACCCACATCAAACTTGCAGCTTGATAATACAATTCCCAATTAGGCAGACCAAAACCTCCTCTAATTCTAGCATCTTGCAAAAGCTTTAGCTTTATTCTCGCTTTTTTACCTTGCCATATAAACTTCAACATAATTTTATTTAAATCTTCAAAATAGTCTTTTCCAAGCCTAATTGGTATTGTTTGAAACAAAAATAAAATTCTAGGTAAGATATTCATCTTAATTGTTGAAATTCTCCCTATTAATGACAATTGCAAGTTTTCCCACTTCTTCAAATCTGTAGTTATCTGTTGTTTAAGTTTAATATAATTATTCTCCTTTAATGTGCTACATCTTGTTGTCAAATATATCCCCAAATACTTAACCTTATTTGTAACTTGAATTTTCAAAAGATCTGCCAATTCTTCTCTCTGTCTCAATAACATATTCTTTGTCAAAATCTTTGTTTTGTCTTTATTTATTTTCAAACCAGCCACCTCTCCATATGTCTCTATCCTTTCCAGTAACTTTGGAGCTGTTTCTAGCGGATCTTCCAAAATAAAAGCTAAATCATCAGCAAAAGCTTGTAGCTTAAATTCTTCCTTCTTAATTTTCATTCCTTTTATGCTTTTATCATCCCTAATATTTCTATTCAACACTTCCAAGGTCAACACAAATAGCAAAGGAGATAGGGGGCATCCTTGTCTTGTGCCTTTCCTTATATTAATAAAATCTGTAAGTTCCCCCTCCATCATTACCCTTGCTGTCTGTTTATTATATATAGCTTCTATTGCTTGAATAAATTTTTTAGCGAAACCCATCTGCTCCAATAATAATAACATAAATCTCCAGTTCATGTTGTCAAATGCTTTTTGAGCATCTAGGAATATCAAAGCCATTTGCTTTTCAGGATGAGCCTCATAGTATTCCAAAATGTCCAAGATTACTCTCATATTGTCTCTAATTTGTCTCTTTGGCAGAAATCCATTTTGATCTGAGTGAATAAAATTATTTAAATATTTTTTAAGTCTTTCTGCTAAGATTGAAGCAAAGATTTTATAGTCTGCATTCAATAAAGAAATAGGTCTATAATTCTTAATTTGCAATGGGTCAGTCTCTTCCTTTGGTATGAGTGTAATATAAGCCTCTGACCATGTTTTAGGTATCATGTTTTTTAACATAACTTCATTCATAACTTCTAACAATGGGATGCTCAATAATTCTTGAAATGTTTTATAAAATTCTACTGGAAGCCCATCTGGACCCGGAGCTTTCCCATTATTTTGTCTCTTAAATGCTTCATTTAGTTCCATCATTGTTATATTGCTTCTTAGCATTTCTTCAGTCTCTTTAGGTATCTTTGATAACTTAGCTTCCTGTAAATACTGTTTGACTTTTTCTTCATCAATATTCTCCTGTTTATATAATTGCCCATAAAAATCTCGAATAATTTCTTTTTTCTCCTTATTCCCATAACAAACTTGGCCTTGTTCATCTATTAACTTTCTTCTTTATTTTTCTTTTCTTTTTTATTGGGACTTTTTTGCTTTTCATATTTATGTTTTTGGACTACTTTGTTGTTGAGGTTGTTTTTTTTTCTTTTTTTTGGATTATTGAGATTTTTTAATTGGATTAAGGTGTGAAGAATCTGAAGGAACTTTTTGTTTTTTTTTTCTCTTTTTGCTTTTTCTTTTTTCCTTTTTCTTTTGCTCTTAATCAATATTATTATTTTTGGATTTGTTTGTTTTTTCCTTTCTATTTTTTTCTTTTTTTATGGTGGACTATCTCGTAATTGGATTAGGGTCTAGAAGAACCTGAAGATCTTTCTTCTTCCTTTTTTTTCTGTTTCTTCTTTGGTTTCGTGTTTTTTACTATTGGAGTTCTCCATTTTGGATTATAATTGGCTGCTCTACCAGTTGGATTAAAAGTCAAGAAGAATTTGAAGTTTTGGAAACATTGAAACGAGCAGGAAACCAATACCATCTGGCATTTCTGCTTCTACCTCTGCTTCCCCACCAGCTGGAGGACAACGTTTAATTCAGACAATGTTGAAGCAAGATAAGGAACAAGAAAAAATAACTTTACAGTTACAGATGATTATGCAAGGAATCCAAGATCTCAAGACAAAATCAGATATCATTGAACAAAGAATAGGAAATATTGAACAAAGAACAGAAAATATTGAACAAAGAATAGAAAATATTGAACAAAGAGCAGAAAATATTGAACAAAGAATAGAGAAGACTGATGAAAAAGTGGAAAATATTAAACAAATGATGGTTAAGTATGAGGAGAGATTCCAAAAAATTGAGGAAGAAGGAAAACAAAGAGAGAAGAAGATTGGAAATATTGACAGCAGATTAACAGCGGTTGAACAAGAAAAAGGTGGGATGTTGAGGTGGGAGATGGAAAGGTCAGAATTTTACCTCAGATTTCAAAATATAGAAGAGGAAAAAGGAGAAAATTTGGCAGCGGTAATGATAGAAATTTTGGCAGATGCTTTGGAAATTACAGAGGAAAAGATGATGGATGGAATAGATGAGATATATCGAGTCTATACAAGATATGCGATGAGAAATAAATTACCCAAGGAAGTCCATATTAGATTTACCAAAAAATCCATTAAAACGCAAATATTACAAGTAGCAAGAGAGAAAACACTGAAATACAAGGGTAAAGAGGTTGTGGTTTTAAAACAAATACCCAGAAGAGTGAGAGAGATGAGAAGAGAATATCAATTTCTGACCAAAATACTATTGGAAAACGAAGTGAATTATAGATGGCTGATTCCAGAAGGACTAGTGTTTGGGTGGCAAGAGCAGAGATATAGAATTGATTCAATTGAGAAAGCAGAACTTTTTCATGCAGAATTCTTTGGAGGAAGAAGAGAGGAAGCAGAGAAAGAGGCCTTATCAATTGAGTTTCAAGATGAACAACTGGAGACTGAAAAAGAGAAAGGAGCAGCAGGGGGACAGATGGATAATAAAGAACAGCGTGAAGTGAGATCCACGAGAGCTGTTAGACCTAAATATAAAGCATAATCATGGAGGAAAAAAAACTGATTACAATGAATATAAACGGACTTAATTCAGCTGTTAAAAGAAGGAAAACTTTTCATAAATTAGAGAAATTAAAATTTGATATAATTTGTTTACAAGAAGTTCACATTAAAAACAACATGAACAATTGTTATTACAGCCAAAATTAGGGAAAATATTTACCTCTTTGACTCAATGTAAGAAAAGAGGTGTGGTTTTATACATTAAAGAGGCTATTTCAGCAAAATTGATTTACACGGATGAAGATGGAAGAGTATTAATGGTAGAAATAATGGACAATAATATAAAAATACTCTTGATTGCAATTTATGCTCCGAATGATAAACAAGAAGAGTTTTATAAAAAGCTGCACATGAAAATAATTGGACTGGACTATGTTAATATAATTATGATGGGAGATTTTAATGGAATTGTGGACAATAAACTGGACTATATAGCAACAACAACAAAGCAAAATAGAAAGGCTCTCCCAAGGTCCTTTTTTAAAATGACAGATGAATTAACTTTAAAAGATATTTGGAGAGAAAGAAACGTTAAAGCTAAACAATATACTTTTTATTCAAATAGACATTTATCATGGTCCAGATTAGATATGATTTGGATCTCAACAGAACTAATATCTAATATTAAAGAAACAAATATTGAAACAAGTACCTGGGCAGATCATAGCCCAATGACAATTACATGGAAGGGACAAAAAAAAAAAGATCGAGATGGACATTAAATAATACTACTTTAAAGGAGAAAGATTTTACACAATGGATGGAGAAGGAATTGGCTTTTTTCTTCAGAGAAAATAAAAAAGAAGATACTTCAACGCAAAATGTGTGGGACACTATGAAGGCATACGCTAGAGGTTTGATAATAGATTATACAAGAAAAAAGAATATTAGGAAAAGGCAAGCTTCTAAGGCCTTGGAAAATGAGTATAAAACTCTTGAAAAAGAATTACAGAAAATGCCACAGAAAAAGGATATTAAATTGAAGCTGGATGTAATCAAACATAAAATGGAATTAATAGAGAAAGAAGAACTGGCACAGAAAATTAGAAACTCTAAACAGAATTATTTTGAAGATGCAAATAAACCAGGTAGATGGCTAGCATATAAATTGAGAAAAGAGAAGGAATCAAGAAAAATATGATTCTTAATTGCAATAATCTTAGCAAAACTTTATCATAGAGTTAATCATATAAGTATAGATACATACTATACCTTGATTTTTGTGATTTAGCTGATGATATTATTCTTTTTACAGATCATCTTATAAAATAACTGGGAAAGCCACAGGCAGTAGCTAACATTCCAAATGGATATTATTGAAGTCAAGCATCACATGCACATAAATCTTGCCTATTATTTTGAAAACACTGACAGAGTATTTTTATAAAGTTATACCTTAGAGCAAGCCGACTATTAAAAATGGAAATGTAAAAAAGACACTGTCCAGTAAAATAGAAGTGCAATTTTTAATGAAAACACCAAAGCCAACAAACTTGGAACATGGCAGAAAGAGTAATCCTGCTAAGAATGTACTTTTGAATTTGTTTTTGAGTAAACAAGTGCAACACTTTGTATATGGCCCATATACTGTTATCCTGGAAAGGAAGGAAGGAAGGAAGGAAAGAAGGAAGAAATCCTTTTAATAGTGCAAGTCAGTTAGTTTGTTGGCTATGTCTCTTTATTATAAAACAATTCCATACTATCAGAACAGAAAGTAATATTTTAAAAGTCAAAGGAACTAAGATTTTAAAAATCAAATAGCTAATTTAAAACGTAAGCTGTCTACTGGTTCTGAAGATTTCTTTGGATTCCAAAGTTTTACAAATATGTGCATTCATAAAAATCGAGTTGATAGGCTGAATAATCATTACACATTTTTTTAAAAAAGGGAATTTGCCATTTTCCCAGTTCATGAAGTTAGAATGAATGGTCTGTCACAGGTGGATAGTACTTTCTGAAACATACTGTCATACAAAAGCTGCTTGTAAACATGGTCCAAGCTCCAATCTTGAATAATTATGAGCTGCATAGATGTGGGAGACATCAAAGCATTCATGAGATACCTCCTATGTGGGGGCGGAAATATTTTCATCTTGAAATAATTTGGGGTTAGGAAACCCATTGGGCTTCTGAATTACATGGTGGCATAACAGTGTAATGGAGAGAGAGGACATCTGTGACAAAAGCAATGATGAAGAAACATGGCTAAAACTCAATCATGAAATAAGTATGTGAAAATGTCTCAGGCAGATATTCCCCTAATTCACATAAATAAAGTCGTTTAGCAGTTTTAATGTTAGCCATACAAAGTAGGCCAAAGTAGTAAACTTTATGGAGTACTAAAATTATTTTTATTAAGATGGGCTATAGTTATAGAATCTTACTAATTATTAATTAGTTTGGGTTTTCAATTAAATTATTCTTCACATAGGTGACTCCCTCAGTACACCCTGCCACCTCAACAAGGTGGTATCACATGAAGATGTTGTTCATACAAATACATCTCATTTAATGATTATTCGGTGACCATTTGAAATTATGAGGGCTCTGAAGGAAGTAATTTATGACTGTTCCTTGTGATTGCAATTACAGCACTTGCAATATTCGGCAATTACATAATTGTTGTTTGCAATCTTCACCACTGGTGTCCAACAAGTCAATGGAAAAGTTGGCAGGAAGTTACAAATGGTGAGCATGTAATGTCACACTAATGACCATAATAATGGTCATTGCTTAATAATGGCAACCGGAAGTTCTGCAACTGGCCTTGTAAATTTGTGCAGTCATGTGACATAATATTTTACAACTGAATTGCTTAGCAATACAATTGCTGGTCCCAATAATCATTGTGCCTGTAATCTATTCATCCACTGTATATCATTGGTAATGTATTTATAGCCAGGAATTACGTATAAAGTTATGTCATTTTTTTTTAAAATATACATTTATCATTTTTAACACACATTCTCACATTTAATTCCAAACAACATGATTTTGTTGGTAAAATGCTGATTCCAACTAAATGTATTCAGCATCAAACTAGGAGAAGCAATCTCATTTTAATAAGGTCTAGAATTTCAGGTGGCTTAAAATGAAAAATTGGTTATGCATAGAACATTAATGGAGATGACAAATAGATTGATATGATGTCTTTCACATCCTGTTTCTCTCCTTGTTCCAATATTTCTGGCATATAGAGGGAGTTGTAAGTCATAAGTGAGTTGTAAGTCGTTGTGAGCCAAGGAAAATATATATTAAATATGTTAGATTGTGGGGAAAAGAGACTCGAGACCAGTGTGACTTTCAGCTCTTTATTTAGTTCTCAAAATCTGCTCAAACCACGGAGCCATGGCAGCCTCTTTTATAGCGGCTGCTCATGGCTCACGGCCAATGACGGCCACTTGAATCTCCCGCCATCCAAACGGACCAATCCCAAGGTAGTAATACGGGCCGATCAGAATCGGTTAGTAGGGCCAATCAGTAGGCAGTATCGGTGGACCAATCAGGAGGCAGTATTACAAGTATGCTAATATAGAACAAAATATGTGCTTCACAGCTGAAGATATACCTGCAGGGATGTAAGGAAGGGAACCTAGGAGTCTGTTAGTTGCAGGGTTTAACATTGCCCTGTGTTTCTGGCATTGATATAAACCAGCAGCTTAGTTCCCATCACAGTCAATATGGGCTTGGTGAAAATTATGAGGCCAATGGGAAACTCACAATCTTTCCCTGTTGCATGTTCTTAATATTCTTCATTCCTTTAAACTTGGGATGTTTACCTGTTATGCCTAATAGTCAATGACACATCTGTCTTCCACAAATATGTCTAATTTTTAAAATCACTGAAATAACCCAACCACCCCAAACTTCTAGGTGAGCAAATTCCATTAATAAAGTGTTCTGCGAAATCACACTTTACTTGATCTGCCCTTTAATATTATACTTGCAATCATTTGAACCGGTTAATCTAAAATGCTAGTGAGAAAAGAAAAAGGGGAAAAAGCATCTCACTATCCACTCTCTCTATTACATTTATAATTATTATAAACATATTTCCCCCTAAGTCATATATATTTTGGAACAGTGCAGTATTTCTCCAAAGAGAAAGTTCTGTAAGACACTGATCATTAAACAGGGCAATCCTATTGTCTAGCAAAAATATCTTCAGCTGAATTGGAATGTAAATTGATGTTTTGCTGCATGATACTCTCTGCATATCCAAAGCAATAGCCAAATTTAAAGAACAGCCATCCAGGAAGAAAAGTGATAATCACTGAAAGTGTCATTCACAATATTGTCATATAACCACAACCTTGTTCCAATGACATTCTCACCCTGGCTACATATGGAATGTATACTCAAGGACTCCCAAATGTCTATGGAGATCCTCAGCCATCCAGGTCATGATTATCCCAAAGGTGCTTTTTCAAAAGGTTACTGGACTGAGCTGAAGAAGCTTCTTGGATGAGAAGAGAAAAGTTTTCAAGGAAAAACAAATTCCAGTTGCCTTTTGAAAAAGGACAAGGACTTATAACACAAAATGCAATGATTCTGCTAGAAAAACGGCAGCTTCTCCAGACTCCAAACTGTGAAGAGATGCGAAATAGATTCCTCACATTTTATGTTGGTTTGGGACTCAATTGTAAAGGATGTAAATTTAGGAAAGAATACTGAGGTTTTGAAAGAGGTCAGGTGTCTACCAGGTGCTACTGCCAGCAGAGACAAGAAGTCCTCAACATGAAGAAAGTGCAAGTAATACACCAGCCATGTAGCTCATGTGCAACACATGAGTTCTTCATTCAAATTTTTGTTACAGCACCATTGTAATGACTCTAAATACATAGCTCATGCCAATTAAATTTGATCATTTTATTGGTGCTTGAAATGTTTGCAAATTGTTATCATGCCACAATCCCGTTATCATTTTGTCATAACCTGGCAGTCAGTTTCACACTGTTGGATGAATTTAAGAAATTGACAGGTAAAAAAGCCTTTGTTTTATTTAGTAACTAAAAATAAATCCTGTGACTGCTTTTGCATGTTAAATGTGCATGTTATTATTAACATCGTATTAAACAGCAATGTAATTTATTGTACAAGCTTGGAAGTAATATATTGTTCTTGGTATTATCATGCAGAAATTGAAGGTATTTGTACAGACAAAGCAAACCAAGGCAAACTCCTATAATATATAAAAAAATGTATTTGAGCTTCACTACTGTCACTAAGTTTTCCAACGATGTATATTCATCAGTCATTAGGAAATAACAATTTATACATATTTTCTTGGAAGTAATTTCTACTGGTCACAGTAAACAATTTTCTCAAAAAAAAAACAAAAAACGCAGGATTGAGAGGTAAGAGTTAAAGTAATCTTGGAAAAAAATGCAGTAGTTACCTGCATTCATATTTATGACTAATATTCTAGTTTGCCCATCTAGTAGATTTATTAAATGATAGATGGAAAATATTGGTCACCTCATTTATTTTATCATTTTTCTGACTGTTTGCAATTTGGTGCTTAATTTAATTAATTTAAATTGTTTTTTTTTAGTGAGTTGCATCAGTGTTATAACTAAGATTACACTTTATAATATCCTAGTAAATGCATAATCTGTATCATTTTCTTACCTTACATTACAAACAAGTAGTATTCTTAGGTAAGTTGTGGAGAAAAAGAGAAATTAAGTAATCTGCATATTGCATAATAATTGAAATGGGACAATACACACATATATTTTCTTACTTGGAACAGTACATTTGGTTAATGACTGAATCACATTCTGCTTTTCAGGTCTTCCTATCAGCAGCTGGATGATCATTGGAGAAATTGGATGCTTGCATTTGGTCTGATCTAGCACAGCTGTTCTTATACGCAATATTAGGAGAAATTGGATGCTTGCATTTGGTCCATTTTCTACTGCCTAATTCCCCAGAACAGGGGTGTCAAATTCACATCATCAGGGTGGCATCACATGACGTATTGGGACTTTCCCCCCCTTTTCTAAACTGGGCATAGGTGTGGCCAGCACATGACACATCTAGCCTATGGGCCAGGAATATGACAGCCCTGCTCCAGAACTTGCCTGAAAAATCAGTGTGAATTGCTGTGCATTAGTTTAGTATCCATGCAGCTCAGAACAGGTTAAATTAATTTCAAAAGAAGATATATTAAGGAATATGGAACTTAACATTGCAATTCATTAATACATGCATGAACAATTTGATCCAGCTTTCTAGACATGTACATTTGTAACTTGCCTGGTTTGTGAAGTAGACAAAAACATTCATTCTTGAATGCTATATAAGGGACATTCTAAGATACTGGTAGATCACGACTTGCAACCAGTCACTTAACAACTGTTTGAAGTTATGACCGACCTCTCCAGAGCTTCTTATGTCCTGTTTTCAAAGTTATGACAGTTGCTCTACTCTGTCCCCTGCAGCCATGTGATTGCATTTTGGGCACTTGACAACTGACTCCTCTTATGGCTATTGGCAGAATCCAATTGTCTCATGACCACAATTCATAATGCTTTTTTCTGGTTTCTACCCAAAAAGATCCATTGAGAGAAAATGGATTTGCTTAGCGACCATGGTGTTTACTTAATGATCACTTGAAAGAATGTTGAAAAATGGGACTTTTCATAAGATGCTTCAACTTACATCTGCAATGATTTATGATTGTAATTCTAGGCTCAATTACGGTCATAAATAACTGACCATCTGTATGTATAATTGATTGACCCATTCAAAAAAATATGTTGGAAGTTAAATAGCAGAGATTTCAAGAAGCCAGGCTGAGGTCTGATTCCTATCTAAACAAATAGTAATTCTGCCAATATATTGTGAATGTGTTTTCAAATATGACATGGTATTAAGCCATGACTGAAAAATAAAGATCAGGTTTAGCACCGTACAATGTATCTGAACAGTATTAGCCCTGTGCAATTGCTTTTATCTTACCATTATGAAAAAAATAGCTAAGTGACCACTAGACTCAGCTCTTTGGTCATGTTCTCCTCCATATCTTGCTTTCCCATGCCTATGTACAGATCCTGTACCAGGTTTATAAATTATATATGGGTGTGGTAGATAGCCTATGGCCATTGAAAAGCAAATAACCTTTATATATCTTTAATGTTCAATAAACCAATTAGTATATTGTTTCAGATATTAGAATAAGATTAGGAAAAGATTGAAACCAACTCCCAGCAAAGGAAACTCAATGGGCCAGTCACTCTTTCTCAACATAGATTGTTACTTCATAGGTGGTTGTTGTAGGGATATAATAAATCGGTGTCCCATTGTAAGATGACTTGAGCAGTTGGAGGAATAGCAGGATATATAACTAACAAATCATTCTCATCATTGGCTAGTGGTGCAGTTTCCTACCATTATGAAACCTGAAGTTTATTTATTTCCTTCCTACCTTTTGACATTTTTCTTTGCTTTATTATAATCTTTTTCTTTCTCTCTAAAATGTTGAATATATCCATCTCCTGTGTATGATATTTAAAAGCAGAGCTACCATATCAATGCTGAAAAAATTCAGATGGTCATTAGAAGGTAGTGAAGAATTAATAGTTACTCAATGTTTGAAATCCCAAAGCAAAGCAGCACTTACATTTGAAAAATGTAATGTAAGTTTGTTTCCATGCTGGAGTTCTATTTTTAACAATTGCCTGAATGAGATTAATGGGTACTGAAGTTCATTGACTTATTTTTTTTCTATCATTTTATTTTTTGTGTTTGCTTTGTCATCATAATTTTGTTGTAGCAAGTCATAATTAAGCCTGTTACTCAGATGGAAATTGAATAGATCTGAATACTAGTTTACATTAGCATTGGCTCTGACAATGAAATCATTTACATCATTTGTAAACCAATTCATCCATATAACTTGAAGTGGAAATAAGATTTACTGACTTGGAGTTTCATCTACAGCCTGATTTCTGCAGTTAAATCTGTCCTTAAACAGGCCCAGGGTTTTATTTTAAATGTGCTATATTTTTGTATTATCAGATGTTAATGGTTATAGTGTGTTGTGTGTCTATGTATATATTTATATGTATGTTTCACTGTGTTTACACAAACATACATATATTTAAAATATTTCAGTTAACTACTTCACAGTTGTGAAGCATCCCCACTTTTGGCATTAGAATTTGCTTCTCCCTGGTGTTCCATTGATTTAATTGGAATATTGATTTTGAATGCTAAAACAAAGAAAATGAGGAAATATGTCCTAACAGGAAGATCTATTAGGCTACAGAATAGCTTCTGACATATGACTTGAATTTTTTAATAGCCTTTCTTAATGCCCAGGAAACTAACAGTATAATGATGCTGGCGTTCAATTTCTAAAACTTTTCACAGTGTTTCTGACAGTTGAAAATTTAAAGCAAGCCTAACATGGCTCATAAAGAAGAGAAAGAAATCAGAAACATAAATGTTACATTTGTGACTTATAGTTAAGGTTGTTTTTAATTATGTTGACTCTTTTACTTCAAAAGAAATTGTCTCTTATTGATGATAGAAGGTGGTAAAAACCCAAAGGATATTTTAAGGGATTTTTAAAAAGAAAATTTTTGAAGTATAAAAGATGTCCTGTTATGAAAAAATAATTCTTCATTGAAAAGGAAGTCACACTATTGCCATCACATGAACAATATTTGTCAGATCAGTCTTACTAATTCTGCAAAGAACTCTTAAGATTGCAGTACAATTGGACTCCATCAAACAAACCGTAATTGGCAAACATAGATATGATATATAAGCTATTCTGAACATAAATATCTTACTTTTAGAGTCTCTGTAGTTGTTTTAGTATTTGTGGGTTAAGAGATAATCAGAGTTGGAAGGAACCTGGTAGGTCATCTAGTCCAACCCCCCACCACCCAAGCAGGAGACCCTTCACCATTTTGGACAAATGGTAGTCCAATCTCCTCTTGAAAGTCTCAAGTGATGGCACTCCCACAACTTTCGAGGGCAAGCTGTTCCATTGGTTGATTGTTCTCACTGTCACTGTCTCTGTAGGCAAAGCATTCTTCATAAATCACCTTCTTGGTTAAAAATAAATAAAACGAGATTGGATTCCCAATGAATAGATGTAAAGATGCTGGAACTCTAGCCAGAATTGCTAATTGTAGTCCCTCAGAGTTTTAGATGTGGTCCCAAAAATCATGAAACATTTTTACCAAATTTTAAGGGATTTAAGTAGAAAGGGATTTCACGAAATACCTAAATGGAAAATAATCACATTAACTATGAATATGGTTTATGAAAAATGTAAATGACATCCATTTTTTTGTACTGCTTGGTCCTGTTTGTTTTTTGGAAAGAAACACCCCACCCCACCCTATTTACCTCTAATCTCAAGTCACTCAGAGCCAAAGCATATACCTGACTTTATTTCTTTTCTGTCTCAGTCAGTTGCACAGCACCCAATAAAGAAAACATTGTAAAATAATTATCAGTGAATGCCATTTTAAAAGCAAAGCAGTTAGCAGCTTCCTTTAAAAAAAAAATTGCATTCACAGGTGAATTTTGTGCAAACACTTATACAGAGAGTATTTTTGTACATGTGTACACATTTATTCACAAGTCACTACTGTACTATATTAGCATACTCCAAACCCTTGCAACTGATTGGTCTGGACGGACAGCGACCTGATTGGTCGAGACCCTGGCCGTAATTGGAGCGCTAGGAATCTACTGCAATTGGCCACGCCAATTGTGGGAGATTTAAAGCACTGCCATTAGCCGCTGAGCCGTGAGCCAGCCCTATATGAGGGGCTGCCGCGGCTTGTATTCTTCAGACTATTCTAATACTAAATAAAGAGCTGAACTCACTAAGATGGTCTTGCGTCTCTGTCGGACCGATCCACCTCAGATCTAAAACTGGTGACGAAGGTGGGATCGTGAGACAAGGAGACCACCCAGCATGTGGTGAAGTGGCACGCAGCAGCAAGCAGCATGGCCGGCATCAACTCGCCACCCGCACCCTTCAACCCCACTACCGAGGACTGGGAATCCTATATCGATAGGTTCCAGATATTCCTCGAGAGTAGCAACCTTAAAGATGCCAATGGCCACAAGAAGCGAGCTGTGTTTCTCACACACTGCGAGCCCGCGGTGTTCAAGATGGCCAAAGCCCTGGCCAAACCAGAGGACGTCAAGACCATGGAATGGGGCGACCTCAAGCCCCTACTATGAAACCACTACACCCCCGTCATGCCCATCTTCATCTGGTGGCACAACTTCTACAGGCGGGGAGGCGAGGGGCTAGGCTACTTCATGGTGGCCCTATGAGACTTGGACAGCCTATGCGATTTCGTTGACCTGGATGAGGCACTGCAAGACCGCGTCATCCTGGGGCTGCGAGACCTTGTCCTCCAAAGCCGCATTATGGCAAAAGGCGACATCTCCCTCGCCGATGCCCTCACCGAGGCCGCCACAGCTGAGGCGGCCAAGAAGTCAGCAGCTCAGATGCGACAATCGAGCATCACGCCACGACCGGCCACCGGCGAGACGACTGCGACCCCTGAGAGGCAACCCGAAACCGACCACCGAGACACAACCATGCACCACGGCGACATCGACTCCTTCTGAGAGACTAAGGACGAGGAGGAGGAAATTCACCACCTTCAAGCGACAGGAACCACGAGGTCGTAAGTCGAGGTTTCAGTGCACCAGCTGCGGAGGCGATCACCCCGTTCAGACTGCCATTTTCTCAATGCCGTTTACCGGCATTGCGAGAAGCGGGGGCACATTGCCAAGGTGTGCCAACATAAAAGGCACTACAGCCCACGACAATGAGAAGGCAGCCTCCAGTGATGAGAGAGCAGCCCCCAACGGCGAGAAGGCACCCCCACCAGACACCGAGATTGCCAGATGGAGAGCCACTGGAGCCGAGAGGATCGGAACAGGCGGCTCCACAAGGCAAGACAAAGGGAGGAAACCAGACCATCATCATCGCCATTCCTCCACAAGCAACGCCAGGAAAGTATATGTGACAGTAGGAATAGAAGACCAGCCATGAGACATGGAGGTGAACTCTGGGTGATTCCTCTCCATGGTCTCATGGCGCATCATCAAGCGCCTGGCACCCACTATCCACCGCCACAAACTAGAAGACCAAACGCTGACTCTCAAAGACTACCAAGGAAACTGCATCCTGATAGTTGGCAGAGGCCATTTCAAAATCACCTTCAAGGGTCACACCGAAGTGCTACCCCTGACAATCATCGACTGAGATTAACAAACCCTATTGGGACTACAGTGGTTCACACCCCTGGGCATCGAAGTAACCGGCATCCACCACATTGGAGAGACGGACTGGGAAGCGGCGCTTGTGAGGGACTTCCGGGAAGTCTTCGATGACGGCCTAGGCAAGTACCAGGGGTCCCCTATCTCATTCAATATAGACCCGAGCATCGTGCCACTCCACCTTAAGTCAAGGCGAGTGCCATTTGCACTCAAGCCCAAAATCGATGAGCAGCTAGATAAGCTCATTGCACAAGGGGTGCTGGAACCAATCAATCACGCCCGGTGGGAGACCCCCATAGTCACCCCCATCAAGCCAGATGTGTCCGTGAGAATCTGTGGTGACTACAAGGCCACCCTAAACCACACGCTCCAACAAAGTGCATACCCTGTCCCAGTAGTACAGCACCTTCTGCACTCACTGGGGGAGGCCGGATTTTCACAAAACTCAACCTGGCGCAAGCCTACCAGCAACTGCCATTCAATGCCACAACCACAGAAGCCCAAACCATTGTAACACACCGGGGGGCTTTCTGCTGCATCCGGCTCCAATTTGGAGTCAGCGTGGCACCCAAGGTCTTCCAAAGCCTCATGGAAAGACTCCTCCAGGGCATAGAGGGGGTGGTGCCCTACTTTGACAACGTGCTGGTGGCCGCGAAAAATGAAAAACAACTGGAAGCCCGGTTGAGGGAGGTACTAAAGAAATTCAGAGACTCGGGACTCAAAGTTAAAAAAGGGAAATGCCAACTGGCTGGAGGTAAGCACCATGAAGTCTACCACAATGGAGGCGTAATAAGGAAACTGAGTAAACTCTTTGCCACGCATGGCCTGCCAGATGTAATAGTGTCGGACAATGGGCCCCAGTTCACTGCACTAGCATTCAAATAATTTCTGGCAGACCAAGGCATACGCCATGCATTAACCGCACCAGCAAATCTGGCGGCGAATGGGCGGGCGGAATGCATGGTCCAATACACAAAGAAAGCCATCCAGAAAATAGAAGCAACCAACATACAGGACAAAATCAATAAAATGCTTCTCATTCAACACATTACACCTAGTGCGACCACAAATAGAAGCCCAGCAGAACTAATGATGGGCAGAAAACTATGGTCGACACTCGATAGAATGCACCCAACATATAACCCAGAAAAAACCCCGGGTTCCTCTAGAAAATTTATCATAGGGGACACAGTATATGCTAAAAACCTTTCAGGAGAACCACTCTGGGTACCAGCAACAATCACCCAGATAACCGGCCCCTTATTATACCGATTAGAGACAAGCTACGGGAAAAACTGGAAATGGCACATCGACCAACTAAGGTCAAGAATGGCTTCACCACCAACCAGATACCCGAGCAAGAAACTAGAAGGGGAGGGGAAACGGCAAGCATTAAATAAAGAGTCGAAGGGAACCTCCTAGCGCAAGCAGAACACCCCCCACCCAGAACAAATAAGCCACAAATAAACCGGTTCTACTCACCAGTTAACGCAGGACCAACTGGACACGAATCCCCGGAATCTTCACCTGGAAGGAGCAGCCAAGCCAGTTCAACCAGCCCAGAAGGATCTGGCGGGAACAAAAGGAACAGCAGCTCAACCAGCCCAGGTAGACCAGGAGGGAGCTGCCAAGAAAGGCCCGGCTCACCCTTCCAGGCAGTTCCAGCCCAAGGAACCGGAGCGACAGAGAAGCCCTCCGAATTGGTCAACGACCACACTAGAACTGAACGCTAGAAACGCGCAGGTCAACTAGGCAGGTGTGAAGCCCCGCCTACCTGCGCAACTACGTCACAACGCACCGACAGGCGAAACCAAGAGGGGAGGGGTGTATTATATTAGCATACTCCAAACCCTCGCAACTGATTGGTCTGGACGGACAGTGACCTGATTGATCGAGACCCCAGCTGTGATTGGAGCGCTAGGAATCTACTGCGATTGGCTGCACCGATTGTGGGAGATTCAAAGCGCTGCCATTGGCCGCTGAGCTGCGAGCCAGCCCTATATGAGGGGCTGCCGCGGCTTGTATTCTTCAGAATATTCTAACACTAAATAAAGAGCTGAACTCACTAAGATGGTCTCGCGTCTCTGTCGAACCGATCCACCCCAGATCTAACAACTACCTCTATGTTCAAGCAGCTTGATTTCCTTGTCTGTATATTTGGACTGTAGTTCCAATATATATAGCTTGAACATTGGCTTTTTCTAATAGGTGATGTTTACAGAGGTAGGGTATGTTGACAGCAGATCATATTAATTACTGGCAATCAGGCTTGAGTTATGTCAGGGATTCTGTGCAAAACAGACCTGTGATTGGTCAACCCAAAACTGTGGAGACAAACCATGGGGGGAGGGGGGGAAGCAGTAGTAATCAAGTTGAATATATGGAAGGGGAAGAGAAATAAAAATCCATAGAAATAATTATTGTATTATGTGAAATAAAATTAAAAAACCACTGCAGACCATTGACTTTCAAGAATGCTTCATCAGGAAGTGAATGCAGGTAGTCCTTAATTTATGATCACAATTTCTGTTGCTCAGCAAGATAGTTGTTAAGTGAGTTTTGCCCTACTTTACCTTTCTTGCCTTTGCTGTTAAGTGAATCGTTGAAGTAACTTTGTTATCAACTGAAAGTGACTTTAACGTTGCTTGTCCGAAGGTCACAAAAGGTGATGATATTACTCTCGTTATAAGTCACTTTTTTTCAGTGCTGTTGTAACTTCAAATGGTCACTAAATAAATAGTTGTAAGTCGAGGGCTACCTGCAATAATAAATGAAGTGGGGGAGGAAATCATATCTGCATAACATCATATTATTAGAATGACAGGAAGCCTTCTGACATGCATATGCACATTTCAGAAGCACATAATAATGTCAGCTTATGGTGAGAGTTCTCCCAATGCTTGCCAGGAGGGAAAAGTAGACAAATATTTAAAATTTTTCATTTTGGAAGTATAAATATAGAATATAAAAATAGATTTTCCACAAAGTCCAAATTGTTTCTTTCCAATTGCACAGAATCCCTGGCTGATAATTAAACATCCTTCATATTAACCAAGATATACATTGTTTGGTCAAAGCCTAGGCAGATATAAACTTTGCACATGCTGCTATTTGGATAAATGCCTAGCTAAATCAGTGGGTGATATTCTTCTACACTTTTCGAATCCTTGCTTTAATAATAACAACAACAATTAGAACAAAAGCTGATTATTTGGGAGGAATGAAAATGTAAAATAATTTATGTAGAAAAAGCTAAGCAAAGAACTATTGTCTAGATATTTTATTCAGCTACTTGTCTAGAAAAAATATGTTCCTGTTAACTGCAAATCACACGGGCTAAATCTATATCAGTACAGTTACATCATTTTAATTGATAGTCAATTCAAATGAAGAAAAATAAAACACTGCAAAATCTGTAAAAAAAAAAAGCATTATAAGATTTTTTGCAATAACCTCAAAGGATATCGAATACCATGACAGTCTTATGCCATCATTATATGTCTTTGTGTCATATATAATTGTGCTATAATTGTAAAGCGCCCAGAACCATTTTAAGAATCTAATTTTGTCCTTCATTAGGAATCCCAGCAACTTGCAGTCCTTGACTAATGTAGGAAGCTAAGGAAAGAAGGTGCTGGTTTGCATCCATCTGAGAATTTCAGTTATTGACTGGAAGAGCAAAAAACACGGACAAAAAAAATAAGCCCTAGAATGAAGCATCTGATAAACATTTCATTAATGTTTGTTTTAGCCCTTCAATATTCTCCACATTGCCCAAACATTTCTGCCATCCTGAAGCTGCCCAGTCTGGAACTACTTCAGCCAATACTGACTGAAAATACAAAGAGGAAAAATTCTCTGGCAGTAACCAGACACAGACTATTTGAAAACCACCCAAATAGCAGAAGACAACTTGGGTCCATGTTGTCATGTTGCCCAAATAAGTTTGTTGAAGCAGATCTGTGTCACAGACACGTCTGTAAAGAAAAATCTGCATTTCTGTTTTTGTAACATTTTCATAGCATTGAAAGTGAAATGCAGAGTAGGGGAGCTGAGATTAAAAATCACGAGGTGGGAAAAGATTTTTGGGTGGAAGATAAAGGTTTTGCAAAAAACTCACAGCACATGAGAAAAGGAAAGGTACACATGGTTAGTGGGAGAGCGCCAAGCAATGATAATAAACTGGTGGGAAAAATTGACATGCGGTGCAGGTGGAAAATAGCAAGACTGACCATGAGTTGTGGATGAGAGGAGAAGAATCTTAATGTTTGCAATTGAGTGGGAAAGTTTACATATGGTAAATCGGTCCATGGGTGGCTGTTTCTGATATGCTCAGCTTGACACTTGTAAATTAGCAACAGTTACTTTGTTAGAAAGCATATAATAAAGCATAAGCTCTTCTATTTAAGGTCACACACTGATAATTCCTACCATCTGATAAAAGCATGGAAGGCAAAGCATGCAACATCCTCCAACCAATGGGCGGGGATAAAACATTATAGATAATAAATGCAACTCAGCCCAACACATCTAGTTAAGTATCTAGCATTCTCAAATAGAATCCTTTTTATTTGAGTTGCAATACTCTGGATGGTCTACTAGACATAGCAAATAATTCTCTGCTACCATCCAATGGCCTTCCAGATGTTTCAGATATGGAATCTTCTTTATTCTGATACCTTCAATATCTACCCAAATGTAATTGAGTCTGAAAACTAAGAGTTATGTCTAAGTACCTCCCCTCAAATTGAATACCACTGAGTCATTCATATATGAAGACTGGGTAGTTCTAGTACAGATATGATGCCAGAAACCTTGGTAGTGGAATATGGATTGGCAGGTTCAAGTTCAGTTTTGGCTGTGGAATTCTCAGGTTCCAAACTAATGACTCCCTCAATGTTCTTTGGTTCTTTTTCTTTCTCAAACTCCCCGCTGAGGCACATACACAGACCACTAGCTTTATAATCTAGGAACCCATGCAGGGCTAGGAAATGGTGAGTAGTGTTAGTTGGAGGTAGATGGAATGTATTATTGGATACATTCACACACTTTTGGTGAAGATACAGGAGTTCAGTCAATTATGCAGTAATAAGGTGCTCAAGGCAACATAAACCATACAGAGAGTCTCTGTACATCTCCAAAAATCATATTAATTACAGTTGATTAAGCATTAAGTGCACATGCATATAGTCCTACTACCTTGCTCACAACAAACTATCAGGTAATAGTGTTGGGGAAAACAGGAGTGCCATATAAATCATAACTTCATGCATGAATTGGAGGTACGTTGACAAAAACCTATACAGCTTGTCCTTATCTTTTGCCAATGGTATCCATCACACATTCTTTTTTGAGTTACATTTTGGCAACCATTAGGTGACCTGCTATATGGTACTTCTTATCTATAATAGCTAATATCCAGACCAGTGGTGGGATTCAAATTTTTCTACTACCGGAACTGTGGGCGTGGCTTGGTGGGTGTGGCAAGGGAAGGATACTGTAAAATCTCTAGTCAGAGATAGTATTTGTCAGTTCTCCAAACTACTCAAAATTTCCACTGCCAGTTCTCCAGAACTGGTCAGAACCTTTGATCCAGACCTGCTCTGGTGGCTTCCTTAATTTTCATACTGTTTGGCATGCTTATTTGTTTCCTTGGGTTCAAATTCTGTTCATATGTATCTCCCAATATAAAAATTGCTAGGATAGGGTGTTACAAGTTGCCATTGCATAGGAATGTCACTGGCTTTCACACTTGCCTATTTCTTTCAGCTCCTACCCTGGGTAGTTGTTATAGATGAGATTGGCATCAGGTTTCCTGTTAAGTACTTGGACATGGGTCGGAGTAAATGGAGACAGCCTCTGAATGTGAACTTTCAGCTCTTTATTGCATAGTGACTTCTCAAAAACAACAACAGTGAACTCTGCCTTATATAGGCAACCCTTGTGAGAATTGTCCAATAGCGAGCTATGAACGCTAGCTCTTTTAACCAATAATAATCCTCTGTTAAGGGCCAATCGGATTCCTAAGAACTAACCAATCCGATCTGGCCGCCTAACAGCCAATCAGAAGTGCAGGGCCAGAACCTTGCACTTTACCTCAAGCTCATACTTTATTAACTATGGTACATACACAACATTTCCTACCTAGTTAGACTTGATCTTGTTTTTCCAATGTAGCAAACAGGTGTTAAGAGGGAATATTAATTGCCAAAGGAATAAAAGCCATATTCATATGCATGGAATGGATTATGCTGTATTTCTAACTAATTCTATAAAAGTGTACAAATGAAGAGTGTGTGCTGCTGAAATAATTACACATGCCACAATAGGAAATTTTTGCTTGTTACATTTAATCATTATTTTCCTCTCTTTTTGAATTGTGATTCCTAGCCTTCCTTTAAACATGCTGATACAGGCATAGTTTTGACAAATTATAAAGAGATTACCATTATTTTGATTGGTAGGGGGGAAAGCATTGTTAATGTATAATAAAACAAAGTTGAAAGATTTGCTAGGAAATGATAATGTGTCACAAAAAGGAATATTTATTCTCTGGGTAGCACTGGCAAATGTAAGTTTAGCTTGATTCAAATTGCAGTGCAATAGAACATGAGTGAGTGATCAAAATAGGAAAATCTCCCTCTCTCTTCTCCCCCTCTCAAAGTACATGAGTAAAGATATCACAAGAAAGCATTACAAACCAGATATAAAGAGATGCACTTGTTAAGTAACAGCATGCAATCCATGTATCTCTGAACACTTTGTTATTTCTGCATCTCATTGTCTATTCTAGAGGAATTGTATTTTATGCTGACTTTACTGAAGGGTTATATTGCATTACTGTCATATTGCATTACTGTTTTCAGTCCATATGTTATCTGTGTGAAGGTACTTTGCTACAATTATGCAGTGAGTGAATTTTTACCTTGAAAGTAGCCTCCATAGGAAGAAAAATAATGTGTTTTTTTCAGATAAGTGAGGAGGAGAATCCTGTAGAAGTAAGTAATAAAAAATGTTGGAAGAGGAAATTTGTTTCATTCAAAATATTACTAATTATCTCCAATATAGAATTTAGAATACATGCATTGACAAAAACTCTTTACACAAGTACCTGCTTGAGTACAGTTTTAGCTGGATAAGGTGACAAGTAAGATAAATGCTTACAAAGAAGCAAGATGGGATAGATGCTTATCTCACTACTATTTAATCTATACATTATAAACATTACAATAGTTTACCAGGATTAATGAAGGATCATATAAACTTACGGTGCTCAACACATATTACAAACCTTTGCTACATGCTGACAATTTTTGGCAATTTGCAAATTGGATTGTGTAAATTGTTAAGGCTTGGCTGCCACTGTCATAATAATTCTCTGATTATTAATAAATTACACTCAAAGGTTATGTGGTCTTCACAAAAAGACATCCCAGCCACAGAGTTAATGTGAGTTAATAGGGCAAATTAATACCTTTCCTTATTTAGGGGTAGTCTTTTCCAAGATCTTGGCTCTCTAATCATTAAAAGAGCTTGTTCAGAATGAGGTTGTGAATTATTAGTAAATTAAAATTAATAAATCATTATTAACTAGATTAGCCCATTTATCTTTGATACAAATCAAAGATATTCCAATATACATCATACTTTTAAATATGGAGTTTAAAGTGTGTTCTATTATTAGAGCAAACACAACCACAGCATTTGAGGAGTATTTTGAGTAGGAAGAAAAAGGACATCACCTATTCTAAAGCCAAACAAAGCTTATCTCGATAAATAAACCCAGCTTGGGTAAAGCTTAAAAGCTTTATAATATTTCAGCAAGTTATTTATCATTGTGTTTAATTGGTCCATGCTTGCATTAAACATTATAAGACAGCAAATGCAGCACCCTTAGGAGAACTGTGGGGTTGAAATGGAATTTGATCCAGATAACATAAACCAAGCTTTTATTTAGAAGAAAATAATGCTGTTATTTAGAAAGGAAGAGAAGAAAGTCTGGAGGTTAAAACGGGAATTTCCATTCAGAGGCCCAGCTAGTGGGATTTCTTACATCCAATAGGATAATATATGAAATTGAAACAGTTTCTTTTATTAGCTGTATTTGAGTTCTGAATACTAGTGTGTGCCCATTGATAATATCAAGACCCTATGAAGCTATAACATGTATCACTTTTCCCACCCCAAAGAATTGTTTTAATAAACAGCACTTCTTGCCAAAGTCTTTGCCCTCTAATTCCAAAGAACTCAAACATGAGAAAGCTATTAAATCACTTTTGATTTATCATATAGTGTCCCTATGCTCATACACATGGAGCACAAATTCAAAGTAGATCTCTCTCTCTAATCCTCCTAATTTTAAAAATGTTTGCTCTAAGAAACAAAAGTAATTGTGATTTGCAAGGTTAGCTATCTAATCGGCTTGCTTCTGTGATGACTGTCACTCTTCATTTTGATTTTTCTCAACACTAAGTGATTTGCTAACACACTTAATCCAGACCCACTGAGTTTTTCATTTATTTAACTAAGTCTCCAATGTGATATAGCGTCTGTCTTCATTTCACACTATTTGCATTTGGCTGATGTAACATTTGGAGAAAGTCTTAAGTGGGGATTCGTTATAATTCATTACAAGTGTTTGTTCCTTTTCCAACTCATCACTTCTTGTAATCTAGGTAGAGAACAACTTTTCACTGGAATTGCTAAATAGATTTAACACATAATGTGTCTACAGAAAAACAGTATATTTGAGATAGATTAAGAAAACTTTAATGTGTTCTCTTTTGGGGGTACTGTTAAAAAAATCAATGACTATTAAATACAAGTTATCAAAGAATAAGTGAATAACAGGATTTATAATCAGGAAAAGGTTGGTAGGAATTTGTAAAAGACATTAAAAAAACTCTAGTAAACTTTTTAACTTCTGATGAAATTAAAGACACTTTCAGGGAGAAAACAAAAACAGAATAGGGGCACTTGAAGTTGAACTGCCTTTTGTGGACTATCATAACTTGGCAGTTTTCTGGTTTTCAAGTATTTGGATATATTTGTCCACTCAAGCCATATTAAAATAACCAAGGAAACTGCGTAATGATAAACTAATCTAACCCTGTGTTATATACCACAGGAATATATGTGCAGCCTAGTATCTCACAAAGACCTGGGGCTTCAGGTTCTGATGACTTTCAGCATGGAAAAGGATAATGGGAATTGTGGTCCACACAGTCTGGAAGCTGTCAATTTGCTTCATTTGGGACTATACTGATTGGTTGTGTTTCTCTGACTTTTCTGGAGAACATTAAGCTGTAGAACTGCTTTAGGAATAGCTTATTTGTTTGGCTCTATTTTTAATTTTGTTTTAGTAATTTAATTCAATCTGTATGACACGGCTTTAATTTCTATGCTTGTGGGATTATACTACTAAGGGAGTACTTACACTTGAATTGCTGCTGTTGAATTTCAGATGATCATGTTCTCTGGAACCTTGTTGCCATATTCTTGTTGTGTGTTACCCAGTGTTGCCAGACGTACGATAATTATCGTATTTGTACGATAATTTGGCCCTCTGTACGATGTACGATCAATAATTCCCAAAAAGGTCAAATGTACGATAATTTTACAGTTTGGCAATTTAAGAAGATAGTTGGCCTACTTTGACCCTTTTTTGTGCCTCGTGACTGTACTTTTCGTGGGTTCATGCAACTTCATGAGTCTAGATCACGTGTGTGTGCGTACGCGCGTGTAGTTTGTGCATACGTGATACACGCTCGCTCACGAGCTACGTACAAGTACGAGTACGAGTCGAGTCAGCTAGTCGTCGCGCGCGTCAGGCCCATTGAGGTAGTTTATTGCTGATCGTAAGTTTTGCGGGACCGTATCTTGTGGCTTCATGCCTTCAGTTCGGACATTTTCCACATGGATATATGCCTACAGTTGGTACTTCCTGTGAGATATAGAGTTTGCTATATGTACGATAATTTTCTCAAAAAAACGATAATTTGGAGTCTCGGGTACGATAATTTTACATTTTGAATCTGGCAACGCTGGTGTTACCTGGCAGATTCAAGATGTAAAAGGTTTTCAGAGAACGGGGATTATTACTTTCCCTAGCAGCTTTATGTATGGCAAGCACTGAGATTTTGGCATTCTGAAGTAGCATAGAAAAGACTTAATACATTTCTGCATTGAGTTAATAATGTCCTGGAAACTGTCAAAAACAGACTGTGTTATATTGGCTAAATTCATGGCCTATTTCTGCCCTAAATTCTGAATGAACTTAGAAATTTGATATATGCATATCTAATTTATGTGATAATTTAGGGCAAAATATTATCTTTTTCATTCCAGAACATGTTGAATAATAGTGTTAATTTTCCATGAAAAGACAAAGAGATGATTGTTGTAAAGAAGTGAGGAGATGCAAGAAGTACTCATATAATAGCCAGCCACTTTACTGCAATGACCTGGATAACTAAGGGTAATAAAACAGAAACAACAGCCACCCACAATAATAACAAAACAATAACAGTAGCAAACAATAAACAGTATGGCAGAAGTTTGTCATATGAACATACCGATAGTAAACTACTATATGAATCGAACCATCCTTAGAAATACTTCTTTAAATGGACAGTCTGAATAACACATTCCCATAATTAAAATATTGTTGGATCTTTTTGTACTTAGCAAAATGTGATGTCCCTTTTTCTGGACATGTAATAATCAACCTCTCTTATCTGTAAGTTATCCAGTATAAAATGGTGGTGGTGGTGGGGGAGGGTACACAGCAATAATAGCTTGGATAATAAATTTACACAGGTATATGTACTGTATATACACAATAAAGGTTAACAGCTTTATTCAACATGTTCTAGAAACTTAATGAAAAGGCATTTTTTTGTTCTAAATTATCATATAAGTTAGATACACATGTATCAAATTTCTAAGTTCATTCTGAATCTAGAGCAGAAATAGGCCATGAATGTGGAAACTATTTCCCATCAAATTAGTGACCAGTTTTCATTGAGCAGTGAAAGATGAAATCAGAATCCTGTTTTAACAAGTTGGATGTGAGAAATCAAAGAATTAAACATGCTCCAGATAATTTGCAGACACTGAAGGGTCATCAGTGTTTCCATCATGGAAGACACCACAGATGACACCATACACTGGACTACACTGATTGGCTGTGGTTCTTTGGCTTTTCTGAAGACATTACATAACCTAGTTTCAGTCTCCATAAATATATTGAATTTCTTAACAGTGATTCATTTCTTTGCTAGGATCTTGGACACACAATTTCTCAGAAGTGATACTGGAGTTCATTCCTCCATTAGTTGGACAATATATATTTCTTTATGACTCACTTGCCATGAGAATAAAATTGGCATTCATTGGATCTCCAAAGACCTTTTAATTAAAATGCTACAGCATTAACATGTTTTCTCCATATAGACATGATCAAGAAATAATTCTTTAGTAGTGTTGGATACATTCTTTGAATGAGATTTACTTTAGAGGCAAGGGTCCTTATTAGGATTCATAGACATGATTTTATTGTCTCAGGAGAAATACTGGTGAAAGCACAATTGCAGAACTGAAAATCAGGATTTTAATAAAAATTCCTTGTAAAACATGGCACTCACATAGCGCTTATGACTGCACTATTTATTAATCTGCTAAGGAGCTCATGCTTTTTATGATTAGGAGGAAGTGGGTCAGAAAGTATTTGCATATATTGTATCAAGATTTGCAGTCATAAGGTTGGCAAATTGCATGTATTTCAACATTCTGGGTGACCTTCTTTAGTGATGGTAGTCGCCAGCTTCATTATCAGTGAAAGTAAAAAGAAGTTCAGTGAAAGATGCAATCTCTGGCAGAGAAACAACACAGATGGATTCACAGGTGGTGTCAGCCTAGCAGGAAGAAAAATGGATGGAATACTGATAGTGGGAAGAGAGAGCTAGATTCAATACTAGTCAGTGAATTCCTATGCACAGAACATACTTTTGGAAGGCAGAGCTAGTGAGCCATCTGGGACATTTGTTGTTGATCCAGGATAACTGCCAACACCTGGGACTAATGTAAAGCAAGCAAAAGATGAAACAAGATGTTTAGGAGTATCAAAGATATTGATGGCTGTTCAAACTGCACACCAGAATGACACAGATATATTAGTTGAGGTAAATCTCAGGTGAAAGCTGACAGGGCAGTTGTAAGACATTCAGCAATGACAAGGACAAAATGCTACCACGATTCCCTTTCTCTTGAGACAGTGAGTTGAAAATAAAGAACAGTATCCTTTTTTATCTAAAGCCTTTACTCAATACTTTTTAGAAAATGAGGTGCATTATTAGAATAGAATAGAATAGAATAGAATAGAATAGAACAGAACACAATACTTCATTGTCACTTTGAATGTACAATAATCAGCATACATGAAAATGAAATTTTATTGCATACAGCTCTTGAAGGTTTACCACCTTCAATATGTACTACATAACCATGACAGAATAAATACAAAATTATGCACACACTCACGCATATTATAGAGCGCAGAGAAGCAACATAGTCTAGTTTGGATGTATAAATATACAAGGAGAGAAAAATGAATCTTGCGAGTTTACCAGGGGAATGGCATAGGGAACAAAGCTGTTACAGAATCTGATAGTCCTGCTAGAAATATTTTGAAACCTCCTCCCAGAGGGTAGCAACAGAAACAGACTATAAAATGGCTGTGTGGGATCTCTAACAATGCTTTGAGCTTTAAGCACAGTGCTTATAAGCAGTATCCTGAATAACAGGAAGCGAGCTTCCTATAAACTTCTCAACTGTCCTTACCACTCTCTGTATGGAGGCACTGCTGCCATCAAACCAAACAGGGATGCAGTTTGTTAACATGTTCTCAATTGTGCTTCTGTAAAAAGTGGCCAGGACAGAAGGAGAAATATGTGCTTTCCTCATCTGATGCAGGAAATTCAGACAGTGGTTTGCATGCTTCATTAAGTGTGGTAGTCTCCCATGGAAAGAATGAGACACAGGCTGGTGTATTTGGGATGGGAGCCCAGAATAAAATTCCAGTGCTTCCTTTTATTGAGATTTTTGTGCATAGTAAGCAATTACATTGTGGTTTAATAATTAGATATAGTACAGGCTTGTTTGCAGTTGTCTAAGCTGCCTCTTTGTTTATATTTGTTCTTATTGTTCTCTTTGCTTTGTACTATCTTAGTGACCTTTAGACAGGCTTGAATGTATAAGGCATTATATTAATCAATTGCTCAAGCTCAGGCCAAAGTTTATTCCCACATCTCCCCTGTTTTAGTTTTTTGATGATCGCGGATGCCTCGGTGGCTTTTCGCCATCAGCAACAGCAATTCTCCTTCCGTAGGCTTCACCCGACACATTCCTAAAAATCCAGGGAGACATTGCATACAACAGCATACACAGAGATAAAATATAATAAGCAATATTGCTCCAACAATTAGGTGATGAATCCATGAACCATCTGGCAACCAGGACCAAAGTGCAGACCACATGTCCAGTCCCTCGTCCTTCGATTGTAATGGATTCTCATTCAGGGTTTGTTCCATATGCTGTACAGTAGCTGTAATGTTTGGAGAATAATCAGAGATATACATGCAACAATGTGTATGAATCACAGCACAAACTTCCCCTTGCACTGCCAAAATAGTATCCACCACATATCTGGTTTGCAGGACAAAGTCAAGGATTTTTCCTTGCTCTTCTTCAAGCAGCTTCAGCATTTTAATGGTGTCTTTAAACATAACTGTCCAATTGTTTAAATGATGCAAATCTCTATAGTTCATCATGACTCCTAAAGGAGGAATAACTCCCCTTGATATCTGTGTCCAGTAGTCATGATTCAAAACAGAGTTTACTTCCGTTGCGGAACGCGCATTGCGGATATGAGTGATCCCGAAAGATTTTAAAATGACATGAGATGGAATTACTTTCCCAAAGGTGCAGACTCCTTTCCATTGTGCTGGCATGCGATCACAGGCCATCCGTCCACACAGCAACCATAGATTTGCTCCCAGGAGATGACCAACCTTTATTTGACTCAGCATAGATTAATTTTGCAAAGGATTCCATTAACATAGCCAAATAAGTGGGCGGTGGTGCGTATTTCCCATTTGCACATTTGGGCAGCTGGTTTTCTATCATGATGGGACAACATGTGGCAGGGATAACTGGACACCCATTTTCATTGATCAAAGATATGATATCAAATTTAGAAATATTATGTACAAAGTAAGTGAGATTTTTAGTTTTCATGTCATCCGGATAAACCCAACTTCCATTGCTAATAACAATTGTTTTGTTACAAAACGGATATGTTCCCAAGTAAGTCATATTTTCTACCGTCTCATTGTGGGTCCAGCAGATACCCGCCAACTCTTGGATTCGGCTTCGAAGATGCAATGTATTTATGTTACTTGTAGTCCAACTGTTAGACCACATCCCTGAACAACCATAGCATTGCCCCTTATACCAGTCACCTTCAGCCAGAGGTACTGCAACCATTGGAAGCCCTGATGTTTTGTGAGTTGGCATGTGCATACATACCCAACAATCAGTTTTATTATGAAGGTTTGCTAGCTTCCCCATGTCCTGGATCAACGTGTTTCTTTTCCATTCCCCCAAATCCATCCCCTTGCCCCTTTGGCTGATGATAAGGATGCACACAGTGAGCAGGAACCCAAACAACTGTCCCCTCATCTTCAACAGCAGCGTATCCTCGGCCCCAAGTTATCAGCGGGACAGGTCCTTTCCACGTTGGATCTGGTAGTCTCTTATACCAAACTTTCGGTCTTGGCGTACCTGCAGAAGGGGAGGAAGCAAAATGCCTACTGGCTGCTGTAGCAGCAGGATATCCTGTCATGTTTAAAAAATTTAAAGTGTATAATGTAACATTAAGAATGTTTTGTATGTAAGGCAAGCCATATCCATCCACTTCCCCCGTTTTTGTTTTTGTGTGAAGGAGTGCTTGTTTTAGCATCTGATGAGCTTGTTCCACAATGGCCTGACCAGTGGAATTGGTAGGGAATGCCAAATTTATGTATAATTGACCATCGATGACAAAATTCCGCAAAGGCGGTGCTAATGTAAGCAGGGCCATTATCGGTTTTGATCTCCATTGGTGGCCCCACATGTGTGAAGGTACGGAGACAATGGTTGACTACATGTTTTGTAACCTCTCCTCGTTGAGGTGTTGCCATAATAAATCCTGAATATGTATCAATGGTGACATGCAGATGGTGACATGGGTTGAAGGGAGGGTGTTGTGTGACATCCATCTGCCATAGTTGACAAGCAGATATCCTCCGAGGATTTACTCCTTGAGGAAGAGCAGTGGATTGAGCACTACAACTGGGACTTTGTTGAATAATAGCTGCAGCTTCTGCAGCAGTGAGACTAAATTGTTTACAAAGAGCTTTAGCATTTTGATGAAAATAGCTATGTGAGTCCCATGGAGTAACAGGAGAAAGCGAGAGACAGGTCATGGCCGAGGCCGCTGCGTCAGCCACGTCATTCCCTTCCTGCAGCTCCCCGTGAAGTGGCTGGTGGCTGCGAATGTGTGCGATATGTAGAGAATGTGTGCGAGAATGAAGACAGCTTTGCAGAGCTAGAAACAAAGTCATAAGGTTAGCATCAACAGATGGAGAAAGATAAGCAAATTCAATGTTAAGTATCAATTGATAAACGTAAAAAGAATCCACAATAAGATTTAGTGGTTCTTGTGCAAATTCCTGTAAGGCCAAAATGGCATCAACTAATTCAGCCCTTTGTGCTGATTTCTGAGGAGGGGTAATCTTTGTTTTCCATTATCCAATAACAACTTTTGTGCGAAATTGTGACAGCAAATCTCTACCCCACAAGTTTATATGCAGGGGCAACACAAGAGGTTGAATCCTTGCAGTCTCACCCATTTCTCTATGCAATGCCTTCAACCAATGTACACTACTTCTTGCAAACTGCATACCACCCACTCCACGAACAGCCGGAGAGTCTTCAAGCGCCCATTCATTTGGCCATTCCTTTTGGCGTATCACAGAGATATCTGCTCCGGAATCTATAAGGCCAGAAAATGATTTTCCCTGAATTTCAATTGTCATTTTTGGTTGGTCTGTAGTCAAATTTTTTGTCAGCGCTAGCAATTCTGCAGCAACTGGAGAACTGGCCATTTCAGTGGACCCAAAACCACCAGTTCGTGGGATCCCAAACATCATAGGAATGTATTGAAGCAATAATAACTGGGCAATAGAGTCACCGGCCATTAATAATGCAGGAGTATCAGTGTACAATTGTATCTTAATAACCCCTTTATAATCTTGATCAATAACTTCTGGAATAACAAAAAACCCTTTTTCTGATGCAGAAGACATGGGAAGTATTAATCCCACTGTTTTTTCTGGCAGTGGCCCATGCAAATGAGTGTCCTCAATGTACACTTGATTAGGAAAGGTTACATTAATTGAGTTCAACATTTTAAAACCCAAACCTGCACTCCCAGTAATTGCAGGCGATGCTTTTGTGATAGCCTTGGGGCTAGCTGCACGCCCCAAATTTAGTTTCCCAGATTTTGGTTCTGATCAGAGCGACATTGATTTGCCCAATGAAACCCTTTTTTGCATTTTGGACAGACCGATTTTGAATGGACGTCCTTAATTTTGTTTTTGTTAAATGCCATCCCCCCCCCCCAGGGGCACAGCACTGGGCTTTAAAATGGCCAGGCTTTCCACAATTAAAACAATTCCCTGCAGGTTTCATCCCTTTTTGTAATGCCATAGCCAAAGTCTCCATGTTGTAAGCCTGAGAACCCACTGCTGCACATGCCTTTAACAGATCAGCCAGAGTAACCTCACCTCTAGCCACCAAAGGCTGTAAGATACGCTTGCAGTCAGCGTTTGCATTTTCAACTGCCAATTTCAGCAAAAGTTCTTTTGCAGCTTCCTCATTAGAGATTTGCCTGGTAATAGCCAATTGTAGCCTTTCCACAAAATCATTATAAGACTCAGATGCTGTTTGCTTAATTTGAGAAAAATACCGTGCTGGGGTTCCCACATCCTGGATGCGGGACAACGCCCCAAGGACAGCTGCCATAACCACTGGAAATATGTGATCAGGCAAATTAGCAGCTTGATCAGCAGTGGATTCAAACAAGCCTGCCCCGTAGATTTGGTCTGGCATATACAGCCCCCCCGAATTCCTTCCTCTAGTGACAGCCTCCCTTTGGTATTCTGAGTCAAAGACCACAAACTGAGTAGAGCTCAATATCATTCTCATTAAATCTTTCCAGTCACTAGGAATCATGCGTGAGGTAGCCAAACTTGTCAGAAGCACCTTTGTAAAGGGACTTTAAATACCATAATCTTTTACTGCTTTTTTAATTTCCCTAAGAACTGCTAAAGGAATCGGAACCCATTCAGTCTGCAGATTGCCTTGAGCATCCACTTGCCTATTGACTGGAAACAAATTCATCTGGGTAATCTCTTCAGACTCTAATTTCCCCTCATTGAAAGCCTGATGCATCATGGCTTGAATTTTTCCCATTTTTGGTTGGATTTTATCATTCACAGGCATAGGCTGTGATAAAGCACACTCCAGTTTTGGGGAAGGCGGGTGCAATACAATTCCTTTATAAGGAGGAGGTTCTACTAAAGTTTTTAAAAGAGGTTGTTGCTGGGTCTCTAAAGCAGTCATAACAACCTTCCAATATATCAAAATTTCAGCTGTTGCCCGTGGCTCTTCATGAAGGATAGTTCCAATTCTCCTCCATGTGTCTAACTTTAAAAAGCCTTTCTCTGAGTACCAGGGACATTGTTGCCAGATCTCTTGCAGCAGCTCTTTCACATTACCTTTTGAAAGAACTATTTGCTCCCCCCAAGAGGGTTTAAAGATAAAGAAATTTGTCCTGACTAACTTCAGCAGCTCACTAACATGACGTTCCTGTGGCTGAGAGAGTTTTCCCCCCATGTTCCCTGAATAATACTATTGTCCAGCAGTAGTTAAGTACGTACTTTACCTATTCCAGGCAAGGAAACACGGAGGTCCGGACACATACCACCTGCAGTGGATCACGTCGGGGTCACCACTTGTGGTGGTCTCCCATGGAAAGAATGAGACACAGGCTGGTGTACTTGGGATGGGAGCCCAGAATAAAATTCCAGTGCTTCCTTTTATTGAGATTTTTGTGCATAGTAAGCAATTACATTGTGGTTTAATAATTAGATACAGTACAGGCTTGTTTCAGTTGTCTAAGCTGCCTCTTTGTTTGTATTTGATCTTATTGTTCTCTTTTCTTTGTACTATCTTAGTGACCTTTAGACAGGCTTAAATGTATAAGGCATTATATTAATCATTGCTCAATTGCTCAGGCCAAAGTTTATTCCCACAATTAAGGAACATGTGTGGAGAGACAAGTTCAGATTATTAGTTATCTGCATCCCCAGATACTTAATATTATTGACCACCTCTACAGCTGCATCCTTGATACTGAGAGGAGTATGACTATATTGACTCTTTCTAATATCTACAATTATCTCTTTTGTTTTATCAACATTTAGAAGCAGGTTACTTTTATTGCACCAGTCCACCAGAGCCTTCACCTCTTCCCTATCAGCATCTTCATCCTAGATAAGACCCACCACTGCCGTGTCATTCGCATGCTTCACAATATGATCCAAAGCAGATTTGGCACAGCAGTCATGGGTCATCAAGATGAACAGGAGCTGACTCAAGACACAGCCCTGTGGGGAACCTGTACTCAAAGAGATGGACTTGGAAACTTTTCTACCAACTTGCATAAACTGGGGCCTATCAATAAGGAAATAAAGTATCCAATTACATAAATGGTATTAAAACCTAATAGGCTCAGTTTGTTAACCAAATGCTGAGGAATGATTGTGTTGAATGATGAAGTAAAATAAACAAACAGCATTCTCACATGAGTATTCTTCTTCCCAGGAGTGCCAAACTAAGATGAAGCACACAGGAAAGTGCATCATCTATAGAGCATTTATTCTGATTGGCAAACTCTAATGAGTCAAATGTAGGGGGAAGGGATGAAACCATATAGTCCTTTACCAATCTTTCAAAAGATTTCATCATAATGGAAGTGAGTGCAACTATTGACAAAAATGTCATGGCAGAAAAATGGAAAAAATAATAATAATCTCTCCCCGATGTTTCTTTGATGGACCTGAAAATCACATCTCACAAATTGTCCTGAGAAGTGAGATAGACCAGAGAAATTGAAAGAAAAAAGTTTTTATAAAGGAAGAAGTCATTTACTGTTGCTCAAACAGTTTGTTCAAACATTCCCAGAATAGTTATTAGAAACTGAATATTACAGCACAAATCTGCTTTATGCTCCAATGGCATAAATATCAATATTTATGCCAATACAGCATTTACATAACTGGAAATCTGGGATGCAACAGACCAGTCACTTGGCTACCATTTGATATTTATAGATGTGTCCTCTCAATTTTCTGCTTGTTTGGCTCATGTAATGGTGTTGTAATCCATGTGTATGTGGTAGATGATTTCTATTTGCCTTTTTGGCCACTGGGTTTTTGGGCTTGCTTAGGATGATTGTATTGGTTTATAGTTTTTCCATGAGGCCTAGTACTGTAGTAACCTGCTGCTAGTTTTAGAAGTGTTATTACTGTATGATAGAGTTATCCTTTCTATGGACTGTGCAAATGATCTCACATTATTGGCAGACACAATGATGCAATGTCTGGAAATAACAATACACCTACAGATGCAAGCCAAAATATGTATTTGTTATGTGAACAGCACATTCATTATGATAAACTGCTTTAAGTAAAGAACACTAATCAGAAATGCCTTCTCTGGAATGACATTTAAAAAATAGATACTATAATATCCAACATAAGTGTTGAATTTAAGCTTTATTTATATCTTTTGTAAAAGAGGTTGGAACTCATTTTCTTTTTATACTTGTTTCCTACATATTTTATTTGCTGCACTTCAAACTTTTATTTTTCTCTTCATTCTTTCTCTCTAGCTATCCCTTTTTCTGACTATTTATATTTGTTAGTTTTTATCTTTTTGTTCTATACAAAACTTCATATGTTATGTTAAAAAAACCAATGGAATCAGATCCATCAGATTAAGTTTCATATTTCAGAGAAAGCAATGGCAAGTTACACACCCAAATGTATCCCCAAATAATCTACACCAATCAAATACTCAGCAACATTCCAACAATATTCAAAAGAAGCTATATAAGCATTCATCAGACGAGGAACACTATTTTTCAATAATCCAGAATTCCAAAAAGCAGAGTTTACTTACATAGCACGTTGCCATTATAATGGATATTCATGCAATATCATCAAATTTGTTTATTCATGCAACCATCAATTACAAAGCTGTGAAACCCAGATAGGCAGAACATTTCGAAACATATCCATGAACACATCGACTGACATTCAAGAGACACTATGAAAATTCTTTAATTCTAACACACACTTACAGGTTTGATTACAGTTTTACCTTAGACTAAGCCAGATCCCAAAATGCAGAAGTATAGTTTGTATCAGCTTCTACTTTCACTTTCAAAGCTTTTAATAAAATTATATACATATAAAAAAAGATAATTCTAGAAGCATGGTACTCAGAATAATCCATCTTTTGAGAGACACATTGAGATAAGCTCTATTACAAACCATACATTAAAGGAAGGAACTCCGAGGTCAAGAAAAAAGACAAACAGACCTAAACATTCTTCTTTGTACACCTATTAACCAGTACCTAGATAAGCAGCAACCACCACCAGGTAAAAAGAACAAACCAGATTTCAATTATTCATCTTATATAAAACCATATCCCCCCCAAAAAGTAATCAAGGAAGAAACAATAAGAGCCTGGTAGGATAAACTCCCATAAATAAACCTCCAACAAACCTTACTCCCCTGTAGCATTGATGCTGTTATCTGGTCTGGTAATAAAATGTCTTCAGAAAAAGCAAAACACATTAAAAACACTGAACACCCAGCAGTCCTGAGGATTTGTGAAGGATATGCCCAAGTGAAGCAAAATGCTAAAGGCTGACAGAGGAAGATAAAGGGGATTTTTTAAAAAATGAATGTCTTCAAGTTAAGGTACTGTTGGAGAAATTTTCTTCTTAGTTAAACCATCCCACCATATTATCAAAAGAGAATTTTCATGGAGGGAGCAATAAAACAGAATATTAATTCATGTTCTTAGTTGTGAACATCTTAGAAGCTGAGCTACACAATGCATTTTTTGTATATTTTTTGCAACCTCTTTTCCATAAATATTGGCTAGACAAACAACTCAGTAGACTCATTAATAACATCACATACTGCATATCCTTTTCTTTTAGTTCAATATGCACAACTGGGAAGACATAAAGAAAATAATAATGAAGTTGAAACCATGGGGTTTTCTGAAGCTTATCTGCCAATTCATACACATGGTAAAAGCAAAACTTAAATGTTTCTGTCTATCAGAGGTGGTATTCAGCAGGTTCTGACCAGTTCTGGAGAACCGGTAGCAGAAATTTTGAGTAGTTCAGAAAACTGGCAAATACCACTTCTGACTGGCGATTTTACAGTATCCTTCCCCTGCCATGCCCACCAAACCTCACCCACCAAACCGGTAGTAAAAAAATTTGAATCCCACCACTTCTGCCTATAGTATATTTCACAATATACTATATTAACAATACACTAAAATAATTTACATTACTTGGACATTTATTTTTTTAAAGGACAAATCTTTGCTTAAGTTCAATATTTACACATCTACCAATAGTAAGCCCTAGTATAAACAGTGAAGGGCATTATGCTGAATGTTACAGTATAAAAATGAAGAGAGAGAGAATGGGTGAGATCAGGGTTGGTGGTAGAATTCCTCAGGCTTATAGTTCTGTGGATTTCAACCTGCAATCTTGGGGGCGGGGGTGGAGGTAGCCTGACATTTCATGAAAAACATGATTTCCAAGGCCCCTCCCCAGATTATCAAGAGCCTGAAGAGCGGTCACACTCCCGATTTGGTGTTCTTGTCGGAACAGTGTCTATGTGACCTGGAATTGTTGGACCTGTCTTTGGTCCACTTGTCATGGTCAGATCACAATCTGATGGCAATGAGTTTCTCAAAAGCTGCACACACCCCCTGCAGGGAGGCAGAACCTATTAGATTGGTCCGCCTTCATCAACTAATGGACCCAGATAGGTTCCTGAAGGAGCTGGGTGTTATAACTGCAGATCTATTATGCAGTCCAGCCGAGCTCTTAGTCACTGTTTGAAATAGAAAGGTGACTGAGGCTCTGGATAGGATTGCACCCTTGCGACCTCTTGTCACCCATAGACCTCTCTGTGCCCTGTGGTGTACAGAGGAACTGAGAGGGATGAAATGCATGAGGAGACATCTAGAGCACCACTGGCAGAAGACAGGAGATGACCTCGATCGAATACAGGTAAGAGCTGCTACTAAGACCTACCTTGTGGCGATTCGTCTGACAAAGTGTAAATACTTTTCCACACTAATTGCATCTGCAGATAATCACCCAGTGACCCTCTTTAAGGTGAGCTGGTTCCTCTTAGGGAAGGAGGAGATTGAGGTCTACCTGAAGGGGTGTACTGAGGAATTTGCGGATTTTTTGAAAGACAAAATTGCTTGACTTCGTTCCCAGTTAGATGCTGGTCTGGTTGCTGCTCTGGTGGAAGCTCCTGAGGCAGGTTCTTGCCCTGTTATCTGGGAAAGGTTTGAACCTGTTGCTCCTGAGGAAGTGGACAGGATCCTAGAGAGTATGTGTGGAAGCACCTGTGTCTTAGACCCATGTCGCTCTTGGCTTGTGAAAGCTTCCCAGGAGGTGACAGGTGGGCAGACTCTGGGGGTGATTAATGCTTCTCTACAGGAGGGGATGGTGCCCCAGCACTTTAAGGAATCTGTGGTCCATCCTCTTCTGAAGAAGCCATTGCTGGACTCCACCCAGTTGGATAATTTCTAATCTCTAATCTTCCCTTTTTGGGGAAGGTTGTTGAGAAGGTGGTCACGCAGCAACTCCAGAGGTTTCTGGATGAAATGGATTAACTCAACCCCTACCAGTCAGGATTCAGGCCTGGATTTGGGATGGAAACAGCATTGGTCGCACTTTTGGATGATTTCTGGCAGGAGCGGGATGGGGATAGTGCATCCATCCTTGTTCTACTTGATCACTCAGCGGCTTTTGATACCATTGACTTGGGATTCTCCTGGGGCAGCTTTGGGGGATGGGAGTGGGAGGATTTGTGCTGTCTTGGTTAATTTCCTTCCTCAGTGGCCATTCTCAGTCAGTGTTGATAGGAGGGGAGAGATCCAGCCCTTGCCCACTGCTTTATGGGCTTCTGCAGGGCTTGGTGCCTCTCTGCTCCTGTTCAACATTTATATGAAGCCACTGGGTGAGATCATCCATCACCAATATGCTGATGATATTCAGCTGTATGTCTCGGCCTGTGGTGAGTTAAGTGTTGCTGTGTCCCCTCTCTTGCAGTACCTGGAAGCTGTTAGGGGCTGGATGGGGAGCAACAGGTTGAAACTAAATCCTTACAAGATTGAGTAGCTCTGGGTTTGTGGTTTGTTCGTTTTGGTCTTGGATGGGGTGGCACTACCCCAAACAGACCCTGTGTGTAATCTAGGGGTTTTCTTGGACTGACAACTTCTGCTCAAAGAGCAGGTGGCAATCATGGCCAGGAGGGCCTTTTCACAACTGCGGATTGTGCACTAGTTATGCCCTTTCTGGGACCAATGATCTCTTCTCACAGTCATTTATGCCCTGGTCATTTCCTCTCTTGATTATTGCAACATGCTCTACATGGGGCTGCCCTTGAAGAGCATCCGGAAACTCCAAAATGCATGGTTTTGTGCAGACCCCAGTGTGTACCTGTGTCACCTCACCTACAGGAGCTGCATTGCTTACTGATTTGCTTCTGGGTGCAATTCAAGGTGCTGGTTGTCACCTTTAAAGCTCTTCATGGCTTGGGACCAGGTTATCTGAGGGAACATCTCTTGCCGGTCACGTTTACCCAACCCTTAGAATGGGGAGGCAGGGAATGTTGCGGGTCTCATCCCTGAGGGAAATACACCTGGTGGGACTCAGAAGAAGGATTTTTTCCATGGTGGCTCCCTCCCTCTGAAATATCATTCCCCCAGAGATTAGAATGGCCCCCACTCTAGTACTCTTTCAAAAGGCACTGAAGACTTGGTTTTGCCATTGGGCCTGGGGAACCTGGAGTGGGATGGAGCCCATCAAATGACTAGTGTGATCTACTGTCATCAGTACAGGGGGTGGGAGTTGGGGGGTGATTTTTTTTTCATTTTTCCAGATTTTGTTCTATTGTACTTTATTAATTTATTTGATTCTTTTTGTTAGTTTTTATTGTTCTTTATTTTTATTTTTAAAATATGGCTTTACATTGTGTAAGCAGCTTTGAGTCACCATGGACAAATATGTGGCAATATAAATTAAATAAAAAAATAAAAAAAAGAAATAACTTTTTCAAAAGCAATGTCCATAGCAAAGGAATTCAGAGTTTACTGGCTAATGAGGTAGCAATTTCCCACACATTTTATGATTGCATTTTCCTTTAATGAAATATTATAGATCAGCTAGGAAAAAAACTTGAATAGAATCATGGAGAGAAATTAGGCATACTACAATATAGTATGAAGAATTTCTTGCCTATCTATTGAGGTGGACAGCAGGCTGATGACAACCCTTCCTTTAGAGGTGACACAGGAAATTCAAAAAGTCAAGATAACAGCTACAGACCATTTAAAGTGGGCGTGATCACATGGAACTGGCCTCCATTTTGACTTTTTTTCACCCACTGCTTGGTTCATTCATTTTGTTTCAAAATATATTTGGCAATTTCTAAATGAATAAAGGGTACTGTATGTCCCATTAAAAACCCATATTTCTGAAGAAGATGGTAGATTAGTCTTTTCTTGTTTCTCAAATATGCTTCTCTACCAGTGTTTTCTTACTTTTTAGGATTATTCTAAAAGCTGCCAGATAGCCCATTTCTTTCACAGATCTAAAAATGTTATTTACACTTGATACAATAATAATAACTTGGCACTAATGGATTAATAGATGGCAAGTTTATAATATTCACAATAGCAACAGCTATTTTAGATTTTCAACTGCTGTCTCCTTTACAAAACCCAAGTATGCTACATTAAACAATAGCCATTTCAGGATTTCTTGAATACAAGAAAAAAAGATTCAACACAGAGTTTTCCATCTACATAATAACCTATTCTGTTTCCTATGTGATTTCAGTGATTACTTTACTTACTCCATGACAAAAAACTTGTAATGTTTCCCATTGTCCACTCAAACCTTCAAGTATAATTGCGAGGAATATTTTCTCTATCAATAATCACATTATTGCAGCATTTCAAAATGAGAAAAGAAAACCCATTTCAAAATAAAAGGTGTAGATGAATAGTTTGAGCATAGTTTGATACTGTTGACATGGAAGTGATGACATTTAAGAAATTATATTACTTACGTGACTATTTTATTTAACTGATGAAGTTTTAGGTATCTATTAGATAAAGTGTATCTATCAGAGTTCCAGGGAAAATCCATTCCTATCCAAGACACACATCATCTCAAAGTACTTTTATTAGAACAGCACCTGGCACCTTCTGGGGAATTCCGGAACTAAAGCTTCCCAGCTTCCCCACAAAATCCCAATCTACAAACTTTTCCCTCATCACCACATCACATGAACCAATCCCAAAGTAGGTTCTAATTCTTCCTATGCCACACTCTGTAACCTTGAACTATCAAAATAATATATTTTGTCTACTAAGAGCTATTCAATTAACATCACCCCCCTCCCACTTTCTCCAACTAGATGGCAGCGATGAATTCCATAGTTGACAATATCATCTCAGAAACAATGAGTATTGTTTTCAACTTATATATCTGACTTTATTCTTGCCATTCTTTGAAAATGTACTGAGGAACACTTAGGGAAGGAGTTATTTAAAAGGAAAAAACCAAAATACCATTTTCTGATAATGATAGATTAATCAACTATTGAGCTCTGCAGGACTATTTCTGGGTACAAGCTTAAAGAAAGTTAAAGCTTTAAAGAAAGTTAAAATACTTTTAAGTTCCTTTGAATTGAGTTGAAAATGTGAAATTCTATTTTATTTAAGGACGGTCATCAATCATATACAAACTTTGCTGGAAGCAATATGCTGTGAACTCAGTGAAATTTTGGAGTAGACTAGACAACATGCAGCCCATTGGATCATCCTTTCATAAATATTTTCTTACCTAAAAAGAGAAACAGAATGACCAACAGTGGATTGCTAGTGTTTTGGTTTTAAAATGAAAGAAGAAAATATTTTATTGAAGAACACACACACACACATGTGTGTGTGTGTTTGTAGGAAGACAAATATAGATGGTTTTCATTCAACAAAAGATGTACATTTGTTGTTGGTCTGCTATTCTTTAAGAATATTCTAACATTTTCACTTCTTTTTCTACAGCTTAAAGTGACATACAGATGACCATGCTGAAATACCAATATCTTCAGATAAATCTGTTAAGCCTGTTCCCCCAACCAATGTTAAGGAAACACGCTAAACAGAATGTGCAGCGTTAGTCAGTTAGGTAGACAGGTAAATGTGTGAGATACGTTTGTATGTTAGTTAACACTCAGTAAAAAAGCAGATACGCGTGTGCTATCAAAAATATAGTTTATTCCATTTAAGAGTTATAGCATAGTTAAAAACAGTCCATTAGTCATGTATCATTTCAGTCAGTCCATTCGGGGATACTCAATTTGCAAAGTCCGTGTTGAATATTCAATGTCAGTTCACTTACAATAAATCAGTCCGTATTATCTCTTCTCACCATTGAGAAATCAACACTCCTTTCTCTCTCCCGTTCCAGTAGGAAAAAATGCAGTCATCAATCCATACAGTAATTAGGGATCATTAAGCCAGAGAGCGAGCTGCCATTGTCTTGCTCCTTTTATGGTGCTTTTACAACCACACCCTTAATTACATTCTTGCAGTTAAAGTTACACACACTTTAACCAACAAACCATGATAATTTATTTATTATTTTACCTAAACCAGTTAGGGTAAACAATGTTATTCCCAACACATTCTCTATGTTTTGTCCTTGCACTTTATGTACAGTGACAGCAAAGCATACTATTGAAAACTGTGTTTGTGGAAGAGGACATGGGCCCCCTATGATTGCGATCATTTTGATTAATTGCACTGTCAGATTTTGCAAGTTATATTTTTCAAGGGTTTTCCTCAATTTCTCAAGGGTTTTTTTGGAAAACACAGAAAAGCTTGTTCATTATTTTCTTATTGACCATGATATTGTGCAGTCTTGTTCTTTTAACTTCTTCAAAAGTGTTGCCAATGATAATCAGTTTGTAACATTCTTCTCTCTGTAGAATGACAGAAACAGATAAGTCCATGAAGTATTTTCAGTGATTTGAAACATACTGGTTCCTTTATATGAAGACAATGCATGCTCAAGTAGTAGAAGTCAAGAAATGTTATACACCTGACCCAGAACATTGGGTTCAAAAATTTTGGACAACTTTTCCACTCTTTTCTCAATCATCCTTCTTTTCTACCTCTACAAGCATAGAATCTAATACAATGATTTTGCAAATGGAACATGCTTGCAAAGATGAATGAATTCTGTTGTAGTGGTTCTTGCCATATCTGTTAGATCAATATCATTATTCAGTTGCACAGCAGCATTATCTGGAAAGATTACTTAATGCTATTGTAGAAGGTGCACTTAAAGGCAAAAGATGGCTGATTCCCTGTCATGAATTTGAAATGCAGGTATTATCAACAGCTTCAGAGGCCCAATATATCTATAGGTCAAACACTGTGTGATTTTTGGCTTCTATGTTCAATACAAAAGTTGCCTGATCAGTCCCCTTCATGGTATACTTGATAACATATTTGATGGATTTGACAGATTAGCATATTTCTACATTGATATGACAATTGAACACCTTCAACAGGTACATTATCAGGTAGCACCCATTGAGAAGTTATAATTTGACTCTGTTATTCTGCTTTATGGCCTCCTGTTTCTGAAAACTCATTCCTGTAGATAGGTTATGAATCATCACCATGGCGAGTATGTTTGTTACTGCATGTACTATTTTACCAACACACCGAGTTCCTGTTGGAATGAGGACCATGGATCATGTACTTCAGTACCAATTTATGTAGCTGTGGATCTTAATTTGGATCTGGTATTTTGGCTTACACAAAGATGCCATAACTTTGTGGACTTAGGTTGGATGCTTCACTAAACCACAGCAGATAGTGCAAATGAGGCAGTTATATTGTCTGATGCTCTTCCTGAACATGTTTTAATTTTTTCCAAATTTAGTTTTTTTAAAAAAATGGTGACATTTGGGGGCATAGTTGCCCTTTTTTGTGGCAAATTGCTTGCCCATTTTTTTTGACAGATAAGAAAAGGGGCTCTATAGATAGAGGGGAAATGAGCCTTTTAAAAAAGTAAATCCTTGAGAAGGCGGAGCTTCGTCGCTGTGATACACCTGTGATCTCGGGGCTCCGAGATCACAGCTGATATCTTCGCCCCTGGTCAGTCCCAACGAACCTAAACCGTCTCGTAGTGACGGTGACAGTAAGGGGCGCATTCTGTAGATCCCAGGGATATCGCAAGTCCCTGGTCGATTCAGAAGAAGCCCTTTTGCCAACAGCGGAGAGGCAGCCATTAAGCTGCTGAAGCTGGGACAGCTCCGAAAGGACGAGATAGAAAGAGAAGTGTATCGGCTGTTGAGGATCCTTTTTTTTTTTGCTTGGGACTTAAGAACACTCTAATATGAGAAGAAATCTGTAAACTTATTGACAAAATTTGATTTCGCAGCGATTTTTTTTAAGTAATGTCAAAGTGAGGCTCGGCTTTTTATTTTTACTCTTTTTTTTTTCTTTACTGAATTTCTATTGCGATCTAGTTAATCAGACTGGTTTTTTCTTTTATATTTTTATATTTACTTGCTCTCTCTTCTCCTTTTTGACTGTTTATATTTTTTAAAATAGAGGCCCCCTTTAATTTTTTTTTTAAATATACATAAATATACATATATACTTTTTTTTTTTTTAGGCTTTTTTCAGGGGGGAAGAAGGGGGAATGGTTTGAAGAAACTTTGTAACATTGCCAACTAGAGGCTTGAAAATATTTTGTTTGAAGTTGAGAGTTGGGAAAAAAAACCTCTTCTCAAGGCTACTGGAAATGATAAGATAGAGGGAAGAGCACTGGAGGATGTTTATACAGGTGCTCTTTGGGACTTCTATTATTAACTGAATATTTGAAGCTTGGCTTTGAAATTTGTGGAGAAACCAAATAAGAGTCTTGGATAAATAAAAGGCAGTGTGTGTTTTTTTTTCAATCCTTTATTAATTGTTTTATCCCTCTCCTCCAACCCCACAGCATTTTGTAATATTGATATACTTATTTTTTATTTTTTATATTACCTCATATTTATTTTTATTTTTTTAAAGGGGAAGTCTCAGAATATTCTTTTTTTCGCTTTTTTTTTTCTCACAGGGATGCCTCTTTATCTCTATTTTTGACTTATTTTTATGGCTACTTTTCATTTTTTGAGGTCTTTCAATTGGATTAAGGCGGGAAGAACCTGAAGAATTTTTTTTCCCCCTTTTTCTTTGCTTATTACTTTTTGATATTATTGGGCTTTATTTTGTTTCTTTTTTTCTCTTTATTTTCAATTTTTACTTTTGAATTATAATTGAGTATTTCACAATTGGATTAAGGTCTTGAAGAACCTGAAGAATTTTTCCTTTTTAATTTTGGGCTTTTTACTTATTATTGGTTTTGCTTTTTGTTTTTTATGGTGTTTTCCTTTTTCTTAATTGGATTATAATTGGCTACCTCACTAATTGGATTGAAAGAGCCGGAAGACCCTGAGCTATCGAAATGAGTAAGAAAATTTTACCTTCAGGCATCTCAACTTCTGCTCCTGTCTCCCCATCATCTGGAGGACGACTCTCAACAATGGCAAAGCAAGATAAAGTGCAAATGAATTTAACGATGGTTATGCAAGGGATACAAGAACTTAAAATGAGTATTGAAGAAAGAATGGAGAGTATTGACCAAAGAATTGGAAAGATTGATGAAAAATTTAAAAATTTTCAACAAGTGATGGTGAAACACGATGAGAGAATCAAAAAAATAGAAGAAAAAGACAAGCAAAGAGATGATACAATTGGAAATATCGATAACAGATTAACAATGGTCAAACAAGAAAAAAGTGGAATGTTAAAGTGGGAGATGGACAGGTCAGAATTTTATCTTAGATTTCAAAATATCGAGGAAGAAAAAGGACAAAACTTTGCAGCAGTAATGATTGAAATCTTGGCTGGAGTCTTGGAAATAACAGAGGAAAAGATGATGGATGGAGTAGATGAGATATATCGAGTCTTCACAAGATATGCGACGAGGAACCAATTACCAAGAGAGGTCCATGTTAGATTCACCCAAAAAACTATTAAAAAACAAATATTACAAGTGGTAAGAGAGAAGGGGTTGAAATACAAAGGCAAAGAGTCTTAAAACAAGTACCTAGAAAAGTGAGAGAGATTAGAAGAGAATATCGATTTTTGACCAAAATGCTATTGAAAAAAGAGGTGAAATATAGATGGCTGATTCCAGAAGGATTAATGTTTACCTGGCAAGAACAGAGACACAGAATTGATTCAATTGTGAAAGCAGAAATATTCTACAAGTAATTTTTCAAAAGAAGAGAAATGGAGATAGAAAAAGAGAACATTTTAATTGAATCTGAAGAGGACCAAATGGAGATGGAAAAAGAAGAAGGCGCAATAGGTGGACAAATGGAGATCAAAGAATAACATGAAATAAGATCCACGAGAGCTGTTAGACCTAAGTATAAAGCATAACCATGGGAGAAAAAAAACTGATTTCCATGAATATAAATGGACTGAATTCAGCTACCAAAAGAAGGAAAACTTTTCACAAATTAGAGAAGCTAAAATTTGATATAATCTGCCTACAAGAAGTACACATTAAAAAACAACATGAACAATTATTGACACGACCAAAGTTAGGGAAAATATTTACTTCTTTGACTCATTATAAGAAAAGAGGAGTGGTTTTGTACATCAAAGAAACCACTCCAGCCAAACTGATTTATACTGATGAAGATGGAAGAGTATTAATAGTTGAAATAGTGGATAATAATATAAAAACACTCTTGGTTGCAATTTATGCCCCGAATGATAATCAAGAAGAATTCTAAAAAAAATTACATATGAAAATAATTGAACTGGACTATGTTAATATACTTATGATGAGGGACTTCAATGGAATTGTAGACGATAAACTGGACTACACAGTAAAAACAACACGATAAAATAGGAAAACTCTCCCTAAATCCTTTTTCAAAATGACAGATGAATTAAATTTAAAAGATATGTTAGAGATAACATTGTTTACTCTAACTGCTTTAGGTAAAATAATAAATATGTTATCATAGTTTATAAGTTAAAGTGTCTGCAACTTTAAATATAGGAATGTAATTAAGGGAGTGGTTGTGAAAGCACTTTAAAAGAAGCAAGACAACAGCTTGCTCGCTCTCTGGCTTTGATGATCCTTAATTACTGCATGGACTCAAGACTGCGTTACTCGAACGGGAGAGAGACAAAGGACTGATTTGTAAGTGAACTGACATAGGATATTCTACACGGATTTTGCTAACTGAATATCCTTGAATGGACTGACTAAAAGATATATGACTAATGGACTGTTATTTTGACTATGCTATAATTTCTAAATGGAATAAACTATATTTTTGATAGCACAAGCGTATCTATTATTTTTACTGTATGTTAACAAACATACAAGCTTATCTCACTCATTTATCTGTGTGCCTATCTGACTAATGCTGCACATTCTGTTTAGCTTGTCTCCTTAACCCTGGTTGGGGAACACAGGCTTAACACTGGTTATGGGCCCAGAGGCTGCAAAGTCAGTTTAACTAGGATAAAACAGATTTATGTAAAAAGTGAGAGTTTGTGTTGTTATACATTACAGTAAACAGACAGCTGTGTTTTATTAATTATAGTATTATATCCATATATAGAAAACATGGCACAAGTCAATCTACAAAGTTTGTCCCTTATATCCAAGCTGGATGGAACAAACTATGTATCATGGTCTATGAAATGTAGTCTACTTCTATGAAGAGAAGGTCTGTGGAACATAATTGAAAATCCACCAAACATAGAGGAATGGGATCCAGAGATTGAGGAAGATAGACTAAAGATAGAAAATTTTATGCATAAAAATGAACAAGCTATTTGCATAATAGGATTAATAAAAATTGACCAGCAACTTGTTCATATCCACGGAGAGCAAACGGCTGTTGGGTGTTGGCAGAAGCTGAAGAGGATTTATGTTCGAGATAACGTTGGTGCTCACATAAATCGAACACGGAAACTTTTCAGTACACATCTCCATAAGAATGGTGATATGCTGAGTCATTTGGAAACTATGCAAAGCATTTTTTAAGAACTGCAGGAGAAAGAGCTTATTTTCTCTGAACTACACCAAGTCTACATAATTCTATCATTACTAAACGAAAGCTTTGATAACTATGTCACTTCTCTTGAAATTTTGCCTTAGGAAAACCTAACTTTAAATGATATAACTGGCAGATTGATTGAAGAGGCCAGAAGAAGACTTGAAAGAGATCATTTAAGGAGGGAGCAACCTCAAAAAGAAGATAATGAATCTCCTACTGCATATGCAATTAAAAAGTGTTTTAATTATGGAGGAAGAGGACATTTGGCAAGATTTTGTAAAAAAGCAAAGTGCCAGAACGCTGGCCAGAATACTAAAAGTCATCAAAAGATAAATAAAAATTTAGAGTTAGCCATGTATACTAACGGAGCTGTAAAAAATAATTTATGGGTGGTTGACAGTGGAGCATCCCACTGTATAACAAATGATAACAAAAATTTTATTAAAATGTCCAAGAGTACACAGCAGATATCGTTAGCCAATGGCTGGAAACTGAAAGCTAAAGGTCAAGGTATAGCATATTGTTCTTTCATAAAAGAGAATGTAAAAATGTTATATGTACCACAACTTAAGTTTAATTTAATTTCAGTTAGAATTTTGGTTAAACTAGGATATGTAGTTACATTTAGGGGAGATAACTGCATAATTGAAAAAGAAGATAAGAAAATTACTGCATCTTTAAGAGGTGAATTATATGTGTTAAATGATGATGGTTTAAAGGTGGCTAACATGGTTTATGAAAATAAGAAACCTCATGATGAATGTATTCACTTGTTACACCGATGGCTAGGGCATTTAAATTTTAAAATGCTTAAGAAAACTGTTGAATTATCTAAGGGAATAAGTTTGAAACCTTGTAATAAGTATTTGCAATGTAATGCTTGCAATCAAAGCAAGAGCAAGGTCAAACCGGCGAATAGAGTTGATGGATTTACTACCAAAGAGCCTTTAGAAATAGTATTTGCTGATTTAATAGGTCCAAAAAAACCAAGTGTAGGAGGAGCTCGATGCATATTAAGTATAATGGACCACTATTCTAGATATGGGTTTTGCTATTTAATGAAGAGCAAAACTGAAACATATCAAAATCTCTTTAATTGGATTAAATTTGCTGAAAGGAAAACTAAAAAGAAATTAGTGACTCTTATTAGTAACAGATAATGGTGCGGAATTTACAAGTAATAAATTCCAGAAGAGACTTAGAATGTTAGGTATTCAACATAAAAAGTCTACACCATATAGGCCACAACATAATGCCTTTATAGAGAGACGAGGCCAAACACTACAATCAATGGCACGAACTATGATGTCTGATTCAGGATTACCTGACAATTTATGGGGAGAAGCAATAATGTGTGGTAATCATATATTAAATAATGTTGTTAATTCAACAACAGGTGAATTACCATTCACATTGTGGCATGGTACAAAACCTGATTTAAGTTACATGCACACATTTGGAGCACCAGCATGGGTGCATATCCCTTCACAACTCAAACAAAAAGGACATCATACAGCTAAAAGATTATTTTTTGTAGGATATAAGTCTAATCATAGATCTTATAGATTCTGGGAACCAGGTACATGTAGAGTTTACACCAGTGCTAGTGCTAAATTCCTAGAACATGTAAGATGGAATAGATTAGAGCAAGATTTAAATAATGAAGTAATTATTGAACCCTACAAAAGGCAGAAAGATCAGACTAGTTATAAGAAGAGTCCAATTAAAGAAGAAGTCCAAGAAGAGCAAATAGGACCAGAACAAGAGGAAACAGTTGATCAGGAAGAGTTAGATAATCAAGAAGAGTTAATAAAAGAAAGTCCACCTGTAAGTCCTGTAATACCTAGATGTACTACATGTGTAACTAGACCATCTGATAGGTATTAAGCAAGTATAGTTTGCCAAGTAACTAAAGTGCCAACTAGTATAGGTGAACTTAGGATGTATCCTGCTAAGGATCAGGACAATTGGTAAAAGGCAATGGAAAAAGAACTAAATTCATTAAAGGTAATGAAAGTATATGAAGATGCTAAATTACCTCCAGGAGAAAAATCCATTGGGTGCAAATGGATATTTAAAGTAAAAACTGGAAATGATAGGACTGTTACCCATAAGGCTAGGTTAGTAGCTCAAGGATTTAATCAAACTGCATCTGATTACGATGAAGTTTTTGCACCAAGTCTTAAGGCAACATCTTTAAGAGCAGCATTAGTGTGGGCAGCTAAGAAAAACTATGTCATTAACCCTTTAGATGTAGAAACTGCTTATCTGCATGCACCTTTGCAACACACTATATATTTGAAAAAGCCAATTATTTTAAAAGACAATAAATTAAATAGTAATGATTGTTGGAAACTCAAAAAGAGTCTTTACGGGTTGAACAATCTGGCTTTGAGTGGAACCAATATATTGTGAAAGAGTTAAACAATATAGGTTTTAAATCTGGTTTAGCAGATCCATGTGTGTTTAAAAGAGAAAATAATGGAACGGTGTCATTATTGTTATTATTTACAGATGATATTGCTTTGATAACTAAGATTAATAATGAAGCTAATGAGATTATATCATTATTAGCCAAAAAGATAAAATTAAAGCATTTAGGTGAAATTAAAAGGTATCTAGGATTGACAATTAACAAAACAAAGAATGGATTTAAGATATCTCAAGAAGATAAAATTTGCCAATTAATTAAAATGTTTAAAATGGAACTTTGTAAACCGGCAAAGACTCCAATGAGTCAGGAAGTTTGCCAAACTGATGATCAAAGTCCCAAATTTGATAAGTCTATATATCAATCTTTGATTGGTAGTGTTAAGCCTGGTTTCCCCAACCAGGGTTAGGGAGACAATCTAAACAGAATGTGCAGCGTTAGTCAGATAGGCACACAGATAAATGAGTGAGATTAGTTTGTATGTTTATTAACATACAGTAAAAATAACAGATACGCTTGTGCTATCAAAAATATAGTTTATTCCATTATGAGTTCATAGCATAGTCAAAATAACAGTCCAATAGTCATGTATCATTTAGTCAGTCCATTCAGGGATATTCATTTAGCAGTCCATGTAGAATATCCTATGTCAGTTCACTTACAAATCAGTCCTTTGTTTCTCTCCCGTTCGAGCAAAGCAGTCTTGATTCCAAGCAGTAATCAGGGATCATCAAAGCCAGAGAGAGAGCAAGCTGTCGTCTTGCTTCTTTTAAAGTGCTCTCACAACCACTCCCTTAATTACTTTCCCATATTTAAAGTTGCAGACACTTTAACTAACAAACTATGATTACTTAGTTATTATTTTACCTAAACCAGTTAGGGTAAACAATGTTATCCCTAACATTCTCCCCTTTTAGGTTAAATAATAATATAACTATTTACATCTTTAAATCATATTTGTTACAACTCTCTTTAAACTTAATTACTCCTTGAGCTTTTGTAAATTGGTCTGCAATGTTTTCTTCTGTCATGCAGTATTCCAATTTAATTAGCCCATTCTTTAAAGATTCTCTAACATTTAAATATCTTAAGTCAGTATGCTTTGATCTAGTTTTTACAGCAATACTAGTAGCTAACTTTATAGCTGCCTGGTTGTCCTCGTACACAATAATGGAATCTTTAACAGTTACACCCATGTCTAATAATAACTCTTTGTACAAAATCAAGTCAGTGCATAATAATGACAGACATGAAAATTCCGCTTCCATCGTGGACAAGCTAATATGCTGTTGTCTGATTGACCTCCACCCTATTAGTGTCTTACCAAATAATATAGCCATCCCAGTTGTTGATTTTCTAGTGTTTATGTCAGTTGCAAAACTTGCATCTGCATAGGCACTAAGACTCAAATCACCCTTTGGTTCTATATACAATGCATGGTTCATTGTTCCTTTAAGATATCTTAAAATTCTCTTTCATGATTGACAATGACATTGATGTGGATCCGAATTAAAACGTGCCAGCTGATTAACACTATAAGTTATATCAGGCCTAGACCAATTGCTTATATATGATAAGCTTCCAATCAAAGATTGATATATGGACTTATCAAATTTGGGACTTTGATCATCAGTTTGGCAAACTTCCTGACTCATTGGAGTCTTTGCCGGTTTACAAAGTTCCATTTTAAACGTTTTAATTAATTGGCAAATTTTATCTTCTTGAGATATCTTAAAACCATTTTTTGTTTTGTTAATTGTCAATCCTAGATACTTTTTAATTTCACCTAAATGCTTTAATTATAACTTTTTGGCTAATAATGATATAATTTCATTAGCTTCATTATTAGTCTTCATTATCAAAGCAATATCATCTGTAAATAATAACAATAATGACACCGTTCCATTATTTTCTCTTTTAAACACACATGGATCTGCTAAACCAGATTTAAAACCTATATTGTTTAATTCTTTCACAATATATTGGTTCCACGCAAACCCAGATTGTTTCAACCCGTAAAGACTCTTTTTGAGTTTCCAACAATCATTACTATTTACTATATTATCTTTTATACCTACTGGTTTTCTTAAATATATAGTGTGCTGCAATGGTGCATGCAGATAGGCAGTTTCTACATCTAAATGGTTAATGACATAGTTTTTCTTAGCTGCCCACACTAATGCTGCTCTTAAAGATGTTGCTTTAAGACTTGGTGCAAAAACTTCATCGTAATCAGATGCAGTTTGATTAAATCCTTGAGCTACTAACCTAGCCTTATGGGTAACAGTCCCATCATTTCCAGTTTTTACTTTAAATATCCATTTGCACCCAATGGATTTTTCTCCTGGAGGTAATATGGCATCTTCATATACTTTCATTACCTTTAATGAATTTAGTTCTTTTTTCATTGCTTTTTGCCAATTCTCCTGATCCTTAGTAGGATACATCCTAAGTTCATCTACACTAGTTGGAACTTTAGTTACTTGGCAAACTATACTTGCTTGATACCTATCAGGTGGTCTAGTTACACATGTAGTACGTCTAGGTATTACAGGACTTACAGGTGGACTTTCATTTGTTAACTCTTCTTGATTATCTAACTCTTCCTGATCAACTGTTTCCTCTTGTTCTGGTCCTATTTGCTCTTCCTGGACTTCTTTAATTGGACTCTTCTTATAACTAATCTGATCTTTCTGCCTTTTGTAGGGTTCAATAATTACTTCATTATTTAAATCTTGCTCTAATCTATTCCATCCTACATGTTCTGGGAATTTAGCACTAGCACTGGTGTAAACTCTAGATGTACCTGGTTCCCAGAATCTATAAGATCTATGATTAGATGTATATCCTACAAAATATAATCTTTTAGCTCTATGTTGTCCTTTGTGTCTAAGTTGTGAAGGGATATGCACCCATGCTGGTGCTCCAAATGTGTGCATGTAACTTAAATCAGGTTTTGTACCATGCCACAATGTGAATGGTAATTCACCTGTTGTTGAATTAACAACATTATTTAATATATGATTACCACACATTATTGCTTCTCCCCACAAATTGTCAGGTAATCCTGAATCAGACATCATAGTTCGTGCCATTGATTGTAATGTTTGGCCTCGTCTCTCTATAAAGGCATTATGTTGTGGACTATATGGTGCAGACATTTTATGTTGAATACCTAACATTCTTAGTCTATTCTGGAATTTATTATTTGTAAATTCTGTACCATTATCTGTTATAAGAGTTACTAATTTCTTTTTAGTTTTCCTTTCTGCAAATTTAATCCAATTAAATAGATTTTGATACGTTTCAGTTTTGCTCTTCATTAAATAGCAAAACCCATATCTAGAATAATGGTCCATTATACTTAATATATAATGAGCTCCTCCTACACTTGGTTTTTTCGGACCTATTAAATCAGCAAATACTACTTCTAATGGTTCTTTGGTAGTAAATCCATCAACTCTATTAGCCGGTGTGACCCTGGCTTTGCTTTGATTACAGGCATTACATTGCAAATACTTATTACAAGGTTTCAAACTTATTCCCTTAGATAATTCAACAGTTTTCTTAAGCATTTTAAAATTTAAATGCCCTAGCCTTCGATGTAACAAATGAATACATTCATCATGAGGTTTCTTATTTTCATAAACCATGTTAGCCACCTTTAAACCATCATCATTTAACACATATAATTCACCTCTTAAAGATGCAGTAATTTTCTTATCTTCTTTTTCAATTATGCAGTTATCTCCCCTAAATGTAACTACATATCCTAGTTTAACCAAAATTCTAACTGAAATTAAATTAAACTTAAGTTGTGGTACATATAACATTTTTACATTCTCTTTTATGAAAGAACAATATGCTATACCTTGACCTTTAGCTTTCAGTTTCCAGCCATTGGCTAACGATATCTGCTGTGTACTCTTGGACATTTTAATAAAATTTTTGTTATCATTTGTTATACAGTGGGATGCTCCACTGTCAACCACCCATAAATTATTTTTTACAGCTCCGTTAGTATACATGGCTAACTCTAAATTTTTATTTATCTTTTGATGACTTTTAGTATTCTGGCCAGCGTTCTGGCGCTTTGCTTTTTTACAAAATCTTGCCAAATGTCCTCTTCCTCCACAATTAAAACACTTTTTAATTGCGTATGCAGTAGAAGATTCATTATCTTCTTTTTGAGGTTGCTGCCTCCTTAACTGATCTCTTTCAAGCCTTCTTCTGGCCTCTTCAATCAATCTGCCAGTTATATCAATTAAAGTTAAACTTTCCTTTGGCAATATTTCAAGGGAAGTTACGTTGTTGTCATAACTTTCATCAAGGGAAGATAGAATTATGTAGACTTGGTGTTGTTCAGAGAAAATAAGCTCTTTCTCGTGCAGTTCTTGAAAAATGCTTTGCATAGTTTTCAAATGACTCAGCATATCACCATTCATGTGGAGATGCGTCCTGAAAAGCTTCCGTGTTAGATTTATGTGAGCACCAACATTATCTCGAACATAAATCCTCTTCAGCTTCTGCCAACACCCAACAGCCGTTTTCTCTCCGTGGATATAAACAAGCTGTTGGTCAGTTAAGCTTAAAGCAATTATGCAAATAGCGTGTTCATTTTTATGCATAAATTCTTCTATTTTTAGTTTATCTTCATCATCCTCTGGATCCCATTCTTCTACGTTTGGTGGATTTTCAATTATGTTCCACAAACCTTCTCTTCGTAGAAGCAGACTACATTTCATAGACTATGATACATAGTTTGTTCCATCCAACTTGGATATAAGGAACAAACTTTGTAGATTGACTTGTGCCATGTTTTTCTTTATATGGATATAAAACTATAATTAATAAAACACAGCTGTCTGTTTACTGTAATGTATAACAACACAAACTCTCACTTTTACATAAATCTGTTTTATCCTAGTTAAACTGACTTTGCAGCCTCTGGGCCCATAACCAGTGTTATGTCTGGGCCCATAACCAGTGTTAAGCCTGGTTTCCCCAACCAGGGTTAGGGAGACAAGCTAAACAGAATGTGCAGAGTTAGTCAGATAGGCACACAGATAAATGAGTGAGATTAGTTTGTATGTTTATTAACATACAGTAAAAATAACAGATATGCTTGTGCTATCAAAAATATAGTTTATTCCATTATGAGTTCATAGCATAGTCAAAATAACAGTCCAATAGTCATGTATCATTTAGTCAGTCCATTCAGGGATATTCATTTAGCAAAGTCCATGTAGAATATCCTATGTCAGTTCACTTACAAATCAGTCCTTTGTTTCTCTCCCGTTCGAGTAAAGCAGTCTTGATTCCAAGCAGTAATCAGGGATCATCAAAGCCAGAGAGAGAGCAAGCTGTCGTCTTGCTTCTTTTAAAGTGCTCTCACAACCACTCCCTTAATTACTTTCCCATATTTAAAGTTGCAGACATTTTAACTAACAAACTATGATTACTTAGTTATTATTTTACCTAAACCAGTTAGGGCAAACAATGTTATCCCTAACAGGAAGCTTATCATATATAAGCAATTGGTCAAGGCCTGATATAGCTTATAGTGTTAATCAGCTGGCTCATTTTAATTCAGATCCACATCAATGTCATTGGCAATCATTAAGAAGAATTTTAAGGTATCTTAAAGGAACAATGAACCATGCATTGTATATAGAACCAAAGGGTGATTTGAGTCTTAGTGCCTATGCAGATGCAAGTTTTGCAACTGACATAAACACTAGAAAATCAACATCTGGGATGGCTATATTATTTGGTAAGACACTAATAGGGTGGAGGTCAATCAGACAACAGCATATTAGCTTGTCCACGATAGAAGCGGAATTTTCATGTCTGTCATTACTATGCACTGACTTAATTCTGTACAAACAGTTATTATTAGACATGGGTATAACTGTAAAAGATTCCATTATTGTGTACGAGGACAACCAGGCAGCCATAAAGTTAGCTACTAATATTGCTGTAAAAACTAGATCAAAGCATACTGATTTAAGATACTTAAATGTTAGAGAATCTGTAAAGAATGGGCTAATTAAATTGGAATACTGCATGACAGAAGAAAACATTGCAGACCAATTTACAAAAGCTCAAGGAGTAACTAAGTTTAAAGAGAGTTGTAACAAATATGATTTAAAGATGTAAATAGTTATATTTATTATTATTTCCTAAAAGGGGAGAATGTTTTGGATAACATTGTTTACCCTAACTGGTTTAGGTAAAATAATAAATATGTTATCATAGTTTATAAGTTAAAGTGTCTGCAACTTTAAATATAGGAATGTAATTAAGGGAGTGGTTGTGAAAGCACTTTTAAAGAAGCAAGACGACAGCTTGCTCGCTCTCTGGCTTTGATGATCCTTAATTACTGAATGGACTCAAGACTGCGTTACTCGAACGGGAGAGAAACAAAGGACTGATTTGTAAGTGAACTGACATAGGATATTCTACACGGACTTTGCTAACTGAATATCTTTGAATGGACTGACTAAAAGATACATGACTAATGGACTGTTATTTTGACTATGCTATAATCTCTAAATGGAATAAACTATATTTTTGATAGCACAAGCGTATCTGTTATTTTTACTGTATGTAAACAAACATACAAGCTTATCTCACTCATTTATCTTCTGTGCCTATCTGACTAACGCTGCACATTCTGTTCAGCTTGTCTCCTTAATCCTGGTTGGGAAACCCAGGCTTAACAAGATATATGGAGAGAAAGAAAAGCTAAAATTCAACAATATACTTTTTATTCATATAGACATTTATCGTGGTCCAGAACAGATATGATTTGGACATCAACAGAATTATTATCTAACATTCAAGAAATAAATATTGAAACAAGTACATGGGCAGACCATAATCCAATTTCAATTAATTGGAAAGGACAAAAAAGAAGATCTAGATGGACATTAAACAATACTATTCTAAAGGAAAAAGAATTTACACAATGGATGGAGAAAGAATTGGCCTTCTTCTTTAATGAAAACAAAAAAGAAGATACTTCAATACAGAATGTTTGGGATACAATGAAGGCATATGCAAGAGGATTAATAATTGACTATACAAAGAAAAAGAACATTAGGAAGAGGCAAATGATTAAAGCTCTAGAAGATGACCATAAAAAACTGGAAAAAGAATTTCAGAAGACATTACAGAAAAAAGATATTAAACTTAAGATGGACATAATTAAACATAAAATGGATCAAGTAGAGAAAGAAGAACCGGCACAAAAAATTAGAAGTGCTAAACAGAACTATTTTGAAGATGCAAATAGACCAGGTAGATGGTTAGTATATAAGCTGAGAAAAGAGAAAGAATCAAGGAAAATATTACAGTTAATAGATCATCAAGGTCAAATTTGTTATGGTAATAAGGAGAAAAAGGCAATCATTCGAAATTTTTATGGACAATTATATAAACAGGAGGATCTTGATGAGGAAAAAATTAAACAGTATTTACAAAATGCTAACCTACTTAAGATACCTGATGAAACTGGGAAAATGTTAGAAAGTGCTACAACAATGATGGAATTAGCCGAAGCACTCAACAGACAGAACAATGGAAAAGCACCAGGACCAGATGGTTTCCCGACAGAATTTTATAAAACATTACAAGAATCGTTGAGCACTCCACTGTTAGAAGTCATGAATGAAGTTATGATAAATAAGAAAATACCTAAAACATGGTCAGAAGCCTATATTGCACTTATTCCAAAAGAAGGGGTTGACCCATTACAAATTAAGAACTATAGACCTATTTCCTTATTGAATGCAGACTATAAAATCTTTGCTTCAATCTTGGCAGAAAGGCTTAAAAAATATCTAAATAACTTTATTCACTCTGATCAGAATGAATTTTTACCAAAGAGACAGATTAAAGACAATGTGAGCGTAATCCTGGATACATTGGAATATTACGAGGTGCACCCTGAAAAACAAATGGCTTTGATATTCTTTGATGCCCAAAAGGCATTTGATAATGTGAATTGGAGATTTATGTTATTACTATTGGAACACATGGGCTTTGCTAGAAAATTTATCCAAGCAATAGAATCCATATATTATAAACAAACGGCAAAAGTAATGATAGATGGAGAATTCACAGACTCTATCAATATTAAAAAAAGGTACAAGACAAGGATGCCCATTATCTCCTTTGTAATTTGTATTGACCTTGAAAGTGTTAAATAGAAATATTAGAGAGGATACAAACATAAAAGGAATGAAAGTCAAAAAGAAGGAATTTAAATTGCAAGCCTTTGCGGATGACTTGGTCTTTATTTTGGAAGACCCTTTAGAGACAGCTTTGAAACTATTGGAAAAGATAGAGATGTATGGTAAGATGGCTGGTTTGAAAATAAATAAAGACAAAACAAAGATTCTGACAAAGAACATGTTATTAAGACAAAGAAAAGAGCTGGCACATTTATTGAAAATTCAAGTTACGAACAAAGTTAAATATTTGGGGATATATATGACGTCAAGATGTACTACATTGAAAGAGAATAACTATATTAAACTTAAACAGCAGATAGCATCCGATCTGAAAAAATGGGAAAACCTACAATTGTCATTGATAGGTAGAATTTCAACAATTAAGATGAATATTTTACCCAGAATTTTATATTTGTTCCAAACAATACCAATTAGATTAGGTAAGGATTACTTTGAAGAATTAAATAAAATTGTGTTGAAGTATACATGGCAAGGGAAGAAAGCGAGAATAAAATTAAAACTTTTACAGGATGCTAGAATTAGAGGAGGATTTGGCCTTCTCAATTGGGAGTTGTATTATCAAGCTGCAAACTTAATGTGGGTTAAAGAATAGATAACGTTAAGAAAGACTAGATTGTTGGCATTAGAAGGTTATTATTTATTATTGGGTTGGTGTTAGGGATAACATTGTTTTAACCCTAACTGGTTTAGGTAAATAATAATATGTAATCATAGTTTGTAAGTTAAAGTGTCTGCAACTTTAACTGTGGGATAGTAATTAAGGGAGTGGTTGTGAAAGCACTTTAAAAGAAGCAAGGCTGCAGCTTGCTCTCTCTCTGGCTTTGATGATCCCTGATTAGTGCAAGGAAACAAGTCTGCATTGCTCGAACGGGAGAGAAAACAAAGGACTGACTTGTAAGTGAATTGACATAGGATATTTCTACACGGACTTTGCTAACTGAATATCCCTGAATGGACTGACTAAATGATACATGACTATTGGACTGTTATTTTGACTATGCTATGAACTCATAATGGAATAAACTATATTTTTGATAGTACAAGCGTATCTGTTATTTTTACTGTATGTTAATAAACATACAAGCTTAGCTCACTCATTTATCTGTGTGCCTATCTGACTAACGCTGCACATTCTGTTTAGCTTGTCTCCCTAACCCTGGTTGGGGAAACCAGGCTTAACACTGGTTATGGGCCCAGAGGCTGCAAAGTCAATTTAACTAGGATAAAACAGATTTATGTAAAAGTGAGAGTTTGTGTTGTTATACATTACAGTAAACAGACAGCTGTGTTTTATTAATTATAGTTTTATATCCATATAAGAAAACATGGCACAAGTCAATCTACAAAGTTTGTCCCTTATATCCAAGTTGGATGGAACAAACTATGTATCATGGTCTATGAAATGTAGTCTGCTTCTACGAAGAGAAGGTTTGTGGAACATAATTGAAAATCCACCAAACGTAGAAGAATGGGATCCAGAGGATGAGGAAGATAGATTAAAGATAGAAGAATTTATGCATAAAAATCAACAAGCTATTTGCATTATTGCTTTAACCTTAACTGATATGCAACTTGTTTATATCCACGGAGAGAAATTAGCTGTTGGGTGTTGGCAGAAGCTGAAGAGGATTTATGTTCGAGATAACGTTGGTGCTCACATAAATCGAACACGGAAACTTTTCAGTACACATCTCCATAAGAATGGTGATATGCTGAGTCATTTGAAAACTATGCAAAGCATTTTTCAAGAACTGCACGAGAAAGAGCTTATTTTCTCTGAACTACACCAAGTCTACATAATTCTATCTTCCCTTGATGAAAGTTATGATAACTACGTAACTTCACTTGAAATATTGCCAAAGGAAAGCCTAACTTTAACTGATATAACTGGCAGATTGATTGAAGAGGCCAGAAGAAGGCTTGAAAGAGACGAGTTAAGGAGGCAGCAACCTCAAAAAGAAGATAATGAAACTCCTACTGCATACGCAATTAAAAAGTGTTTTAATTGTGGAGGAAGAGGACATTTGGCAAGATTTTGTAAAAAGGCAAAGCGCCAGAACGCTGGCCAGAATACAAAAAGTCATCAAAAGATAAATAAAAATTTAGAGTTAGCCATGTTACTAATGGAGCTGTAAAAAATAATTTATGGGTGGTTGACAGTGGAGCATCTCATTGTATAACAAATGAAAAAAAATTTTTTATTAAAATGTCCAAGAGTACACAGCAGATATCGTTAGCCAATGGCTGGAAACTGAAAGCTAAAGGTCAAGGTATAGCATATTGTTCTTTTATAAAAGAGAATGTAAAAATGTTATATGTACCACAACTTAAGTTTAATTTAATTTCAGTTAGAATTTTGGTTAAACTAGGATATGTAGTTACATTTAGGGGAGATAACTGCATAATTGAAAAAGAAGATAAGAAAATTACTGCATCTTTAAGAGGTGAATTATATGTGTTAAATGATGATGGTTTAAAGGTGGCTAACACAGTTTATGAAAATAAGAAACCTCATGATGAATGTATTCATTTGTTACATCGAAGGCTAGGGCATTTAAATTTTAAAATGCTTAAGAAAACTGTTGAATTATCTAAGGGAATAAGTTTAAAACCTTGTAATAAGTATTTGCAATGTAATGGCTGTAATCAAAGTAAGGCCAGGGTCACACGGGCTGATAGAGTTGATGGATTTACTACCAAAGAGCCTTTAGAGGTAGTATTTGCAGATTTAATAGGTCCTAAAAAACCAAGTGTAGGAGGAGCTCATTATATATTAAGTATAATGGACCACTATTCTAGATATGGGTTTTGCTATTTAATGAAAAGCAAAACTGAAACGTATCAAAATCTATTTAATTGGATTAAATTTGCAGAAAGGAAAACTAAAAAGAAATTAGTAATTCTTATAACAGATAATGGTACGGAATTTACAAATAATAAATTCCAGAACAGACTAAGAATGTTAGGTATTCAACATAAAATGACTGCACCATATAGACCACAACATAATGCCTTTATAGAGAGAAGAGGCCAAACATTACAATCAATGGCACGAACTATGATGTCTGATTCAGGATTACCTGACAATTTGTGGAGAGAAGCAATAATGTGTGGTAATCATATATTAAATAATGTTGTTAATTCAACAACAGGTGAATTACCATTCACACTGTGGCATGGTACAAAACCTGATTTAAGTTACATGCACACATTTGGAGCACCAGCATGGGTGCATATCCCTTCACAACTTAGACAAAAAGGACAACATAGAGCTAAAAGATTATATTTTGTAGGATATACATCTAATCATAGATCTTATAGATTCTGGGAACCAGGTACATGTAGAGTTTACACCAGTGCTAGTGCTAAATTCCTAGAACATGTAGGATGGAATAGATTAGAGCAAGATTTAAATAATGAAGTAATTATTGAACCCTACAAAAGGCAGAAAGATCAGATTAGTTATAAGAAGAGTCCAATTAAAGAAGAAGTCCATGAAGAGCAAATGGGACCAGAACAAGAGGAAACAATTGATCACGAAGAGTTAGATAATCAAAAAGAGTTAATAAATGAAAGTCCACCTGTAAGTCCTGTAATACCTAGACGTACTACACGTATAACTAGACCACCTGATAGGTATCAAGCAATATAGTTTGCCAAGTAACTAAAGTTCCAACTAGTGTAGATGAACTTAAGATGTATCCTGCTAAGGATCAGGAGAATTGGCAAAAGGCAATGGAAAAGGAACTAAATTCATTAAAGGTAATGAAAGTTTATGAAGATGCTAAATTACCTCCAGGAGAAAAATCCATTGGGTGCAAATGGATATTTAAAGTAAAAACAGGAAATGATGGAACTGTTACCCATAAGGCTAGGTTAGTAGCTCAAGGATTTAATCAAACTGCATCTGATTATGATGAAGTTTTTGCACCAATTCTTAAAGCAACATCTTTAAGAGTAGCATTAGTGTGGGCAGCTAAGAAAAACTATGTCATTAACCATTTAGATGTAGAAACTGCTTATCTACATGCACCATTGCAGCACACTATATATTTAAGAAAACCAGAAGGTATAAAAGACAATAAAGTAAATAGTAATGATTGTTGGAAACTCAAAAAGAGTCTTTACGGGTTGAAACAATCTGGGTTTGAGTGGAACCAATATATTGTGAAAGAGTTAAACAACATAGGTTTTAAATCTGGTTTAGCAGATCCATGTATGTTTAAAAGAGAAAATAATGGAACGGTGTCATTATTGTTATTATTTACAGATGATATTGCTTTGATAACTATGACTAATAATGAAGCTAATGAAATTATATCATTATTAGCCAAAAAGATAAAATTAAAGCATTTAGGTGAAATTAAAAAGTATCTAGGATTGACAATTAACAAAACAAAAAATGGTTTTAAGATATCTCAAGAAGATAAAATTTGCCAATTAATTAAAACGTTTAAAATGGAACTTTGAAAACCGGCAAAGACTCCAATGAGTCAGGAAGTTTGCCAAACTGATGATCAAAGTCCCAAATTTGATAAGTCCATATATCAATCTTTGATTGGAAGCTTATCATATATAAGCAATTGGTCTAGGCCAGATATAGCTTATAGTGTAAATCAGCTGGCACGTTTTAATTCAGATCCACATCAATATCATTGGCAATCATTAAAGAGAATTTTAAGATATCTTAAAGGAACCATGCATTGTATATAGAACCAAAGGGTGATTTGAGTCTTAGTGCCTATGCAGATGCAAGTTTTGCAACTGATATAAACACTAGAAAATCAACATCTGGGATGGCTATATTATTTGGTAAGACACTAATAGGGTGGAGGTCAATCAGACAACAGCATATTAGCTTGTCCACGATGGAAGCGGAATTTTCATGTCTGTCATTATTATGCACTGACTTGATTTTGTACAAACAGTTATTATTAGACATGGGTATAACTGTAAAAGATTCCATTATTGTGTACGAGGATAACCAAGCAACTATAAAATTAGCTACTAGTATTGCTGTAAAAACTAGATCAAAGCATACTGATTTAAGATACTTAAATATTAGAGAATCTGTAAAGAATGGGCTAATTAAATTGGAATACTGCATGACGGAAGAAAACATTGCAGACCAATTTACAAAAGCTCAAGGAGTAACTAAGTTTAAAGAGAGTTGTAACAAATATGATTTAAAGATGTAAATAGTTATATTTATATTATTATTTCCTAAAAGGGGAGAATGTTAGGGATAACATTGTTTTAACCCTAACTGGTTTAGGTAAATAATAATATGTAATCATAGTTTGTAAGTTAAAGTGTCTGCAACTTTAACTGTGGGATAGTAATTAAGGGAGTGGTTGTGAAAGCACTTTAAAAGAAGCAAGGCTGCAGCTTGCTCTCTCTCTGGCTTTGATGATCCCTGATTACTGCAAGGAAACAAGTCTGCATTGCTCGAACGGGAAAGAATACAAAGGACTGACTTGTAAGTGAATTGACATAGGATATTTCTACACGGACTTTGCTAACTGAATATCCCTGAATGGACTGACTAAATGATACATGACTATTGGACTGTTATTTTGACTATGCTATGAACTCATAATGGAATAAACTATATTTTTGATAGCACAAGCGTATCTGTTATTTTTACTGTATGTTAATAAACATACAAGCTTAGCTCACTCATTTATCTGTGTGCCTATCTGACTAAGCTGCACATTCTGTTTAGCTTGTCTCCCTAACCCTGGTTGGGGAAACCAGGCTTAACAGTTGGCATGCTTTTTTATGTGATAAGGGAACTAAATCACAGGGTTATTTTAGAAGGCATTATATACAGGAATCGTTATGGTTGAATTGGGAGAAAATTAAGAAACAATGTTATTTGAAAATCCCAGTTTGGTTATCAACTATTGAAGCTTTTTCGTATCCTATAACCTATAAGAAGGAACAAACAATTAGATATGGGGAAATACTGGATGAAAAGGGTGAACTTAAAATGATGCAAAATTTAGAAGAACAAGGTATAAAGATGAATTGGTTTTCATACGCGCAAATACATGCAAGGTATCTTAAAGATTCTAAAATAGAAGGATTTTATGATAAATTGACTGATTTAGATAGGATTTTGACAGGTACTGATGAAAAAGTGATTAAAAAACTATATAATTATTTGTTGGAAATTAAATTAGAAGAAGAACAAGTTAAAGAAACAATGATTGCTTGGGGGAAGAATTTTGGATATGGGATTGATTTAGAGAAATGGCAAAAATTGTGGTCACAAAATTATAAAATGACAATGTCAACAGCATATAAAGAAAATTTGTATAAGATGTTTTACAGGTGGCACTTTCCCCCGACAATAATAGCAAGAATGTTCAAGAATAAATCTGAAAAGTGCTGGAAATGTTATCAGATACCTGGCTCATATTAGCATATGTGGTGGACTTGTGAGGAGGCCAGGAAATACTGGACTAGAATTCTCATATGGCTGGAAAAAAATGACAAAGAAACACATAGATTTGAAACCAGAGATTTTTTTATTGAGAATCTTACCTGATATATATAATAAAAATTTAAAGTATCTGATTGTAAATGTATTAACAGCAGCTAGGATTGTATTTGCTAAACATTGGAAGAGTGAGAAAATACCATTAGAGGAAGAAATTATTAAGAAAATATGGGAATGTGCTGAAATGACTAGATTGACATTTGAAATTAGAGAACAAGAAGATAAACAATTTTATGAAGTTTGGGATCTCTTTTATCAATGGTTAGATAATACAATATAATAATAGAATATTTAGAAATCTAGGAAACAACGAATATATAATTTTTCTTGGTTTTGATTATATTTTTAGAATATTTTATTAAGATAGATTTGGTATGATTCTATGATCTGTTATAAAATAATTTAACTCAATTATAGTTATCTCGCTTAAGTATGAATTAGTAAAATTATAGTCAAATGATTGTTCAATAATGATATTAGGATACTTAACTGATGATTGATAATGTGAGTTATTATGTAATATAATTATTTCGATGATTATGAAATGGATGCACAAAAAGGAGTGGTAAACCAACCGATACACTGTAAATTTATGAAGAATGATGATTTTTTTATGTTATGTCTTATGTTTTATGTGTTTTTGTTTGTCGTTAAAATCAATAAAACTTTTATCAAAAAAAAAAAAGTGAATCCTTTCTATTTTGCAGTAACTACAAAAAGAATAAACATATAGAGATCTGACTTAGTAAAAGTATGTTCCTGTATAGAATGCTACTAAAAACTAAGCAATGTGCAGGTTTGGTTTGGTTTTCTTCAAAATTGATGACATTTGCTGGTAGTGGAGAATGTATAATTCAGTATTTCTGCCATAAAGCACGAAATGTTAAGAATGCCCCTGATGACTATGCCCTTGGCTTTGAACAGAGATCTGTCAATCAGCCAGCAAACTTTCTTTCTGTCTTGGCATTTTACAAAAAAAATTACATTTTTCAAATACAGCTTTCATGAGATACTCCAAAATGCTAAATCATTCATAAGGCTTTATTTCATTTTGGCCTTTTTAAAGGGACCTTTCCTCTTCATGGACCCAGAAAAATTGCCTTTAAGGATCCTAAATATTAATTATCCCTCTCCTTGATATTCATTGCATAGACTACTTGGCTCATTTTCTTGAGATGCATGCAGCAATTTGTTTTTGCCTCAGCTTTCTAGAAGATTCCTGGTGTTTCTTTGAGATATACTATAGTTTGGATTGACAGGCTATTAGATGGAGGGAGCAGAGGGGATGGTTAGTAGATAGACATCCCAAGCTTATAGCAACAATTTGTTATCCTTGCATAATTATCACTGCAAAATTATTTAATACTTATGTGAACATTGTTGGACACAAATTTTTGTACAATTATTTCTAAAATATGTTGTATTCAGTGAAAATACTATATTACATTATAGTGTTTTTTGGATTTATATATAAAAGTTAATTGCTTTAGAATTTATCAGCATGAAAAATCACAAGGATTTATTGCCAAGCATAAACTTTTTTCTTTTCTTTTTTTTAAGACAAATTTTATTAATTTTACAAAACAATACACAAACAATCAAAGAATAATAACATAAAAGATCTTTTCTAAGAAAACCAGTAGAACATACAAAATAGTTCCAAATTGTAATATATATATTTACGTTATCTGTTCAGCTTCATATCTTATCCCAACTTTTCCTTTTCATTCTATTATCCAAATTATATTTCTTGCTAATTAAAATTTTATTGCCTTTCAAAAACAATACACAAACATACAAAACATAAAACATAAAAAACATAAAACCTCTTTTCTGAAAGCTGCTTGATCCTGGGCTAAAACTCTTCGCACAGATACAAATTCAAAAATCATATTTACTTTATATATCATTCCATATCTTATTACAATTTTCAATTTTCTATATAGCTTTTTTGGTGTTAGCAAAACACCAAAGGTAGGTTTTTTGTGTTAGCAAAAGCGTTTTCCTCCTGCTTCCCCCAGGTCCAGATGGCTGTGTTAAGCCTGGTTTCCCCAACCAGGGTTAGGGAGACAAGCTAAACAGAATGTGCAGTGTTAGTCAGATAGGCACACAGATAAATGAGTGAGCTAAGCTTGTATGTTTATTAACATACAAACTTGTCTCCCTAACCCTGGTTGGGGAAACCAGGCTTAACACTGGTTATGGGCCCAGAGCCTGCAAAGTCAGTTTAACTAGGATAAAACAGATTTATGTAAAAGTGAGAGTTTGTGTTGTTATACATTACAGTAAACAGACAGCTGTGTTTTATTAATTATAGTTTTATATCCATATAAGAAAACATGGCACAAGTCAATCTACAAAGCTGGATGGAACAAACTATGTATCATGGTCTATGAAATGTAGTCTGCTTCCACGAAGAGAAGGTTTGTGGAACATAATTGAAAATCCACCAAACGTAGAAGAATGGGATACAGAGGATGATGAAAATAGATTAAAGATAGAAGAATTTATGCATAAAAATGAACATGCTATTTGCATAATTGCTTTAACCTTAACTGATCAGCAACTTGTTTATATCCACGGAGAGAAAACGGCTGTTGGGTGTTGGCAGAAGCTGAAGAGGATTTATGTTCGAGATAACGTTGGTGCTCACATAAATCTAACACGGAAACTTTTCAGTACACATCTCCGGACAAATGGTGATATGCTGAGTCATTTGAAAACTATGCAAAGCATTTTTCAAGAATTGCACGAGAAAGAACTTATTTTCTCTGAACTACACCAAGTCTACATAATTCTATCTTCACTTGATGAAAGTTATGACAACTACGTAACTTCCCTTGAAATATTGCCAAAGGAAAGCCTAACTTTAACTGATATAACTGGCAGATTGATTGAAGAGGCCAGAAGAAGGCTTGAAAGAGACGAGTTAAGGAGGCAGCAACCTCAAAAAGAAGATAATGAAACTCCTACTGCATATGCAATTAAAAAGTGCTTTAATTGTGGAGGAAGAGGACATTTGGCAAGATTTTGTAAAAAAGCAAAGTGCCAGAACTCTGGCCAGAATACTAAAAGTCATCAAAAGATAAATAAAAATTTTGAGTTAGCCATGTATACTAACGGAGCTGTAAAAAATAATTTATAGTTGGTTGACAGTGGAGCATCCCAGTATATAACAAATGATAACAAAAATTTTATTAAAATGTCCAAGAGTACACAGCAGATATCGTTAGCCAATGGCTGGAAACTGAAAGCTAAAGGTCAAGGTATAGCATATTGTTCTTTTATAAAAGAGAATGTAAAAATGTTATATGTACCACAACTTAAGTTTAATTTAATTTCAGTTAGAATTTTGGTTAAACTAGGATATGTAGTTACTTTTAAAGGAGATAACTGCATAATTGAGAAAGATGATAAAAAAATTATTGCATCTTTAAGAGGTGAATTATATGTGTTAAATGATGATGGTTTAAAGGTGGCTAACACAATTTATGAAAATAAGAAACCTCATGATGAATGTATTCACTTGTTACATCGAAGGCTAGGGCATTTAAATTTTAAAATGCTTAAGAAAACTGTTGAATTATCTAAGGGAATAAGTTTGAACCCTTGTAATAAGTATTTGCAATGTAATGCCTGTAATCAAAGTAAGAGCAGGGTCACACCGGCTAATAGAGTTGATGGATTTACTACCAAAGAGCCTTTAGAGGTAGTATTTGCAGATTTAATAGGTCTGAAAAAACCAAGTGTAGGAGGAGCTCGTTACATACTAAGTATAATGGACCACTATTCTAGATATGGGTTTTGCTATTTAATGAAAAGCAAAACTGAAACGTATCAAAATCTATTTAATTGAATTAAATTTGCAGAAAGGAAAACTAAAAAGAAATTAGTAACTCTTATAACAGATAATGGTACAGAATTTACAAATAATAAATTCCAGAACAGACTAAGAATGTTAGGTATTCAACATAAAAAGTCTGCACCATATAGACCACAACATAATGCCTTTATAGAGAGAAGAGGCCAAACATTATAATCAATGGCACGAACTATGATGTCTGATTCAGGATTACCTGACAATTTGTGGGGAGAAGCAACAATGTGTGGTAATCATATATTAAATAATGTTGTTAATTCAACAACAGGTGAATTACCATTCACACTGTGGCATGGTACAAAACCTGATTTAAGTTACATGCACACATTTGGAGCACCAGCATGGGTGCATATCCCTACACAACTTAGACACAAAGGACAGCATAGAGCTAAAAGATTATTTTTTGTAGGATATACATCTAATCATAGATCTTATAGATTCTGGGAACCAGGTACATCTAGAGTTTACACCAGTGCTAGTGCAAAATTCCTAGAACATGTAGGATGGAATATATTAGAGCAAGATTTAAATAATGAAGTAATTATTGAACCCTACAAAAGGCAGAAAGATCAGACTAGTTATAAGAAGAGTCCAATTAAAGAAGAAGTCCAAGAAGAGCAAATAGGACCAGAACAAGAGGAAACAGTTGATCAGGAAGAGTTAGATAATCAAGAAGAGTTAATAAAAGAAAGTCCACCTGTAAGTCCTGTAATACCTAGACGTACTACACGTATAATTAGACCACCTGATAGGTATCAAGCAAGTATAGTTTGCCAAGTAACTAAAGTTCCAACTAGTGTAGATGAACTTAGGATGTATCCTGCTAAGGATCAGGAGAATTGGCAAAAGGCAATGAAAAAGGAACTAAATTCATTAAAGGTAATGAAAGTTTATGAAGATGCTAAATTACCTCCAGGAGAAAAATCCATTGGGTGCAAATGGATATTTAAAGTAAAAACTGGAAATGATGGGACTGTTACCCATAAGGCTAGGTTAGTAGCTCAAGGATTTAATCAAACTGCATCTGATTACGATGAAGTTTGATTAAATCCTTGAGCTACTAACCTAGCCTTATGGGTAACAGTCCCATCATTTCCAGGGTTAGGAAGACAAGCTAAACAGAATGTGCAGCGTTAGTCAGATAGGCACACAGATAAATGAGTGAGCTAAGCTTGTATGTTTATTAACATACAGTAAAAATAACAGAAACGCTTGTGCTATCAAAAATATAGTTTATTCCATTATGAGTTCATAGCATAGTCAAAATAACAGTCCAATAGTCATGTATCATTTAGTCAGTCCATTCAGGGATATTCAGTTAGCAAAGTCCGTTTAGAATATCCTATGTCAGTTCACTTACAAGTCAGTCCTTTGTATTCTCTCCCGTTCGAGCAATGCAGTCTTGAGTCCTTGCAGTAATCAGGGATCATCAAAGCCAGAGAGAGAGCAAGCTGCAGCCTTGCTTCTTTTAAAGTGCTTTCACAACCACTCCCTTAATTACTATCCCACAGTTAAAGTTGCAGACACTTTAACATACAAACTATGATTACTTAGTTATTATTTTACCTAAACCAGTTAGGGTAAACAATGTTATCCCTAACAGGCTGTTTTATCCAACAGCCTGTGCAACGGTTCTGCCACGGTTGCCTTCTGGGACAGGAAAACATTGTAAAAGTTAATGAGCCCCAGGAAGGCTTGCAGTTCAATTTTGTTTCTTGGTCTTGGGACTTCCTTGATGGCTCTAAGTTTTTTTTCTGTGGGGTGGATCCCATGTCTGTCTAGGAGGTACCCCAGAAATTCTCCCCTTTCTGCCATTAGTTGGCATTTCTCTTTCTTAACTTTAAGCCCCGAGTCTCTGAATTTCTTCAGTACCTCCCTTAGCCGGGCTTCCAATTGTTTCTCATTTGTCACAGCCACTAGTACATCATCAAAATAGGGCACCACCCCCTTTATGCCTTGAAGAAGCCTCTCCATTAGGCTCTGGAAGACCCCTGGTGCCACACTGACTCCGAATTGGAGTCGGTTACAACGGAAGGCCCCTTGGTGGATCACAATCGTCTGGGCTTTGGCAGTTGCGGCATCGACCGGCCGTTGTTGGTAGGCTTGTGCCAGGTCGAGTTTCACGAAGACCCGGCCTCCCCCGAGTGAGTGCAGAAGGTGCTGTACCACTGGGACAGGGTATGTGCTCTGTTGGAGCGCGTGGTTGAGGGTGGTCTTATAGTCCCCGCAGATTCTCACGGACCCATCTGGTTTGATGGGGGTGACTATGGGGGTCTCCCACGGGGCGAGATTGATTGGCTTCAGCACTCCTTGCATGATGAGCTTGTCTACTTGCTCATATATCTTGGGTTTGAGTGCAAATGGCCCTCGTAGCGGCTTAAGGAGGATTGGGGCGATGCTTGGGTATAGATTAAATGCAATTGTGATCGCCTCCACAGCCGGCACATTGGAATTTTGACTTACGTCCCCTCAGTTCCCGCCGATCCCACACTGTCTGGAGCCAGTGGATCTCCTCCTCCTCGGTTTCTGAGAAGGAGTCAATGTCGCCATGGTGGGTGGTGATGGTTTCCCGCTGGCCAGTCTCAGCATGCTTCTCCGGTGTCAGGGTCATCTGGATAGCTGCCGGTCGGTCTGCTGTGCTCGTTTGCCGCATCCGAGCTGCCAATTTGCAGGTTGCCTTGGTGGCAGTGGCCTCAGCAAGGGCAGTGGCGAGGGAAATGTCACCTTTCCCATGAGCCGGCTTTGTAGGATGGAGTCCCTGAGTCCAAGGACGACGTGGTCTTGCAGGGCCTCGTCCAGGTCAGTTAAGTCACACAGGCCTCCGAGATCACTCAGTGCCTCCACAAAGTCGCTGAGCCCCTCGCCCTCGTGCTGGTCCCGCCAGTAGAAATCATGCTGCCGGATGAGGATGGGCATGGTGGGGGCATAGTGATTTCGTAGTTTGGGCTCGAGATCGGCCCAGTCCATCTCCTTGACATCGGCTGGTTTGGCCAGGGCTTTGGCCATCTTGAACACTGTGGGCCTGCAGTGTGTTAGGAATACAGCCCTTTTATTCTGGCCATTGGCATCCTTGAGGTTGCTGCATTCAGGTGTCAGGTTTTGGAGTATGCTTATATAGCTCACCTTGTGTGACTCAGGAAACAACGGAACTCACACTCTACTGAATTTGACAAGATCCCCCTAGTTCCTTAAAAATTCTAGTTGTGTGGCTCTCTTGTAGAGGGTTGAATTAAAAGAGGAAAAGTTGTTAATCCTCTGAGATAGGCAAGATGAAGAAATAGAAGTAGCAGGGATCACAGGCATGTTCTTTTGTGTTGTAAGGTAGGATAGAAGACTCTTGAAAGCCTCTCATAAATGGTCTCTGCCCAGTCTTATACCAAATTAACTCAAAGTGTGGTTATTTTGAGTTTCTTTCTTATATTTTATATTTCTTCAGACTGAGCTGCCCTCTTTCTTCTGCTTATTGCTCACTTCTTGCTTTTTAATTCCAGAGCTCCATTTGGTCACCAAATTGGCTTTGGAATGAATGGATATGTACAGGTAACACCAGTCATTATTAGTTTCAACTTGATCTCTTGTTTCCAGGGATCATGCTACAGCTTGCAGAAGACAGCAATGCAATCTGCAACTGCTTTAAGAAGCGACAACATGCTGAGAAACACTTTTCCCCCTTTAGAAACCAAAGTACTTAACATATTGAGTTTATAAAACCTGAAGTCCGGGTGCTAATGAAGTCTTCTTCAGTAGTTTGGCAAACTGAGGCAAAGTGCAGCATGATATATTTTAAGATAGAGACACAACAATAGCATGGAAGTTGTTGAATTTCTATGGCTCAGTTTAATGTTTCTATTTCTTTTGTATTGCTTTTCTTTGGTTAGAAATAAATATGTTAATACAAACTGTAAGAACACATGGGATTGTTTATGTAATTATACATTTGATATTGCTCAGTGGAATGCAGACATTTTCAGTTGGCTATTCTTTTTGTGCATGTATAACAATGTACTGCATACATTTAATTTTTTTATGAATACATTTTTACATTTGGGTCATAAACTTATGTTGGCAACCTTTGATACACCTTCAGTTAAAAAAATATAACATCATTGTTGAAACTATAAATGTTATATTAATTTGGTTTAGATAAAATACGAGCATACTAAAAACCACCTCCGCTTTTGCTAGTTTATGAATATGCAGTCTTGCCCACTTTCAACCCCTGTGCATGCTAGCAGAATCCAAATGTGAAGAAATGAAGACATAATTGATCCTGTTTATTTCAACTCATTTCAGATAATCCTACTTTATTTATCTGGACTGGATTCAGGCTGTTGTATTTTTAGATGGGCACAGTGAGGAGGTAGGAATTCTGCTTCATAAGTGATACAAGGTTCAACAATCAATGCTGTGCACAGCCTTGCTCTGTAGCTTTGTATACAGTATGCTATATACTCTAGCACAGTGTTTCTCAGCCCTGGCAACTTTTAAGACACTTGGAGTTGAGCTCCAGAATACTTGTCAAAGATGAGAAGCGCTGCTCTGGAAGGTCTCTACTGCATACAAAATATTGTATTTAACTGGCTAACCAGCATTTTCTTAAGCCAGAGGTAAAATAACAACAACAACCCTTGTTTGGATTGAGGATCATACTTGGATTTTAATGGCATGTTGGGGATCACATTCAATATATATGTAATATAGAAACAAATTCTTAGCCAGCATGGTATATGATTAAGGCATCAGACTAGAAACTGGAAGGCTGTGATTTCTAATCCCACTTTAGGCACAAACCCAGTTAGGTGACCCTGAAGGTCTATCACACTGTAGCCAACTCACCACAGGACAATTCACCACAAGACAAGAGTTACACTAATATTGAAGAAATAGTAGAATAGAACCAAAGGATGCCAAAGGAGGGACAAATGTGAATAACAAAAAAGTAATTTATATTTTAACTATTTTAAATAATTAAATTGAATTGTTGAATTGTCCTGCAATGAGTTGTCCTGTGGCAAGTTGGCCGTGGTGAATTTTCCTGTCATGAGTAGGCCATGGCAATTTGAGCATGACAAGTTGTCCCATTCTGGACCCTGACTCATGTCAGTCCTAGGAAGAGGCAATGACAAACCACTTCCCAAAAAACCTTGCCAAGAAAACTGCAGGCACTAGGGACTTTTCCAGGCAGGGATTTGTTCAGATAGTCATCAGGAATCATAAACTGAGCCAACAGCACCAAAATAAATTTCACTTCACTAACTGTTATTAATCAGATGAGAATTTATTTCAAATATGTGTAAAACTTGATTAATATTTTGGGAGAGAATTGAAACAGAGGCAAAAAGCATTTATACTTTATTGGACCAATAGTCACTTGATGTTAGCATTGTTTATAATGTTAACAATAGCTGTTTAATTTTTTAAGGTCACGATTTGTTTCAGCCATACTTGGAAATACTAAGCATGGATACTGGAACCTTTGCATTTAAGTATATACTCTAACTTAAAGTTCTTCCTCATGATTTTCAAGCTAACTTCACCTAAATTGCTGCCTTGTTCTCTCAAAGTTACAGGAGAACAACAAATAAACATTCATTAAATTTATTACATAGAACTTTTGGAAGTGCAGCACATGTTGGCAATCTGGCACTTCCCAAAATAGATGTGAGCTCAATTTTGTAATGTGATATTCAATGTATCCAAATTGATTAACATTAAAAAAAACCTGCTTGTCTCTTTTAACATTTCAAACTGAAAATTACATCTCTTTTTCTCTATCATAACATTACTTTCATAAATACATGGGACTTAATTACACACTGTTTTAATTTTTGATCAGTCAGTTCAGGCATTTTCCACTGTAAAGGAATCTCAGGTAAAGTTATAAAAATACCACACAAGAATGGCAATTGCTTGCTATTAATATAGCAAATTGGCTGTTCTATCTTATTTCTCTAATTGGAAATATTCCTGAAAATGAACTCAGAAAATGTTGTCCATTTTGCATGCCCTCACCATGTTAGGTTACTATTTTTAGGGTATTGAAAAGAGTTCCCAGAATTTTATTCATGATGTTTCATAATATTATTCATAATATTATTGCCATTCATTTCAAATGACAATGTAACAGAACATAGATCGTAATCCAAAGTCAGTTAAATGATTAAGGGTGACATGCTAACAGTGGTAGAAGTATTGAAGTATAGTAGAAATGGCAATTATTATGGATAAACCAAGGAAAACAGACCAAAGGTAAAAACAGGGCAGAAATAGAAAGAAGTAGAGATAGTCCTCCACTTATAACAGTTCACTTAGTGACCGTTTGAAGTTAGGTTATTAAAAAAAGGGACTTTTTAAATGACCATTTTCCACACTTAGGATAATTGCAGCATCCCCATCAGGGGTGGGTTTCTACCAGTTCTGTCTACCTCTGTAGAACCGGTAGCTCTGAAGAGCAGCAGACATAGAACTGGTTCTATGTCTGCTGATGTTTTTGCCCACCCACCCACCTGGGCTGTTACCTGATCTTTATTTCCTGATTTTTCAACTTCAGCTGCCGAACGAGGCACAGCTGCAATTAAAAAAGCAGGAAAAGAGGGCTGTTTCAAAGGCACACAACATGCTGATGATGATTTACAGGCGCGCGACTCACAGTATTCAGGGAAGCTTGTAAATTCCGAACCGGTAGTTAACCCTGTCGTATCCCACCCCTGATCCCCATGGTCATGCAATTTTTATTTGGTTGCTTGACAACTAGCTCACACTTATGACGGTTGCAGTGTCCCATTTCGGGGGGGGGGGGGGGTGTCATGCAATCCCCTTTTATGACCTTCTGACAAGCAAAGTCAATAAGGAAGAAAGGCTCATTTAACAACCCTGTTACTAATTTAACAGTTGCAATGATTTACTTCACAAATATAGCAAGAAAAGTCATAAAATGGGACAAAAGACACTTAACAAATGTCTCACTTAGCAACATGCATTTTGGATTCAACTGTGATTGTAAGTTGAGGATTACCTGTATGGTAAGAATTTTATGAGCAAGAGAAATGTTGTTTGGAGAAACCTGAACGGTTTCAGTGCATGCATCCACAGTAAGAAAGTAAAAACCAGCCTCCATTAAAATTTTGCTTGAATAGTAACAGCTTTAATTGGTGTTTAAATAAAAAGCACAACAGACTTAATTGCTCACAATTGAGTGCTACAATGCTTCATTTAATTGTTTGTTTATAAATGTTATATACTGCAGTTTCTTGGGCTTTTTTTTTTTTTTTAAAAAAAGCCTAAATTGGAGATGCAATTCAATTAATAAAACAGTTAATGTCATTTAATTTTAAAGTAGTTGCTGCTAAAAATTTGAATAATTCAGTAAATCTCTAACATCATGTTTAAAACCATAAACCTATTAAAACAGCTTAACTCAGACCAAAGTTGCATCATTTAAACCTAAAGCTGGCAATTCTAGGGTCCCAGACTGCATTGGTTCATAATTCTCTCTTGTTTGTTAATTCCTGCATAACACTCGCAAAATTTAAATTGCTGAATTTCAGAACACAAATTTCCAGTTAATTGAATAAGTAGTTTAAAGTATGGAAAACTGAGGTGGTATTCAGCAGGTTCTGACCAGTTCTGGAGAAGCGGTAGCAGAAATTTTGACGAGTTCAGAGAAGCGGCAAATACCACCTATGACTGGAGATTTTACGGTATCCTTCCCCTGCTACGCCCACAAAGCCATGCCCACAGAACCGGTGGGAAAAAAAAATTGAATCCCACCACTGATAGAAAAGGGAATACTTGCTCCTTTCTCTTACCCCTGCTCTTTTTAAAACTATCCAAAAAGCTGAAAAGCAACCAATCAAACAAAATCTTTCCAATTCCAGTGAGGTCACTTGATCAGTCATGTTAGACCAAGGAGAGAATTCCATGTGGACATATATGCATTATGAATGCTCTTTCTTGAATCACTATACAATGAATCTGTTGTGAATGCATAAGGTTTAATAAAGAGAACTTGAGCTTGGAGTAAAGTGCAGGGTTCTGGCCCTGCACTTCTGATTGGCTGTTAACGGCAGGATCGGATTGGCCCGTTTCAGGGAATCTGATTGGCCACTAACAGAGAGTTCCTATTGGTTAAGGGAGCTAGCGCTCCTTGATTGTTATTGGATAAGTTATTGGGGTTGCCTATATAAGGAGGGTTATAACTGCCATTGAGGGAGAAGTCACTATGTAAATAAAGAGTTGAAGTTCACCGTTCCAGAGGCTTGTCTCCATTCTTTCTTGCCCATGCTCCAAACTTAACACTGGCGACGAGGATGGGATTTGGAGATGTCTGAACCGATGGAACTAAGAAGAAACAGTGAGCATGTGGCTGACAACGCTACACAACGGAACCATGTCCGGCGTCGTCGTACCACCCGCTCCGTTTGATCCAGTGCAGGAAGACTGGGAGTCCTAAATGGATTGCTTCCAAATGTTCTTAGAAACTAACAACTTAAAGGATGCCACAGCCGGGAAGAAACGGGCAAATTCCTAACGCATTGCGGTCCAACCGTATTTAAGATGGCTAAAGCACTAGCAATACCTAGAGAAGTGAAGGCGATGGATTGGAACAACCTCGAACCTCTACTAAGAGATCACTACGCACCGACCGTGCCTACGCTCATGAGACGGCATGAGTTCTATCAGAGAAACCAGCGGAAAGGAGAAAGCGTCGCCCGACTTCATAGCAGACCTCCGAAACCTGGGAGGCCTCTGCGGATTTGCCGATTTGGAAGAGGCACTGAGAGATCGAATAGTTCTGGGATTAGATGCACCAGGCTTTCAGAGCAAGCTGATGGCGAAAGGCGACATCAGCCTTGCCGATGCCATCGCTAATGCTACTGCAGCAGAAGCAACCAGGAAGTCAGCTGCACAATTACGCCGCAACCGCGCTCCGGTACACCAACCGACAAGCAAAATTTTATCCAAGTCAGAAGGGCAGCTTTCAACGACACACCACGAGGACCTCTCTTCATCGTCAGACAGCGACGAAGAAGAAGTCCATCGACTGTGGTCCAACCGGGACCACCACCCGAAGTTCCTACGCCCTTGCGCTGGCTGTGGAGCCAACCATGCCAGGTCCGAATGCAAATTCCACAACACGCTCTGCCATGAGTGCGGGAAGAGAGGCCACATCGGACAGGTCTGCTGAAGTTTACAAGGACCCGGCCAGGCCTCAAAAGGGGCTAACTATCGCCAATCGACAGGAAACTGTCCTGTAAGACGAGAACCAGTAAGCCACTCCGACAGAAACCGAGCTTTGCAGCGAGAAGAGGCTCACCATACTATCGGTCATGCCTCTGCCTTGGATGCCAAGAAAATCCGAATCACAGTAGCCATTGAGAACCAGCCTTGCCACATGGAAGTCGACTTGGAATCGTCCCTCTCGATGGTGTCCTGGAAGACCCTCAAGCAACTCATCCCCATGATTCAGCGCCAAGACCTCCATTCCCAAAAACTCATTCTTAAGGACTATCAAGGGAATCGAATCCCTGTCATTGGTTCTTGCCGAGTCTGGGTCTCCTTCAAGAAGCACACAGCGTACTTACTGCGAACTGTGATCGACAAAGATCGGCCTAGTCTGCTAGGTCTCCAATGGTTCGTGCCACTTGGCATTGAAGTGGCAGGCATAAACCAAATCAGCGGAAGTGACTGGGAGGAGGACCTCATCCATGAGTTCAAGAACGTCTTCGCGGAAAGTTTAGGCAAGTACAAGGGGACCCCAATTTCATTCAGCCTTGATCCAAAGATAGCTCCCATCTGCCTTAAGCCCCGTTGAGTTCCGTTTGCCTTAAAGCTGAAAATCAACGAACAACTCGACAAACTAAAAGCTTAGGGGGTGCTAGAACCTACCGATCACTCCCCCTGGGAAATCCCAATCATAACACCCATTAAGCCAGACGGGTCAATCCGAATTTGTGGGGACTACCGGGCCACCCTGAACCATGCCCTACAGCAGAATGCATATCCGGTGCCAGTGGTACAGCATCTCCTCCACTCCCTGGGGGGTGGAAAAGTCTTCACTAAATTAGACTTAGCTCAGGCATATCAGCAACTACCTGTTGATGAAAAGACGGCACAGGCCCAAACTATTGTGACGCACAGAGGTGCCTTCAAATGTACCCGGCTCCAATTCGGAGTCAGTGTAGCCCCGGGGATTTTTCAGAGCCTGATGGAGAGGCTACTACAAGGGATTAAAGGCGTGGTCCCCTATTTTGACAATGTATTAATTGCTGCACCTAGAAAAAAAAATCTTACGGGATCGTTTAAAATTAGTCCTACAAAAATTTCAAGACACCGGTCTTAAGCTAAAAAAGAATAAGTGTAAACAGATAGGGTTGAGTTTTTAGGGTACCTAATTGACAGTCAGGGTATTCACCCTACCGACAGTAAACTAAGAGCAATAAAAAATGCTCCCAGGCCTCGGAACAAGGCCGATCTCCAGGCGTTCCTAGGCCTCATCAACTTTTATAATTTATTTCTACTGCATAAAGCAACGGTCGCTGAACCGTTACACCGGTTGTTAGACAAGGAAGCAAACTGGTGATGGGGTCATAGAGAAGAACAGGCGTTCCGTAATGTAAAAAAACTACTGACTTCTGACGCTGTACTCATGTAGTACAATGAGACTTTGCCGTTAAATATCACATGTGATGCTTCGCCTTTCGGAGTGGGCGCCATTCTGAGCCATGTACTGCCTAATGGTAACGAAGCCCCTGTTGCATATTTTTCAAAGACACTTTCAAAAACTGAGCGAAATTAGGGCCAAATTGATAAAGAAGCCCTCGCAATTGTATCGGCCGTTAAAAGATTCCACAAGTAAGTGTATGGCCGGGCTTTTACTATCGTGACTGACCACAAACCATTATTTGGGATAATAGCTGGAGATAAACCAACTCCCTACATATTATCCCTCAGGATGAATTCTTGGCTGCTTATAATTATCGGCTGCAATACCGCCCAGGAAAAGCCATTCCCCACTCCGACGCATTGAGCCGAGCACCACTTCCAGAGACTCTCGACGATCCTGCACCAACGGTAACCACATTGCAAATTGAAACACTCAACTTGCTGCCATTAATGGCCTGAAATATCACGAGAGAAACCAAACGTGACCCCACCTTAACGCGAGTTCTGGGCTGGGTAGAACGTGGATGGCCATTGGACCAATTATCAGATGACTTCACACCATTCAAGACTCGACAAATGGAGTTGTTCTCCCAAAAGGGCTGTGTCATCTGGGGCGATAGAGTCATTATCCCAGAACGACTCCAAAAAGTGCTTCTGAGAACCTTGCACGATGGCCACCCTGGTATCGTGCGAATGAAAGCCCTCGCACAAAGCTACGTATGGTGGCCGGGCATCGACAAGCAAATTGAAAATTGGGTTAAAGCTTGTCATAAATGCCAGGAAGTGAGCAACGCCCCACCTAAAGCCATCCCTACCGAATGGGAGACACCACGGGGACCCTGGTCCCGTATTCACTTGGACTTTGCGGGACCGACCAAAGGCCACACCTTTCTGCTAACCGTCGACGTCTACTTGAATTGGCTCGAGATTCACCGCATGATGAACACAACCACTGAAGCGGTTATCAAAAACTTGGAAAGACTATTTGCAACCCACAGATTACCAGACGTCCTGGTATCCGACAATGAGCCCCAATTTACAGCGCTGTCATTCGAGCAGTACCTGGCTGACCGTGGCATCTGACATGCGCTCACCTCGTCTGCGCACCCTGCGACCAATGACAAAGCAGAGCACATGGTCCAATTCATTAAGAAAACCTTGCAGAAGGTAAACTACGATAACATTGACAACAAGATCAATCGAATCCTTTTTCTACAACACATCACACCTCATAGCATCACCAACAAAACTCCCGCCGAACTGCTAATGGGATGAAAACTCCGCTCCCACCTCGACCGGTTACACCCAGCTTATGAAACAGAAAAACCACTAGGATCCAGCAGCCGCTGTCATGCCTTCCAGGTAGGGGATTTGGTATACGCTAAAAACCTATCGGGCGATCTGCTGTGGGTGGAGGCGACAGTAGTTTGTGTAACCAGCCCGAGATCCTACCTTGTACAATGCCTTGACGATAGACTATGGAAACTGCCATATTGATCAATTACGATCGCGGCTCCCGTCGGCCATTCCTGAACTTCCTTATGACCAAACTGAGGGGGGGGGAGATACGGAAGAAGATGAATTCCAAGTAGAAGAAAACCCGTTCGAAGGGAACAACAGCGTAATAGAGACACAGGAAGTGGAGCCAGAGAGGGAAACAGATGCACCTCAGGGAATTACCGAGAATAATGGCAACGATGAAGAAATGAACTCTGAACCAGAGGTGACCCCGTTGCCAAACAACGAGCTATCTCAGCGTGATTGCAGCCAAATGACACAGCAAAAATCAAAAAGACTAATAAAGCAACCGTCCTACCTTAAGGATTATGTAACTGCGCCCTGCAAACAGAAGCCAGGGGGAAGAGGTGTTGTGAATGCATAAGGTTTAATAAAGAGAACTTGAGCTTGGAGTAAAGTGCAGGGTTCTGGCCCTGCACTTCTGATTGGCTGTTAATGGAAGGATCGGATTGGCCTGTTTCGGGGAATCGGATTGGCCACTAACAGAGAGTTCCTATTGGTTAAGGGAGCTAGCGCTCCTCGATTGTTATTGGTTAATAGTTATTGGGGTTGCCTATATAAGGAGGGTTATAACTGCCATTGTTGAAGGAGGGTTATAACTGCCAAGAGTTGAAGTTCACCGTTCCAGAGGCTTGTCTCCATTCTTTCTCGCCCATGCTCCAAACTTAACAGAATCATTAACAAATGTAACTCTCTCGAGGATCACATGCCACTGGATCATAACTGTTAAGCAGGACCTCTGTCTGCTATATACCGAGGTCATTAACAAGACCTGTCTTTCTTTAACATGACAAGTTCCTTAAATGTAGCTTTAGAGCAGAGTAACTGTCAGTACAATGCATTCAAAACAAACATGATCTCATTGGTGTACCACAATTAAGAGTTACATAGTTGTTTCAGCAGCAAATCTGAAATGTAACCCTCTAAACAGAAGTTTAAAAAAATTAATAATAGGCTAATAATAGTTCGTTATTATTTGTAACACATTGATGAAAGTTTGTTATCTCAAAATCTGAATTGCTTAGCAATGCAATTATACACTGTCTGTTCCATTCTACATGTGAATATGTGTCTTATGCACTATTTCAGATAGGCAGAAAATGGCATGTGATATCTCATAACAACACCATTCCCCTTCCCTCATGATCATTAATTGTGTAGAAACACACACCTACAGAGCACGCACTCTCATATGCACACATTCTATTAAACATTGTCAAAGATGCATAGAATAACATGTGGTTTAGAAGTATTCTAATAAGTCATAAATACCATCAATTATAGTGATACTATTTAAATTAACTGCCGTGGCATGTTACTTTAAAAATGTGTAATACACATGGCTCCCCCTTCATACTCATATGAATAGTGTATATCTTTTCCTTATAGTCATCATTGCAGATATACTTAATGTTGATGGGGTTCCAGCAAACTTTTTTTCTCAGCCTCTTTGCCCAGAGTGGCCACACAATAAGTAAAAAAATATTTTCTCTCTATATTGCCCTAGCAACTAATGAACGAACAACTAATGTCTGGTTTTCCTTTAATTTTTTTTTTAACTAAAGCAAATGAATTCCATAAAAGAAAATGAATAAAGAAGACAAACCCCAGAAATCTAATTTTGACCTGTTTGTCCAAGGTAATATATGCTGAATAATAAATGGAGCTCCTCACAACATGATTGCTTTGGATCAATTTTATTCTGAAAGAACTGTTTTTAAAACTTGCAAAATTAAAAGTAATACATTTTTTTTTATTGAGGTTGTATTCAGCTTATGCATGAGAACAACAGAACTTTTAATAGAACAATAGATTAATCACTGTATGTTAAAGATGCCACTGTACTTCTTGAGTGCATCACCAGTATTTGGGATGGGTTAAGAAATACAAAGCTTGTGGACTTTGGTTATTTGAATATACAGTACATAACTGAAAAGGAAATATCTGCATTAGTTTTTCAACAGTTATTTGCTGATGTATGCCATTGGTCAATATTTGCTTATGAATATTTTTTTAACAAAGGATCAATAAAGAAGATCCTCAAGCAACTTGATTAAAGTTTTTGGAGTTATAACTCCTATGCCTCCTCCCTGTTTCTTTTTCCCCTTCTGTATTGCAATGCTGATAAGCGTTGAAATTAGATTGATCCTCTAAGGCTGTGTAGATTTTTTGCTTTTTTCTGTTGATCAATTTAGCAGGATATTTTTTTCAAAAAAATATGTATTTAAAATATTGATATCACTGCTCACTTCATTTAGCATAACTCTGGATAAACAAACTTAAAAGAAAAAAAGCCACAAAGGCATTACAGAATGGAACCTGCCTCAAACACAGCACACACACACAAATACTTAACAAAGCTTTCCTGGACTCCAGTTTCATAACCCCACTGTCCATCATGATTTGTGATTCTCTTGTCAGGCCATGAGAGTAGGGACCTGCTGAATGTCAGGGGAAAAGTATCTCAAAATGTTATCTTAAAGAAAACACCTAAATCCCCCCTAATGTAAATACTGTCTAATATTCTGTCTAGAAAAACATAGGTTTTTCTTTGTTATTGTGAAGTTTTACACTTGGTATAGCATTGTGCCATCCGATTACATTGTGTCTTGCTCGCTATTCATTGCCAGCTGGTTAAAAACGAGACTTGTTCCCCATCAGAAATTGCTTATAAAATGGAATGGTGAACTCTTAATGAAAGGATATGAAAGGATGTTCATTTTACACTGCAGAAATTAATACCTATGAATGATGGCTGCTTTTGTAGCCCATAAAATCTGCAGCAAAATGTACTAAAAACAGATATGTTGTGCAATATTATGAATGTAGCAATTATCATGCAGACATTTGATTATATGGATTCATATTAATTGAACAGTTTTTATTTATAGGTTTGTAAACATTTCAAACTCTATTACCTATTGGCATTATTTCATTCTCTTGACAGCATACATTATCTTTTGTTTTACAGCCGTGGTGAAGTGTAGCGGGTAGACACTAGAATCTTTGTATCCAAATACATTCAGCATCGGGATTAGAAAATTAAATTTCAGCACTGGAAAAATGGTAGCATTTTCTGTTCAAAGGTCAATGTGTTAGCACCCAAATCTACTTGTCATCCTATCCATCAGGTTAGATCACCTTTTTTTTTCAGAACACAGTGAGCTCCTCACCATGGCAACAATTTTTATCAAAATTGGAAAAAGCTAAGAATTCAAGTTGTCTATTCAGATAATGCATTTAATTGCTAATGCAGACCTTTAAGAAGATTCCTGTTCATCCTTGAAAGAGGAACAATGGACATGTTTTGATTCAAAAGAGAAGGATGAGGTAAGGTTGTCTGTCTTTTAGAAAGACTACAGCAAAGCAAGTATACTGAAATATTGTTGTGGATTAAATTTTCAAATCCAGGTGAAGGGTCAAGGAAGATAAAGACTATAGCAACGTAATAATAAGATAACTGAAGTTTGGATAGGAAAGCAAATTTAATGTTACAATTACGCATAATTGTGCATGTAACAATACAGATAGCATCATGTTTCCTTCTTGACTGCTATCATCCTGCATTTTTTTTTTTTGCTTAAATACAGGTAGTCCTCAATTTATGACTACAATTGGGCCCAAAATCTCTGCTGTTGTGGGACATTTGTTGTGAGTTTTGCCCCATTTTATGCCTTTTCTTGCCACAGTTGTTAAGTGAATTACTGTAGTTAGTAACCCATTTGTTAAGTGAATTTTGTTTGTCTATGGCCTTTGCTTGTCAGAAAGTCACAATAATGTGATCACATGACCTTGGGACAAAGCAATGGTCATAAATATGAATCAGTTGCCAAGCATCTGAAATTTGGATCATGTGACCATAGGGATGCTGTAAGGGTTGTAATTGTGAAAAAAAAAAGATCATAAGTCACATTTTCAAGTGCCGTGGTAACATTGAACAGTCACTTAAATGAACTGTTATAAGTCGAGGACTAACTGTAGTCTACAAATAGTGTGTTGGGATAATTCTTTTTGCTAGCCACCCATTCCAGAGAATCCTGGAAACTGTAATTTGGGAATGTATTGAAAATTCTGCATTGTAAATGTATTGAAGAACTCAGCTACCAAAAGAAGAAATTTTTTTCACAAATTAGAGAAGTTAAAATTTGATATAATTTGTTTACAAGAAGTACACATTAAAAAACAACATGAACAATTACTGGCATGACTAAAATTAGGGAAAATATTTATTTCCCTGACTCACTGTAAGAAAAGAGGAGTGGTTTTATACATTAAAGAAACTATCCCAGCAAAACTGGTCCATACTGATGAAGATGGAAGAGTATTAATGGTTGAAATAATGGATAATAATACAAAAACACTCCTGGTTGCAATTTATGCCCTGAATGATAAACAAGAAGAATTCTACAAAAAATTACATATGAAAATAATTGAACTGGACTATGCTAATATAGTTATAATGGGAGATTTCAATGGAATCATAGACAATAAACTGGACTATACAGCAACAACAACACGACAAAATAGAAAGACTCTCCCTAAATCCTTTTTCAAAATGATAGATGAATTAAACTTAAAAGATATATGGAGAGAAACAAATGCTAAAATTCAACAATATACTTTTTACTCAAATAGACATTTATCATGGTCCAGAATAGATATGATTTGGACATCAACAGAACTAATATCTAATATTCAAGAAATAAATATTGAAACAAGTACATGGGCAGACCATAATCCAATGACAATTAAATGGAAATGACAAAAAAGAAGATCTAGATGGACATTAAATAATACTATTTAAAAGAAAAAAGATTTTACACAATGGATGGAGAAAGAATTGGCTTTCTTCTTTAGTGAAAATAAAAAAGAAGACACTTCAATACAGAATGTTTGGGATACAATGAAGGCATATGTGAGAGGATTAATAATAGATTATACAAAGAAAAAGAATGTTAGGAAGAGGCAAACCATCAAAGCTTTAGAAGTTGACCACAAAAAACTGGAAAAAGAATTACAGAAAATGCCACAGAAAAAAGATATTAAACTTAAAATGGACATAATTAAACATAAAATGGGTCAGATAGAGAAAGAAGAATTGGCACAAAAATTTAGAAGAGCTAAACAGAACTATTTTGAAGATGCAAATAGGCCAGGTAGATGGTTAGCATACAAACTGAGAAAGGAGAAAGAATCAAGGAAAATATTACAGTTAATAGACGATCAAGGCCAAATGTGCTATGGTGACAAGGAGAAAAAGGCAATTATCCGAGACTTTTATGGACAACTATATAAACAAGAGGATATTGATGAGGGAAAAATTAAACAGTATTTACAAAATGCTAACCGACCTAAGATACCTGAAGAGACTGAAAAAATGTTAGAAAGTGCTATAACAATGATGGAATTAACCGAAGCACTCAACAGACAGAATAATGGAAAAGCACCAGGTCCAGATGGGCTTCCGGCAGAATTTTATAAAACACTACAAGAATCATTGAGCATTCCATTGCTAGAAGTCATGAATGAAGTTATGTCAAATAAGAAGATACCTAAAACATGGTCAGAAGCTTACATTACACTTATTCCAAAAGAAGGGGCTGATCCATTACAAATCAAGAACTATAGACCTATTTCTTTATTGAATGCAGATTATAAAATCTTTGCTTCAATTTTGGCAGAAAGGCTTAAAAAATACTTAAATAATTTTATTCATCCTGATCAGATGGATTTCTGCCAAAGAGACAAATCAAAGACAATATGAGAGTAATTCTGGACACCTTGGAATATTATGAGGCGCGTCCTGAATAACAAATGGCTTTGATATTTCTAGATGTCCAAAAGGTATTTGATAATGTGAACTGGAGATTTATGTTACTACTACTGGAACAGATGGGTTTTGCCAGAAAATTTATTCAAGCAATAGAAGCCATATACTATAAACAAACGGCAAAAGTAATGATAGAGGGAGAACTTACAGGCTCTATTAACATAAGAAAAGGCACAAGACAAGGATGCCCATTATCACCTTTGCTATTTGTATTGACTTTGGAAGTGTTGAATAGAAATATTAGAGAGGACCAAAATATAAAAGGAATGAAAATCAAAAAGGAGGAATTTAAACTACAAGCCTTTGCGGATGATTTGGTTTTCATTTTGGAAGATCCTCTAAAGACAGCTTTAAAACTATTGGGAAAGATAGAGACATATGGCAAGATAGCTGGTTTGAAAATAAATAAAGATAAAACAAAGATTCTGACAAAGAACATGTTATTAAGACAAAGAGAAAAACTGGCAGACCTATTGAAAATTCAAGTCACGAACAAGGTTAAGTATTTGGGGATATATTTGATGTCAAGGTGTACTACATTGAAAGAGAACAATTATATTAAACTCAAACAGCAGATAGCAATTGATTTGAAGAAATGGGAAAACCTACAACTATCATTAATAGGCAGAATTTCAACAATCAAGATGAATATTTTACCCAGAATTTTATATTTATTCCAAACAATACCAATTAGGCTTGGCAAAGTGTTAAGTCCTGAGCATGGGCGCAAGGAACGGAGACGAGACATCGAACTGTGACTTCAACCCTTTATTCGTGACTTTAGAACAGAGGAAATACTTGGGCAGCAGCACCTCTTTTATAGAGCTGGCTGCTGTCAAAACAACCAATGATTTGAGTTTACCGCTCTAACAAGCGTCCAATCAGAGAGACCCGCTAACAGCCAATAAGACTGGCCAGAAATGACCAATCACGACTCGCTATTCGCGGGCCAACGAGAAGTGCAGGATTACGAGCCTGCTGTAAAAGTAAAGCTATTAGGGTTGTTACTGATGCATTGGCTTAGTTCATAACACCAAGATTATTTTGAAGATTTAAATAAAATTGTGTTGAAGTAAATATGGCAAGGTAAGAAAGCAAGAATAAAATTAAAACTTTTACAAGATGCTAGAACTAGAGGAGGATTTGGCCTTCCTAATTGGGAGCTGTATTATCAAGCTGCAAACTTGATGTGGGCCAAAGAATGGATAACATTAAGAAAGACTAGATTGTTGACACTAGAAGGACATGATTTGTTACTGGGCTGGCATGCTTTTCTGTGGTATAAGGGAACTAAATCGCAGGGCTATTTTAGAAGGCATTATATATGGGAGAAAATTAAGAGACAATGTTATTTGAAAATCCCAGTTTGGTTATCAACTATTGAAGCTTTTTCTTATCCTATAACATACAAGAAGGAACAAACAGTTAGATATGGGGAAATATTGGATGAAAAGGGTGAACTTAAAATGATGCAAAATTTAGAAGAACAAGGTATAAAGATGAATTGGTTTTCATATGCGTAAATACATTCAAGGTATGTTAAAGATTCTAAAATAGAGGGATTCTATGATAAATTGACTGACTTAGATAAGATTTTGACAGGTACTGATGAAAAAATGATTAAAAAATTATATGGTTATTTACTGAAAATTAAACTAGAGGAAGAACAAGTTAAAGAAACGATGATTGTTTTGGGGAAGAATTTTGGATATGGGATTGATTTAGAGAAATGGCAAAAATTGTGGTCTCAAAATTATAAAATGACAATGTCAACAGCATATAAAGAAAATCTGTATAAGATGTTTTACAGGTGGCATTTTCCTCTGACAAGAATAGCAAGAATGTTCAAGAATAAATCTGAAAAATGCTGGAAATGTCATCAGATACCTGGCTCATATTACCATATGTGGTGGACTTGTGAGGACGCTAGAAAATATTGGACTAAAATTCGCATGTGGTTGGAAAAAATGACAAAGAAACATATAGATTTAAAACCAGAGATTTTTTTTATTGGGAATCTTACCTGATACATACAATAAAAATTTGAAATATTTGATTGTAAATGTATTAACAGCAGCTAGGATTGTATTTGCTAAAAACTGGAAGAGTGAGAAAATACCATCACAGGAAGAAATTATTAAGAAAATATTGGAATGTGCTGAAATGAATAGATTGACATTTGAAATTAGAGAACAAGAAGATAAACAATTTTATGAAGTTTGGGACCTTTTCTATCAATGGCTAGATAATAAAATATAATAATTGAATATTTAGAATTTTAGGAAACAATGAATACATATTTCTTTTTTTTTCTTTGATACTATCCTTATAAAATTTTATTAAGATAGACTTGGTATGACTTTATGATTTGCTATAAAATAAATTAAGTAAATTATAGTTATCTCATTAAAGTATGAATTAATAAAATTATAGTCAAATGATTGTTTAATAATGATATCAGGCTATATTATTGTTGATTGATTATATGAGCTATTATGTAATATAACTACAATGGAGACTATGAAATGGATGCACAAAAAAAAGTGGTAAACCAACCGATACACTGTCTGTAAACTCATGAAGGAAAGGATGATGTTTTTATGTTTTATGTGTTTTTGTTTGTTGTTAAAATTAATAAAACTGTTTTTTTTTTAAAAAAAGAAAATTCTGCATTAGAGATAACATTCCCATTAGAGACAACATCCCAATTCAGAGGTGGTATTCAGCAGGTTCTGACCAATTCTAAAGAACCGGTAGGAGAAATTTTGAGTAGCTCAGAGAACCGACAAACACCAACTCTGACTGGCCCTACCCTCATCTATTCTCTGCCTCCCAAGTCCCAGTCAATCGGCTGGGTTTTTTTGTTGTTGCCCTGCACAGGAGAACAGAGCTGGAAAGCAGGTTAGTGGGGTGGGGAAGGGATCGGAATAGTTCATCGAACCGACAAATACCATCTCTGACTGGCCCTGCCCCCATCTATTCTCTGCCTCCCAAGTCAGAAGGAATCAGGATTTTATAGTGTCCTTCCTCTGTCACACTCACCAAGCCCTGCACACAGAACCAGTAGTGAAAAAATTTGAATCCCACCACTGGTACAATTTCCAAGCTTTTGGGGAGATAAGGAATAATTGTAAAATTATGATGGCTAGGGCAAACACAGCTATTCATTTGCCACCTTTCTTATATTCAAAATAGATTACTTCAATAATCAATACAATGCAAAAATGAACATAGTAAATAAAATTACACAAGAAAGCCAGGGTCAAGAACTAAGCAAGATGTTTACTTTGGTTGTCTCAAACCAATAAAACAGACCTGTTAGATCAATACACAGCATTTCAAAAATAAATACGAAACTGAACAATTTTATCATTCAACATTTGAAGCAAGCATTAAATCAGCCTTCTCCAACTTGGTATTCTCTAATATACTGAAATTGTAGTATTCTAACAGCTTATTCTGAGAATTCTGAGAAGCATACCTAGGGATTATAAAAAGAGAAAGTTGCAATAAACCTAATGGAAAAGCTGGTAGAACTGGAGGACCAGAAATGGGTTCTTTCCAAGATACTAGCTTTGCCGCTTTTAATCTGCTTAGCAACAAGCATTCAGGCATAGGACAGAGAGAAACTTTAGTCTTCTGACAAAGTGAGAAGTGGAGTGGAATTTGGTTTGTTATCGTATTTATAACTTCTCACAGTGTTTAATTCTCATCCCATCACCTTTTTGAAATTGGTTCTTCATCATTAGAAATAATTCCTTTGCTTGGTTAGATGCAATTGTTGGAAAATCCCCAAACCCGTAATTATTCCAAGGTGAAAAAATTAAGATATTTTCTTCCAGGCACTGCAGCTTGCGGTTTTGCTAAACACAGAAATTGTAGCCATCCAAAACAGCAGGGACTGGCTTTGTGAATCCCAATTCATGAAGTCTGATAATATAAATTGATAAAGGGTTAATAATTGGAATCAATTGGAATTCATCACTGAGCTTACTTAAGAAGTATTGAAGGACATGATTGCTTTGAGCAACATCCATTTTTAACATGATGATAAATGTTTAATTATTTCTTAAAAAGTAGGTTGTATTGAAAAGTGAGGTAACTTTTATTCTTGAAAAGTTGTTCTTCGAGCTATAACAGTTTAACTCTTTATTCTAATTGCAAGAAAGAAAAGAAACTAATGGGATTTCCTTAAAAGCCTATCCTACAATCCACACATCCGGGGTGGGATTCAAATTTTTGAACAACTGGTTCTGTGGGTGTGGCTTAATTGGTGGGTATGGTGTGGTGGTCATGTTATTGGCTGGGCGTGGCAAATTCAATATCACTCACATCGAGGCACGCATCTCCTCGCCTGGCCTCCCATGACTGTAGGGATGTTGCAACAGTTCTAAGTGTGAAAAATGGTCATTAGTCACTTTTTTCAGTGCCATTGTAACTTTGAATGGTTACTCTACACAAGCAAAGTACCAGCAAAGGAGGGAAAGAAAACTCCAGAGATGTTCCTGAGACAGGAAGTCTAGTCCTGCCAAGAATGTAATAAGGGTTAACGGAGAGGCAGTTTCTGTAAGCAACACCAGGATGTTTCCTTCCTGCCTTTCTTACAGGATTAGGCCAGTAATTTCTTCCAACAACTGTTTCTCTGAACTGCTTAGAATGTTAACAACTGGTTCTAGCGAATAGGTGCGAACTGGTAGAATTCCACCCTGCGCCCATCTACACCCAGCCACAAACACACCCACAAACACACACAAAGAAGCAAACACTAATTAGGCCTGTTTTCCATACTGACCAACTTGATGTTTCCAGGAAGCTCTTAAGCTGCTCCTTGCTGTTGCTTCCTGCATTTAGCATTCTGTAGCATAGCTGAATATGGAGGTTTTGTCTATCCATCATTTTCAGTAACTTTTGATAGATCTTTCCCCCTATGGATTTTTTCTAATTTTCTAAAGGCCATCACATTTTCTGCTATTAAGTTTCATAAATTAGTTATGCAGTGTGTTCTACATTCTGTAAATTGAGACCATTTGTTTTAAGCAGTACTTGGGTACAGATCAGGTAGACTAAAATTAGTCATGTTTAATTTCATGATATTTTCAGAAGAACTGAAACAAGTTCGGCTTTGTACTTTTTTCTGAATGGAGAAAACCTCCAGTCCTTGAAATCAAACTGTTGTGAATGCATAAAGGTTTAATAAAGTTATCTTGAGCTTGGAGTCAAGTGCAGGGTTCTGGCCCTGCACTTCTGATTGGCTGTTAATGGCAGGATCGGATTGGCCCGTTCAGGGGAATCTGATTGGCCATTAACGGGGCATTCGTATTGGTTAATGGAGCTAGCACTCCTGGATAGTTATTGGGTTGCCTATATAAGGAAGGCTATAGCCATCCAGTTTGAGCTGTCATACCATGTAAATAAAGAATTGAAGTTCACCATTCCACAGGCTCGTCTCCATTCTTTCTTGCCCATGCTCCACTTAACACTGGCGACGAAGGTGGGATGTGGAGACGTCGGAGCTGACTGAACTAAGAAGAAACACTGAGCACGTGACTGACAACGCAACACGACGGAACCATGCCCGGCATTGTTGTACCACCCGCTCCGTTCGACCCAGTGCAAGGGGACTGGGAGTCCTACATGGATCGTTTCCAAATGTTTTTGGAAATTAACAATTTAAAGGATGCCACAACCGGGAAGAAACGGGCAGTATTCCTAATGCATTGTGGACCAACCGTATTTAAGATGGCTAAAGCACTAGCCAAACCTGCAGAAGTAAAGGCGATGGACTGGGACGTCCTCGAACCCCTACTAAGAGCTCATTATGCACTGACTGTGCCCACGCTCATGAAACACCACGAGTTCTATCAAAGAAACCAGCGGAAAGGAGAAAGCGTTGCCGATTTCATAGCAGACCTCCGAAATCTGGGAGGCCTCTGCGGATTCGCCGATTTGGAAGAGGCATTGAGAGATCGAATAGTTCTGGGATTAGATGCACCAGACATGCAGAGCAAGCTGATGGCAAAAGGCAACATCAGCCTTGCCGATGCCATCGCTGATGCTACTGCAGCAGAAGCAACCAGGAAGTCGGCTGCCCAATTACACTGCAACCGCGCTCTGGTACGCCAACCGACAGGCAACATTTTACCCAAGTCAGAGGGACAGCTATTAACGGCCCACCACGAGGACCTCTCTTTGTCATCAGACAGTGACGAAGAAGAGGTCCATTGACTGCGGTCCGACCGGGACCCCTACTCGAAGTCCCTACACCCATGCGCCGGCTGTGGAGCCAATCATGCCAGGTCCGAATGCAAATTCCATGACGTGCTCTGCCATGAGTGCGGGAAGAGAGGCCACATCAGATGGGTCTGCCGAAGCTTCCAAGGACCCGGCCAGGCCTCAAAAGGGGCTAACTATCACCAATCGACAGGAAACCGTCCTGTAAGGTGAGAACCAGTAAACCACTCCTGCAGAAACTGAGTTTTGAATCGCCCCACGAAGCAAGAAGAGGCTCACCAGATGATCATTATCAGTCACGCCTCTGCCATGGATGCCAAGAAAATCCGAATTACAGTGGCCATCGAAAATCAGCCTTGCCAAATGGAAGTCGACTTTGGATCGTCTCTCTCGATGGTGTCCTGGAAGACCCTCAAGCAACTCATCCCCATGATCCAGCACCAAGACCTCCGTTCCCAAAGACTTATTCTTAAGGACTATCAAGGGAATCAAATCCCTGTCATTGGATCCAACCGAGTCCGGGTCTCATTCAAGAATTGCACAGCGTACTTACCGCTAACTGTGATTGACAAAGATCGGCCTAGCCTGCTAGGCCTCCAATGGTTCGCGCCACTTGGCATTGAAGTGGCAGGCATAAACCGAGTCAGCGGCAGTGACTGGGAGGAGGACCTTGTCCATGAATTCAGGGATGTCTTCGCGGAAAAATTAGGCAAGTACAAGGGGACCCCCATATCATTCAGCCTTAATCCAAAGATAGCTCCCATTCGCCTTAAGCCCCGTCGAGTTCCGTTTGCCTTAAAGCTGAAAATCGATGAACAGCTTGATAAATTAATAGCTCAGGGGGAGCTAGAGCCAACCGATCACTGTACCTGGGAGACCCCAATCATAACACCAATTAAGCTGGATGGTTCAATTCAAATTTGTGGGGACTATCGGGCCACCCTGAACCACGCCCTACAGCAAAATGCATATCCGGTGCCGGTGGTACAGCACCTCCTTCATTCCCTGGGGGGCGGAAAAGTCTTCGCTAAACTCGACTTAGCTCAGGCATATCAGCAACTACCTGTTGATGAAAAGACGGCACAGGCACAAATGATTGTGATGCACCGAGGTGCCTTTAAATGTACCCGGCTCCAATTCGGAGTCAGTGTAGCCCTGGGAATTTTTCAGAGCCTTATGGAGAGGCTACTACAAGGGATTAAAGGCGTAGTCCCCTACTTTGACGATGTATTAATTGCTGCAACTACAAAAAAAATCTTTCGGGATCGTTTAAAACTAGTTCGACAGAAATTCCAAGACACCAGTCTTAAAGTGAAAAAGAATAAGTGTAAACTGTGTACAGATTGTGTCGAGTTTTTAGGGTATCTAATTGACAGTCAGGGTATTCACCCTACTGACAGTAAATTGAGAGCAATAAAAAACGCTCCCAGACCTCGGAACAAGGCCGATCTCCAGGCATTCCTCGGCCTTATCAACTTTTATCACGTATTTCTACCACATAAAGCAACTGTCGCTGAACCATTACATCATTTGCTAGACAAAAAAGCAATTTGGTTATGGGGTCATAAAGAAGAACAGGCGTTCCGTAATGTAAAAAAACTACTGACTTCTGACGCTGTACTCATGCAGTACAATGAGACTTTGCCGTTAAATATCACATGTGATGCTTCACCTTTCGGAGTGAGCGCCATTTTGAGCCATGTACTGCCTAATGGTAATGAAGCCCCTGTTGCATATTTTTCAAAGACACTTTCAAAAACTGAGCGAAATTATAGCCAAATCGATAAAGAAGCCCTCGCAATTGTATCTGCCATCAAAAGATTTCATGAGTACGTATATGGCCGGGCTTTTGCTATCGTGACTGACCACAAACCGTTATTGGGGATAATAGCTGGAGATAAACCTACTCCCTACATATTACCCCCCAGGATGACTCACTGGTCAGAATTCTTGGCTGCTAAGAATTATCGGCTGCAATACTTCCCAGGAAAAGCCATTCCCCACGCCGATGCATTGAGCCGAGCACCGCTTCCAGAGACTCTTGACCACCCCACACCAACGGTAACCACGTTAGAGATTGAGACACTTCACGCACCGTCATTAACCACCCGAGATATCGTGAGAGAAACCAGACAAGACCCCACCTTAGCGTGAGTCCTAAGCTGGGTAGAACGTGGATGGCCATTGGACCAGTTATCAGATGACTTCGCACCATTCAAGACTTGACAAACAGAGTTGTTCTCTCAAAAGGGCTGTATCATCTGGGGTGATAGAGTCGTTATCCCAGAACAACTCCAACAAGCAGTTCTGAGAACCTTGCACGATGGCCACCCCGATATCATGCGAATGAAAGTCCTTGCACGAAGCTATGTATGGTGGCCGGGCATCGACAAGCAAATCGAGAATTGGGTTATAGCTTGTCATCGATGCCAGGAAGTGAGCAACGCCCCACCAAAAGCAATCCCAACCGAATGGGAGACACCGAGGGGACCCTGGTACCGTATTCACCTGGACTTTGCTAGGCTAACCAAAGGCCACACCTTTCTTCTAACCATCGACGCCTACTTGAATTGGCTCGAGATTCACTGCATGACAAACATGACCACCGAAGTGGTCATCAAAAGATTGGAAAGACTGTTTGCAACCCACGGATTACCAGATGATCTAGTATCCGACAACGGGCCCCAATTTACCACGCTGTCTTTCGAGCAGTACCTGGCTGACCGCGGCATCCGACATGCGCTCACCTCACCTGCGCCACCCTGCGACCAATGGTAGGGCTGAGCGCATGGTCCAGTTTGTTAAGAAAACTTTGCAGAAATTAGACTACGATAACATAGACGACAAAATCAACCGAATCCTTTTTCTACAACACATCACACCTCACAGCATCACCAACAAAACTCCCGCTGAACTGCTAATGGGACGAAAGCTCCACTCCCACCTCGACCGGTTATACCCAGCTTATGAACCGGAAAAACCACTCAGATCCAGTGGCTGATGCCATACCTTCCAGGTAGGCGATTTGGTGTACGCTAAAAACCTATTGGGCGATCCTTTGTGGGTCGAGGCGACAGTAATCCATGTAACCGGCCCAAGATCCTACCTTGTACAATGCCTTGACGATAGACTATGGAAACACCATATTGATCAATTACAATCACGGCTCTGGTCAGGCATTTCTGAACTCCCTTATGACCAAACTGAGGGGGGGGGAGATACAGAAGAAGATGAAATCCAACTAGAGGAAAACCTGTTTGAAGGGAACGATAGCGGAATAGAGACACAGGAACTGGAACCAGAGATGGGAGTAGGTTCACCTCAGGGAGTTGCCGTAGATATTGGTGACAATGGGAACATGAACTCTGAATCAGAGGCAACCCCTACGCCAAACAACGATCTACCTCAGCGAGATTGCAGCCAAATGCAAAACGCACAGCGAAAATCAAGCAGACTAATAAAGTCCTACCTTAAGGACTATGTAACTACGCCCTGTAAACAGAAGCCAGGGGGAAGGGGTGTTGTGAATGCATAAAGGTTTAATAAAGTTATCTTGAGCTTGGAGTCAAGTGCAGGGTTCTGGCCCTGCACTTCTGATTGGCTGTTAATGGCAGGATCGGATTGGCCCGTTCAGGGGAATCTGATTGGCCATTAATGGGGCATTCGTATTGGTTAACGGAGCTAGCACTCCTGGATAGTTATTGGGTTGCCTATATAAGGAAGGCTATAGCGGCCATTCAGTTTGAGTTGGAACACCATGTAAATAAAGAGTTGAAGTTCACCGTTCCACAGGCTCATCTCCATTCTTTCTCGCCCATGCTCCAAACTTAACAAAAACTAAGTGTGTTTTATAAAGAATATGAGGTAATTTTTATTACAAAATTAAACAAACCAATTCTTATTGTAAATGATTAAATATTTATGTATTAATCAAATTTATAAAGCTGTAAATCTCTTCAAGAGGGCTGTTTCTTTTCTTCAACATCTTGACAGTCAGTGAACCAGTTGTGGCAATAATGTTCATTTTCATTCCAATATAAATAGATATATATCATTTCAGCATGTAAAATATCATTTAGTAATTTTGCTGCTAAGCATAAAATGCGAGCATAAAAAACTACTGAGTTTAAACTCCAGAAGGTTCTAGGGCTTGGATTATTGTTAGTTTCTTGATGTCATCCCAGATAATGTGACAAGTGTTTGTTTTTATAGTTATGCCCTAGTTTACCTGTGAATGACATACATTGGTTTGTTTACACAGGAACTTCATTTTAAAATGGAATATTGCAAAATGTACACAAAGGGATACATCCTGACCAGATGTCACCAGAAATGATACATATATTTGGTATTTGTCAGGCAAATGCTAATATCTAAGGCAGAAAATGGTTATTAATTGATAAAATCAGAAAGAATCAGTGCTTCTTTAAAGTTCCCATTTTCTCAAAGTATGAAAGAACAATTTTCCTGAAAACTGCGAAAGACTGAAAAATAAAAGTAAACCCTGATTCATTTATTATTTAAGATTCTTGTGCATTAAATGAGTTAGCTTTATTTTTTTTTTTTTACCATGCAAAGAATGCTGACAACTTCGTTTTGCTAATGAACCAATGATTCAAAAGTGGAGCTGTTGCAAAGACCAATAGAAGAGGGAGAAAAGCAGAAGTTTCCTTTTCCAGTCTTTTATTTTACTCTGATTATATTTAGTAGATGGCTTTATTTGCTTTGCCTATGATCTTGCAGGGAAACTTGGCAGTTGCATATGTTATTGGTATTCCTGCACTTAGTTTTGTGGTACCTAAGTGATGTCCTTGTTTCCTATTACAGCCTGCAGTCTTCTTGGTCTCTCATGATTCAAATAAATTCAAATTCAAAGGGAATCCTCCTCAGGAAAATCCTTCCATTTCACTTTTTTTCAGTGTAGAAAGTAAGAGGGAAGGGAAATCGAAATGGCCAATTCAATGAATCCCACAGGTAGCCATTGGTATTCATAGCCACCCTAGTCAGTAATATCTTAAATTAGTTTGTCTTAATGCTATGACATGTGCCATTCAGTTGTTTTAAATTACTTGCCAGCGGATATTCTCTATTTCTTTTTACCTGCTCTTATTCAGTTTGATGAAAGAAAATTAGAAAGGTCAAATGAGGAGGAAAAATTCTTAAGACTGGAGTGTGGTGTTTTTGCATTTATTTAGATATAATTTGGCCAAGGGATGTGCACATGCATGTGTCATAATTTGCAGTGTCTAGTCACTTTTCCAGCACTAACTCTCTAGCTTTTTGTTTCTTTATTAAATCACAAGGAAAAACATACTGAAGGCATTTCTCCCATTCTGGGGAAGGCACAGAGGGTGCTATTATCATTGTTAGGGGAAAGACTTCCTCTAATAAATTGTTGGAAAATTCCTTCTTCCTCTAGAATTGTGTGGATAAAATTCTGCACCCCTCTTCCCATTTTAAATTTGGTAGAGAGTGCTCAACCATAGTTTCAAATGTGGGAAGGCTACTCATTGGATTAAAGCCAGAGAATCTGTTCTCAGAAAACATTGAGACAGAAAAATGAAAACTCTTCTGCTTCTCATTAATGAGGCAACAATATTGGATAAAGAAATGGTAATTATTTTTGCTAATCTGTTATTATTTATAGTTATAATTTATAAAGCTGCCAATTTCAATGTATAAAGATTAAAACCATCATCACAATTTACCAAATCAGCTACCTTAGAATACAGTCTAATTTATATCCTCATAAAGAATAATATTCATCATTGTGCATCCCTTCTGTTTCAATGAAGTTTGTGTTCACATTCTTTATTTTATCAAATGTTCAAGCTGACTCTAAACATTTACAAAAAGAACAATAGAAAATATAAAGGTGCAAAACCTAAAGAGAGGACTCCAAAGAAGCCACAACAACTAGAAACTAAACACCACACAAAGAGTTCCATCACCCATTCTGACCCAGACCATGGAATTAGGGGGGGGGACGACACAAATTTCCAGGAGGCTGTTATTTCAGAGGGCAGGGGCCATGGTAGAGAAGGTTCAGCAAATGACACTGTTTAATTGATGGGATTCATAACATACTAAATCTATGAGAATGTGTGGAGCTACCTGCATTTAATACTTTATTTTGTATTCAGTGCAGAGGATCAGTTGGACTGAGGGCCCATTGGCAACTTCCTGATCACGTAGAATTCCATTTACATAGTTTTTCCCTCTCTTTTAGGCACGGTAAAGGAAAAATTAAAAGAGAGCCAGACAGATGCATGGCTAATTGTTCAGACTCTTCACTGATACCTCCTCTCCTATCAAAACAAGAGTGACATTTCCCCCCCAGCCCCACTCACAAACATTTTCTTCCTTCCAGAGCAGAGATTGCCTGCAAAGCTCGGATGATTAGGAGGCTTTACCAATGATTTTAAAAGATGATAAAGGAATCTCGGGTTTTCCCTTCTTCCTTCTGGCAAAATTTAAACCAAGCAATTTGAAGCTTAACTGACATTTGACGGTATTTTCTTCTGTGAAAGCATTTATCCAGAGATAAGCCCTGGATTTTACCAGTCTACACTGGAACAGTTTTGGAGCATTTTACATATTGTTAATCATAAGGAGAAAAAATGTATTTGAGGTTTCATAGAATAGGAAGAAAGTGATGCATCAAAGTTTTCTGGGGGAAGAACTATATCATATTATATCTATCCTGATCATATAAGAAAATCCTGATTTAACTAAAGATACATCATAGTAAAGATAATGGATTCTTATCTTTGTTGCTTATGCTTTGCGAGCCACCCTTCCTTCTGAAGACCTACATTTTTCTTCTTATCTGTTCTCATTCTGTTACATTTTCCCTGACTCCTTCTTGTTCAGGCACATTCACCCCTCATATAGTTGCTATAACTTTTGACAGACCAGATTACTATTAATTCCCATGATCCCAACGCTGTACTAATGTTGAAATAGTCAAAGAGTAATTGGCTGTTTTGGTAGCTGTTAAGTTTGAGCATGGGCGAGAAGAATAGAGACAAGTTTCTGAACGGTGAACTTCAGCTCTTTATTTACATCGTGACATGCTCATTTAATATCAGTAAAACCCGCCTTATATAGGCAAACCTTGTAACTTTTAACCAATAACAAGCGAGGAACGCTAGCTTTTATAACCAATAAGAACTCTCTGTTAAGGGCCAATCGGATTCCCCGGAACGGGCCAATCCGGTCTGGCCACTTAACAGCCAATCAGAAGTGCAGGGCCAGAACCCTGCACTTACTCCAAGCTCACACTTTATTAATTATATTGCATACACAACACCCCTTCCCCCTGGTTCCTTAGTTCAGGGCGCAGTTACATAGTCCCTTAAATAGGACGGTTGTCTTTTTAGTCTCTTTGATTTTCGTTGTATTGGCTGGTTGCAATCTTGCTGAGGTAGATCGTTGTCTGGCAGTGGGGCTGTCTCTGGTTCAGAGTTCACTTCTACGTCGTTGCCCACATTTTCCTCGATTCCCTGAGGTGCAAACGTTTCTCCCTCCGGCTCCACTTCCTGAGTTTCAATTAAATCGTCGTTTCCTTCGAACGGGTTTCCTATGGCTTCATCTTCTTCTGTACCTCCTCCCCCCCTCAGCTTGGTCATCGGGGAGTTGCGAATTGGCCGCTGCAAGCCGCGACTGTAATTGGTCGATATGCCGTTTCCAAAGTTTATTGTCAAGGCATTGCACGAGGTAGGATCTAGGGCCAGTTACACGTACTACTGTTGCTTCCACCCACAACGGGTCGCCCGATAGGTTTTTTGCATAAACCAGGTCTCCTACCTGGAAGGTGCAACAGCGGCCGCTGGATCCTAGTGGTTTCTCTGGTTCATACGCAGGGTGCAACCGGTCAAGGTGGGAGCAGAGCTTTCGTCCCATTAGCAGTTCAGCGGGAGTTTTGTTGGTGACGCTATGTGGGGTGATGTGTTGCAAAAAGAGGATTTGGTTGACCTTGTCGTCAATGTTGTCATAGTCTACCTTTTGCAAAGTTTTCTTCACAAATTGAACCATGCGTTCTGCTCGGCCATTGCTCGCAGGGTGCGCAGGCAAGGTGAGCGCATGGCGGATGCCGCGGTCAGCGAGGTACTGCTCGAACGCTAGTGCAGTAAATTGTGGGCCGTTATCGGATACGAGGACATCTGGTAATCCGTGGGTTGCAAAGAGTCTGTTTAGAATCTTGATGACCGCCTCGGAGGTCGTAGTCGTCATGCGATGAATTTGGAGCCAATTGGAGTAGGCATCGATGGTAAGCAGGAAAGTGTGGCCCTTGGTTGGCCCCGCGAAGTCCAGGTGAATTTGGGACCAGGGTTCACGTGGTGTCTCCCATTCAGTAGGCATGGCTTTTGGTGGGGCGTTGCTGACTTCTTGGCATTTGGGACAAGCTTTAACCCACTGTTTGATTTGCTTGTCAATGCCCGGCCACCATGCACAGCTTCGTGTAAGGGCTTTCATTCGCACGATGCTGGGGTGGCCATCGTGCAAAGTTCTCAGCAGCACTTTTCGGAGCCGTTCTGGAATAATGACTCTATCGCCCCAGATGACACAGCCTTTCTGGGAGAAGAGTTCGGTCTGTCGAGTTTTGAATGGTGTGAAGTCATCTGATAACTGGTCCAATGGCCATCAGCGTTCTACCCAGCCTAGGACTCGTGCTAGGGTGTGGTTGCATTTGGTTTCTCTCGCAATATCTCGGGCGGTCAGTGGCAGCGAGTTGAGCGCTTCGATTTGCAATGTGGTTACCATTGGTGCCGGATCGTCGAGAGTCTCTGGAAGCGGTGCTCGGCTCAATGCGTCAGCGTGGGGAATGGCCTTCCCCGGGTGGTATTGCAGCCGATAGTTATAAGCAGCTAAGAATTCTGACCATCGGGTCATCCAAGGGGATAATATGTAGGGAGTTGGCTTGTCTCAGGCTATTATCCCCAATAAAGGCTTGTGGTCAGTCACAATAGTAAAAACCCTACCATACACGTATTCGTGAAATCTTTTCACAGCTGAGACAATTGCGAGGCCTTCTTTATCAATTTGTCCATAGTTCCACTCCGTTTTTGACAGTCTTTGAAAAATATGCAACAGGGGCTTCGTTCCCATTAGGCAGTACGTGGCTCAAAATGGCGCCCACCCCAAAAGGTGATGCATCACAGGTTATAACTAACGGCAAAGTCTCGTTATACTGCATGAGTACAGAGTCAGAAGTGAGCAGTTTTTTAACATTTTGGAATGCCTGTTCTTCACGGTAACCCCATAACCAAATTGCTTTTTTATCTAACAATCGGTGTCACGGTTCAGCGACAGTTGCTTTGTGCGGTAAAAATACATTATAAAAGTTGATGAGGCCTAGGAATGTCTGGATATCGGCCTTGTTTCTTGGCCTGGGAGCATTTTTGATCGCTTTTAATTTACTTTCGGTCGTGTTAATGCCCTGGCTATCAATCAGGTACCCTAAAAACTCAACACTGTCAGTACACAATTTACATTTGTTTTTTTTAACCTTAAGACCGGCCTCTTGGAATTTTTTTAGGACTAATTTTAACCGGTCCTGTAAGATTTTTTTTGTAGGGGCTGCAATTAATACATCGTCAAAATAGGGGACCACGCCCTTAATCCCTTGCAATAACCTTTCGATAAGGCTCTGAAAAATCCCCAGGGATACACTTACTCCGAATTGCAGCCGGGTACATTTAAAGGCACCTCGGTGCATCACAATAGTTTGGGCCTGTGCCGTTTTTTTCATCTACTGGTAATTGCTGATATGCCTGAGCTAAATCCAATTTAGCGAAAACTTTCCCACCCCCCAGGGAATGGAGGAGGTGCTGCACCACCGGAACTGGATATGCGTTCTGCTGCAGGGCGTGGTTCAAAGTGGCCCAGTAGTCCCCACAAATTCGGATTGACCCATCTGGCTTAATGGGTGTTACAATAGGGGTTTCCCACGGGGAGTGATCGATGGGCTCCAACACCCCCTGAGCTATCAGTTTGTTAAGTTGTTCGTTGATTTTTGATTTTAAGGCAAACGGAACTTGATGGGGCTTTAGGCGAATGGGAGCTATTTTTGGATCTAAGCTGAATGAGATTGGGGTCCCCTTGTACTCGCCTAAGCTGTCCGCGAAGACGTCCCTGAACTCAGAGATAAGGTCTTCCTCCCAGTCACAGCCACCGACTCGGTTTACGCCGGCCACTTCAATGCCGAGTGGCGCGAACCATTGGAGGCCCAGTAGGCTAGGCCGATCTCTATCGATGACTGTTAAAGGTAAGTATGCTGTGTGCTTCTTGAAAGAGACTCGGACTCGGCAGGACCTGACGACGGGGATTCGATTCCTCTGGTAGTCCTTGAGGATGAGGTGTTGGAAACGGAGATCTTGGCGTTGAATTGTGGGGCTGAGTTGCTTGAGTGTCTTCCATGACACCATCGAGAGGGACGATCCCGAGTCAACCTCCATGTGGCAAGGCTGGTTCTCGATGGCTACCATGACTCGGATTTTCTTAGTGTCCAAGGCTGAGGCGTGACCGATAGTGATAGTATGGTGAGCCTCTTCTCTCTGCAAAGCTCGATTTCTGTAGGAGTGGTTTACTGGCTCTCGTCTTACAGGATGGTTTCCTGTCGATTGGCGATAGTTAGCCCCTTTTGAGGCCTGGCTGGGTCCTGGCAAGCTGCGGCAGACGATGTGGCCTCATTTCCCACACTCATGGCAGAGTGCGTCGTGGAATCTGCATTCGGATCTGGCATGGTTGGCTCCACAGCCAGCGCAAGAGCGTAAGGGCTTCGGCCTTGGGTATCGGTCGGACTGCAGTCGATGGACCCCTTCTTCGTTGCTGTCTGATGACGAAGAGAGGTCCTCGTGGTGCGTTGTCGTGAGCTGCCCTTTTGAACTAGGTGAGATTTCGCTGGCCAGTGGTGGTATCGGTGTGCGGTTTCGGCATAGTTGTACAGCTGACTTCTTGGTTGCTTCCGCTGCAGTAGCATCGGCAATGGCATCGGCAAGACTGATGTTGCCTTTCGCCATCAGCTTGCTTTGGATGCCTGGTGCATCTAATCCCAAAACTATGCGATCTCTTAGTGCTTCTTCTTGATCGGTGAATCCGCAGAGGCCTCCCAAATTTCGGAGGTCTGCTATGAAGTCGGCTACGCTCTCTCCCTTTCGCTGGCTTCTTTGATAAAACTCGTGGCATCTCATGAGCGTAGGCACGGTCGGGGTGTAGTGGTCTCGTAGGATAGGTTTGAGGTCGTCCCAATCCATGGCCTTCACTTCTCGGGGTTTGGCTAGTGCCTTAGTCATCTTAAATACGGTTGGACCACAATGCGTCAGGAATACCGCCCGTTTCTTCCCGGCTGTGGCATCCTTTAAGTTGTTCGTCTCTAGGAACATTTGGAAACGATCTATGTAAGACTCCCAGTCTTCTTGTGATGGATCGAACGGAGTGGGTGGTACAATGCCGCTGGACATGGTTCCGTTGCTGGCATCGTCTGTAACGTGCTCTGTGTTCTTCGAAGTTTCATTGGTTCAGATGTCTCCACATCACACCTTCGTCGCCAGTGTTAAGTTTGAGCATGGGCGAGAAAGAATGGAGACAAGTTTCTGAATGGTGAACTTTAGCTCTTTATTTACATCGTGACTTGCTCATTTAACATCAGTAAAATCCGCCTTATATAGGCAAACCTTGTAACGTTTAACCAATAACAAGCTAGGAATGCTAGCTTTTATAACCAATAAGAACTCTCTGTTAAGGGCCAATCGGATTCCCCGGAATGGGCCAATCCGATCCGGCCACTTAACAGCCAATCAGAAGTGCAGGGCAGAACCCTGCACTTACTCCAAGCTCACACTTTATTAATTATATTGCATACACAACATTCGCTGTATCACATTGCTAGTTAATGCTTAATCTGCAGTCAATCAGAATCCAGATCCTTCTCACAAATGCTGCTATTAAAAAGGTACCATCTATTAAACACCTATTAATCTCTGTGCCCTCCCTACTGTGTCCAACCTCTTCCTTGCTCTTGATTATGGAAGCATTTCAGAAGGGGCTCTCCCTTATTTTCTGGAAACTAAAACAAGAAGAGGAAAAATACTTTCAGTCATGCAATATTCTGTTAATAACCTTGACCCATTGTGAGTAACTTTACAATCACTACAGTGCTGTTCTTCTGAATGTGCTTTTTATCTGAAATATCTCAAAGGACTAATAAGAACAGAAATAATTTTAATTGCTCATGTTTGTTGGTTTTCTGATTATGCTGTTCTTTAAAATCCCCCCCTCCACTAGCCTCATAAACATAATTTTACTACTGCTCTTTTCTACTCCTTTCCTTGGGTAAAAGATAGATTTGCTTCCCGTTTCTACTGCCATTTTCACTATTGTTCCACATTGATTTTTCTACCCTTGGTCAAACTTAACTTTGCAATATTTTGAGTTTGAGGGTCTATCCTTAGCCCTAATGACACAATGATAGTGATGTATGGGGAATTCTTGAAGTTGAAGTCTAGGTATCTGGATTAGGACTACCAAATCTGGGCCACAACAGGCCAGATTACCATTAGCTAACTGGAGGTGGGAGGGAAAGTGATAGAAATGGAGGTAGAGGAAGAAAGTTAGAGATAGATAGATGGATAGATAGATAGATAGATAGACAGACAGACAGACAGACAGACAGACAGACAGACAGATAGATAGACAGACAGATAGACAGACAGATAGATAGATCTCTAACTCTTTTTTGCCATTCAGTCATCTGGATTTCATCATAATACTCTCCTTTTTGCTGCATGCTCTGATAAAGCCATTTTTCATCCATTATTTCTTGTGCATTGAAATCAACCATGTAAGCATGCAGAGTAGCCAAAGACACAGAATTTTGGCTCCTAATAAGGAGCCTCAATGATAGCTAGTGCTAGAATTAATTCATACAGAAATTTATTTAATCTTCCCATGCTTTTAGCCATGTATTAACAAAGTAAAATATGATTTATCCTCTAAAATCAGTTGCAATTTGAGATAGAGTTTGCTTCTTTTGGGTTGTTTTTCTATCAATCTTATAAAGTCAATGCAGTAATCTGAAAAACATTTAAAAGCACACCCCCAATTAACATGTATGCAGTGATTGTGTGACAGAAGGCACATTTTCTGCAGGTGTGTTTGTGATAACAACTTACAGAGCCTAAAGTTACTTTCTATCACTTCCATCATTTATTTTTAGTATAAAATGTTACCATGCTTACACTAGTCATTGTGAAATGACTCAGAAAGTTAAAATATTTAAAATGCAACAAGATAATTCCTTATTACATTGTAAATGTGGATGGTGTTGTTCTACCTTTAAAATAAAATGTGAAAGTCTCCCCTGCCACTTCACATAAAATATCAAGTAATTTAGTTCATAAAATATTTCATCAGCCAGCAAGCAGGAAGAAAGGGAAGGGTTGGGATTCGTGGTAGGCGAAAAGATAGCAACCAAATGCATTCACTCTCAATAACTTGTCTCTGTTTGGTACATAAATCAGACCTATAAAATCTGCAATGCCAAGTCGTTTATCTTTCCACCCCTGATCCTTATGCACATATTAGCATCTTTCCTGTTGCTATGAAAGTAGCTCAGCTGTATTTGAATGGTCCGATTTATTTTTGAATACAAGGATTCCCACCCACTCCGCCCTGCAATCCAAGAGTTAAGGTTTTAAAACAGGGTAATCTATTTATTGCAATGCTTTCCTTGCCCTTAAGAACTGGGATCAGTTTTCACACCCTTAAGTGTAATCATACAATTCATTTCAAGGGATTGTTTTTCATGTAGCATGGTAGCAACGAATGAGTAAATTGTAAACATTTATCATCTAAGCAGCACATTTATTGATTTCCCATAGGAAGCACTTTGGGAACTTAGTGATAGATGTTGGTTCCGATGGAAAGTGAAAGGTTATAACAGTTCACTGATTATGGATCATCTGCTAGTGCTCAAATGAAAGTTACCCATTTATTGCATTTTAAATGAATATTGGAGACCCTAAACACAGTGGGCCAAATCCTTGAACACGACAAGACAATGGTGAATAGGACATTCAGCCTGTTGATTATAAAAGTAAATGCATCTTATCATTTATGAAGACGTTGACTATTGATGACAAAGACCACATGCATACATTTCATAATCTAATCATAACAAGTGATGATGCTAAAAACAGTGGTTCTTAACACTAAAATGACAAAATGATAAAATATGTCTGTAATGTCATGACATTAGCTTCGCCCTTTTATACTGTTATGTGAAATCACATACAATTATATAAGGGCATTATCTTCCCATGTTTAACAAATTGCTTGTTTTTCCAAAAATGCCTATGGTTATCGCATGGTAAATTATTCAGCCTCTTAATTCACAATTTCAAACAGATATTACTTGCTGCCTGATAAATTAATTCTAGGCTTTTATGCTGTTCCATGAAAAGACAAAACAAACTTCAACAATCTTATTTAACCCTTACATGGTATGAACAGGAATAACAGCAGGCTAATAATATTATGACAACACTTCATATATATTTGAAACACTGGTCTTTACTACCCTCTGAGGGAAATTCTATAGAATGTTTATTTCTGTCTTCATATTTCACATACTTCCAAGAAAGGAAGCAAGCATTAACTGGCAGAAGTGCTAGGGCTAAATTGATTTACAAATCAATTTTGTTTTCAGTTTAGAAATGCTAACTATGTTAAATAAAATAATGCTTTTGATCCACATTCTTTGGTTAACAGCAAAATAATAATTGTAATAATCTGTCCTATAGATTGAGAAAGAATTAAGATTAACTCTAAGAGACATCAAATGAAGAATAGAAAAGACACATGGCAAGGCAAAATGTTACATGGCCACAATATTAAATGGAGATTCTAAATCATAAGAGCCATGGTAGTGCAGTTGTTGGAATGCAGTACTGAAGGCTACTTATTTTTATTTATTTTATTTTATTTTATTTGGTTTGTCAATTGCTTATAAGCTAATATATATAAGTAAAAACATAGTTATGAATACATGGATACATATAAGAAGAATAAAAGAAACAATAGGACAGGGATAGTAGGCACACTGGTGCACTTATGCACGTCCCCTACAGACCTCTCAGGAAAGGGGTGAGGTCAATAGTAGACAGTCTAATGTTAAAGTTTTTGGGGTTTGGGGAAGAAACCACAGAATCAGATAGAGTATTCCAGACATTGACCACTCTGTTGCTGAATTACTTCTGCAGTTTGGCAGTTCAATTCTCACCAGCTCAAGGTTGACTCAGCCTTCTATTGTTCTGAGATCAGTAAAACAAGGATCTAGATTATTGGGAGCAATATGCTGACTCTGTAAACTGCTATAAAGCACTGTGAAGTGGTAGATAAGTCTAAGTGCTATTGCTATCTGGATCATTGCTGTCCCAAAGCTGATTTTTGAAAAATCAACTGGAGTTTCTTCAGAACTGAAAAAGCTTCTTGGATGAGAAGCAAAACATCTTCAAGGAAAAGCAAAGAAAGTCCGGCTGCCTGTTGACAAACCATCTACATGGCCACTACACAAAAAAATAGCAGGCAAAGCAGATAACAAGAACTGTAAATAGCTAAGAATAGGAAAGTTGGAGAAAGAGACAGAAGGGCTAATTCTGACTGTACAAAACTAAGCCTTAAAAACAAATGCATACAAAGCCAGGATTGAGAAGACAGCAACAGACAGCAAATGCTGCCTCTTCAAAGAAGCTGAAGAAAAGGTGGGCTGCCTAGTTAGCTGTTACAAGAAGATTGCCCAGATGACTGAAAACAACAGGATGACAAAGAAGCAACAATTGTGCACTGGAGTATCGGAAAAAAATACCATTTCCCTGCAAACAAGAATTGGTGGAATCACAATATAGACAAAGCAATAGAATATAAAGAAGCTAAAGTGCTCTGGGACTACTGAATTCAAACAGAAAAGCATCTGTCACAATACACCCCAGACATAATAATTGTTGATAGAAAAAACAAAAAAAGTCTGGACAGTGAATGTGACAGTACCTGGAGATAACAGAATAGAAAGAAAGAACTGGAGAAAATCACAAAATACCAAGTCCTGCTGACTGGCTAAACATGATTGACAACACAACCACCACCACTATTAAGTTTGAGCATGGGCGAGAAAGAATGGAGACAAGTTTCTGAACGGTGAACTTCAGCTCTTTATTTACATCGTGACTTGCTCATCTAACATCAGTAAAACCCGCCTTATATAGGCAAACCTTGTAACTTTTAACCAATAACAAGCTAGGAACGCTAGCTTCTATAACCAATAAGAACTCTCTGTTAACAGCCAATCAGATTCCCCGGAATGGGCCAATCCGGTCCGGCCGCTTAACAGCCAATCAGAAGTGCACTTACTCCAAGCTCACACTTTATTAATTATATTGCATGCACAACACCCCTTCCCCCTGGTTCCTTAGTTCAGGGCACAGTTACATAGTCCCTTAAATAGGACGGTTGTCTTTTTAGTCTTTTTGATTTTCGTTGTATCGGTTAGTTGCAATCCTGCTGAGGTAGATCGTTGTCTGGCAGTGGGGCTGTCTCTGGTTCAGAGTTAACTTCTACGTTGTTGCCCACATTTTCCTCGATTCCCTAAGGTGCAAACGTTTCTCCCTCCGGCTCCGCTTCCTGAGTTTTTATTAAATTGTCGTTTCCTTCGAACGGATTTCCTATGGCTTCATCTTCTTCTGTACCTCCCCCCCCCTCAGTTTGGTCATAGGGGAGTTGCGAACTAGACGCTGCAAGCCGCGACCGTAATTGGTCGATATGCCGTTTCCAAAGTTTATCATCAAGGCATTGCACGAGGTAGGATCTAGGGCCGGTTACACGTACTACTGTCGCTTCCACCCACAACGGGTCGCCCGATAGATTTTTTGCATAAACCAGGTCTTCTACCTGGAAGATGCAACAGCGGCCACTGGATCCTAGTGGTTTCTCTGGTTCATACGCAGGGTGCAACCGGTCAAGGTGGGAGCGGAGCTTTCGTCCTATTAGCAGTTCAGTGGGAGTTTTGTTGGTGACGCTATGTGGGGTGATGTGTTGCAAGAAGAGGATTTGGTTGACCTTGTCATCAATGTTGTTGTAGTCTACCTTTTGCAAGGTTTTCTTCACAAATTGAACCATGCATTCTGATCAGCCATTGGTCGCTGGGTGCGCAGGCGAGGTGAGCGCATGGCAGATGCCGCGGTCAGCGAGGTACTGCTCGAACACTCGTGCAGTAAATTGTGGGCCATTATCGGATACCAGGACGTCTGGTAATCCGTGGGTTGCAAAGAGTCTGTTTAGAATCTTGATGACCGCCTCGGAGGTTGTGCTCGTCATGCGATGAATTTTGAGCCAATTGGAGTAGGCATCGACGGTAAGCAGGAAGGTGTGGCCCTTGGTTGGCCCCACGAATGGGAGCTATTTTTGGATCTAAGCTGAATGAGATCGGGGTCCCCTTGTACTCGCCTAAGCTGTCCGCGAAGACGTCCCTGAACTCAGAGATAAGGTCTTCCTCCCAGTCACAGCCACCGACTCGGTTTACGCCGGCCACTTCAATGCTGAGTGGCGCAAACCATTGGAGGCCCAGTAGGCTAGGCTGATCTCTATTGATGACTGTTAAAGGTAAGTATGCTGTGTGCTTCTTGAAAGAGACTCAGACTCGGCAGGACCCGACGATGGGGATTCGATTACCCTGATAGTCCTTGAGGATGAGGTGTTGGAAACGGAGATCTTTGCATTGAATTGTGGGGATGAGTTGCTTGAGTGTCTTCCATGACACCATCGAGAGGGACGATCCCGAGTCAACCTCCATGTGGCAAGGCTGGTTCTCGATGGCTACCGTGACTTGGATTTTCTTAGTGTACAAGGCTGAGGCGTGACCGATAGTGATAGTATGGTGAGCCTCTTCTCTCTGCAAAGCTCGGTTTCTGTAGGACTGGTTTACTGGCTCTCGGCTTACAGGACGGTTTCCTGTTGATTGGTGATAGTTAGCTCCTTTTGAGGCCTGGCTGGGTCCTGGCAAGCTGCGGCAGACCCGTCCGATGTGGCCTCGTTTCCCGCACTCATGGCAGAGTGCGTCGCGGAATCTGCATTCGGATCTAGCATGGTTGGCTCCACAGCCAGCGCAAGAGCGTAAGGGCTTCGGCCTTGGGTATCGGTCGGACTGCAGTCGATGGACCCCTTCTTCGTCGCTGTCTGACGACGAAGAGAGGTCCTCGTGGTGCGTTGTTGTGAGCTGCCCTTCTGAACTAGGTGAGATTTCACTGGCCGGTGGTGGTACCGGAGTGCAGTTTCGGCATAGTTGTGCAGCTGACTTCTTGGTTGCTTCCACTGCAGTAGCATCGGCAATGGCGTCGGCAAGGCTGATGTTGCCTTTCGCCATCAGCTTGCTTTGGATGCCTGGTGCATCTAATCCCAGAACTATGCGATCTCTTAGTGCTTCTTCTAGATCGGTGAATCCGCAGAGGCCTTCCAAATTTCGGAGGTCTGCTATGAAGTCGGCTACGCTCTCTCCCTTTCGCTGGCTTCTTTGATAAAACTCGTGGCATCTCATGTTGTAACTATGTATCATTCATGCGTTTGCAACATTGTATCATTCACGTGTAATCATTAACTTCTGTCTCTTCAGTGACCTTTGCAAGGCACATACAAGGGACAAGGAGCTAGACGGTTGTTAATAAGCTTATCCACATTGTAAATGATCTGTCTGGTATGCAGCTTTGTAAACATGCACATCCTGATGAGATTATCATGTTTGACTTGAGCTTTGATTAAATCATTTTCTTGTAAAAAAGCACAATAAAAGAGCGTGTGCCAAGACATTCGGGGTGCGCTCATCCCGAGGAACTTCGCCTCCTGTCGTTTCTCTCTCCTTTGCTCCCTATCATGAGCCGCCCATCTGATGCGGGATAGCAGATATCACAATCTCACGAGCGTAGGCATGGTCGGGGCGTAGTGGTCTGGTAGGATAGGTTTGAGGTCATCCCAATCCATGGCCTTCACTTCTTGGGGTTTGGCTAGTGCCTTAGTCATCTTAAATACGGTTGGACCGCAATGCGTCAGGAACACCACCTGTTTCTTCCCAGCTGTGGCGTCCTTTAAGTTGTTCATCTCTGTTAACATTTGGAAATGATCCATGTAAGACTCCCAGTCTTCTTGTGATGGATCGAACGGAGCGGGTGGTACGTTGCCGCCAGACATGGTTCCGTTGTTGGTGTCATCTGTCACGTGCTCTGTGTTCTTCGAAGTTTCATTGGTTCAGATGTCTCCACATCCCACCTTCATCGCCAGTATTAAGTTTGAGCATGGGCGAGAAATAATGGAGACAAGTTTCTGAATGGTGAACTTCAGCTCTTTATTTACATCGTGACTTGCTCATTTAACATCAGTAAAACCCGCCTTATATAGGCAAACCTTGTAACTTTTAACCAATAACAAGCTAGGAATGCTAGCTTTTATAACCAATAAGAACTCTCTGTTAAGGGCCAATCGGATTCCCCGGAACGGGCCAATCCGGTCCGGCCGCTTAACAGCCAATCAGAAGTGCAGGGCTAGAACCCTGCACTTACTCCAAGCTCACACTTTATTAATTATATTGCATACACAACAACAACCACCACCAATAATAATAATTTAAATTAAAGCCAAATAAAGGAAGTAAAATGGATGGTTAAAATTAACCGTTAAAAGCAATATATAAAAAACTGTACATAAAGATCTTCTACATGGAAATCATTCCAAAACATTGGAGTGGCAGCAGAGAAGATTTGATCTGGGCTGCTACTAGATGGGTTCTTGGCAACTACAGACAAACCTCAGTTAGCAAGAAGAGTCATACAGAGTGAGACATTCTCTCAAATAGCTGGACCTAAGCCATGTAGGGCTTTAAAGTTAATGATCATTACTTTGGATTTTGCCTTGAAACAAATTGGCAGCTGGTACAATGCTTTTAGCACTGATATAATAAGATTTCTTCCAGAACCAAACTAGCTGCAAACAAAAATTTTCATGTCAATATCTGTTGGAAAATTAGTCTGAGCAATTTCTTGTTTAGTTTGCCCCTGGCACACTTCCAGTCAATCCCTATATCCCAATCAGAGGAATCAGATACACTCAGTTCAGCAGGGCTAACAAAAATAAATATGTTTATGATGTTTATGTATTAAACAATGGCAATATACAAAGCAGATAGCTGCCCAGATAAACTCTTATTTATTATTCATTGCAAGAGCTATTTTATGCCAGGGAATGTAAAGATTTGGATCTTTGAAGCTTAGATGATTTGACCTGAATTTTACTAGGTTTTGTCATGTATTATTCCAAATTCTGGATCATGTTCATCAATTTTGATTTCTGTACAATAATCCCTAGCCAATAGTAGCATGTAGCTTGAACACACAGACACCGACACGGACACAGACAATTTATGATTATTCCAAACCAAACAAGATAAAAGTTAAATTGAAATCAGTTAACAGTATAGCAAACAGTTCACAAAGGTTGCTTGAATATTATCTCACACCAGATTTCCCCATGCAGTCATATTTTCTCCTGCAACATTATGTGTAAAAGAGTCACTTTTATCTGTAACAGATAGTAAAACATTAAGTTGTTTGACTTGATCTGGAAAATACAATAGCATATGTTGTGTGCTACTTTCTTTTGAAAGTACAGTAGATTAGAAAGTGAGTAACATTTTCTATTATTTGCAACCCATAAGGTAGAGATGTATCCCTTTTAAACGATGTTTTGAAAGCTGCTTTGTAGGACAACTAAGGAAAACATCAAATTTTGTAAATGCTTTTTAATGCTTCAGAAAAGAGAAGAGAGGAAAAAAAAACTTTAGGCGGATATCCTTGGAAACCATTCTTGACGTTCCTCCATTTATGAACCTAATTCTTTTTGATGGCTTATGTGTATGATTTACTGCCTTAGTACCACTTTATCCTCTTTGTAGCTCAAAGTAAGAAGGATGCTCCTTTGATTTGACAAAGGATCCAAAAGAGTCCAAGAGAAAAGGATATAACTTGCTTGCAATCAAAAGCTATTAGAGAATATTTGAGAAACCAACTCATTAAGAAGAATGCATTTTTCAACCCATAGTAGATAATACCTAGGCAAGCTTTTGTTTCTTCTATTTGAAAGCCAGCCACCAAACACAAGGCAGTTGTAAAACTACTCTGACGACTGAGCTTGATCAAATACAACTGTTCTACAGTTGGATTTTATCTGAAATACTTTTATGGTTGCAAGTTCCAGCTTATGAACCCTTGAGTCCAGAAAAATTTTAGAAGTGTTGCTGAGCTTCTTTGAATTACCACAACCTGTTCCATTTTAGCTTTCAACAGAGGAATGGAATATCTCTCTAAGGGATTTGAAACTTTTACCTGCCTTATTTTGTGTCTGTCAATAAGCTAATTATGTAAGTCAGATAAGCCAATAATGCAACCATTACCTTATCTTTTGATAACTTATTTATTAGATACTCTCATCTACAGTATCAAACAAGGCCCTTTTAAGGTCAGTTTGAATTTGTTACAAGTATCACATTATCACCATACAAAAGGACTGTATATTTTGTATTCATCAGCCTGGGCAGGCAGTGGTGCATGATTTCTAGAATCTTAGCTAAATTGTTAATACTGAAATTAAGAAGGAGAAGATCCCAAACGCAGTCGTGTTTGACAACTTTCTTTTTGGTAGAGAGGCAGGTAATATTTTTACTGGATTGTATCTGACTCTCAAGTTGGTGTTCATATGGAACTTATTAATAAAGAGACAATCTCTTGTTTATCAGAGATTGAATCAAAGACATTTTTTTTTGAAAAAGATTTTATTAATTTTCTACAAACAAACAAGACAAACAAAACATTAAAACATAAACTCTCATATGTACATCCAGTGTGTCAGTTGGTTCATCAGTTTTATGCATTCATTTTGTAATCTCAATTACAATTATGTTACATAACAACCCATATTGTCAATCCAAACTTATATATCCTAATATCACTAAAAAAAAGAAATTTTTGACTATACTTTTAATCATTCATGCTTTATGAGATAACAATACTTTAACCAGTTTATTCTGTAACAAATCATATAATCATACCAAATCAATCCTAAAAAACCCTTTATAAATATAGTGTCAAATAACAAAGGCAAGTAAAACAAAATAAAGATATTCCTTACTGTCTAGCATTCTAAATGTTCTATTATCGTATTTTATCATCTAGCCATTGATAAAAAAGATCCCAAATTTCATAAAATTGTTTCTCCTCTTGCTCTCTAATTTCAAAGGAGAAGGCAGAGCTTCGTTTCGGTGATACAGCTGCAATCTCGGGGCTCTGAGATCACAGCCGATATTTTCGCTCCTGGTCGGTCCCAACGGACCTAAACCGTCCCGTAGAGACAGGGATTGTGAAGGGCACTGTCCCAGGATCCCAGAGATATCGCAAAATATCTGGTTTGATCCAGGAGAAGCCCTTTTGCTGGCGGCGGAGAGGCAGCCTCCATAGCTGCTGAAGTCGGCACAGCTCCAGAAAGAAAGTGGCTGGAAAGAAAGTGTGTCAGCTGGGTGAGAAACTTCTTTTGTGTTGTAAATTCACTGAGATTTGAAAGGGCATCCTGAATAGAGAAGAAACCTGTAAGATTTTTTTTTGACCAAAACTGTTTGAGCGGCATTTTTTAAAGTGATGTCAAATTGAGGCTTGGATTTTGTTTCTTTTTCTTACTTTTTTGGGGGGGACTTTAGTGTGACTTTGTGGTTAACCAGATTGAATTTTCTCTTATATATATTTTTATGCTCCTTTTGATTTTTTAATTTTCTTTTAGGATAGAGGCTCCCTTTGGCTTTTTTTTTTTTTTTTTTTTGTATACATTATTCCTTTTTTCTGGCTGGGGGGGAAAAAGAGCATTAAGAAACTTTGCAACACTGCCAACTAGAGGCTTGAAAATATTTTATTTGAATTGGAGAGAACTGTAAGAAGACTCCTTCTCAAGGACATTTCAATGTGATAAGATAGAGGGAGAGCACAGCAAAATATTATTACAGGTGTTTTCCTGGACTCTTATCAATATTTCAATACTTGAGGCTTGGCTTTGAAGCTGCTGGAGAAGAGAGTCATAATAAGAGCCTTGGATAAATAAATAAAGTGCAGTGTGCTTATATATATATATATATATATTTACTTGTGATATCCTTACTCACCAGCCTTTTTGTAAATTTTAATTCTAGTAATATTCTTATTTTTGCTTTTTATTTTAAAGGGAAAGCCTCAGAGTTTTTTCTTTATTTTTCTTTTTTTCTCCTTATTTTTATTGGGATTTTTTCGCTCTTTCTATCCATGTTTTTGGACCACTCTGTTTTTCTTTTTTGATTATTGAGACTTCTCAACTGGATTAAGGTGTGAAGAACCTGAAGGAATTTCTTCTTCTCTTTTTGTTCTTTCTTGCTCTTAATCAATATTATTATTTTTGGGTGTTTTTTTTTTCCTTTCTATTTTTCCTTTTTTATGGTGGACTACTTTGTAATTGGATTAGGGTCTAGAAGAACCTGAAGATCTTTCTTCTTCCTTTTTTCCTTTTTCTTCTTTGGTTTTGGGCTTTTTACTATTGGAATCAAAGACATTTTTGAACTTGGCGAAACCAATAGATTGGGGCACTTTCAATTTATTAGAATATATTATTAGACTATATTATAGCTAAGCGTTGAAGAACTATTCCATCATCTTTTGTGAAACCTAGCCTGTTCTTCACATTCATTTTAATTTCAATCAGATAGTTTCACCAAAAATATTTGGTGCACAATTTAAATATGATTATGCTTAACAAGTTAATTGGTCTGTAATTGATCTCTGTCCTCCATTTCAAATACAGAATGACAGTATAAAAGTTCCTAGGGATCAGCACTGTCCTCTCTGTAAAGATGAAGACGGACCCCAAAACAGGTGCCTTTTAATCCACATTTATCTTGGTTAATCCAGGTATAATGTAATCATTGCTTGAATCTTCTCTGTGTTTGGTTGTTCAATTTTTTTTTCTTTTGGTCTCAGAAACTGAAACTGGAAGCCATTATTCAGGGAAAGTATTTTTGGAAAGGGCCATTATTATATATCTGCCTGTTATAGAGAGCTTGAAAAGGGGCTTCTTCAATGTGTAGAGGGCCATGTCTACTTATGCTAGAAGGACTGGTCCGGCTGCCAGATGAGAGATGATTATTTTTTTTTGATGAACCACCTAATTGGTTGTTGCTATGTCAGCTTTAATACTTGTTGCTATGTCATCTTTAATAACAAAACAAAATAAAATGACACAGAATTATATTGTCTTTTCTAGTCAACTATTGCTGCAAATTTAGCAGCAGAAGATCAAGTTGGCAGAATTCATAAGACATTATAGAGATTTGCTACCATATACTTCTGATCAAATCAGTTCGTAGTGTGAAGATTTCATGATGAGCTATGGGACAATTTGGTAAGAGTTAGCATTCTTTTATGCTTTGAACAAGATTGAAAAATATATTTTTACCTGCTTCTAGTTGTGTTCATGAGATGCAACTAGACTAAAATTCAAATCTGTTTCGAAAAACCCATAAAGGCTGTGTAACAGGATTCATTCTATTAATATCCCTCCAAAAGGAGGATAAAAGGGCAAGCAATGAAACTAATCTGATGACATCTTAACATAATGCAGCAAATTATTTATTTTCATCAGACCTCAGAATCCAAGACCCCAAAGCATTTACTAGATGATGTTGTTAAATTCATATCTTCAATCTGATATCATTCCAGTTTACCAGATTAAGATAAAAGGAAAGAAGAACATAAGCTTTAGGACCAAAGTCAGTTTTCTATTTTTCAGTTTCAATTAAATCCCAGAAGAGAATTACATCTGAATCACAAAACTGAGTTATATCTCAGCTGCTGAATATATCGTTTCTTAATGTAATTCAATTTTTGATGCCATACACTTTATTTTTTTTATTTCCTTTAACTAATCAAAGTTTGGAAAGATGGATGGTGAGAAAGCTAATATGAAGTCGTACAGTAGAATTAAAATTTAAGATTAGCACCACTCAGCTAAGCAGTTGACCATTATCCCACAAGGGAATTCTTTGCATGTTTATTCTGAAATATTTTTAAATTTTTTTTAGAATGAAGCCAACAATCAAAGCCTTACCTAATATTGACACTGTGCTGAATGGAAATTTCTATGCTGAATTGGATGTTAAAATGATGGCATCATTAAAGCACTAGAGTCATGTACTGTATATTTGCATATACTATTTAGTGAAAATGGTATTATAATTGCTTTCACCAACCATCTTTTCCTACATCATTTGATATTGACTATCTAAGAATAGATATTAATAGTTTCACAGTTGTGTCTAATGGTCATAGACATTTTGTGGTGATATGTCAGAAACAGATTCATTTTATTTATTTATTTTTGTCAATTGTTTACAAGATAATAGGTATAAGTAAAAACATAGCTATGAATACATGGATACATATAAGAAAAATAAAAGAAATAAAAGAAACAATAGGACAGAGACAGTAGGCATGTTGGTGCGCTTATGCACGCCTCCTACAGACCTCTTAGGAAAAGGGTGAGGTCAATAGTAGACAGTCTAAGGTTAAAGTTTTTGGGGTTTGGGGAAGAAACCACAGAATCAGGTAGAGTATTCCAGACACTGACCACTCTGTTGCTGAAGTCGTATTTCCTGCAATCAAGTTTGGTGCGATTAACCTTGAGTTTGTATCTATTGTTTGCTCTTGTGTTGTTATGGTTGAAACTGAAGTATTCATTGATTGGTAGGACATTGCAATGTATGATTTTATATACTATACTTAGATCGGACTGAAGGTGGCGTAGTTCTAGATTTTCTAGGTTTAGAATTTTGAGTCTGGTGGCATAAGATATTCTGCAACGAGTAGAGGAGTGAAGAATTCTTCTTGTGAAATATTTTTGGATTTTCTCAACTGTGTTAATATCAGATACTGTCAGGCTTCAAAGAATTGACCGGTTTATCTCCTGAAGTGAATCCTGACACATTATCTTGACTGGGGAATGAAAGTCCGATCCTGCCGTTTATAATATATTAACTTGATCGGAAAACATCTCTTACTTTTGAAGATCCCATCCCAGTTCAACTTATCTTATATCAGCACGAACACACAACGAGGATGGGGTGGGAGAAGGTTTATCATTCCAACTCCTCTCATTTCCCGAAACGAAACACAAACAATCATTGGGGAAGTTACGGCACAACCTGGGAATGGAAACCACATTCTGTTTGGTAATTAGTGGCATTTAGAATTGCAGGGTAGAGGTGTATAGGGCTAATGGGGAGGGCGGATGTTAGTTTGCTGCATCGGGTGGGGCTGCATGATAAATTGCACTGAGAGACGAATGATCTCAGTACTGACTTTATCCGGTATATCTGTTGTTGCCTTGTTTGAAGGAAAACGTGCGAAAATAAACATACCTATTCACAACAAATCCTGTGAGTAATATAGTTTATTGCTAGATTTCCTATGTGTACAAACGAATGCTTACAGATACATAATGTGGATTCATCTACATTTGCACTCTGAGTTCTCTTAAGAGGATCTATTACTTTTCTGACACTGCAATTAAAGTGAATTTTTTAAAGGTGAGAACTTTTAATGCTGATTTCATGGACATATCCATGAAATGACCTTGGTAACAGTATGATAGTGCTTTGCCATTATCTTTGTCTAGACAAAGGATATATTTTGACTTCTCACCCTAGCCTACGTATTAGTATTACTTGATTTTCTTTCGTCAAAGTAGTAATAGGGCCTGGCCCTTCTCAGCTTCTAATCCAAGACATGATCAGTCAGAATTTTACACAGGTAAATAGTAAGAGTCTGATTTTATTTGTATTTACTTAGGTATTATCTCCTGACTTCTGTAGGACTTATTGGGTAGCCTTAGGCTTATGCAAAGGAATTTAGAGCAATTCAGTTTCTTGCTGATTTCATTCATATTTTTATGAAAGATAGACAAAATTCAAGTACTAATACATCTATTAGCTTAGAACTATCTCCATGAATACATTTTCATATGAACTTTTTGCTTCAGCAAGCTCTGTCAAAATCACATCAAAATCATTCAACCTGCACACAAACAAGATCCTGTAACTTCCCAATAAACTATTTGGCATTGTGTTAGAATCTTCCAGTATTCAGATCTATTAAATAAAAATAACTGTGCCTGCACTTTCTTTTTATTTGCAGTTCTGTAACTAGTGAATATATTTTGTGTTCTGCTTACAAATTAACCCTCATTCTTAGGGATTCTTGAGTATTCAGCTTTTTGCAAAGAACCAATTTCTTCTAAATTCTTTTTGCCTCTTTACTTTTTTAAAGGCAAAAAGGTAATAACAAAGGCAGAGTTGCCAATCATGATTAACTTAGTTATTAAAAATAAAAGTAAAAACAATTCAAAACATATTCAACCAATTATTCAGGATATAGGAAGATATACATAGATTCTTAAAATTTCTAAACTATCGAATTATCGAACTATTATTCTAAAGTTTATGAGATACTTATGCTCCCCTAGACTGTGTTACAGTCCTTACTGCACAACAGCATGTTGTCTAGGGAGAGGACAGCATTATCTATGCAAAATAGCAAATTTTTGATTTTGTTAGATGATTAGTATCCCACCAAAATTATGTAATGTGCATATCTAATTAACATTTTTCCACTTCTTCATTCAGATCATTAATAACAATATTGGAGAGTTCAGAGCCCAGAGCTAAAACCTCTAGCTTTCTGAATACCTGTCTTTGAATACGTACTGTCAGTTTGATAAGGAATTATAGATGAGTACTTGATTGAGTATGCTTTTTGAGCCAACTATACAGCAATCTAATTACCATGTTATTCACCCTACACTTTGCAGTAATATTAATTAAAGCCAATCAGTTAATATGCCATGGATTCTTTATCAAATGATTTGCAGAATTCATATATTGCATCTGAAATCTATGAAAGAAAATGAGGCAAGGCTAATCTGGCAAGCTTTGTCCTTGAGTGTAAGTGCTAGTTGTTACTTAGTGGTCTCAGGTGATATTTCCAATTACTCTTTTTAAAGAAATTGAAATGCTGCATTGAGTTGTACTGAATTAAAGTAGATTGAAGTTCACTCACTCACTCACTCAATCATCTCTCCTATATTGATTGCAGACTGATGGTTCCCCTGGATTCTTCTTTTCCTCCTTACTAAAAACAGGGATGATATTTACCATTCTCCATTGTCCTGCATTTTATCAAGATTTCTCAGAGATAAGGTCTAAAATTTCAGCTAGACTATCAGAAAGTTATTTTAATATTCTAAAATGCAATTAATAGAGCCTTTAGATTTAGACTTTTTTGAGGTAAATGGGTATTCTCTAACATATTTCTACAATCTCAAGTCAGTCCAAACCTTTTCATCTTTTATTTTCCACTGTCTGCATACTCAATTTGTTTAGTTGCATTTTTCTGCCTTTTTTGAGTTATCTATTACCATTTTATCATCAACTGTGAACAGCTGTACACTGAATTATTTTCTTTTTGTTTTGCACATATTGGAAAGATCTCTCTTTGCTTTACAGCAATTGACAATTTCAATTCCTTTAGTTTATCTGACATTATTTCTATAGTTTCAGGAAGCCTGTCCAAATTCTACCTCTTATACATGTCCTTCCCCGGCACATCTTGTTAAACTTTTTGTGTAGTCATTTGACTTCTGCTGCTGTTTTTCTTTGTTTTGTCACAATAATTTTCTTGCAATATTTCTTTTTAAAAAAAAAAAAAAAAAATCTGCTGAATCTGATTCTCCCATGCAGGGTTTATTTGGGGTTCAGAAGTGGTTTGCCATTGCTTCCTTCCTAAGACTAAGAAAAAGTGACTGGCCCAAGGTGGCTGGCTTTGTGACTAAGGAAGGACTAGAATTTCTTCACCCATGGAACCATATTTATTTGTGGGTCCATGCATTTGATGTGGTCCCTTTTCCCTAAATTTCTGATATCAGGGTTTTTTTTACTAAAACTTTTTTTTTGGATGTCTTTTGCAAATGGAGAAATTATTGCTGTTGTGAAAATATTTTATTTGTTAAGTTTGTTTTATTTAAAATTGCTATGGACGGTTTCCTACTCTACATTAATTGCAGTTTTCAGTTCAGTGTAGATTTTGGACCAAATCATAATTTCAGATTTCCACAGAGTTCAGCTGTTGAAAGGGCAGTATAAAAGCTGGGCAAAGCTTTAAACTAATAAGTATATTTCTCACTCACCAGTTTTGGAATTAGAACTTGCAACATTCCTGGTTGGAGAAGACTGTTATCATTCTATATGTTCTGTACGGTCATTAACATACTTGTAAATGCCGCATAGCGATTGGTCAAGCGCATGGCGATCTGATGGGTCGAGTGAGCCGCACTGATTGGCCCGCTGTGATTCCCCCACAATTGGTGGAAACTAATCGCGGGAGATTCAAAGCGGTGCCATTGGCCGTGGCCGCCGCGGCCGCCGCAGCCAAAGAATAAAAGCTGCTGTTTTTCCTTTGGAGCCCGAGCCGATCTCGGGACCAAATAAAGAGCTAAAACTGAGTCACTGGCTCCGAGTCTCCTTCCCGCGACGGACGCGACACTATATGAGTACACTGATGATGTCAAGAATTAAGAAAAAGAAGTTGTTTTGATATAAATATCTGATATTTTTATTTCTCAGGGCCTTCTGTTGCATGCAGGAGTGGGATTCTACCAGTTCACACCTATTCGCTAGAACCGGTTGTTAACATTCTAAGCAGTTTGGAGAACTGGTTGTTAGAAGAAATTACTGGCCTAATCCTGTAAGGAAGGCAAGAATGAAATATTCTGGTATTGCTTACAGAAACTGCCTTTCCGTTAACCCTTATTACATTCTTGGCAGGACTAGATTTCCTGTCTCAGGAACAACTCTGGAGTTTTTTTCCCCTCCTTTGCTGGCACTTTGCTTGTGTGGAGTGACCATTCAAAGTTAAAATGGCACTGAAAAAAGTGACTTATGACCATTTTTTACACTTAGAACTGTTACAGCATCTCCACAGTCATGAGAGGCCAGGTGAGGAGATACGTGCCTCGATGTGAGTGATATTGAGTTGGCCACACCCAGCCAATAACATGGCCACTAACTCATGTCCACCCAGTCACATGACCACCAAGCCATGTCCACCAACTAAGCCACACTCACAGAACTGGTTGTTAAAAAATTTGAATCCCACCCCTGGTTGAATTCATAGAGGTTTTGCCATTGCTGGGTTCTAGTTATCAGCATCTGTATATTGCTACATACAGCCAGACCAAAGGGACTCCAAAACTTTCCATATCATCCTGGCTATTATCCCTGACACTTTCAGGCCTTGTGCTAGCACAACTGTCTTTCAAGGCCAGAAGTGACCTTTTCCCTTTTTGCTGACTCCATTGGCTGGCTCACTCTAGTACAGTGGTGGCTAACCTTTTTAGGCTCCTGTGCCAAAAATTGTGCACACGCTTGCGAATGCGCGCTCATGTGCCAGCATCCAGAAGTCAATGCCCCTTGCACATGTGCACACAATCCCCCCTGCTGCCCCCTTACCTGCACTGCACATCCCAATTGATTTTTGGCCCATTCGAGGCCATTTTCAGCCTTTTGGCACAGGAGGCTTGAGGAAAGCTTCTGCAGGTTTTGCAGGCTGAAAAATGGGACCATTTTGTCACTTTCAGTATTTGTGGAAATACAGGAAGTGATGAAACAGGCCTATATTTTGGCCTGCAAAGGCTTTCCTCAAACCTCTGGGAGGCCAAAAAAGGCCTCAAACAGTCTGAAAATCAGCTGTGAGGTGTGCACATAAGCAGTGAGATAAGTTTGCCAGTGGCTCACATGCCAGCACAAATGGTTCTGAGTGCCACCTGTGGCATGCATGCCATAGGTTCGCCATTATGGCTCTAGTAGAATTACAGCTATGACAGGCCCCTAAAATTCATATGCCACAATGTTTTTAATTTTCAATAACTCCCCGTCCAAGTACTCAGCCTGATTAGTAATTTGATTTTGTTGCTTTGTTCATCCTGCCATTATCTGTTTTGCTGTCTTTTAAGAAATCTACTTTTGTAGACCTTGAGATTCTTCTTCGCATGCTGATGCTTTTTTTCTCTTTCTCAAGGTCCCACTTTGCTGCATGCCTTTAACTCAGCTCCTGTGGTAGCTATGAATAAATATTAGAGCTTAGAAAACTACATTTATAACAGGAACTGCAGAACATAAAACAGCCTCATGAGTGTTGTTGCTATAATTATTTTTTAATTATTGTACATCTTAAACACTTTCAATAGAGTAAAAGCTAAACACCAAAGGAAGTTCATGTGGGATAAATGAATTCAATCACCAGAATAATGTCTCTGTTTTAGCAGATGCTGTCATTGCAAACACAGTACAAAGCTATACCATTTTAGTCTGAGGACCACATTATATCATAGCCAAGTGGTACTGAATTACTTAGAAATTTGAAATGCCTTAAAATCTTTAATATCAAAAACAAAACAAAAAAAAAATAATGTGCTGCAGTTCCTGTTATAAATGTAGTCTTTTAAGCTCTCATATTTGAAGAATCTGAAGAATTTGAGACATATAAAACAATAAACAAATCATGGTATAATGTAACAAGAAAGGTATTGTGGAAAAAAATCTGCAATCAAAAAAAGTCCCTTTTTGATTATCAAAAGAATATATTTGGTGCTATATGCATCTTATTGTCTGATTCAAGAGTATCCATAGGAAGGTAAGGTTAATTGGCAGCTGTGATTCTTGGAACCTGCCTCTTGTTTATGTGTAAAACATGTAAAAAAAGCCTTTGACTGTATGGTTACAGCTGCCATATTAATACCTCTATCCCATCCCCTTGTAGATTCCATTCATAAAAATGTTTTACTTATTTTCCTTGACACCAATATAATATTTTTATCATAAATATTTCCATCTTCATTTTGTAGAACATTTATTCCTAATAAAAAGGGATATTCCAGAGATATTCCAGAGATTCCAGAGAGATATTCCAGAAGAGATATTGGGTGGGTTGAGATATTTTGTATTTAAATATGAACATTAAATATTTAATCTTTTTTATTTTTTGTTATCTCAAAAAGGATTGTATGTAGAAGCTTGGCAAAATACTTACTATATTTCAATAATCGGAAAAAAACCTGGAGAATTGAACCAATGGTAAAGTTCATATGTTTATAAGAAATGAATAGAAGGGTAAAGTACAGAACAGTTAGTGTTATATTCTATGACACCATCCAATTAAAGAATGCAAAATCAAGCTGCTGAAGTATTACTCAATTAATATTATGTACCAATATATATTTAGTTTGTTAAAGACCTATTAACTGATAATCTGCTGCAATTAGCCCTTAAGTATGTAATTAATATTCTAGTAAATTTACCATTATTTTACATTCACTACTAATGAATATTCTAATACTAATATTCTAGTAAATTTACCATTATTTTACATTCACTACTAATGAATAGATATTTAATTGAAATCTGTTTCTTTTAAACTTGAATAACAAATAAGCTTTCCTATTTTCTATGGTTATCTTCTGCTGTTTTCTTTGTTTAGGCTATTTTCATTTCAAGTTGCAAAGTTGTTCACCTCCTCGTGGTTCATTCAGCTAAAGAGAAAACAATCAGTTTTCCAGCTCATTTGGACTGGTATGCTGGGATTATAAATTTACCAAAGAACACCACTGCAAAATATTTTCTCCCATGCAAGGATCTCTAAAATATAGTCAGAATTATAATTTTTGTTCTGTCCCTAATTAGCATTCTTGAGATCCCCGTGCTTTGATTGGCCAAAGCGCGGGGCACTCTGATTGGTCAGGCAAGCCGCGCCGATTGGCTCGCTAAGAATCTCCCACGATTGGTCCATTCGAATCACGGGAGATTCAAAGCGGTGCCATTGGCCGCGGCCGCCGCAGCTGAAAGAATAAAAGCCGCATACCTTTTGCGAAGAGCCAGTTCGGTTCCTACTTTAATAAAAGAGCATGATTTGAAGTCACCGACTCCTGGCATCATTTCGCAGACACAACACTGGCGACGAGGGTGGGATCCAGACCCTGAACCGAACCACGGGTCCGACGGAAGCCAGACGAACCACCACGATGGCGAAAATCGCACCCCCCGCACCCTTCAACCCTGCCACCGAGGACTGGGAATCGTACTCCGACCGATTCCGCAAGTTCCTCGAGTGCAGCGACCAGAAGGACGCCACCGGCCCCATGAAGCGCGCCGTCTTCCTGACCCACTGCGGGACCGAGGTATTCAAGATGGCCAAGGCGCTTGCCAAACCTGCCGATGCGACCACGATGGACTGGGACGTCCTCGAGCCAATACTTCAGCGGCACTACGCTCCAGAGGTACCCATCCTGATCCGACGCAATGAATTCTACCGTCGGGACCAATGGTCGGGTGAGAGCTTCAGTGACTTCGTCGCCGAGCTACGGCGCCTAGGGGGGCTCTGCGAATTCGACAACCTGAACGACGCCCTGCGAGACAGAATCATGCTCGGTTTGTGGGACCTCGTCCTCCAGAGCCAGCTGATGGCCAAGGGCAACATCAGCCTAGCAGACACCCTCACCGCAGCCGCAGCCGCCGAAGCAACCCGAACCTCCGCCGACCACATGCGCAGACCGAACGCTGGGGACCGCAGCGGAAACAACAACCCTGCGAGGATGGCCGAGGCCCAACCCGAGACGACCACCCACCAGGGCGACTTCCACTCGGCATCGGGCACTTCCGAGGACGAGGAGGACATCCATCGCCTCCAGACAGGCCGCGACCCACGGAACCGGCAGGGTCGTAAGTCGAGGACCAACTGTGCCGGTTGCGGCGGCGACCACCCCAGGTCGGAATGCCGGTTTTTCGAATCAATCTGCCGGCATTGTGACAAAAAGGGACACATCGCGCGTGTCTGCTGCCTAAAAAAGAACCGCAGCCCGGCACGATGGGACCAGAGCGACCAGAGGAGAGAGAGCACACCACCCCGAACCAGAGATCGCCCCTCGGACAACAGATGGGACCGGAACAGATGATCCCCGTGAGGCGGCGATAATCGGCGAAGAGAGGAGACCCATCAGACAGTCACCATTGGCCACGCCATAACCAATGACGCCCGGAAGGTCCACGTGGAGGTAGGCATCGAGGGCCAGCCATGCAAAATGGAGGTGGACTCCGGGTCCTACCGCTCCATGATAGCATGGCATGAAATAAAGTGCTTGGTGCCTACCATCTAAAGGAGGAACCTAGACAGCCAGAGACTCATCGTAAGGGACTACCAGGGAAACCGCATCCCGGTAGTCAGAACCAAACACTTCAACATCACATATAAAGGACACACCTTCCTTATAACAGTAGACGCTTACTCCAACTGGCTGGAGGTAAGCAACATGAAAACAACAACCACGGAGGCCGTGATCAAGGAACTCTGCAAACTGTTTGCAACGCACGGCCTCCCAGACGTCGTTGTTTCCGACAACGGGCCCCAATTCACCTCGCTGGAATTTGAAAAATTCCTAGTGGAAAGGGGCATCCGCCACGCGCTGACAGCACCGGCGCACCCGGCGGCGAACGGTAGGGCGGAATGGATGGTGCACTAAGAAAACCATCCGGAAAATAGACCACGGGGAGATCCAGGAGAAAATAAACAAACTACACTTCACCCAACACATAACCCCAAATACCACAACGAATAAGAGCCCAGCCGAACTATTAATGGGGAGGAAATTAAGCTCCTCACTCGACAGGTTACACCCCACGTATAACCCGGAGAAGCCCCCAGACTCAAACAGCAAACACCGAACTTTCGCACCAGGCGACCCCGTATACGCAAGAAACCTGACGGGAGACCCACTATGGATACCGGCCTTCATCACACAAATAACAGGCTCACACTCGTACCAGCTACAAACAGCAGACGGATGAGCCTGGAAACGCCACATCGACCAATTAAGGTCGAGGACTGCCAACCAAGAGACCACCGACGCACAAACAGGTGAAACCAACCCCCACAACACAAACCAAGGGGGGAGGGAATACCCAGGGGACCAAAACCAAAGAAGAATAAACCAGCCATACTTACCGGAAAGCAGCCATCATGACCCCTCGCCAGGAAGAGACAGCCAGGCCAGCTCGACTGACCCGGAAAGACCGAGCGGGAGCGGCGAAACCCGCAGCTCAACCAACCCGGGAGGCCCAGGAGGGAGCTACAGAGAGCGGCCCGGCCCGACCGACCAGCCGGTTCTCACGACGGCATCAGGAGCAGCAGAGATCCCGACCGAACCGGCTGGGATCCAACCTACTACTGAGCTGCACAGGTCCAGTAGGCTCAGACGGAGTCCCGCCTACCTACGTGACTACGCGACGTAAGGACTGAACCAAGAGGGGAGGGGTGTTTTGTCCCTAATTAGCATTCTTGAGATCCCCGCACTTTGATTGGCCAAAGCGCGGGGCACTCTGATTGGTCAGGCGAGCCGCGCCGATTGGCTCGCTAAGAATCTCCCGCGATTGGTCCATTCGAATCACGGGAGATTCAAAACGGTGCCATTGGCCGCGGCCGCCGCGGCTGAAAGAATAAAAGCCGCGTACCTTTTGCGAAGAGCCAGTTTGGTTCCTACTTTAATAAAAGAGCATGATTTGAAGTCACCGACTCCTGGCATCATTTCGCGGACACAACAATTTTAACTTCTTATTTGCCTCTCTTTTAGTAACTGCAGATGTACATGTTGAGGGTAAATGAGGTAGAGAAAATGGAACAACACACGAGTATGGTAATAATATTGCCTTATTGGGGGAAACCTTTAACATTGATTCTCTACGTTTGAGCTTTTGCTATCTGATAAACAGCCAATGATAGCATGTAGTTCAGCAGACATGAGTAGGAAGAAAGATAAACAGGTTTTGGATGTGAACAGTGGAAAACTGGAATTTACATTTAATTTTTCTTTGGGTAGGTTGAGAAAACTTTTGATTAAAAACATGGTAGTATAAGAGTTTGGGGATGATGAATAATTTAAGTGACTCCAATGTCAAGTCTATATATTTGAGAGTAACTCATGTTTAAAAATTGTTAAGTTGTGCAACTGGGCTGATTTAAATATTTCAGAATCTGTGGACATAATGTACTAGTAAAAATTTTGGATTAATGAAGATTAGAGAATCTAGGTTTCTTTTAAAACAGCACACAAACTGTATTTATGTTTGCTTTGTTTCATTTAAAAAATACTGTCTGCCTTTTCACCCATGTTGTTCATATGCATGCATTTTTAACAGGTGCTGTTTCATTAAAATTACCTGTTAATTTTCAGATAAAGACAATAAGGGCAGATTGGAAAAATGTATGTGTGTGTGTGTCTGTCTGTCTGTCTGTCTCTCTCTCTCTGTGTTCTGCCATTCAGTTATGTCCAATTTTCACAGCCTGCCTGACGGTCTGCGGTTTTCTTGACAAGGTTTTTCAGAAGTGGTTTGTTATTGTCTCCTTTCTAGAGCTGAGACAAAGTGACTGGCTGAAGGTCACCCAGCTAACTTTGCAGCCAAGGCAGACTAGAACTCACGTTCTTTAGTCTGATCCTTAACCATTACATGAAACTAATGTCTCTGTAAGAAAATGGTGTTGGAGCAAATCAAATGATTGTATTGTTATCTCAGATGCCAATGAAAAAGCTCAGAAGAAAGACATCAGAAAATGGCCACTTCTTGGCTTTCTGTTTTCAGGAGAAGCTGTCATATCAGAAGAGAAGCAGCTCCCATAATTGGAAATAATATGTTTAACAAAACCAGCTCGCTGCCATTGATAGCTTTTGCTGTGCATGCAATATAATTAATAAAGTGTGAGCTTGGAGTAAGTGTAGGGTTCTGGCCCTGCACTTCTGATTGGCTGTTAGGTGGCCGGACCGGATTGGCCCGTTCCGGGGAATCCGATTGGCCCTTAACAAAGAGTTCTTATTGGTTATAAAAGCTAGCGTTCCTAGTTTGTTATTGGTTAAATGTTACAAGGTTTGCCTATATAAGGCAGGTTTTACTGATATTAAGAGAGCAAGTCACGATGTAAATAAAGAGCTGAAGTTCACCGTTCAGAAACTTGTCTCCATTCTTTCTCGCCCATGCTCGAACTTAACACTGGTGACGAGGATGGGATGTGGAGACATCTGAACCAACGAAACTTCGAAGAACACTGAGCACGTGACAGACGACGCCAACAACGGAACCATGTCCAGCGGCATCGTACCACTCGCTCCGTTCGATCCATCACAAGAAGACTGGGAGTCTTACATGGATCGTTTCTAAATGTTCCTAGAGATGAACAACTAAAAGGACGCCACAGCCAGGAAGAAATGGGCGGTGTTCCTGATGCATTACGGTCCAACCGTATTTAAGATGGCTAAGGCACTAGCCAAACCCTGAGAAGTGAAGGCCATGGATTGGGATGACCTCGAACCTATCCTGCGAGACCACTACGCCCCGACCGTGTCTACGCTTGTGAGACACCATGAGTTTTACCAAAGAAGCCAGTGAAAGGGAGAGACCGTAGCTGACTTCATAGCAAACCTCCGAAATTTGGGAGGCCTCTGCGGATTCACCGATCCAGAAGAAGCACTAAGAGATCGCATAGTTCTGGGATTAGATGCACCAGGCATTCAAAGCAAGCTGATGGCGAAAGTGAACATCAGCCTTGCCAATGCCATTGCCGATACTACCGCAGTGGAAGCAACCAAGAAGTCGGCTGCACAACTACGCCGAAACTGCACTCCGATACCACCACCGGCCAGCGAAATCTCACCTAGTTCAGAAGGGCAGCTCACGACAACGCACCACGAGGACCTCTCTTCATCTTCAGACAATGATGAAGAAGGGGTCCATCGACTGCGGTCCAACCGGGACCCTCGCCCGAAGCCCTTACACCCTTGCGCTGGCTGTGGAGCCAACCATGCCAGATGCAAATGCAGATTCCGCGACGCACTCTGCCATGAGTGCGGGAAACGAGGCCACATCAGACGGGTCTGCCGCAGCTTGCCAGGACTCATCCAGGCCTCAAAAGGGGCTAACTATCGCCAATCGACAGGAAACCGTCCTGTAAGGAGAGAGCCAGTAAACCACTCCTACAGAAATCGAGCTTTGCAGAGAGAAGAGGCTCACCATACTATCACTATCAGTCACGCCTCAGCTTTGGACACTAAGAAAATCCGAGTCATAGTAGCCATTGAGAACCAGCCTTGCAACATGGAGGTTGACTCAGGATCATCCCTCTCGATGGTGTCATGGAAGACACTCAAGCAACTCATCCCCACAATTCAACGCCAAGATCTCCGTTTCCAACGCCTCATCCTCAAGGACTACCAGGGGAATCGAATCCCCGTCATCGGGTCCTGCTGAGTCCGAGTCTCTTTCAAGAAGCACACAGCATACTTACCTTTAACAGTCATCGATAGAGATCGGCCTAGCCTACTGGGCCTCCAATGGTTCGCGCCACTCAGCATTGAAGTGGCTGGCGTAAACCAAGTCGGTGGCTGTGACTGGGAGGAAGACCTTATCTCTGAGTTCAGGGACGTCTTCGCGGACAGCTTAGGAGAGTACAAGGGGACCCCGATCTCATTCAACTTAGATCCAAAAATAGCTCTCATTTGCCTAAAGCCCCGTCGAGTTCTGTTTGCCTTAAAATCGAAAATCGACGAACAACTCGACAAACTGATAGCTCAGGGGGTGTTGGAGCCCATCGATAACTCCCCGTGGGAAACCCCTATTGTAACACCCATTAAGCCGGATGTGTCAATCCAAATTTGTGGGGACTACCGGGCCCCTTTGAACCACGCCCTGCAGCAGAACGCATATCCAGTTCCGGTGGTACAGCACCTCCTCCATTCCCTGGGGGACGGGAAAGTTTTCGCTAAATTGGACTTAGCTCAGGCATATCAGCAATTATCAGTAGATTAAAAAACGGCACAGGCCCAAACTATTGTGACGCACTGAGGTGCCTTTAAATGCACCCGGCTGCAATTCGGAGTAAGTGTAGCCCCGGGGATTTTTCAGAGCCTTATGGAAAGGTTATTGCAAGGGATTAAGGGCGTGGCCCCTATTTTGACGATGTATTAATTGCAGCCCCTACAAAAAAAATCTTACAGGACCGGTTAAAATTAGTTCTAAAAAAATTCCAAGAGGCCGGTCTTAAGGTTAAAAAAAACAAATGTAAATTGTGTACTGACAGTGTTGAGTTTTTAGGGTACCTGATTGATAGCCAGGGCATTCACCCTACCGAAAGTAAATTAAAAGCGATCAAAAACGCTCCCAGGCCAAGAAACAAGGCCGATCTCCAGGCATTCCTAGGCCTCATCAATTTTTATAGTGTATTTTTACCGCACAAAGCAACCATCGCTGAACCATTACACCGATTGTTAGATAAAAAAGCAATTTGGTTATGGGGTTACCATGAAGAACAGGCATTCCGTAATGTTAAAAAACTGCTCACTTCTGACTCTGTACTCATGCAGTATAACAAGACTTTGCCATTAGTTATAACCTGTGGTGCATCGCCTTATGGGATGGGTGCTATTTTGAGCCACGTACTGCCTAATGGGAACGAAGCCCCTGTTGCATATTTTTCAAAGACTCTGTCAAAAACAGAGCGGAACTATGGACAAATTGATAAAGAAGCCCTCGCAATTGTCTCAGCTGTGAAAAGATTTCATGAATACGTGTATGGTAGAGTATTTACTATTGTGACTGACCACAAGCCTTTATTGGGGATAATAGCCGGAGATAAGCCAACTCCCTACATATTATCCCCTAGGATGACCCGATGGTCAGAATTCTTAGCTGCTTATAACTATCGGCTGCAATACCGCCCGGGGAAGGCCATTCCCCATGCTGACGCATTGAGCCGAGCACCTCTTCCAGAGACTCTCAACGATCTGGCACCAACGGTAACCACGTTGCAAATCGAAGCACTCAACTCACCGCCACTGACCGCCCAAGATATCACGAGAGAAACCAAATGCGACCACACCCTAGCACGCATCCTAGGCTGGGTAGAATGCGGATGGCCATTGGACCAGTTATCAGATGACTTCACACCATTCAAAACTCGACAGACCGAACTCTTTACCCCAAAAGGCTGTGTCATCTGGGGCAATAGAGTCGTTATTCCAGAACGGCTCCGAAAAGCGCTGCTGAGAACTTTGCATGATGGCCATCCCCGCATCATGCGAATGAAAGCCCTTGCACGAAGCTACACATGGTGGCCGGGCATTGATAAGCAAATCGAACAGTGGGTTAAAGCTTGTCCCAAATGCCAAGAAGTCAGCAACACCACACCAAAAGCCATGCCTACTGAATGGGAGACACCACGTGGACCCTGGTCCCAAATTCACCTGGACTTCGCAGGGCCAACCAAGGGCCACACCTTCCTGATTACCGTCGATGCCTACTCTAATTGGCTCGAAATTCATCACATGACGACTACGACCTCCGAGGTGGTCATCAAGATTCTAAACAGACTCTTTGCAACCCATGGATTACCAGACGTCCTGGTATCTGATAACGGCCCACAATTTACTGCACTAGTGTTCAAGCAGTATCTCGCTGAACATGGCATCCGCCATGCGCTCACTTTGCCTGCGCACCCTGCGAGCAATGGCCGAGCAGAACGCATGGCTCAAATTGTGAAGAAAACCTTGCAGACTATGACAACATTGACAGACAACGACAACATTGACGACAAGGTCAACCAAATCCTCTTTTTGCAACACATCACCCCACATAGCGTCACCAACAAAACTCCCGCTGAACTGCTAATGGGACGAAAGCTCCGCTCCCACCTTGACCGGTTGCACCCTGCGTATGAACCAGAGAAACCACTAGGATCCAGCGGCCGCTGTCGCACCTTCCAAGTAGGAGACCTGGTTTATGCAAAAAACCTATTGGGTAACCCGTTGTGGGTGGAAGCGACAGTAGTATGTGCAACCGGCCCTAGATCCTACCTCGTGCAATGCCTTGACGATAAACTTTGGAAACAGCATATCGACCAATTAAGGTTGCAGCTTGCAGCGGCCAATTCGCAACTCCCCTATGACCAAACTGAGGGGGGGGGAGGTACGGAAGAAGATGAAGCCCTAGGAAACCCATTCGAAGGAAACGACGATTTAATTGAAACTCAGGAAGTGGAGCCGGAGGGAGAAACGTTTGCACCTCAGGGAATCAAGGAATATGTGGGCAACGATGTAGAAGTGAACTCTGAACCAGAGGCAGCCCCACTGCCAGACAACGATCTACCTCAGAGAGATTGCAACCAGCCGATACAACGAAAATCAAAGAGACTAAAAAGGCAATCGTCCTATTTAAGGGACTATGTAACTGCGCCCTGAACTAAGGAACCAGGGGGAAGGGGTGTTGTGTATGCAATATAATTAATAAAGTGTGAACTTGGAGTAAGTGCAGGGTTCTGGCCCTGCACTTCTGATTGGCTGTTAGGTGGCCGGACCGGATTGGCCCATTCCGGGGAATCTGATTGGCCCTTAACAGAGAGTTCTTATTGGTTATAACAGCTAGCGTTCCTAGCTTGTTATTGGTTAAACATTGCAAGGTTTGCCTATATAAGGCGGGTTTTACTGATATTAGGAGAGCAAGTCACGATGTAAATAAAGAGCTGAAGTTCACCGTTCAGAAACTTGTCTCCATTCTTTCTCGCCCATGCTCGAACTTAACAGCTTTGTTCTTGAATTTAACAATCATCTTTTGAAGCTATCCAAGTTAATGATTGCCCCACCTCTTTAACTAAGTGGGGTGTGAAGAAATTGCTCCCTTTTCTTTGTCCTAAATAGCTCCAAACTAATAATTTCTCAGGTATTTGGATTCAGTTTGATCAAAATGAAATAGTTTTTAAAATGTAAATGTTCCATCTTAATGTGGGATTCTTCAGCATCCCCTCGCTTATAAGGAAGATAAGCATGCAAGTGCCCTGTCCATTGTGCAGAATTCTCTCTTGTAATCCACAGGCTTCACAGATTCTTGTACATCAAGGGCAAAGTGTCAGAAGTTCACTCTTCTGAAAAAGCTTTTTTCACTGCTGGTAATGTGGAAAGCTGTCTTTTTACCGAATATCTGTTTTTCCTTATCGGGTTGATTTGCTTTGGAAATTGTAACTATTTCAATGTCCCAGCTTCCTTCATGTCTGGGCTTGACTTCTTATTATTTGTAGTTTAAGTAAGTGGGCCTCTCTGTTATACTCACTGAGCCTGCCAGATTTCCTGCCTAGGCGGTCCTTCAAATCTTTCTGCAAACTTTCCAAGAAAAGCTTCCTGATGATGGTTCCTTTTGCTTTTTAAATATCACTTTAAATATTAAATATTCCCACAGGATGAACAAACCACTTTGAGATCTGGTTGTCATGTTCTGGGGTCCAGAGTCAAGAAATGCAGACAACACAGTTCAGTCTGGCACTTTTTATCTTGCAAACATGAAACCCAGCATGAAGAAATCAAAGTCAGTGTTACCGTGGTTTAACCTCCACCCCTTAAATGCACTCCCCTCCACTCTCCACCTGACATGCGCTGCCAATGTGTCTGTTGTGTTCTTGCAGCATCACAGCTTCTCCTCTTTGAATAGGACAGCATGCTCCCTGTTATGAACTAATAAATGTGCTTAAATAAAGTTTTATCAAAGCTTAAAGAAAAAGCAGGGTTCTAATCCTGCACTTCTGATTGGCCGATAATAGCGATATCGGATTAGTCCGTTCTGGAGAATCTGATTGGCTGTTAACGAGCCACTCATTGGTTCAAGGGTTTAGTACTTCCATGTTCTAATTGGTTTATAGCCCTATAAAAGGGCTGCTGCTGCCCCCGTTTTGGCTCTGTTCACGATGGTTAATAAAGAGTTGAAGTTCACTGTTCACTGCCTCGTCTCCGTTCCTTGCACCCATGCGCAGAACTTGACACTCCCTGTATCTGCGTGTGCTCTGCCACTCAGCATTTCTGCCGTGAATCAGCTGTTGGCAAAGCCCACGGCTCAGCTGGCTGTCCATTGGCTTCATAACTGTGGCAGCATCCTGCAGGGTCCTTGCAGCATGCATGCCTTCTCCACAGCTCCCCACAGCATGTAAGACTCATCTGTGAGGTCGACAAGTGTTCAGCTGATGTGGTCGTCAGCTGGCATGGATGTGCATCCCAGCTGGTGGCTCTCCTCCCCCACCTGATTGGCAGCCCCAGGCTAGCTGGCGAACCACCCACGGGCTGACACTGGCCCAATTTATCTCTAATTCAGTGACTCACCTCAGTGTTCAGTTTCTATAATACAAGTAGTCTATGACTTAATTGGCCATTGAGTGAAGCAATGCTTCAATCAGGTTGATACTCACCTGACTTCTTCATTCATTGATTACAATCCTGTATTTCTGGTTGCAGTTGTTAAATGACCTCCCAAAATCATTAAATGACAGAGTGAAATAGCTGCCTTTTGGAGGGTTTCAGCTCCATGTAGAAGAAGAGGGAGTCCTCTTGGCAGGAAGCAGCATTTTGCAACCTTCTGTACTGGCTTCCTGATTGTCTTTTGGGGGAAGCTAACAGAGAAGATTGCAAATGGCAATGATATTTTCAGGAAGCGTAACCAACAGATTGCAAGGATCTAGCTCTCAACCATGTGACTGTAGATGTGTATATACAACATTTTGCAACAGTTGGAAGTGTTTTATGGGTCCATAAAGTATCCTTTCCAAGACTGCTATTAATTTGAACTGTTGTAAAGTAAATGGTTATAAGTTGAGGACTACCTGTAAAGAAACAGTTTGGTTATGATCAATGCAAGAATTCACAAAAAGCATTGGGTGAGGGAAAACACAAGAAGTCTTAAAATTAAGGCAGGAGTTTTCTCCATGAATCTTAAAGTGAGCCTCAAGACAGAGATTGCAGTTTCATTGCATAAATAGAAGTTACTTAAAGAAATATTACTTTTACTTTGATATTTCCAGAATCTAAGAGACAAAGAATAATGGGCCTCCTGTGTAACTTAGTTCAGAAAATGCTGTGTCCCTAATGCGGTAAAACACATGAAAAGCACTAAAATAAACCATTAAACTAAGAATAAAGAGAACTTTGGATATACATATACTATATACATTTGATTAATAAATAAATAAACTGGACAGAATTCAAATAATCCCAACCAAATCAACCAACCTCTTTAACCATTGCTATGCAGATTTTTACATCTTCCTGTTTTCTCACTGAGAAACCTTCAACAGGTTCTTTTCTTCAGTAAAATATACATTATAATTACTTTCCCTGTTAATTGAGCTATTTCTCAGCCAGTAGTGAATGCTATCAGGTGCTTCGTTAATGTGAAATATATTTTCCCTCTGTGGGTTAATGACATAAATGAACAACCATGCATGATAAGCATTTGAGACATAAAGGAAGTAATATTTTTGGTGGGTGAGTTTTAACTGGATTTTAACATTGAGCACTTCTTTATCCTTCCATTAATAAAACCGTTAAGATTAACAATAGAAATTAGAAATTTATACTAAAATTCTTTTCTTTGGGATTTTATGAACCTATGACAAATATAGAAGAATCCATTCTATAAGAAAGAAGAAAAACAGCCATTTGATATTTCTGAAAGATACTTGGAGCTGCATAAATTTTAATCATATATTTCCTCATTATTCAAATGGGTAACCTCACTGAATGGCACACACTAGGATATAGAACTTATGAATTGGCCACTTTTCATTGTTTCTTAGGAATTCAGTAATGTGAAAGATACTTCATTTAACTAATTCAGCCACATATATCCTCAAATTGCATCCTATTTCATGTCCCAGTTTCCAAGAATGGAATGATGAGATCTGGAGGACAGTATATTCACCATCTGTTGAACAAGTATGATTCCATTTATCAAATTTATGAAGATCTCACATTGCATGGAGAGAAGGCTTCATAAACTTTCTTTTATCTTTTCACAGAAGCATGGGTAGAACAAATGGAGAAACCAGGAGAAGAGGACATGGCCATAGAACCATAAATACCTGAATTAGTGACATGTTTGTATCTAACAAATATATTTATTTTCCTTTTAAATAATGGTTGCTGAAATTAGGTTTATTGAAACAAAAATATAATTGCTTTCTCAAACACTGAGTAAATAATTAGTAGGTAGGATTATTTCCCTTGGCAATAATTTTTGCAGGGTTCCAGTTTATATATGGTATAAGAGGATATTAATAAAAATTTATTTATTGAAGAAATTTATATAGCCATCCAATGATTCCTGGTGACATAAGGCACACAATGCAAGAAATAATCCCAATGTTCTCAGATGCATAAACATTGCTGACTTTAAACTTTTCAAAATCACTATTATTATAATCCAAAGCACCCTTGTAAGATATTGCAATAAGGGACTATGATTTGCTGTCTGCTTGTGTAAATATGCAAGCAGCATATTTACACATGCTGAAAATCAAGTATTTACTGTTAAGTCCTGAGCATGGGCGCAAGGAACAGAGACGAGACATCGAACCGTGACTTCAACCCTTTATTCGTGACTTCAGAACAGAACAAATACTTGGGCATCAGCAGCTCTTTTATAGAGCTGGCTTCTGTCAAAACAACCAATGATTCGAGTTTACCGCTCTAACAAGCGTCCAATCAGAGAGGCCCATTGTCAGCCAATCAGATTGGTCAGAAATGACCAATCACGACTCGCTGTTCGCAGGCCAATGAGAAGCGCAGGATTACGAGCCTGCTGCTAAAGTAAAGCTATTAGGGTTGTTACTGATGCATTGGCTTAGTCCATAAAATTTACAATTCTGAAAAATAACAATCCCTTGATTTTCAGTATTTGTAGAAACAGATCAATTTAAAAGTTGAATAATAATTTCAGTTCCCTTTGCAAGGATGTTTGAAAAGGAGAAGAGGATGTAGTATGTACTTTTAACAGCAAGTTGCACATATTGCTAAAGTAGAACTTGTCACATTGCTAAAAAAATCTGTCACATCACCAGAAAGAAATGTTGCAAAGTTGTTGTAGAAACATAAATAATTAATCTAAAACATACAGTTGTCTATAAATTATGTAAAATCAAGTCTCTTTTAAGTCAAGAATGAGTCCTGGTGATTTCATGGACTCCATGTAGTTTTCTCTGCAAAAGCATGGAATAAAAATCATGGCCAATTTGAAATTATGAATTCTATACAACTCACTGAATTCTGATTGTTGTATCTATCACCTATCATTATAACACATACACCACCATCCCCACCCCCAAACACCTGTTAGTGCTAACTGTGTGTCAGAAGAAAATAGAAATCACCCAAATTCCTGGAACACTAAAAAGGGGAAAATTGATTCCTTAAAGAGAATCAAGACAGGGCAGTCTTGAATTTTTCCTCCCATTCACTCCTGCCTCTCTGCACTAAACTGATACTGCTTTTCTTTTGTGCATTTTTAGAGTGGGCTGTTATAATACATTTAAATAATAATAATTTATAGTTTAGAATAATATATCAGATGAAATGAAAATATAGTTTTACGTATAATTATCTATTTGAATTTGAAATAGTTAAAGGCCCAACGATTGCATGGCAAGGAATGTTGGGCACAACATTAATCTGGTAGATTGGCAAAAACTCTGGAAACAAAATTATAAAATAAAAAAAATTGGTTATTTATAAAGAAAACCAATACAAAATGTGTTACTGGTGGTATCTGGCACCTTCAAGGTTAGCAAATATGTACCCAAACTTAAATCTGACTTGTTGGAAATGTAAGCAAATGAGGGGTAACTTCTTTCACACTTGGTGGCTTTGCCCCAAAAGTAAAAAAAATTAGAATTTGGATAAAAGAAATTGCAAATATACAACTAGAATTTAAGGCCAAAATATTTTTGTTGGGAATGTTAAAAGGAGGCTGTGCAAAAGAAATGAAATACTTAAGTCTCCATAAAATCACAGCAGCAAGAATTGCGTTGGCACAATGCTGGAAGGGTGACCAAATGCCAACAAATAATTTGATAATTCAGAAAGTTCTTCACTGCGCTGAAATGGACCTACTTACACAAAAACTTAGAGATAAGGTAGACTCAAAATATAGTACAGCTTGGGAAAAATGGTATAATTGGATTAAGGAGAAAAACCAGGAAATTAAAATTGATTTGAAAAATGAAGTGGTTAGATTAAGAGCATATACCAAAAATAGAAAATGAATTTTAGTAAAATTGTTTTCAAGAAATGATCACACCATCTTAACTGATTAGAAATATATATGTTTTATGTTTATATTTGTTTTTGTATATTGGTTTCATTTGCATTTAAACGTATTTTATACATTTTATATTTTTTTCTTTTTAATCTTTAATATAGTTTATTTTAAATATTAAAAAAAGAAAAGAAAATATAGTTTTAGCACAATGTGTCCACTTCATTAACTGAGGCTTACTTAACCAGTGCTGTTTTTTTTTAAGAAATCATAGCTTGGAAAGAAGTAAAAGTCCAGCCTAGAAGTTCATCACTTCTCCGTGGTATATTATATTTTTCATTCACTCAATCTGATGTTTCAATTTCTTAACTTTGCAACTTGAAAGTGTCATAAATGGTAGTGATTACAATAGCCTGTTCATCAAATGCCTGTATAAAAGGGGTAGAACTTCAATCAGCATCTTTATTTTGTTTTCCCTTTCCCCTATAGATGCCCCTGTTGCTCACCAAGAGCAACATCAGCTTTCGAACATCAGCATTCTTCTGACCATCACCACAACTTTTTAAATAATGTTTGCCAGTACATCTTATACTTTATCTGTCACAATGCTATTATGGGCAATAGATTCTTGGAATAGGAATGTAGAGAATGTAGATGAGCAACTCCCACTGATGATCCAGAGAATTGGAAAGCAGGATATCTGTTACACAGAGAAAAACACCAAGGGAAGGGACATTGGTTGTGAACTAGGAGAGATAGTTTCTGAAAGGGACTCACAGCTTTCAGAAACTGCCAGCTGTTTGGAATAGATTTTGTTCCTAAGTTACTGTAAAGCTGCATTGTTTCAAATATCTGGGAAGCTTCAATTTTATGTCTGCTAAGAGAAGCTGATATTATGAGCAGTTATGATGGCCCATTAAAGGGTAGCATCTCTTCAGTCTTTCCTCCTCCTCCTCCATACAAAAATTTGTTTCTTGCCCTTCTCCCAGTCTCAACCATTGTTATTAGATATGGATGAAGTCTTTCCATCTTCTTCTGGGTGTGCCTTGTGCACAATAACCTTCTTTTTATCTATGCCTTATGTCAGGGGTATCATGAGGGTCATATCAGGGTTGTGTTTGATTGCACACTGAGGTCAGCAGTTCTACTCCCATGAGGGAATAAACCATATAGGGACAAGAAAGGAGCCTCCCCTGATTGCCTACTGGCATTCAGGCATCTGTGGGTAAAGATAACACTGCCTGAAAAAATTCCTTTCACAGAGGCAGGCAGCCACCTTGGTGATCGCTGGCTAACACATGCTATATGCTAAATAAATACAAATAAAATCCCTTTTTCAAATCTCTTCATAATATTGGCAGTAGATGAACCTCACAATAACACCAGAAAGATAGGGTGCTACTTTCTGATTCCATACTTATATCATGGAGCTGGGGGAAAGGACACTCAGCTACATGTCATATTTAAGAATGCAATAAATATCTAGCATTATGGCCTTCAGAATACAGCAATCTGTATGGTACATAAGCAAAACATATGCAGCAATTTTACGGTAGGAAATGCAACTGGTATCAGTGTCTGAGAAACCTGTGGATTTCATATCAATGGTCATATCAATGGAGCTAATTTATGAGAATGCTACTGGATCTCAACCTTCTGAGTGTAGAGTGTATTATGATTGAACTATCTGCATAGAAGAGAAAGATCAACTTCCTATTGCCTGATGCATATTTTCCCAGAACCCAATTTTGGCAATGCAGCCTGACATTATATATCCTTCACATGGTACAATATGTACTTCATGTAAATGCACAGGTTTGAAAGCTTTCAAGCACTCACAAGCTTCACACTTGAATGATTTTCAGAAACTGCTCAACAGCAATACCTTAGCTGTTTCTCTACCTTTCCATGGTTTAGTACTTGACGAAAAGAAATGATCCAGGTTTATCTTCAGTTCCTTCTATTTTTTCCACTCTCTTTGACTGCTTGCCCTGGAGTTTTCAGCAGGTGTCAAATGCAAGGTTACACAGCAAAGACCATTTGCCCTTTGCTTTATTGCAGAGTGTTCTTGAATGTTTGCCTTTGTTCAGTTGTTTGCTTTCAGTTAAGAGCTCCCTCCTCGTGGTTCAACCAGATATGCCCTAGAGTCTGCTGTCCTTCCAATTTATCACCCGACAGCAAAGATTGTACAATGTAATTAACAGTCAGTGCTAGCTTTTACGGTATGCGCTGTAATGAAGGAACCATCTGAAATTAGGACTTAAATAATGACAGGTTTAGGAATATGCAGGCTGGTATTTGTTATGAATTTTAATAGCATAACTTTGCAGCTAATTGGAGACCAACTAAACCCCTTGGACACATTTCAAGTCACGTCAGTATTTTTTTTTTCTCCCCAAGGAATCTAATAGGCTATGCAGCTTAGTACTGCCTTTTTCTATCTTAATTACCATATTGAGTTGTTTTAATGCTAGTTTATTTTAGAAGCATGCATTATGACTTTAAGCTAGACAGTGCTTCTTATCCAGCCATTGCAATCTTATTTAAATTTAACAGTTGGAGAAGAAAGAAGCAGATTTATTTAAGGGTAAAACTAGATCCATGATCTTGTGTGTGCATATCATTTACATTGGAAGATACGGATGATTATAAACCACCCTCGTCTTTGGTGTCAGCAACCCTGAAAGCCTTAAAAGAAAGGAAATGTAAAATGAGAATGAATGCTAAACTTGTGTGATGTTGAGCTTTCCTAAATACACTGGATTATACCATTGAATACGGATATGGTGGCTCAGTGGCTAAGTTGCTGCGCTTGTTGATCAGAAGGTTGGCAATTCTGTGGTTCGAATCCCTAGCATCACATAATGGAGTGAGCTCCCATTATTTGTCCCAGCTTCTGCCAACTTAGCGGTTTGAAAGCACATAAAAATGCAAATAGAAAAATAGGAACCACTTTGGTGGGAAGCTAACAGCACTCTGTGCGCCTTCGGCATTTAGTCATGCTGACTGCATGACCATGGAGACGTCTTTGAACAGTGCTGGATCTTTGGCTTAGAAATGGAGATGACATTGCCCCTAGAACCAGATATGACTAGCACACATGTGCAGGGGAATCTTTACCTTGATACCATTGAAAGAGCAAATTTTCATCACCAAAAACCAATAGCTATTATTTTTGCAGTGTGTGCCACAATTACCATTTTGATTTTCTGGAGAAAAGCACTGAAATTCCCAGCACATTTGCTAATGTAAAATTCCATGAATATGCTGAGCAACATGTTCCTGCAAAAATGAATAAAGGGCAAAAGAACTACCATCTGGAAATCAAACAAGAAAAACAATACCATACTTTGTTTGGGCTTTTTGGACAATTATCATTTGCATATTTATCTACATTTCCCATCCTGTGCCAAGATTTAGTATTAAATCATAATATAGTAGCAGACCATGTTATAATTTGAAAGCTGAAATACAGGTTGTACATAACAAGTACCACTTTGGTGTAATGGTTAAGGCACCAGGCTAGAAATTGGGAGACTGTGATCTAATCCTACTCTGAAGCCAGCTGGGTAATTTTGGATTGGCTACTTTCAGTCCTAGAAAGAAATCAATAGTAAACATATTTCGGAAAATGGTGGAAAGGAAGCGGACAGTTGACTCATGACAATTGTCTTGGTAGTTGCCATGAGTCAAGTCTAGCATGAAGACACTATTATTTAAGTAAATAGCATGAATGAAATCTTGTTTTGGTTGAACAGAACAAGGAATACATTAATATAAGAAGAGCAGCAAAGGTTACCTAGCTAATATCCAGAACAAACTCGAGAATATTATATCATGATCCATGTTTCTTTTGGCTCATAGGACCTTGTGATGGATTAAAATATATTGGATGGATCAGATAGATTTTACTATCTGATTATGTACAAGTTTTCCCTCATCCAAAAGTCTGGTGATTGGGGAATTTCATTGGTATTGGATGATCTCTAGAGGCTGTGAGTCATGTTGACCCCCATTATTTGAGCATATGTTCAACCATTTGTTACACTCTGTTTCTAAGTACATTATGATTACAATGAATATATATCAATTTTAGACTCTTATTCCAATGAACAATAAAACTCTGCCACATTTTATTCATAATGAAAAAAACAATTCTTTAGAATTTTTTTACACAACTTTCCTATCTGGTTTCTAATAAAAGAACAGGAAAGAAACTGCTTTTAACATTTAGAAATATGGATTTTGTTTTGTAGCTTTCCAATTTACATCCATTTCAATGGCAAAATACCAATGCCTTCTGTGATCAAAGTTCCTATCTCAGAATAGCCCTTCATTATCTAAATAAACAGTTCCTTTCATGGCCTTCTGATTATTTTTCAGTCTTGAAAATATTTTTTGCTTGTAATTTTTCAGTGCAGCTGAGAGTTTTCTGAGATAATAAAGCAGTTACCTCTTTAAATGCAGGTTCTTTCAGAAGAAGAAACTACATTGGTTAGTTTTGCCTCTAATCTCATCTTTAGCATTTTTTATGTTTTGAAAAGATTGCCCAATAATTCAGCAAAATTGTTATTTTTCTATTTCCTATGTCAGTTTACTTAACCTGGTTCTTCTTCACTCTCCTCTTTTTCACATCATTTTAACCTATATATTATTGCATTCATGGTGTGGATGGGTGTTTAAAAGCCGCCAGTCTACAATCCATTTTATCTTCACAGTTTATTCTCAGTATAATACAAAGAGACACAAGCAATACCTCATCTAGGATGGGATAATGTTATCTGTTCTCTGCAGTAGCCTTGAAATGCTAGTTGCTAGGAAAAAGTATTAGGGTATTATGTTTTCCTGTTACAAATTAGGAATGGGTATAATATAAAACCTTCTGGCAGACTACCTTTTCCAAGGAATCTTACTATAATTTTGTGCTCATATACAAGATATAGAATACACAAGTAATATGTCCACCCCATGCATGCTTAATACAATGTGTGTGTGTGTGGGGGGGATTTTAACAGAGGGAAGATGTAGGGAGAAGGCAAAAGCGACGGAAGATCCTTCAGGGGAAACTGAGGGGGAGACTCACCCTTGGTCCAGATGAGCCCCCTTCCCCTTTCTCTAGGCTGAGAAAACAACGCGAGCTGAGGTCGCTCCACTCAGCTTCATTTCCTCAGCTCCAGCTGCTTTCAGTCCACTCAGGAGGAGGGGAAGGAGGGAGAGGAGGGGGAGGAGGTGGTGGTGGCAGCTCGCATTGTTTTCTGAGCTCTAGGCTAAGAAAACAACACGAGCCGAGGTCGCTCCACTCAGCTTCATTTCCTCAGCTCCAGCTGCTTTCAGTCCACTCAGAAGGAGGGGGAGGAGGTGGTGGTGGCAGCTCGCGTTGTTTTCTGAGCTCTAGGCTGAGAAAACAACGCGAGCCGAGGTCGCTCCACTCAGCTTCATTTCCTCAGCTCCAGCTGCTTTCAGTCCACTTGGGAGGAGGGGGAGAAGGAAGTGGTGGTGGCAGCTCGCGTTGTTTTCTGATAGTGAGATCATTTCCCAAATTAATTGATTCACTAACCCAAAAGAAGAAGATGTTGATGACAGTGGGAGGCAGGAGTCACTCTCTCCCTTGCAAGAAAAAAGCAAGAGCCATTCTTATGATCTCTCCCTCTCTCTCTTTCTCCCCGTAATACAGTCAAGCCCTTTCCAGCACGCGCGCGCGATCCGCCCCCGCCGCTTTGCACCTTGCAAATGCAAAAACCCTGGGGTTTTGCATTTGCAAGGTGCAAAGGAGCGGTGGCGGATTGCGCACGCGTGCTGGAAAGAGCTTGACTTTATTCGGGGGGAGAGAGAGAGAGAGAGAGATCATAAGAATTGCTCTTGGTTTTTTCTTGCAAGGGAGAGAGTGACTCCTGCCTACCACTGTCATCATCATCATCTTTTGGGTTAGTGAATCAATTAAACCTTTCATGATAGTGAGATCATTTCCCAAATTTCCCTTAAATCAGGGAAGAAATCAGAAACAAACCTTTGGGCTGAGAATAAGCCTGTTCCTATGATGCCATTTTTGTTCACTGCAGTGTGAAAAGTGTGAAAAAACACACTTCTTTTTCTTCATCTTCTTGTTCCCTATTTACTGGTCTCTTTCAAAGAGGAAATTGTGAACATCAAACTTATTCTCAACTGTCCTAGTGAAAGTTTTTATTGGTATCTATTTTTATTTTTGAAATTTACCAGTAGCTGCTGCATTTCCCACCCTCAGCTTATACTCGAGTCAATAAGTTTTCCCAGTTTTTTGTGGTTAAATTAGGTGCCTCGTCTTATATTCGGGTCGACTTATACTCGAGTATATACGGTAATTATATTCTAATAGATATCTTGAACAATGCCTATATTAGGGAGCATTTACATTAAACTTGCTAATTAGTTAGCATTCCGTATAGCAAATAGGACTTCTTATTTTCAGTTAGGAGAATCGCAAAGCAGAGTCATGCCTGTCTAACGTGGAAGGCATTTCAATAGTGGAAGGTTCTAGTGGTAACAGTGAAAGCAAAATGATAGCTACAAAAAGCAATGATGATAAATATTGTGTTGATCGATGTGAGTTGATGAATCCTGGACTGGAGACATTCTTCTTAATGCTTGCTATGTTCATTGCCACAGACACTGTTATATGGGCAGCTGTGTGAATCAAGCACATTTTGCAGTTCTGCGTAACTTGGTTCAAGGGTTATCTATAACACATCTAAAAAGTGTGACAGGACCAGCACAGAACCTTGAGAATAAAAAGCAGCTCTGTAAATTACATCACCCCACTTTTCAGCTTCTGACAGCTTTCCTAATTAGTCTTTAATCTGTGACATTAAGCAGGCTTCTAAAATCCAGAAGAAGTAACCCAAAGATTTCTTTTATGTTATTCCATGTAAAGGCTCTTCCATATAAATGAATTTAAAGTGATGCGTCTGGTGATATATATTAGAAGAACAAAGATGCAGGCAAAATCCCTAGGGGACAGAGAGGAGGCAAAATTATATGCTGTTTAGGTAAAGAAAAAAAAGATTTTGTATCTAATGTGCTTACATTCACGCCCATTCCTGAAGGAAAATTTTAGTTACAATTGAATAAAGCTTCCTTCCTTCCTTCCTTCCTTTTTTCTTTCTTTCTTTTGTTTCATTCATTCATATTTCATTGCTTGTGCACAAATGTTACATAATGGTAAGGAATTCCGAAGGAAGATTTTATTTTAATTTATAGTGAATACTTTACAATTGGAATAAATAATGTTCTGAATCTAGAAAGGAAAATCTTATACAGAAGCAATTGTATACACATGTAGTATTTGCAAAGTGTATATAAGTATGTGTATATACACATACACATGTATTTGTTTTCTTATGTTTTTGTGGGTATTTATATGTATGGTATTTAGGTTTCTTCGGGTATTTTCCCACATTCTAATATTTGTGCTTTTATTATAGCGACGTTTCGGCAGAATCTCATCTGCTATCCTTAGGTTTGTGTATTGGGTTCTTTTTAATCGTGTGTGTCAGGCTTGGCAGCAAAAATGGCTGCCAAGCCTGACACATCTCTCCTAGAAAATTGAAATATCCTAGGCAGAATATTTCCCCTAAAAAGAGTAGAAATTCAAGAGCAGAAACTCACCTCAGAAGCAGAAACTCACCCCACCTTTGTTAATGGGTGGCCATTAAGGCCTGGGCCAGAATACTTTACATAACAAAGATCTCCAGGTAAAACTATAGCAATTGCCCAAAGCCCTTTCAGTGCATTATCATCCAGCAAGGCTCAACCAAGCCTGGAACTCAGGACAGCCTACAGAGTTCCCCCTGCATGGCCCTATGGGAGTCTGACAACCAATCAGAATACAAGCTCCAATTCAAATCCCAACAAATGTTAAAAACCCAGGCACTCTCGGCATATCAGTTCTTCCTTCTTTTTGCCTTCACCTTGGAGCATGTGATCATTCTTCTTTGGAGCTTCAAGTCATGTGGTCCTGCTGTCCACCATTAAACAATCTTTCCTAACAGCCTCCATGTTTCCAGTGTTCAGTGAACCCAGTGTTCAGTGAACCCAGTGTTCAGTGAACCCAGTGAGACTGGGTTCAGTCCCACTTGGAACTGAACCCAGAAGGATATTTCTTCCAACAATTGCACTAGGGGCAAATTAACAAATTATGTCTATCTAGAAATAGTTTTTATGTGATGCCCTCAATGAAAAAAATATTAAAAGAAGATAATTACTGAATGGTATTTTAAAAATAATTAGATTAAAAGTGAGAGTATACAACAGAACATAGATGTCAAAATAAGACCCGAGTAATTTGTACTAAATGATTTCATAGGTAAGTGATGTTAATAATATGTAAATGAGAAAAGTAAATACAAAGGCTATACATATTAAAGAACATGTTAAATATAAATAATTAATGAAAATGTTTATGTGTTCTAGAAATCCACTAGAAAACTTCCAACACTAATCCGATCAGCCTCATCATTGCAGAAATCTATTGGTTTCTGGACACTCTTCTCTTCTCTTTTCTTGTGATGACAAGTAAGGTCATAATATTTTTTTCAAAATTATAGAGGCACTTTTGAAATTGGCCATTGACTGCCAGAAGTGAATATCAAGGACATTTTTTATGATTCTTGTAGTAGCTAATTTATTGTCTATAATATGCTGAAGTTGATTAATTATAAGACTTCTCTCCATCCATTCTTATTCTTTTTTATAATTCCCTTTACAACATAACATTATTTATAACTACACATAATTTTCTTCAATTTCACCACTATAAGGAAAAATAAAAGGGATGAGGGGAGGAGTGGGAACAAGAAACAACTACAACAAAGAAAAATAGTTGTGACTAGGTAAAAGAGGTGAAAAACAATCCAAACAATCCAAATAGAACTGAAAAACTATTTTTTTTATTATCAACATGCTCTGGGTCCCAATGGGAGGTCCAGCTTTCACCAATGTCTTCAGTTATTCTTCAATGCATTTAATTTCTGAGACAGAGTATTAATCCATTTACAAATCCCAACTGTTTAGTTGTCAGGCTTTCTTTCAAATATGAAGGAAAATAGCAACAGAAAGGACAGCAAACAGTAATGAAGTGTAAGCCAGCTTTACCTAATATGTATCCTGATAATAAACAAATACACATTGGTCTGTCACTTCAAGTCCAGGAGGCGTTGTTTGCTTAGCATTTAACGGAATGGAAAGTACTGTTGCCTTGTTCTAGGAAGTGATCCAAAATTTTGTAGCTCTCAGATTGAGTCTGACAGAAGAGGCACTAAAATTGGCACACTTCCTGTAATATCAGTTCTGTGTGACTTGAAGTTCTCAGGAGAGTGAGTTAATATTTTCCTTAAAAGGAAAAAAAAATAGAAAAAAATGGACTCTTTATTTCGTAGTAGTCACAAAAATTGGAGAATGCATTGTAGACTGACATCCAGTCAGGAGTAAACTGACATCTCTTAAAATAGAACCCAGACTCCTGGCTTTGATTAAAGCCCTTTACACAAGTACCTGTTTGAGGGTGTGGTATGGGGTTAACGGGGCCCTGACTAACAGGATTTGCACAAATAAAAGGATAAGGCAAGGGTGTATCCTGGCCCCATTATTATTTAATTTATACATCAATGACTTGCCAGGCATGGTACACATGCCGATGATCTTAAATAGTTACTGTAACAGCTTGCTTTATGCTGATGATATGATTTTATTATCATACACATAGGCTATTAAGAAGATTTAGCTCTTATTGCCAGGATAACTCTCTAATCATTAGTAAATATAAATCAAAAATAATGGTGTTTGGAAAAAACTATCAGAGATATAGATGGCAACTGGATGGTGAACCAATTGAACAGGTTAATTCCTTTGTATATCTGGGCGTAACTTTTTCCAAGACTGGATCTTGGGCCTGCCATCATCAATGGAATACATTTAGAGCAAAAGCCCATTTGAATTTATTGCTCAAACTAAAAAAACATAGTTATCCAGGGTCCCTAGTCCCATTAATCAAGGTTTATAAGGCTAAGGTTACCACAATGCTCTTGTATGGAACAGAAATTTGGGGTCTTTACTCAACCACAGCCCTAGAACAAACACAGTCCCAGCATTTGAGATGTGTTTTGGGTATAGACCCAAGAACATCTGTTGCAGCAGTTAGAGCTGAATTGGGAATTTATACAATTCAGGCATTATCTAAAATTAGAGCTTCTAACTACTGGTGCAAAGTTAATGAAATGGAGACTGATACACTACCCAAATTATGCCAACTAGAGCAAATAAAACTACAATCACAAATCTCCTGGATTATTAAACTAACAAATTAAGAAACTGTGGTCTTCCTACCTCTTGTGTAGCAGGAGAACAATCAAAACAAAGAGTTGCCTAAAGAATTAAGGATATAGATGCACAAACTGATATAGCTATCCTTAATAAGGTAGGTAACTTGAAATGGTTGAGTAAATACAAATGTACTTTCCAAGTAGATAGCTACTTGAAGTCACATCTCCCAAAACATCTTAGGGAGATATTCACGAGAGAGAGCTTTGATCAGCTTGACACAATGGTTAGATATGGGAGATTTCATGCAATACCGTACAATGAGTGTCTCTGCATTTGCGGAGCAGCAGAGGTAGAGGACCTGGCTCACATCCTATTTGACTGTTGCCTGTATAAAAGGATGAGAGACAGGTATCTTGGTCTATATATCAGACAAATGATCCATTGGGATACCCATATCAAGATAAGTTACTTTATGTCCGGCCAGAACCTGAAAATAACATTTAAAGTAGCACAGTATTTAAACATTCGGTTGAGATCTGCATATGTGGGTTTGATTGGGGTAGATTGCAAGGGTGACTCCAAAATATAATGTTATTATATTTTATCTATATCTTAAATTATTGTACATTATTACAATTTTATTTTGGATTGTATTTTATCACTATTTCATCCGAAATTGTATTTTGTTTAGATTTCATTTTAAATTCTATTTTATCAAGTTCCATTTTAAATAGTATTTTATCAAATTTCATTTTGAATCACTCTTATTAAATTTTAGTAACAATTTGTTGCTGGAACTTTCCACTTTGATATGGCTCAAGAGCTAATCAATAAAGACTTACAATAGTCTTAGTCTTGATACTTTTTAGAGAAGTTGAATTAAAATCACCTAGTTACTATTATTTTAATGCATTTTTCACATGGTACACTACACATAATTCAATAGTGTGATAAGGTCAAGATGTTAAATTGGCTGTATTGATGCCATCAAAACCTGCACATACAATAAGGAATACCAGCAACTATATGAATACATGTTTCAGTTGAACCCCAAATATATCACTACATTGTTCTGTATGAAGATGTAAAAAAGGTTCCATGCTAAATATTAAGTGTTATTATCAGAGAGCTGGAATAGCATATTTTGTGCTAAAACCTGACATTGAAAATGATTTACAAGTAGATAAAGTGATTTCTTTTTAGCTACACATATCTATGTTAGAAACAATTGTATTGGGAGCCTATGTAAAGTTCCTGTGTTTCTTCCAATTAATTTCATTTTCAGCTCTTGAGTTGTATATGTAGCCCTTGAGTTTTTCATTGAATTAATTCATCCAATAAACACTGTACATCCCATTCTTAAGCTGGCAAAAAGAAAAAAGAAAGAAAAAGAAGAAAGAAATCAGCATAAATTGCATTGCCGTGATAACTGAACTGATGCTGCTTCAATCCTTTCTGATCTTGTGGTTTGTATGTTTGGAATTTTTTTTTGGAAAAAGCAACTTGTGTGCATATATGTTCTACCCATGAAGAAGTTTAAGTATGCAATATGCCTCATGTTTTTGAGGTTATAGCAGAAGCTATTCTCTGTGTGTAACTGGCAGCAGAGAATAGAATAACTGCTTTTTTAAACATGGACTTCATTGTGTTTTAAGGAATTCTACATTTATAACAATAGCACTTAGATTTATATTCCACTTTTTAATGCTTTACAGCCCTCTCTAAGTGGTTTTACAACCTTATTGCCTATTGCCCCCAACAATCTGGGTCCTCATTTTACCTACCTCAGAAGGATGAAAGACTGAGTCAACCTTGAGCCTGGTGGGATTTGAACTGCCAAATTGTAGGCAGTCAGCAGTCAGCAGAAGTAGCCTGTGGTACTGCACTCTAACCACTGTGCCACCAAGGCTCTTAAGCTCATTTGATAGTCACAGGTATGGAGGAAGATTTGCAAGGAATGCTGTATATAGAGATGGAATTCAGTAATTATTTTCTTTGCATAAATATGAACAAATAATTAATATCTCTACTTATTCTATGGCTTGCTGCAGCACTGGCAATGAGTAACCAAGGATTATAATTCTGACCTTGTGCCTGGCACCACCTAGAAGTAGTCCATAAGGTAAACAAAATGATATTGTAGCATTATCTCTCCCTCTCTAGTGATAAAAATTTGTGGTGTGGAAATGGTCATCTGAAACCTGTGCAGATACAGTGGAAAAATGTACTGACTTGGAATAGCATAGCCATTGTACCTAGTTGAAATCCACTTTCTTTTTAAAACCTAGATCTAGCATTATTTGAAAAGAATGCTGAATCTATTTACATAAGGGTGCTACTGTCTGGCACTTTCCAGAATGCCAGTCACAAATGCATCTGCTGAAGCCAAGTCTCCAGGGTTTCAACTCTGAAGGGAACCTGGATGAAGCCATCTTAGGCTGCCTCATAGTTACCACGAAGCCTCAGAGGGGGAAGTGGGGGGGGAGTAGAGAGCCTGGCTAACTACCCAAACAAAAAGTTTTCCTGTGAGAACCAAGATCATTGTAACAGGTGGCTGTTGAAGGAAGAGAGGAGTGACTGAGCAGCCTGCCAACTATATTCATTGGATAATGTGACTGGTGACATCTGGAAGGGGAGATTTTTGCTCTTTTAATTAGGTGAAAACTGCAGGAAATTTTAGAGCTGGTTTTCACTGGCTGTGCAGAAATGATGTAAATATGTTCTTCGAGGAATCTACCTGCCTTAGAGTTCTGCTTTTATTGGGTGTGTTACTCAGAACACTGACACAGGGACTATAGTCTAAGCCAGTATAGCCACTGGAGCATCAAGCACCCAGAGAGAAGGAATGCTTACCAGCACAGCCTAAAATACAAACAGTAAGCTAGTGAGATAGCAGTTTTTGATCATTAACCACGTTATAAGCGATGGGACATAGATTGTGTCCATGATCAACACTGTTGGGAGAGCAGGGAGAATATGAATCAAAAAGTGGAACAGTTAAATACAACTTTAGCTTTATCCACATCCATGGCAGACCAGGAGGAAGAGATGGTGACTAAATCCAAGTGATTTAGAAAGAGTTTTCAGAACATCTTTTTGTTAGAGATATAGAAAACATGACAATAATCTTTTTACCAGCTCTTTAAAGGCTTATATTCTTTTTCCATCTTCTAACCTGACCTGATGAATTTCACTTTAAATAAGACCTCTGTACTTTGCTTAGAAACAAACTTTCCAACAATGCAATTAGGCCAGATTTGGCTCAGAACTTGAAGTTTACAGCTCCCACATCTGGACAATGGTTGTCATGATGATGATCTTTGGAGGAGTCTGTGCAGATGGTAAGCCATATGAAAATAATCTTATCATGAAGCTATTTAGATCATAGTATATCATTTTACTCTAACATCAGGCAATTGAAAGTTCCTAGGGAGAATCTCTGTTCCTTGATTTGTCCTATAGAGTACTGCCAAAGTAGCACTGTTGATTCTGTACCAAATGACACAGTCCCAGTTATATTGTGCTCAGTTTGGATATAAACTTGGTAGCAACTTCAGCTATATGTTAACATTTTGATATTTGTTTGAGAAAGCAAGGTGACTCAAATATGCAAATTTCAAAAGTAATTTCAAAATATTTACCATATTTCATTTCAATTGCATCATAAAATGGAAAATCAAAGATTGGCTTGTCATAAAGTTTCAGCCTTGCCTGAAAGTTTTACCTCCAAAGTGATTTTATTTTCCTAGCAAGGCTATTTTTCAAAAGCAGCAAAATATATTCTCCAAGAAGCAGTTGTAATCTCTCTTCTTTAACACTCTAATATATATGCTGTGTGGATGACTAATAACTGAAGGTGTACATAACTTGCTATTATAATGATGTAATATTTCTGTGGCAATGTACCTGTATCTATCTCCACACACAAACTCTCTTTTCCTTTCATTGAAATTTAAAGAAGCATTAAAAAATGAATAATGATTTGAGTTAACGCCAGCAGCAGAAATGTTTTCTTTAAATGCAAATATTTTAAGATGGTACAATTTAGTCAAAATATCAGTCATTTTTTTCCTCTGCATTTTTAAAAAGCAATTCTCTGTACGTGAATGATAATGTTAATCAACCTGCAAAGGAATATGGGGAAAGATGTAATTTCCACTGTAGTTCTGTAAAGATGGGGGGAAGGATTTAGATATACTTATGTAAACTTGAGAACTTTATATGCGAACATTTTAGTTCTGAATATAATGACCCTAAGAGAATTAGATATGCATTATTTCCAAATTACTGTCATTCCTACTTCTAGATCAAGAGCTGATGGTTTTATTTTAATTGTCACACAAGGTAACTTCTTGTAAGATGGTTGTCTGTACAAATTTAGTAAACAAATAAATAAACCTTAAATGAAGTGAGTTGTTAAGCACTTACAGAAGCAGGTCTGAGCAGCAATATGCATGAAAATCAATATCTACTGTCCAACCTGAAAAGAGGCACCAACAGGGGTGGGATTCAAATTTTTTAACAACTGGTTCTGTGGGTGTGGCTAAGTTGGTGGGCGTGGCTTGCTGGATATGTTATCACTCACATCAAGGCATGCATCTCCTCGCCTGGCCTTTCATGATTGTAGGGATGCTTCAACAGTCATAAGTGTGAAAAATGGTCATATCACTTTTTTCAGTGTCATTGTAACTTTGAATGGTAACTCCACACAAGCAAAGTACTAGTAAAGGAGGGGAAAAACTCCAGAGATGTTCCTAAGACAGGAAGTCTAGTCCTACCAAGAATGTAATAAGGGTTAATGGAGAGGCAGTTTCTGTAAGCAACACCAGAATGTTTCCTTCCTGCCTTCCTTACAGGATTAGGCCAGTAATTTCTTCTAACAACCGTTTCTCCGAACTGCTTAGAATGTTAACAACCAGTTCTAGCAAATAGGTACAAACTGGTAGAATCCCACCCATGGGCACCAACCTAAAAATCCCAGCAATATTTTATTTTCAGTAAAGATCTTTGTAAAGACATCAAGAAGGAAGAAGAAATTTAGGCCATTGAGACTGGAGCTACCACTCTCAATTCAACATTCAGAGGATAATGTTTGGTTTAAACATGTTGCTTATTTTAGAGCAATAAGTAACTCTTTTGAAGCTTTGATTGAAACTGTAGTGTTTTGCCTCCAAAAGAAAAGAAACTTATGACTTTCAAAAGAAAAATAAATAACAGACATGTCAAACCAGTATACATTTTAAAATTTTAGGAAGCTTTTTAAAAAGAAATTGAATACAGGTTTCATAATCTTACTTGATGTCTTCTAATATTACAAATGCTTAATTAGATTATCATACCATATGTTAGATCTGGGAGCTTGGGCGCAAGGAACGGAGACGAGGCATTGAATAGTGACTCCAACTCTTTATTAGTGACTTCAGAACAGAGCAAAAAGCTAGGGCAGCAGCAGCTCCTTTTATAGAGTTGGCTGCTGTCACAACATCCAATGATTTGAGTTTGCCGCGCTGAAAAACGTCCAATCAGCGGCGACCCTCTAACAGCCAATCAGATCAGCTGACAACGACCAATCACGATCCGCTATTAGCGGGCCAAGCAGGTTTAGAGCCTGCTGTGAAAGTAAAACTATTAGAATCGCAAGCTAACAAGTTTGCTTAGTTCGTAACACCCCTCCCCCCTAGGTTCCATTTCAAGGGTGGGGTGATGTATTCTCGCAGGTAGGCAGGTCGTCTCACCTGTCTACCTGATCTTCGTTGCTCCACCAGTCTTTGCCCGGACTCTGGTTCCGGTGGGCTGTTGGTTGAACTCGGTGGTGATGGTGAGCTGGCTGCTCCGATGGGAAACTTGGTGTTGTCATCTCTACTCCCGTCAAGGCTATCATCTGGATTCTCTGGGGTTGCTGATGCCGCCGTGCTGCTTTGTGGAGAGATGGCCATCTGCCCCGGATCTTCTTCAGAAAATGAATAATCCAGGTTTGGTTGTGCTGATTGCTGGTTTTCGAGTACTGGGTCGGATATTAGTTCATTTTCAGCCCCCTCGATTTCCCCCCCCCTCTGGTTTGGAGTTCAGGGCTTGTGAAGGGGGTACATGCCAGCCGGGAGCGTAGCTGGTCAATGTGGCACTTCCACAGTCTCCCATCAGCAGTTTGTAAATGGTAGGAACGGAGACCCGTAAGTTGAGTTATGGTAGCGGGGACCCACAATGGGTCACCAGTAAGGTTTTTAACAGACACCAGGTCACCTACTTTGAACGTGCGATACTTGCTACTGGAACCCAGAGGCTTTTTTGGCGTGTAGGCAGGGTGTAGACGGTCAAGATGTGACTGAAGTTTCCAGCCCATCAGGAGTTCGGTTGGGGTTTTGTGTGTGGTGCTGTTTGGAGTAATATGTTGGAGGAGAAGCATCCTGGTTACCTTGTCATGGATGTTCCCTTGTTCCATCTTGTTTAAGGTTTTCTTTATGAACTGGACCATTTGTTCAGCCCTACCATTGGCCGCAGGGTGAGCTGGCAATGTTAAAGCATGGCGTATCCCCCGGTCTGCTAGGTACTGTTCAAATGCCAAGGCGGTGAACTGTGGGCCATTGTCTGAAACCAAGAAGTCTGGCAAACCGTGTGTGGCAAATAGTCTGTTTAGTTTTTTAATGACTGCCTCTGTGGTGGTGTTCTTCATTTTGTGGACCTCAAGCCAGTTGGAATAGGCATCCACTGTTATGAGAAATGTATGTCCTTTTGTGGGTCCCGCAAAATCGACGTAGATACAGGACCAGGGACCTCGGGGTGCTTCCCATTCGGTTGGTGGTGCTTTTGGTGGGGCTGAGCATGTTTCCTGGCACTTGTTGCAGGTGGCTACCCAGGTTTCTATTTGTTTATCTATATCTGGCCACCAAGCATAGCTCCGTGCTAATGCCTTCATCCGCACGATGCCCGGATGTCCATCATGCAATAGTTTTAGGACTTTATGCTGTAGTCTTTCTGGGATGACGACTCTGTCTCCCCATAACACACATCCTTTTTGGGTGAAAAGTTCTGTCTGTCTGTGTTTGAAGGGCTTGAAGGTATCATTGAGTTCATTGTCAGGCCAACCTCTTTCTACCCAGCTGAGGACTTGTGCCAAACAAGGGTCTTTCCTTGTTTCGGATGCGATGTCTTGTGCAGTCAATGGTGGTGAAGGGAGTGTCTCTATTTGTAGTACAGCTAGGGTTGGAGCTGGATCGTCTAGGACTTCGGGTAGCAGAGAACAGCTCAGGGCGTCAGCGTGGGGAATGGCTTTCCCCGGACAGTGTAGCAGTTGGTAGTCGTATGTGGCTAAAAACTCTGACCAGCATGTCATTCTTGGCAATAGGATATGGGGAGTTGGTTTATTCCCCGCCAAGATGCCCAGTAATGGTTTGTGATTGGTGATTATAGAAAAGGACCTCCCATATACGTACTCATGGAATCGTTTGATCGCAGCCACAGTAGCGAGAGCCTCTTTATCTAGTTGGCTATAGTTTCTTTCAGTTTTAGATAAAGTTCTGAAAAAAAATGCAATGGGTGCCTCAGTGCCGTTTGGTAGGACGTGGCTCAGGATGGCTCCTACTCCAAATGGTGAGGCTTCACAGGTGACGTTTAAGGGTAAAGTCTCGTTATATTGTATCAATACAGCATCAGATGTTAAAAGATCTTTTACTTGCTGAAAAGCTCGCTCTTCTCAACGTACCCAGACCCAGGAAGCCTTCTTATCGAGGAGCCTATGCAGGGGTTCAGCAACAGTCACCTTCTGGGGTAGGAAGATGTTATAAAAGTTAATAAGTCCCAGGAAGGCTTGAAGATCTGTTTTGTTTCTAGGTCTTGGGGTGTTCTTTATTGCAGCCAATTTTTTCTCTGTAGGGTGAATTCCCTGTTTGTCAAGAAGGTAACCAAGGAATTCAACCCTCTCCATACACAGTTGGCACTTGTCCTTCTTGACCTTCAGGCCAGCATCTTTAAATTTTTGGAGGACCATTCTTAGCCGCTTTTCTAGTTGGCTTCTACTGGGGCAGCTATCAAGACATCATCGAAATATGGCACCACCCCTTTTATGCCTTGTAGCAATCTCTCCCTCAGACTTTGGAAGATGCCAGGTGCTACACTCACTCTGAACTGGAGTCTATTACACTTGAATGCCCCTCTGTGCGTAACTATAGTTTGGGCTTCTGCGGTCTCTGCATCTACAGGCAGCTGCTGGTATGCCTGGGCTAGGTCCAATTTTGCCGCCCCCGAGGGAGTGAAGTAGGTGTTGGACCACAGGCACGGGATAAGCACTCTGCTGAAGCGCGTGATTTAGGGTGGCCTTGTAATCCCCACAAATTCTCAAAGACCCATCAGGCTTTATGGGGGTTACAATTGGGGTCTCGCATCGGGCGTGGTCGATCGGTTCCAACATGCCTTGGGCTATTAATTTGTCCAATTGTTTGTCAATCTTTGGTTTAAGTGCAAAAGGCACTCGACGGGGCTTAAGGTGAATGGTCGCAATATCTGGACAGAGGTTAAATGATATAGGGGATCCCTTGTACTTGCATAGCTTCTCAGAATTCTTCCCAGAATTCTTCCTGGAATTCTTGGATGAGAGCCGCTTCCCAGTCATCGTTTTCGGTTTGGTTGATGCCTGCCAGTTCGATTCCTAGTGGCGCAAACCACTGCAAGCCTAATAAGCTGGGTCGATCTTTATCGGTGACTGTAAGTGGTAGAGTTGCGGTGTGGTCTTTGAAGGAGACCTGGACGTGGCTGGAACCGGCGACTGAGATCCTATTTCCTTGGTAATCCTTCAATATGATTCTTTGAGAGCTGAGATCCTGGCAACGGATGTCAGGGATCAGCTGTTTGAGGGTTTTCCAGGAGACCATTGATAGGGATGACCCGGAGTCAACTTCCATAATGCATGGATGCTTCTCAATGATGACCTTCACTCGGATCTTTCTTGCATCAAGGGATGAAGCATGGCCGATGGTGATGGTTTGGTGTGCCTCTTCTCGTCTGGTAGAAATGGCTGGTGCTTGATTTCTGTAGTAGTGGTTCCATTGGTTGCTTGGGCAGTCCCAATTTACTGGTGGGCTGCCTTTTGTCTGCTGGAAATTATTTTCTCTTCGTGTTGGGCTGGACCCTCACTTGCCTCTACAGACTTTTGCAATATGGCCCCACTTTCCACAGGAACGACAGAGGGCGTCTAGGAATTTGCAGTCTGATTGTGGGTGGTTTCCCCCGCATCCAGCACACTGATACGAGGGCTTACAAGCCCGTTGATCTCGCTGATCGCGGTCTGACCTGAGTCTGTTGACCTCCTCTTCCTCGCTTTCTGAGGAGGATTCAAGATCTTCATGATGTGTGGTTGTTGCGTCCCTTTTGGAAAGGGGCGTATGTTCACTGGCGAGTTGGCGGTGTGCTGCATTCGCTCGGCGCATTCGAGCTGCCGATTTCCTGGTTGCTTCTGCTGCAGTAGCATCAGCGATGACATCCGCGAGGGCGATGTCCCCCTTTGCCATGATTTTGCTCTGGGTTGTGGGGTCTTTTAGACCCAGGACAATTCGATCTCTCATGGGTTCTTCGAGGTTTGCGAAGCCACAGAGTCCCCCCAGGTTTCTGAGGTCCGCGATGAAGTCTCCAACACTTTCACTTTCCTGTTGGTCCCTCTGGTAAAACTTATGTCTCCTGATGAGTGTTGGCACCGCTGGGGCATAATGGGCCCGGAGGATTGGGGTGAGGTTGTCCCAGTCCATCATCTTGACTTCAGCTGGTTTTGCAAGTGCCTTTGCCATTTTAACAATGGTGGGCCCGCAATGGGTCAGGAACACAGCCTGTTTCTTGCCAGGCATTGCATCCTTCAGGTTGTTTGTCTCCAGGAACATCTGAAACCTGTCCATATATGAGTCCCAGTCTTTGTTAGCCAGGTCAAATGGAGCGGGTGGTATGGCGCCACTGGTCATTCTGCCGCAATTGGTGCGCTCTCAGCCACGTGCTCTGTTAGCGTTCAGTGAGTGTTCATTCAGCTCTCTCGTGTCCGAATCCCATCCTCGTCACCAGTGTTAGATCTGGGAGCGTGGGCACAAGGAACGTAGATGAGGCATTGAATAGTGACTCCAACTCTTTATTAGTGACTTCAGAACAGAGCAAAAAGCTAGGGCAGCAGCAGCTCCTTTTATAGAGCTGGCTGCTGTCACAACATCCAATGATTTGAGTTTGCCATGCTGGAAAACGTCCAATCAGCGGTAACCCTCTAACAGCCAATCAGATCAGCCAACAACAACCAATCACAATCCGCTATTAGCAGGCCAATCAGAAGTGCAGGTTTACGAGCCTGCTATGAAAGTAAAACTATTAGAATCGCAAGCAAACAAGTTTGCTTAGTTCGTAACACCATAGTTCTCATAGTTAGCAGTGGTAGCATAAACAAATCCTTGTTGGTATGTATTAAGCCTCACCTACACATCGGAATCAGTTTGTACTTATTATTTATCCCTTGAAAGTTAATTGCATAAATACCCTTTTCTAGTTTGGGAAGAATTTGTAATGAATCAGTCATTGATTCTACAGCAGTTCTTCACTATTCATTCTCTCCAGTTGGTTGTCTAGGTCTCAGTTGCAAGAACTACTGTGATATTAGAGCACTAGGTCATTAGCTGTGAGATATTGAGTGTAATTCATACTTTATAAATGTAAAGATAAAAAGAAGGTAGCACCTTTTCAGAATAACAATTTTTAGTAAAAGACATAAACTTTCATGAGCTATTACACACTTCATCAGATTTATCCCTATTTAAATCTTATATCAGTTTAGTCATCCCATACTTCAGATGAAATAGGCTATAGCACAGAAAAACCTATGCCTTTAAATAAAATGTATTAATCCAAAAGATGCTATCAAACTCCCTCTGATTTTTGGCTATCATAGACTAATGCCACTTTCTTCCTACAATGAAATCAAAGAATAACTTCTAAGCCTAGTAAATACCTCTAAGGCAGTGAATACCCAGAATGTTTATGTATAAGAATAATATTGTCCTTCAGGGACACCCTTGAGCAGATGTGCACTGAAAATCAAACAGAGGGGCTGACAGAAAAGCAAGATCTGCAAAATGAAATGTAAGGAACTTAGATGAGAAAGAAAAATAATAAACATTTCAACTTTGCAAACAGGCAAAAGCTCAGTAATTTTAATTAAAAGGACTGAAAAATAGCCGGATGCTTTATATGAGCATTTGGAATCTTGTGTGAAGTACCGTATTAAGTATTGGTGATCCCAATTCAGAAATAGTATAAATCTAGAAATGGTATAATTTAGGTTTCAATTAAATTAAATTTAGATTATCAAAGCAAGTTCAAGAGAATGGTTAAGTTCCAACTTCTATAAATTAAGTTAGGTGTCTAGCCCCTTAGATAGTTCCAAATGAATTTAGATGAAAGTTTGATTGGCAAAAGAAGGTTGGATTGTTGCTTTAATAGTCTTCAAATTCAGCAGCTTCCTCCTGATAATTAGCACTGCCTGATAAAATCTCCAAAGTCTTTTGAAAACCATTGATTCCAATGCCACAAAGCCTCCTTCTTGTCAGAATAATAAAAGAGTTGGATAGCAACAATTGCATGACAATGATATAGCACAATAAAAACTGATTCAAAACCATATGAAAAATTCTAATGACAAACCATTTAATTTACCCTAGGCAAAATATTTATTCTTTGTTACAGCAGATCTAATTCAATAGCAATTTGTTTGCATGCTTTCATAGCTGTGACACAAAATGTAGCTACATTAAATAGCATTAGGTCTATTGTCTGCTTAGGGAAAAGCGAAATAAAACCTGTCTAATCATCCTGCATATATTATAACAATGAGGAGAGGGGAGATTGACAGCTACTTTGACAATATGTGCAGTACAACAAAACATGTTGGGTGGTTTTTATTGAATTTGAATTGCAGGGATGAGTTATTCTTGGAAAAAGAATTTTGGCTAATCTACTACTGACAACTGCTCTAGGCAAAACAGGTCTGGCTCTAAAAAGGGTCAATGCTGAGCAGGTAAAATAAACATAGTTAAACATCTACTTTAGTTCCAGTATAAGGTATCCACTATAAGGTATATCTTCATATGATATAAAGTTAAACTAAGTTCATTCTGCTTTCGACATCAAGTAATCTGGTTTTAATAATCTGAAAGGCTTGAAAGAGCCATGGTGGTACAACGGTTAGAATGCACTACTGCAGGCTACTTCTACTGATCACCGGTTGCTGGCAGTTTGGGTTCCACTGACTCAAGATTGACTCACCTTCGTCTTTTTTTGGTAAAAGTTTTATTTGGGTTTTCACAAAATCTAATACAAATAAAATATCTTTTTTGAGAGCAGCATGATTCCAGGTTATCTCCATTAAGACATAATCTCAGTTACATATTCATCTTTGTATTCAATTTCATATCTTGTCACTATTTTATCAATTTTTCAACAATTTTTCTGTTCCCTTACTTTTCTCAATCTTATTTATGATTATTTCATTCCTTTCTAATTCAATTACATATCTTTTTAAAAATTTCTATATCTTTCTAGTCCTTATATTTGTTCTTTTGTCTGTCCTGTTTACAATTTTATACATTCTTTTTCCATCATCATCCTGAAAGGAAAAAGAAAAAAACCCAATTTCCTCCCCTTCCGGGCATTGAAAAGCAAGGTTTCCCCTATGATTACCAAGTAGAGTGTGTCACCTTTATATCAGATAATTGTTATCCTTTCAAATCTCATTAAACATTTAATTTATACATTATACAATTATAACATTCAGTTTCTAATATCTATTTTATGTCATATAACTCTTATCAACCGAATTCCTTTTGGTACTTTCCCTTAAAAATACACACTAAATTCTAAAATTATATAACAATAATTAATAAAATTGTTATTCTATTCAAATTCATCCTGACAACTAATAGAAAGAACAATTAAAGTATTTCCATTCATTCCTCTTATTCCCTCTTCTTTTACTTTTATTCCTTTTCTCTCTTTATTTCATTTAATTATTAGCAAACATTCCATTAAATTACAATAACAGTCTTTCACTTTAATCACCTATGTTTCAAATTTTCTAGCTCATTACTATTTCCAATATAACAACACTCTTGTACTCTTGCAGAATCCTCTCTTTTAATTTATATTTTAACCATTATCTTTATGTCTTTTAAATAGGCTAATACCTTTAATCCTTGTACGTTTCCCCTGTTTCTTTATTTCCTGTTTCTGTCCATTATAACTTATTTTCCTTTTTATCTTTCCCCTCTTTTTCTCACCATCCTTTTTGTCCCCGTCTCTCTCTGATTCTCCCCTCTGTAATCCTCTCTTCTGCTTCTTCCTAATGTTATACTTACTTTTCAGACTATTCTTTTTTTTAGTTGTTTCCTCAGATCTTGAATTTTTAACTCCCTTTCCCCCCTTTTTCCATTTTACCCCACATTGAATTGTTTGATCATTAAATATGGCTTCTTCTTTGTCTAGCCTTTCTTGTTCTTCAAGCATTTCTTCTTGTTTTTCATAGTTCAAAATCTCAATTTCTAAGGATTAAAATGCAAAGCCTCCTCCCACTTGCAACTTTTCTTTCATTTTTTAAAGTTCCATTTTTAGTTCCTCAAGAAGTACTGCCATTTTATGCACTTTTAAACAACCGCCTGATTAATTTTAATTCAAACCACTAAAAATCCAACACCCAAAATTCCAAAAATCACCAAATAATCCAAAACTATTTCTTCTTGCTTCTTTTTTTCCCTTTATCTTTCTGGGGGCTCTGTTATCTTGTAACAAAGTTTCACTTACAATATATCCTTTGGAAGTCTTGTTAAAATTTCAAAGTTAATTTTTTATATTTCCAGGTGGCACTCTCTGTTGTTTCCAAGTCCACCCTTTCTTTCCTCCACTTTCCTCCTTTTGAAGGCTTTAGAATATCCAGAAAGTCTTTATTTTCCCTTTGACACTTTAATTTCAGCTTAAAATTGCCTGTTAGTGTCAAATTTATTACTTAAATCTCTTCCTTTTAGCATTCAAAGCCAATTGCAATTGCCCATGTGAGAAAGAAAAAACATGTTTCCTTTTCCTTCTCTTTTCCACCACTTTAAAAATCTTCTTTTGGGAATAACACTCTTAATCCATGGTACCTTGCATAGATATTATCTCTGCTTAGCCTAGTCTTTCAAGCTTTTCCTTTTGTCTTCCCTCCTGCTCAGTCTTGTCCGGTCAGGTTCCTCTTTGACGTGGCCATTTCTGACCAGCACTGCAACCGCCTTTGGAAAAGGGTGTAATGGCCAGCCAAGGAGGAGAGATGCGGCTCCCCTTGATTCAGCTGGTGGTCTCACCACTCTATGGGTGGCTTCAGCCCCGAATCCAAAGGATTGGGGCACTCCAGCAGCAAGCATGGATTGAAACCGCGCATGATCACAGATTTTGGTCCATCATGGAAAAAGCCCAAACTGGAAGAACAGCCTTCCATCCTTCTGAGGTTGGTAAAATGAGGACCCAGATTGTTGGGGACAATATGCTGACTCTGTAAACTGAGGGCTTAGTGAGGGCTATAAAACACTGTGAAATGATACATAAGTCTAAGTGCTATTGCTATTACTATTGTTTATATTCCAAGGACAAGAGCTGGTGAAGAGGAAGGACAAGGAAGATATTATTTGAATAGTACTTGATTAGGGCTTATTTTATTATGGCAGGGTGTAGGGCTTATATTAGGCACGCATGTAAAATCAACTTAGGGCTTATTTTCAGGATAGGTCTTTTTTTTCAGGGAAACATGGTAGTAGGTAATAGGAACACTGAAGTTGATTTGTCCATACTAGCAGTATAAGTACTGCTGGGGGGGGGGGGAGAAAAAGTTCTTGAGTAATCCTTAAATATGATCAGCCTTGCCTTTTCCCTCTAACTTCAGTGACCCTACCACCAGCCTTAGTGATGCTTTTGATAAATATTTAGGTGCATGGAAAATTGACCCTAGGAATCTACTTTGCATTGTTTATAACCATCTGTAATTAGGGTAAAATGGGCCATAATTTCAATGGTGTGTGTGAAATGGGCCATAATTTCAATGATGTGGCAATATATTCTTTTCCTAGGGTGTGAAGGAAACTCAATATGCTGAGATCCTAAGCACTAATTGTTTCATGTATTCTTTATGGCTTTTCCAAGAACCAGTAGCATGTAGGACTATCTCTAGATATTTGAAACTGTTAACTTGTTCAATTTCATTCCCTGCATTTATTTTAGGGGATATTTTTTAAGCAAAGACCAATACTTTAGCTTTTCATCAATTAATTGCCATTTTTTGTCTTGTGTTAATCAGCGAAGATTCTAAAACGCAGTCTACAGTCAGCTGAGGCTTGTGAGATAATAGTCAGTTCATTAGCATGTAGGAGAATGGGTACACTAGTGCATGCAATCTGAAATGTGTGCAAATAAGAAACAGGTAGCCTCTTGTGGAGTTTAGGTTCAGATTAAATAATTAGGGAGTGGTCAAATACTACCCTGTCTGACTTTTCTGACAAATAATAAACTGATTAGTACATAGCATGAATTACATCTGACTATGATAGTAGAATTTCTATATAAATGTTGAATAAATAGAAGTAAATCTGCTTATGTTGGTATTCGTAAACTTCTTCCACAAGCTTTTCCTTGAAATGGAATCAAATGCTGATTTAATATCTACAAAGGCCATATATGATTTGGTCTTTGCTTTATGACTATATTTCTCTGTTAAGTAGTTTGAAACTGGGACCTAATCAATGGTAAAGTGCCTGGGGCAAAAGCCTGCTTGCTTGTTACCTCATGTAGGTTCTTTTTTTACCCTGTCCTGCAATTTTCAATCTGCAGGGTATTCATCGAGTTGGCTGATTATGTTTTAAAAAGTTAATGGGATCTACAATTAGCAGGTGCTGTTCTGTTCTCCTCCTTAAATATGGGCACAGTGGAGATTTCTGCTTAAATTTCTAGGAGCCTGGAGTCTTGAACTCTTTAGATGCTCCAACTGACTCATTTCTCTTGCAGGGGTCTCCAAACTTCACAACTTTAAGACTTGTGGACTTCAACTCCCCTCATTCCTTAGCCAGCCACAAGTCTTAACGTTGCCAAATTTGGAGACCCCTGCTGTAGAGGAGGATTCCTAACTGTGATATGTAAGGGTCTGGTTGATAGTTGAATCCAGAGAATTAGAGAGAGGTGATGACTATCTAGATAGTTTCAACTGACATCTGAGTAATCTTCAGCAGATGGGAGGAAGCTAACCAATAGTTTATCACTGACATGCCAATAAATGAATTATGCTGGCCAGCCATCCAGTATTATTCATTAAGAATATAGAGATCATATTAGATACAATTTGAGGAATCGAAAGCCATCGGAATTACATAATCGATCCTTTAAAAGCCTTGATAAAAAAAGAAAAACCTTCCTCATATACAGGTAGAAGTTCAGCACTAGTTTCCAAATTGGTGTTCTTAGTAGCAAGGGAAAATAGTACAGCTCATTAAGGTGCAGGTAAATATTGATACTGGGAATTCTGACAGAGGTGCCTACATTGCTTCTAGGAACAACTTTTCCTTCCAGTGTGTCATCAATAGCCACCACCTTGTCTGCTGAATTCATCTGGAGAAGAAAAGCGACTATTAGAAATGGATGGGAAAAATTGCATCTTTTAACTGTTCCTGCCAAACATTTATTTATTTATTTGATTTGATTTGTCAATTGCTTACAAGATAATAGGTATAAGTATAAACATAGTTATGAATACATGAAATGGATACATATAAGAAAAATAAAAAGAAACAATAGGACAGGGACGGTAGGCACATTGGTGCGCTTATGCACAGATCTCTTAGGAAAGGGGTGAGGTCAATGGTAGACAGTCTAAGGTTAAAGTTTTTGGGGTTTGGGGAAAAAAAACCACAGAGTCAGGTAGAGTATTCCAGACATTGACCATTCTGTTACTGAAGTCGTATTTCCTATAATCAAGTTTGGTGTGATTAACCTTGAGTTTGTATCTATTGTTTGCTCTTGTGTTGTTATTGTTGAAGCTGAAGTATTCATTGATTGGTAGGACATTGCAATGTATGATTTTTATATACTATGCTTAGATCGGACTGAAGGCAGAGTAGTTCTAGGTTTTCTAGGTCTAGAATTTCAAGTCTGGTGGCATAAGGTATTCTGCAACAAGTAGAGGAGTGGAGAATTCTTCTTGTGAAAATTGATTGCAGGAAATACGACTTCAGCAACAGAGTGGTCAATGTCTGGAGTTCTCTACCTGACTCTGGTTCCACATATACTGTACCTGTGCATTTGATTTTTTCTTGCCTAAATGTAAATGTCTAAACTGACTTCCTACATGCTTTCATTAAAATAACTCTTTACACCCTTGCACAGATATGTATATGCCTTAAAGATATTCTAATGAAAAAAAAAAAAAACATTATAAAACTGAGCCATGAAATGTTCTGAACGGAATAGTACACCAGTGCTCAATCAGGCTACTTGTACTTGTTTGTGACCTACCTTCAGGGATGAATGCTATAAGCAGATTCTTTTGAAGCACAAATTCCCTTTTGACTTTTATTCTGAAGCTCTACTTTGTCAAACTGTACTGTCCAATAACCACAGTGAAATAGCTACCTGGAAGTAGATTTATTACTCCATTTATAGTGAAGAAATAAAACTGTCTAATGTAGCAAAACAGGTAGTCAAATGCAGACCTCATCAGCCATCTAAATTAACCAAAATAAGTGTACTATATTAGCATACTCCAAACCCTCACAACTGATTGGTCCGGATGGACAGTGACCTGATTGGTCGAAAACCCGGCCGTAATTCGAGTGCTAGGAATCTACCGTGATTGGCTGTGCTGATCGCGGCAGATTCAAAGCGCTGCCATTGGCCGCAGAGCTGCAAGCCTGCTGCGGCTTGTATTATTCAGACTATCCTTATTCTAAATAAAGAGCTGAACTCACTACGATGGTCTCGTGTCTCCTTCGAACCGATCCATCCCAGATCTAACACTGGCGACGAAGGTGGGATCATAAGACAAGGAGACCACCCAGCAGGTGGCAAGCAGCACGCAGCAGCAGGCAGCATGGCCGGCATCAACGCGCCACCTGCACACTTCAACCCTGCTACCGAGGACTGGGAATCCTATATCGATAGGTTCCAGATGTTCCTCGAGAGTAGCAATCTTCAGGATGCCAACGGCCACAAGAAACGAGCTGTGTTTCTCACACACTGTGGGCCCGCAGTGTTCAAGATGGCCAAAGCCTTGGCCAAACCAGAGGATGTCAAGACCATGGAATGGGATGACCTCGAACCCCTACTATGAAGCCACTACGCCCCCATCATGCCAATCCTTATCCGGTGGCACGATTTCTACAGGCGGGATCAACATGAGGGCGAGGGGCTTGGTGACTTCATGGCGGCATTCCAAGACTTGGGCAGCCTGTGCAATTTCGCCGATCTGGATGAGGCACTGTGAGACCGTGTCGTCCTAGGACTCCAAGACCCCATCCTCCAAAGCCACATCATGGCAAAGGGTGACATCTCCCTCACCGATGCCCTCACCGAGGCTGCTGTGGCTGAGGCGGCCAAGAAATCAGTGGCTCGGATGTGACAATCGAGCATCACGCCACGACCGACAACCGGCAAGATGACTTCAACCACCGAGAAGTGACCCAAACCCAATCGTTGGGACACAACCACACACCATGGCGACATTGACTCTTTCTCAGAGACCAAGGACGAGGAGATCCACCACCTTCAAACAGTGCGGGAGCAGCGGGAACCACGAGGTCGTAAGTGGAGGTTCCAGTGTACCGGCTGCGGCAGCGATCACTCCCGGGCAGACTGCCATTTTCTCGATGCCATTTGCCAGCATTGCAAGAAATGGAGGCACATCGCCAAGGTGTGCCAGAATAAAAGACACTACAGCCCGCGACGACGAGAAGGCAGCCCCAGGCAACGAGATGGCAGCCCCCGACGACGAGAAAGCACCCCCACCAGAAACCGCAATCGCCAGACGGAGAACCACTGGAGCTGAGAGGGCCGGAACAGGTGACTCAACAAGGCCAGACAAAGGGAGGAAACACACCAAACCGTCGTCATTGGCCATTCCTCCACAAACGACGCCAGGAAGGTATACGTGACGGTGGGGATAGAAGACCAGCCCTGCGACATGGAGGTGGACTCCGGGTCCTTCCTCTCAATGATCTCATGGTGCACCCTCAAGCGCCTGGCCCCCACCATCCACCGCCACGAACTAGAAGACCAAACACTAACTCTCAAAGACTATCAAGGGAACCGCATTCCTGTAGTCGGCAGAGGCCATTTTAAAGTCACCTTCAAGGGCCACAACGAAGTGCTACCCCTGACGATCGTCGACCAAGATCGACTGAGCCTATTGGGACTGCAGTGGTTTGCACCCCTGGGCATCGAAGTAACCAGCATCCACCACATCAGAGAGGTGGACTGGGAAGCGGCGCTCATGAGGGACTTCCGGTAAGTCTTTGATGACAGCCTAGGCAAGTACTGGGGGTCCCCTATCTCATTCAAAATAGACCCGAGCATCGCGCCAATCCATCTTAAGCCCAGGCGAGTGCCATTTTCACTCAAGCCCAAAATTGATGAGCAGCTAGATAAACTCATTGCACAAGGGGTGCTGGAACCAATCGATCACGCCCGGTGGGAGACCCCAATTGTCACCCCTATCAAGCCAGATGGGTCTGTGAGAATTTGTGGTGACTACAAAGCCACCCTAAACCACATGCTCCAACAAAGCACATACTCCGTCCCAGTAGTACAGCACCTTCTGAATTCACTGAGGGGAGGCCGGATTTTTGCAAAACTCGACCTGGCGCAAGCCTACCAGCAACTGCCGGTCGACGCCACAACCGCAGAAGCCCAAACCATCGTAACACACTGGGGGGCTTTCTACTGCAACTGGCTCCAATTTGGAGTCAGCGTGGCACCTGGGGTCTTCCAAAGCCTCATGGAAAGACTCCTCCAAGGTATAGAAGGGGTAGTGCCCTACTTTGACGACATGCTGGTGGCTGCAAAAAATGAAAAACAACTGGAAGCCCAGTTAAGGGAGGTACTAAAGAAATTCAGAGACTCGGGACTCAAAGTTAAAAAAGGGAAATGCCAACTACGGGCAGAGAGGGTTGAATTTCTAGGGTACCTCCAAGATAAGTAAGGGATCCACCCCACAGAAAACAAATTGAGAGCCATAAGGGAAGCACCATGGCCCCAAAACAAAATGGAGCTACAGGCTTTCTTGGGACTGTTAAACTTTTACAATGTCTTCCTACCTCAAAAGGCAACCATGGCAGAACCATTGCATAGGCTGTTAGATAAAACAGCAACCTGGACTTGGGGAGAACGTGAGGAGAGCACCTTCACCTGCTAACATCTGATGCAGTACTAATCCAGTACAGCGAGACCCTGCCGCTAACAGTGACATGTGACGCATTGCCCTTTGGAATTGGCGCCATCCTCAGCCACCAGCTACTGGACGGGAAGGAAGCACCCATCGCCTTCTCATCAAGGACACTTTCAAAACCGGAGAGAAACTACAGCCAGCTAGACAAAGAAGCCCTAGCAGTCGTCGCCGGCATCAAGAAATTTCACGAATACCTTTATGGTAGGACTTTTACAATCATCACAGACCACAAGCCGCTGCTAGGAATCCTGGCAGGGAATAAGGCCACACCGAACATTCTATCACCAAGAATGGCAAGGTGGTCCAAATTCCTAGCAGCATACAATTACCAGCTGGTACACAGACCCTGAAAAGACATCACCCACGCAGACGCCCTGAGCCGCTCACCCCTGCCCGACCTGGAAGATGACCCGGCACCCATGACAGAGGTACTTCAAATAGAAACAATATCCAACCCGCTCGTGACCACACCAGACATTGCCAGAGAAACAAATAAAGACAAGTGGCTGGCACGAGTCTTGAGCTGGGTTGGAAAAGGGTGGCCGGAAGGGGACAGGGATGAACTATTCAGACCCTTCCAAAACAGACAAACTGAACTTTTTACCGAGAAGGGCTGCATACTTTGGGGGGGACAGAGTGGTAATCCCGGAAACATTACAAGAAAGTATATTGGGGATGTTGCATGAGGGGCACCCAGGGATGGTCAAGATGAAAAGCCTGGCCAGAAGCTACGCATGGTGGCCAGGAATGGATAAACAGATTGAAACCTGGATAGCCAAATGCAAACAATGCCAAGAATCCAGACCTAATCCTCCCGCCGACCCAATCCAAGAGTGGGAAACACCAAGAGGCGTGGTCTAGGATTCACGTAGACGTAGTCTAGGATTCACATAGACTCCATGGGACCAACCAAGGGGCACATGTATCTTATCACAGTAGATGCTTACTCCAACGGGCTGGAGGTAAGCACCATGAAGTCTACCACAACGGAGGCAGTAATAAAGAAACTGAATAAACTCTTTGCCACGCACGGCCTGCCGGATGTAATAGTGTCGGACAACAAGCCCCACCGCACTAGCATTCGAACAATTTCTGGCAGGCCAAGGCATACGCCGTGCGCTAACTGAGCCAGCAAACCCGGCGACGAATGGGCGGGTGGAACGCATGGTCTAATACACAAAGAAAGCCATACAGAAAATAGAAGCAGCCAACATACTGGACAAAATCAATAAAATGCTCCTCATCCAGCATATCACACCTAGCGCGACCACAAATAGAAGCCCGGCAGAATTAATGATGGGCAGGAAACTATGGTCAACGTTAGACAGAGTGCATCCGACATACAACCCTGAAAAACCCCTGGGTTCCTCCAGCAAACACAGAAGGTTTTACATAGGGGACACAGTATGCGCAAAAAATCTTTCAGGGGAACCACTCTGGGTACCAGCAACAATCATACAAATAACCGGCCCCTTATCATACCGATTAGAGACAAGCGACGGGAAATACTGGAAGTGGCACATCAACCAACTAAGGTCAAGAATAGCCACCAACAACAACTATACACCCGAGCAAGAAATTAGAAGGGAGGGGGGAAATGGCAAGCGCTAAAGAAAGAGTTGAAGAGAACCTCCTAGCGCAAGCAGAACACCCCCCACCCAGAACAAATAAGCCACGAATAAACCAGTCCTACTCACCAGTAAGCGCAGAACCAACAGGGTACGAACCACCGGGATCTTCATCTGGAAGGAGCAGCCAAGCCAGCTCAACCATCCCGGGAAGACCCGGCGGGAACAGCAGGAGCGGCAGCTCAACCAGCCCGGATAGACCGGGAGGGAGCTACCAGGAAAGGCCCAGCTCACCCTTCCAAGTGGTTCCATCCCAAGGAACCGGAGCAACAGAGAAGCCCTCCGAACCGGTCGAGAACCATACTGAAACTGAACCACACAGATCAGCTAGGCAGATAAGAACCCCCGCCTACCTGCGTGACTATGTCACGATGCACCGACAGACGAAATCAAGAGGGGAGGGGTATACTATATTAGCATACTCCAAACCCTTACAACTGATTGGTCCGGACAGACAGCAACCTGATTGGTTGAAATCCCGGCCGTGATTGGAGTGCTAAGAATCTACCGTGATTGGCTGTGCCAATCGCGGGAGATTCAAAGTGCTGCCATTGGCCGCAGAGCCGCGAGCCAACCCTATATGAAGGGCTGTCACGGCTTGTATTATTCAGACTATCCTTATTCGAAATAAAGAGCTGAACTCACTATGATGGTCTCGTGTCTCCTTCGAACGATCCACCCCAGATCTAACAATAAGAATTCTGTTGTCAGAATGCTGTAAATAATCAAAGGAAAGGGATTCCTTTGAACATCTTAGCACTGTAGATGCTTACAGAAAACTGTTTTCCTCACAGGAGAATAAAAACATCTTTTAAGATTCTCTCATTCAACTTGAAACAGCACATATTTAATTCATACTACTTTACAGACATGTCATTTTTGAAAACAAAGACTTGGGAGAGTTTTTCCTTTTAAAGCACAAAGGAAAATATCCTCCAGAGTTCTGACAATGTTTAGGCATCCTCATCCTCATCCTCATAATACATCAAGAAATTGCAGGGTTTCCGGTTTCGCGTGGCTTCGGGGCAGCAGGAATTCGCGACAGCTCGCGATTCCTGCTGTGCTAGCCGTCGAGGTACCCCCGATCCAGATGGGTCAGGGGGATATGGCTGCCCTGTAGGGACAGCTGAAGAGAGAGGGGAGTCGGATAGGGGGGTGGGGGTGTCACAGAACCCCCCTTTTGCCAGAAAAACCCCTTTTTCCCAAGGCGGTAGAGCGGCGGTCAGCAATGGCCGCCACGAAGAAGCCAGCAACCGGGTAAGATTGCGCTGGAGGAGAAGAGTGAAAGTGATGTCTGAGCCGGGTCAAGTAACATCCTTTAAATTGCCTGGAACTGAGCTGTTTGAATTGCTGGAGGATACATTGTATCCCTAAGAAGAGTGAAAGCAGCGGAGAAGCTGTTAAAGGGAACTTTTTTTTTTTTCTTCACTCTCCCACCCCATGGAAACAGCAGAAATGTTTGGATATATTGGACATTGAAAGTGAATTGTTTTGAGAGTTGAAGCTAAGGGACAAAAGGATTTTTGGACATTGAAAAATTTAAGAACTTGGAAAACCCTTGTTGGAGGTATGGATTTTTGATTATTTAAAATCGATATTGCAAGTAGGAAGGGAGAGGAGAAAAAATTGGAGCAGAAGCTGAAAAAGGAGGAGATTGCCTAGAATCCCAAAGAAAGATATATGGTAATTGGACCTCTTTGATTAAACATTAACCCCAGAAAGAAAAAGAGAAGAAGGAAGAAAAGTATTAACTTCTGGAACTTTTGTTTGAATTGTTTTTGATTAAAAATACTTGTGGTTGTTTTGGGAAAAAGTTTCTCTTTTCATAATGGCATCGCTTGTGGATGAACTAAAGGCTGAACATCAAAAATATAAAAAGGAAGATACTTTGGGCGCTTTGTTTCAATTTTTAGAAATGGCGTTATGTACTTATGAAAAGTTGATTACGCAGCAGAAGGACTGGGACAAGGAAGAAGAGGAAGAAGAAGCCATCTTTGATGAACAATGGGTCCTTTCCGGAGAGGAGGAGAAAAAGGATAAGAAAAAGGGGATTTTAAGAATTACAAAAACAACCAAAGAAGAGAAAAATGAGCGAAAAGGTGGAGGCAAGGTTAGAAAGCAAAGGAAAAGGAGTAAGAAAAGGGAGGAGGAAAAACAAAGGGGTAAAAAGGGCAAGGAGAAGAATAAGCAAGAGAGAAAGGGGTTAGGAGAAGCCTCAATGGGGGGAAGCAAGATCTAAAGAAAAAAAGTTTATTTAGAGACAATGGGTGAATTTAATTTAGGATAAAAGAGGGATTCTGGAGGGTATATAAGATTGTGTTTTTATATGTGTGTTTAGAGTATAAAATTTATTATGTAATTTTAGAATCTTTTAAACAGAATCCCCCAAAAAATTGTTATACGAAGTACTCTTAAGTTAGGGTAATGAGTTATAGACGTTACCCCAATTGGTGTATAGGAGAAGTATAGTAAAAGAAAAAAGATGAATGGATAGTTGGAAATAGAACAGACAAAGAATGTTATTGAAAATGGTAATAAGATATGAAAAGATATATAAAGGTTTTGTTATTTTTTTTTTTTTGGATTTTGTATATTGATAAAAGGCAATAAAATTTTAATTAACAAGAAATAATTTGGATGAAAAGGAGAAGTAGGGATAAGATATGAAGTTAAATAGATAAAGTATTGATACTATAATTTGGAATTGTTATGTTCTATTGGTTTTTTATTATTATTTTTTCCTAGAAAAGAATTTATAAGCTGTTATGCCTTGATTTTTTGTGCATTGTTTTTATAAAATTGATAAAAATGGTTTATATATATATATAAAAAAATGAAAATGATAATAAGATATGGAAGGATATACAAAGTGAATATGATGTTTGAATTTGTGTCTGTGAGAAGAGTTTTAACCCGGGATCAGACAAACTTCAGAAAAGATCTTTTAGTTTTGTTTATGTTGTGTTTTTTGTAAAAAATTAATAAAATTTGTTTAAAAAAAAGAAAAAGAAATTGCAACTTCCAGGGTTTTCCGTTTTCGCGTGGCTTCGGGGCAGCAGGAATTCGCGACAGCTCGCGATTCCTGCTGTGCTAGCCGCCGAGGTACCCCCGATCCAGATGGGTCAGGGGGATATGGCTGCCCTGTAGGGACAGCTGAAGAGAGAGGGGAGTCGGACAGGGGGTTGGGGGTGTCGCAGACCCCCTCCTCCTCCAGGAAAACCCCTTTTTCCCAAGGCGGTGGAGCGACGGTCAGCAATGGCTGCCACGAAGAAGCCAGCAACCGGGTAAGATTGCGCTGGAGGAAGTAAGAAGAGTGAAAGTGCTGTCTGAGTCGGGTCAAGTAACATCTTTCAAATTTGTTGGAACTGAGCTGTTTGAATTGCTGGAGGATACATTGTATCCCTAAGAAGATCGAAAGCGGCGGAGAAGCTGTTAAAGGGAACTTTTTTTTTTCTTCACTCTCCCACCCCATGGAAACAGCAGATATGTTTGGACGTATTGGACATTGAAAGTGAATTGTTTTGAGAGTTGAAGCTAAGGGACAAAAGGGTTTTTGGACATTGAAAAACTTAAGAAATTGGAAAACCCTTGTTGGAGGTATGGATTTCTGATAATTTAAAATTGATATTGCAAGTGGGAAGGGAGAGGAAAAAAATTGGAGCAGAAGCTGAAAAAGGAGGAGATTGCCTAGAATCCCAAAGAAAAGTATATGGTAATTGGACCTCTTTGATTAAACATTAACCCCAGAAAGAGAAAGAGAAGAAGGAAGAAAAGTATTAATTTTTGGAATTATTATTTTTTTTTTTGGAATTATTTTTGATTAAAAATATTTGTGGTTGCTTTGGGAAAAGTTTCTTTTTTCATAATGGCATCGCTTGTGGATGAATTAAAGACTGAATATCAAAAATATAAAAAAGAAGATACTTTGGGCACTTTGTTTCAATTCTTAGAAATGGCGTTATGTACTTATGAAAAGTTGACTACGCAGCAGAAGGACTGGGACAAAGAAGAAGAGGAAGAAGAAGCCATCTTTGATGAACAATGGATTTTTTCCGGGGAGGAGGAGAAAAAGGATAAGAAAAAGGGGATTTTAAGAATTACAAAAACAACCAAAGAAGAGAAAAATGAGCGGAAAGGTGGAGGCAAGGTTAGAAAGCAAAGGAAAGGGAGTAAGAAAAGGGAGGAGGAAAGACAAAGGGGTAAAAAGGGCAAGGAGAAGAATAAGCAAGAGAGAAAGGGGGGGAGGAGAAGCCTCAATGGGGGGAAGCAAGATCTAAAGAAAAAAAGTTTATTCAGAGACAATGGGTGAATTTAATTTAGGATAAAAGAGGGATTCTGGAGGGTACATAAGATTGTGTTTTTTATATGTGTATTTAGAGTATAAAATTCATTGTGTAATTTTAGAATCTATTAAACAGAATCCCAAGAAAAACTGTTATATGAAGTACTTTTAAGTTAGGGTAATGAGTTATAGACGTTACTCCAATTGGTGTATAGGAGAAGTATAATAAAAGAAAAAAGATGAATAGATAGTTGGAAATAGAACAGACAAAGAATATTATTGAAAATGGTAATAAGATATGAAAGGATATATAAAGGTTTTGTTATGTTTTTTTTTTTTTTGGATGTTGTATATTGAAAAAAGGCAAACAAAAATTTAATTAATAAGAAATAATTTGGATGAAAAGGAGAAGTTGGGATAAGATATGAAGTTAAATAGACAAAGTATTGATACTATAATTTGGAATTGTTATGTTCTATTGGTTTTCTTCTATTATTTTTTCTTAGAAAAGAAATTATAAGCTGTTATGCCTTGTGCATTGTTTATATAAAATTGATAAAAATGGTTTATATATATATATAAAAAATAAAATGATAATAAGATATGGAAGGATATATAAAGTGAATATGATGCTTGTATTTGTGTCTGTGTGAAGAGTTTCAACCCGGGATCAGACAACCTTCAAAAAAGATTTTTTAGTTTTGTTTATTGTGTTGTCTGTAAAATTAATAAAATTTGTTTTTTAAAAAAAGAAATTGCAACTTCCTGCAGAACTTCCTGCAGAACTGCAAAAAACTGCACTACTCAGAACATCATACATTTTAAGAAGATACTTGGTTGATACCTACTGGTAGGATGCTGGCAGCAACCCATATAAACCATCAGCACCAATCAAAGAAATTTGTGATACAAGCAGAGGTGACAAAGAATCACCCTGGAAAATCCCTCTTTTGATGTTGACCAGTCCGTTGTTGGAAATGAAAGCTACGGACTGGTCAACATCAAAAGAGGGATTTTTCAGGGTGATTCTTTGTCACCTCTGCTGTTCATCATTGCCATGACCCCCCCGTCAACAATTTTACAGAAAATTAACCTGGGTTATCAAACTGCTAAACATTCATAGAAAATCTCTCACCTGCTGTACATGGATGATCTTAAGTTATATGGAAAATCAAAAATTGAAATCCAGTCACTGACCAATACACTTTGAATTTTCAGCACTGACATCAGCATGGAGTTTGGCCTGGACAAATGCGCCACAGTGGCACTGAAGAAAGGGAAGATGGTAGAAAGTGATGGAATTGAAATGCCCAATGGACAAACTATCAAGCGCCACCAACCCGAAGCCTACAAATACCTGGATAATGTCAAGCACGGGCAAGTGAAAAATGTGGTCAGCAAAGAATACACACAAAGGGTCAGAAAACTTCTAAAAAGTAAACTGAATGGTGGTAGCACCATCAAGTCTATAAATACCTGGACCATACCTGTCATCAGATACACTGATGGGATCATAAACTGGACACAGGCAGAGCTGGACAGCTTGGATAGGAAAACTGATGACCATACACTATGCACTGCACCTGCATAGTGACGTCAACAGGCTATATTTGCCCAGAAAAGCAGGCGGCAGATTACAAAGTTAGACATGATCGAGTTGCTAAATTAATCTACTGGTCATTATGTAAAAAGTATGACTTACCTGTATCTGAAGTCATGAGAACATAAAGTTGTCGAAAATGAGATGGTGAAGATCTTGTGGGACTTTCAAATACAGATGGATCACCATTTGAAACTGGAAAAAAATCACAAAATATCGCGACCTGGCCATTGAATCTACATGGTTATGGATGAAACATGTGACAATGATACCCACTGTCATCAGGGCACTTGGCACCAAGTCCAAGAATTTTACAAAACACATCAAGAAATTGCAGTAATTCCGCTGGCACAATAACACCAGTGGAACTGCAAAAAGCTACTTGGAACATTGTATATTTTAAAAAGATACTTGGTTGATATCTAGGATGCTGGCAGCAACCTGCATCAACCATTAGCACCAGTCACTGGTTATTTGTAATACATTTTTAAATGTTCAGTTGAATGAGTTTCATGTTTAATGAATAAAAGAAATAATAATTTTGAGTGGTGCTCCAAATCACTTGAACACCATTGGCATTGACAAATTCTCCATCAGTCAATTGTAGAAGGAGGCTTTACTTGGAACAGCTTCCATCCTGCAATGATATCTGTAACATTGTAAAACATTCAGATTTGCCTTTCGCAAGTCCTTGGTAAGAACTCGATAGGTAGACAAAAATGCCAAACCGAGTCTGAACATCTGGCTGACTGTATGATGATCAATAATAATAATTCTCCAATGAGGCATGGAGGAAGATAAGAGCTATGCAAGAGGTTCAGCTGTTCTGGACAGATCTCATCCGAATAGCTAAATGAAGACAATTATTTTTTATAATTCAGAAAACTATATTTCTTTCAATGCAGCCTACAATTGCATTTCCCTTTTTAGCATCCACTCCATACCACTAACTTATATTCAGTTTGCAATTCCTACTATTTCCACAAGTACTATGTCTAAATCAGGAATTTTCCATACTAGACCTGTATATTTGATTTTTATTTCCCAAATAAATATTTTTATATCATATTTCTTAAAATTCATTCTGTACCATTCCACCCATTTTAACCCATTAAGATCATTTTAAATTTGTTTCTATCTTTTAAGATGTTAGCTATACTACCAAACTTTATCACATCTGAAAGATAAATATTCTCTGTACATCTTCATCCAGCTAATTAATAAAAACACTGAAGAATAAAGAAGTCAGGACCATTTTTTGTTATTACCCAGCTTGATATCTCTAATTTGCTAAGAAACAATTGATAAACAATTTGAGCACAATTTTCAAGGCAGCTATGTAAGCACTTAATTGCCATGCCATCCAGTTTATTCTAAACTAGCTTGCTAATTGATATGTCATGAGGTACTTTGTCAAATGCCTTGCTAAATTCAAGTCAACACTATAACACAGGAGTCGCCAACCTTTTGGATCTCAGGGACCACCAAACTCATAATTTTAGATCCCAGGGACCACTAACCAGTTCTGTGGGCATGGCCTAATTTATGGGCATGGCTTGGTGATAATGTGCCTGGCTGGGCATGGCTTGTATGTAAATATTATATTTATATAAATATTGAATTTTTTATTAAAAAAAGAGCAACTTTTACCCCATATCAGGCAAAGCAGGCAGATTGAGTTGCTCACAGAATTATTCAGTGAACTATCTATCTGCAATTGGCTAACTCAGTCTCTCAAATTTGCTTGCTGTAATTTGCTTGCAACCAAACCTTCAGTCCTAAGGGAGGTTCAGCTGTTCTGAGCTGAAGATCTAAAGACTAGCTAGAAAGCAAGAAATCCAACCATTTCCTGCTTCCTAGTTAATCTAAATCTCTGGCACAGCAGAACAGATGATGGTCAGAAAAAGGGAAAATAGCAATTTAGCAGACAAATTTACAGGGTAAGGAGCGAATGGGCGGGGAGGGTTCCCACAGGCCATGTGGGCCGTGCAGCCTTGTGTTCCTGAGCAGCCTGGATTAATTGCTTTGGGAGGGTGTTCTGGGGGTAAGATTTCTCTGCGGCCCACCAAAATTTTCTCACGGCCCACCAGTGGACCGCGGCCCACCAGTTGGTGACCACTGCTATAACATATCCACAAGCCATTAAAGAAATTACATGAATAAAAATGAGATATGGTTAGGAAGATAAGATTTATTCTTAATTGATATGACTTCTCATAATTACCACCTTGTTTTCAGGATGCTTATAGATCAATCTCTTTATAATCTACTCTAGAATCTTTCAGGCTTGGATTTCAGAATGTTATTTCCTGGATCTCTTTCCTAAACCTTGGGGAAGTAAATTATTCTCCAGTCACCTAGCATTTTCCTCATCTTCATAATTTTTCAAACAATGTTTTGGTCAGAATATTTTCTAGTTCTCGTATTATCTTAAGGTACAAGTCATCTGGTCCTGAAGATTAGCTTTCTCAAAATTAAGTGATAGTGCCTTGTCATCTTTCTATCAGTTTTAAGTTTCAATCTGGTGATTCATCCTGATCTTCATAAATTTATAGTAGAAAACATATTTTTAATTGAAAAAGATAGATCCAAAGTTGATGTTGAATATCTGATATTGTTGTATTTTGTTAAGTAAAGGTAAAGATTTCCCCTTTCCAGTCATGTCCAATTCTAAGGGGCGATGTACATCTGTATTTCTTAGCTAAGGGAGCCAGCATTGTCAGAAGACACTTCCGTGATTACGTGGCCAGCATGACTATCTGCCAAGGGCGCATGGAACTCTGTTACCTTCCCACCAATAAATACACCTATTTATCTACTTGCATTTACATGCTTTCAAACTGCTAGTGGAGCAGGAGCAGGGGCCAGTAACAGGAGCTCAACCCATCATGTGGTGATTAGCTCTCAAACCTGAGCTGTCAGTTTTCCAACTGATAAGGTCAGCATCTTTATTGAGCCATCACACTCCTTTTTGTCATTTATACTGAGTTGCTAATATATCAGTTCTTTTCTTTTGCTTTTCTTTTGAACAACTTTAGAGAAATAATTTTAAAAATTATTGTTAGCATCCTTTACTAACCTCACCTCATTTTGGACTTAGCTTTCTTGATCCCAGCTCTATTGTTCTTCTGTCCATTTTGTGTCAGCAACTCATCAGAAATCCCATATGTCCCATTGACACCATTTGTGTGGCTAGTATTATAGTATATGGATTTGAATATACTATACTTCCTCCCTTTCAATTCCTTTTCATGGACTGCAATTCACAGTTCTTTTGCTTGAATCCACCGAGTCTGATACGATTGTGTTGTTTTGATTACAGCACAATCAAAGAGCTGTTGTGGCGCAATGTTTAGAATGCAGTATTGCAGACTAATTCATTGCTCACTGCCAGGAGTTTGACTGAAGGTTGACTCAGCCTTCCATCCTTCCGAGTTTAGTAAAATGAGAAGACCTGAATTGTTGAGGGCAACAGGCTTACTCTGCAAAATGCTTAGAGAGGGCTGTAAGGTACTTTGAAGCAGTATATAAGTCTAAGTTCTATTCCTATAATCCCCCCCTCAATATTTATTAGCAGTACTTTAAAAATCATAAAGGTTGTTCTGTCATATCTGTTAAGTTCGGAAGGTCGGGTTCATTAAGACGAGAGACTTTGGCTCAGTAACAAAAGCTCTTTATTTATCGGCTAGAATAGGCTTGAAGCAATAGCAGCCACGGCGGATCTTTTATAGAGCTCATCGTGGTTAGGTGGCCAATGGCACCGCTTCAAATCTGCCACGCTTGGTTTTAGGCAATCGCGGCAGACTCTTAGCAAGCCAATCATAACTGTTCTGGCTGTCCAATCAGGTAGCGGTAAAAATGGACCAATAGGAATGCGGTGTTTGAAGTCTATGGACATGGAACACCCCTTCCCTCTTGGTATCGCCTAAGGGGCAGGGTGACATAGTCACGTAGGTAGGCGGGTCTCCGTACCCGCCTACTTGACTTGCATGCTTCATTTAGTCTTTGGTCGTCGGCCAGTTCGGACAGGCTCCGCGTCGCCCTTAACTCTCCTGATGGAACCGCCTGGAAGGGTGAGCCGGGCCTATCGCTGCGACTCCCACCTGGTTCGCCCGGGTTGGTCGAGTTGTTCGCTCCGCTGCTCCCACCTGGATTTTCTGGGCTGGTCAAGCTTGTCCGGCCGTTCCTTCCAGGTGAAGCACCCGTCTGCAACGGTTCTGAGTTTTCAGGTGAGTATGGTTGGTTCATTTTTTGGTTTTTGTCAGGGGGGTGTTCTGCTGGTGTTGAGTTTTTTCTGTTTTCAATGTTTGAGGTTCCCCCCTCCGATTTCCTTATTAAGGTCTGGCCTGGCTAACCTTGACTGTAGCTGGTCGATGTGGCGCTTCCAGCTTCGCTCATCGGTTGTTTCTAGGCGGTAGGACCGGGGGCCGGTTATTTGGGTGATGCGTGCGGGTATCCAGAGAGGGTCCCCAGTGAAGCATTTCGTGAAGACGGTGTCGTCGATGTTGAATGCGTGGTGTTGGCTAGTGAAGCCTGGGGTTTCTCCGGATTATAGGTGGGAGGCAAACAGTCTAGTGGTGAGCAGAGTTTTCTGCCCATGAGTAGTTCTGCAGGGCATTTGTTGGTGGTTGTGTTAGGTGTGATATGTTGTATCAGCAGCATTTTATTTATTTTTTCCTGGATATTGCTGTCTTCAATTTTTTGTATGGTTTTTTTTTGTAAACTGAACCATTCGTTCTGCCTGCCCATTAGCCGCCGGGTGAGCGGGCGATGTCAATCCATGTCTGATGCCTCAGGCAGCTAGGTATTGTTCGAATACCAATGCCATGAACTGTGGCCCATTGTCAGACACTATTACATCAGGCAACCGGTGTGTGGCAAAAAGTTTGTTGAGTTTAGCTATGACGGCCTCTGTGGTTGTTTTTTTTCATAGTGCAAACTTCCAGCCAATTGGAATAGGTATTGACGGTTATCAGAAATGTGTGGCCATGAGTGGGGCCAGTGAAATCAAGGTGGATTCGCGACCAGGGGCCTCTGGGTGTTTTCCATTCCAAGGGTGGTGCTGTGTGGTGGTGGTGGATCGTGTTTGTTAACAACTGTTGCATGCGGCGACCTATGTTTCAATCTGCCTGTCCATCCCTGGCCACCAAGTGTAACTTCTTGCCAGGGCTTTCATCCGGATGATGCCTGGGTTCCCTTCATGCAGCATGTCCAATACTGTGGTTTGTAAGGTTTCTGGTATCACCACCCTATCTCCCCACAGTATGCACCCTTTTTGAGCAAAGAGTTCAGTTTGCCAGTTTCTGAAAGCTTTAAAGTGTTCGTCTTTGTCATTTTCCGGCCAACCTCATTCTACCCAGTTCAAGACTCATGCCAGCCGCTTATCAATGTCTGGTGCGGTGAGGAGTGGGCTGGGTAGGGTTTCTATTGGGGGGACTTGGGAGGTGGGTGCTGGATCGTCTTGCACGTCTGGAAGGGGTGAGCGGCTTAAGGCATCGGCATGCAAAATGTCCTTGCTGGGGCGGTGTGTGAGCTGGTAGTTATAGAGCCAAGAACTCAGACCACCTTGTCATGTGAGGTGACAGAATGTGGGGGTTGGCTTTGTTGCCCGCCAATATGCCTAGCAGGGGTTTATGATCAGCAATGATTGAAAAGGTCCTACTGTAGATGTATTCGTGGAACCTTTTCACTCCGGAGATGATCACTAGGGCTTCCTTGTCCAGCTGGTTGTAGTTTCTTTCTGGCTTGGGCAGGGTTTGTGAAAAGAAGGCAATGGGTGCCTCTTTTCCATCTGGTAAGGTATGACTGAGGATTGCCCCTACTCCAAAAGGTGATGCATCACATGTCAATGTTAGTGGTAGAATTTCACTATACTGGATGAGGACAGCGTTGGAAGTTAAGAGGTTTTTTATTTGTTGAAAGGTGTTTTCCTCCTGTTTTCCCCAAGTCCAGGAAGCGGTTTTGTCCAGCAGTCTATGCAAGGGTTCTGCCACAGTCGCCTTTTGGCGTAGGAAAACATTATAAAAGTTAATGAGTCCTAAAAACGCTTGAAGCTCCGCTTTGTTTTTCGGTCTGGGGGGCTTCCTTGATGGCTTTAAGTTTTTTCTCGGTGGGGTAAATTCCATGTTTGTCTCGGAGGTACTCCAAAAACTCGACTTTCTTGGTGCATAGTTGACATTTCTCTTTTTAAACTTTCAAACCAGAGTCTTTAAATTTTTGGAGTACAGCTCTTAGGCGTTTTTCTAGTTGTTTTTTATTAGCCGCTGCCACCAATACATCATCAAAATACAGCACGACTTCCTTAATACCTTGCAGCATCCTTTCCATGAGGCTTTGGAAAACTCCGGGCGCTACGCTAACACCAAATTGGAGCCAGTTGCATTTAAATGCCCCCCACTGTGTTACAATCGTTTGTGCTTCGGCGGTTTCTGCATTGACCGGTAGCTGTTGATAGGCTTGTGCTAGGTCGAGCTTTGCAAAGACCCCCCCCCCCAGTGAGTGCAGGAGGTGTTGGACTACTGGTACGGGGTAGGCACTTTGCTGCAGGGCATGGTTGAAAGTGGCCTTATAGTCACCACAGATTCTTATGGAGCCATCCAGTTTGATGGGGGTGACTATAGCTGTTTCCCAATGGGTGTGGTCAATAGGTTCCAACACCCCTTGGGCGATGAGCTTATTTAGTTGCTTGTCTATTTTGGGCTTGAGTGCAAATGGCACTCGCCACAGTTTGAGGCGGATAGGGGCGACATCTGGGTTTAGGTTGAAGGAGATTGGGGACCCCTTGTATTTGCCTAAGGTGCTGTCGAAGACCTCATGGAAGTCCCGTGCAATGCCGCTTCCCAATCTTCTTTGTTGGTGTGGTGGATACCAGCCACTTCTATCCCTAGCGGCTCTAACTATTGTAGCCCGAGCAAGCTGGGATGGTCTTTGTCCATGATGGTGAGTGGCAGTATGTTGGTGCAGTCTTTGAATGAGATTTTGAAATGTCCGATGCCGGTTACTGGGATGCGGTTCCCTTGGTAGTCTCTGAGAATCAGCTTTTGGTTGCTTAGCTCATGTCGGCATATGCTGGGTATTAGGCGCTTGATGGTGTGCCAGGAGACCATGGAGAGGTAGGATCCGGAATCCACTTCCATGGAGCACGGTTGGTTTTCGATGTTTACTGTTATGTATACTTTTCGGGCATCTATGGTAGAAAAATGGCCGATAACAACCGTTTGATGGGTCTCTTCTTTCCACGACATCTCAATGAATCACTTGGTCCAGCCATCTCAGCTCCATCGGCTGTTAGTCTGGCAGTCCCGGTGCTTTGGGGGGGGGGGGTGCCGCCTCATCATCTTAGGCTACCTCCTCGATGCCAGGGGCTGAAGTTGCATTTATTTTGGCATACTTTTGCGATGTGCCCCTGCTTCTCGCAATGCTGACAAATGGTGTCAAGAAAACGGCATTCAGAATGGGGGTGTTCGCCTCCACATCCGGCGCATTGAAACCCTGACTTATGACCTGCTGGTCTCGTCGATCGTGTTCCGACTGGAGCCGGTGGATGTCTTCCTCCTTGTCGTCACTATCAGAGGGGAATTCAGTGTTGCCGTGATGGGTGGAGGTGGTGTGTTTCTCTGATGTTGAAGCTGTTTTGCTGGCAGGGTGACGGTCAGCTCCATTGATCGCCGCATTCAAGCCGCTGATTTGCAGGTGGCTTCTGCGGCAGTTGCTTTGGCTATGGTGTCGGTGAGGGAGATACTGCCATCAGCTTACTCTGTAGTGCCATCAGCTTACTCTGTAGTGTGGGGTCTTTTAGGCCAAGGACGACCCGGTCTCACATGGCCTCTTCCAGGTTGATGAATCCGCACAAACCTCCTAGGTCCCTTAGATCAGCCACGAATTTGCTGATGCTCTCGCCCTCACGCTGGTCTCTTTGGTAAAAGTCATGCCGACGAATGAGTGTGGGCACGGCTGGAGCGTAGTTGTTTCGGAGGATGGGTGCGAGGTCATCCCAGTCCATTGCCTTGACATCTGCCGGTTTCACCAAAGCCTTGGCCATTTTAAATACAGCAGGCCCGCAGTGTGTTAAAAATATGGTCCGTTTCCAGTTCCCATTGGCGTCCTTCAGGTTGCTGCATTCCAACATCTGAAACCAATTGATGTAGGACTCCCAGTCCTCAGTGGCCGGATTAAAGGGAGCAGGTGGCGTGGCATTGCTGGCCATCTTGATGGTTGTTTCGCACCGCTTATCATGTGCTGGATTGTCTCGTTGTCTTCTCTATCCCACCTTCATCACCAGTGTTAAGTTCGGAAGGTCGGGTTCATTAAGACGAGAGACTTCGGCTCAGTAACAACAACTCTTTATTTATCACCTAGAATAGGCTTGAAGCAATAGCAGCCGCAGCAGCTCTTTTATAGAGCTTGCCGTGGCTAGGCGGCCAATGACACAGCTTCAAATCTGCTGTGCTTGGTTTTAGCCAATTGCGGCAGACTCTTAGCGAGCCAATCATAACTGTCCTGGCTGTCCAATCAGGTAGCAGTAAAAATGGACCAATAGGAATGCGGGGTTTCAAGTCTATGGATATGGAACAATATCCCTAATCCTTTCTCTGGACAAACAGCATATTTCATGAGCCAGGGGTCTTATATTGCTTTTACTTCTTTATATTAGTGATTCCCTATAAGTAACTTGATTTTTCTCTTAACTTCTTAGAGGGCATGGGTGCATCTTCTGTGCCTTCCTAAAGAGGTCGCCATACTCTTTCTTGTTCTAAACATTGATTTTTCTTCCTTTCTATATTTTCAGAACTTGTTTCACATGCCATGGGGCATATTACCAAGTCCATGCATCATTTTTATTGCCCTCTTCTGAAGTTTTCCTATGGATTTACATTTGGTACAAGATGCCCTGCCATAGTTATATTTAATTTTTGATACCTAAAGGAAAGCTTAAAATTGGCTCGCTTCAAAACTGTGCTCTGATTTTTCCCCCTGCTTTATCCTACTAACTTATGACAGGGTCTTGAGTAATCTTCCCTCCCCTTCTCCTGTAATTTCTCAAAATGGGCTTCTTGACAATTGGGCATCTTAATTCAGAAACATTTTGAATATTTGCCTCCTAGAGTTTTAGACTGGGAAGATGAAGAAATAATCAAGGAGATTTTGGAAGTGGCTTTATAGCAGTTATCCTGTATTTCAGCTAGTGACTCTAGTGTCGAGGTACTACACCAGACCTCTATAAAGTCCTTATCATTTCTTACGAGTAAGCAAGAATTATAAATAGCTGCATTTAGAAGATCTGCTATTCCTGGCTCATCAATAACCTTCAAGATGGTGTGTGCTCTTGCTCAGATCTGATGTCCTGTCACAACAGACCATGCATAAGGGATCAGTGTCAAAGACACAGTCACCTTGCAAATATCACTTTATAAAGTGACAAAATATTGTGCTACATGCTAATTTTATCCTTTGCCCTTTTTAATTCATTAATAATTATCTTTTTTTTTAATGGCAGTTTTTCTAATGCATTAAACATGAATCTGCTGCTCTGCCCAGATAGTACAATGCACTGGTGGTCAATGTAAGTTTTCTTTCTTTCTTTCTTTCTTTCTTTCTTTCTTTCTTTCTTTCTTTCTTTCTTTCTTTCTTTCTTTCTTTTCTTTCTTTTCTTTCTTTTCTTTCTTTTCTTTCTTTTCTTTCTTTTCTTCCTTTCTTTTTCTCTCTCTCTCTTTCTCTCTTTCCTTCCTTCCTTCCTTCCTTCCTTCCTTCCTTCCTTCCTTCCTTCCCTCCCTCCTTTATTAGTGTTGCTGATTTCTCATCAATACAAAAAGTATAAATCCATGTTGAGCAAGGTTCTCCAACTTTCAAATATGGATCAGAATTCAGATAATTGCTTTTATTTTTGTTGCTATTCATCAGAACTCTACTTGTCAGGCTCTCATAAATGATATGGTTATAAATTTTATAACCATATAAGAATAAGGTTCAGGTACTGTTGTGAATGAATAAATGTGTTAATAAAGTTATCAAGAGCTTGAAGTCAAGTGCAGGGTTCTGGCCCTGCACTTCTGATTGGCCGTTAATGGTGACATCAGATTGGTCCGTTCAGGTGAATCTGATTGGCCATTAACGAGCCTCTCCCATTGGTTAACGGAGCTAGCGCTCCCAAGTTTTCATTGGTTCAACAGTTAATAAGTTGCCTATATAAGAAGGCCCGTTACAGCCATTGAGCTGAGCTGTCACACCATGTTAATAAAGAGTTCTGAAGTTCACTATTTTACCGGCTCGTCTCCATTCTTCATGCCCACGCTCAGTACTTAACACTGGCGATGAGGATGGGATGTGGAGACGTCAGAGCTGACTGAACAACGAAGATCAATAACAGAGCACGTGACCGAACGCACAATGGCGGAACCATGTCAGGCGGCGTCATACCACCCGCTCCATTCGACCCAGCGCAAGAAGACTGGAACTCTTATATGGATCATTTCCAAATGTTCTTGGAAACCAACAATTTGAAGGATGCCACTACTGGAAAGAAACGGGAGGTATTCCTAATGCATTGTGGGCCGACCGTATTCAAGATGGCCAAGGCACTAGCGAAACCGGCAGAAGTGAAGCCTATGGACTGGGACGTCCTCGAACCTCTACTGAGAGCCCACTATGCTCCAGTCATTCCAACGCTTGTCAGAAGGCATGAATTTTATCAAAGAAGTCAACAGAAGGGCGAAAGTGTTGCCGATTTCATAGTGGATCTCCGGAATTTGGGAGGCCTATGTGGGTTTGCTGATCTCGAAGAAGCCTTAAGAGACAGAATAGTTCTGGGATTGGATGCACCGCACATCCAAAGCAAGTTGATGGCGAAAGGTGACATCAGCCTTGCCGATGCCATCGCTGAGGCTACTGCAGCAGAAGCAACCAGGAAGTCAGCTGCCTGAATGCACCACAACCGCGCCCTGGTTCACCAACCGACCTGCGAAATTTCACCTCAGTCAGAAGGGCAGCTCCTAACGGCCCACCACGAGGACCTCTCTTCATCGTCAGACAGCGACAAAGAAGAGGTTCATTGACTAAGGTCTGAACGGGACCAACGCCTTGGCTGCCTATAATTATCGGCTGCAACACCACTTGGGGAAAGCCATTCTCCACACTGACGCATTGAGCCGAGCACCGCTTCCAGAGACCATGGATGACCCCGCGCCTACAGTGACATTGCAGATCGAGACACTTTGGACACCACCATTAACAGCCCAATATATCGCGATGGAAATGAAACGTGACCCCACCTTAGCATGAGTTCTCAGTTGGGTCGAGCGCAGTTGGCCATTGGACCAGATAGCTGATGACTACGCCCCATTCAAGAGTTGACAAATGGAATTGTTCTCACAGAAAGGCTGCATTATCTGGGGAGATAGAGTCATTGTCCCAGACCGGCTACAACGAGCGGTACTAAGAACCTTGCACGATGGCCACTCCGGCATCGTGTGCATGAAAGCCCTCGCACGTAGCTACGCATGGTGGCCGGGCATCGACAAGCAAATCGAAACATGGGTCAAAGCTTGTCACAAATGCCAGGAAGTAAGCAACGCCCCACCGAAAGCGACCCAACCGAATGGGAAATACCGCGGGGGCCCTGGTCCCGTATTCATCTGGACTTTGCGGGACCTACCAAAGGCCACACATTCTTGCTAATAGTAGATGTCTACTCGAACTGGCTCGAAATCTACGAAATGAGGAATACAACAACCAAAGCGGTCATCAAGAAACTAGACAGACTATTTACAACACATGGATTACCAGACGTTCTGGTATCCGATAACGGACCCCAATTTACCGCGTTGTCCTTTGAGCAGTACCTGGCAGACCGCGGTATTTGCCATGCACTGACTTCGCCGGCGCATCCTGCGGCCAACGGAACGGCCAAGCGCATGGTACAATTCGTCAAGAAAACACTACACAAAATGGACTATGACAATATCAAAGAAAAAATAAACCGGATACTCTTTCTGCAGCATATCACTCCGCACAGCGTCACCAACAAAACTCCCGCTGAATTGCTAATGGGGCATAAGCTCCATTCCCACCTCGACCAACTACACCCATCGTATGAACCTGAGAAACCACACGGATCCAGCGGGCGATGCCGTACCTTCCAGGTAGGCGACTGAGTATTCGCTAAGAACTTGTCGGGCGATCCGTTGTGGGTTGAGGCGACTGTGGTCCGAGTAACCGGCCCCAGATCGTACCTCGTGGAGTGTCGCAATAATAGACTATGGAAGCGCCACATTGATCAGCTACGATCAAGGCTACAGTCAGGAATCTCCGAGTCCCCTGATTTCCAAACTGAGGGGAGAGGAGATATGGAGGAAGATGAACTTGGAATAGCAGAAAGTTTTAATGATAGAAATGACGGCGGAACAGAAACACGTGAAGAAGAATTGGGGATGGGAGTGAGTTCACCTCATGGTGATACCGAAGATGTTGTGGACAACAAAAATTCGAACTCAGAGTTAGAGGCACCCCTTTTGCCAGATAACATCCTACCTCAACAAGATTGCAGCCAAATACCGGGTGCAATACGAAAATCAAATAGACTAACAAAACAACCGGCCTACCTCAAGGACTACGTAACCGCACCCCGTAAATGGAACCCAGGGGGAAGGGGTGTTGTGAATGAATAAATGTGTTAATAAAGTTATCAAGAGCTTGAAGTCAAGTGCAGGATTCTGGCCCTGCACTTCTGATTGGCCGTTAATGGCAACATCAGATTGGTCCGTTCAGGTGAATCTGATTGGCCATTAATGAGCCTCTCCCATTGGTTAATGGAGCTAGCGCTCACAAGTTTTCATTGGTTGAATAGTTAATAAGTTGCCTATATAAGGAGGCCCGTTACAGCCATTGAGCTGAGCTGTCACACCATGTTAATAAAGAGTTTTGAAGTTCACTATTTTACCGGCTCGTCTCCATTCTTTGCGCCCACGCTCAGTATTTAACAGGTGCTGCCACAGGAAGCTTAAAGTGAAAGCAAATTTTCTGAGCCAAAGACCTGATTTTAAAAACAAGAAGAGACACTTTTAAAAATAGGCCAAGACCCAGTGCAGTTCTAGATATTAGCAACATGCATTTAAAGAAATCCCCAAATACAGTATTATAGCCACTTAATATGGAGGCTTTCAAAACATCGATCATTGTGTACTTATTTGGTTTATATTAAACCTTAATATATTTCACTCACAGCCAGAAATGGTATTCAGCCAGTTCTGACAGGTTCGGTAGAACTGGTAGTGGACATTTTGAATAGTTTGGAGAACTGGTAAATACCACCTCTGGTTGACCCCACCTCCATCTATTCACTGCCTCTTGAGTCCCAGCTGATCAGCTGGGTCTTCTTTTGTTGCACTGTCCAGGAGAACTGAGCTGGAAAGCAGGTTAGTGGAGTGGGGAGGGAATGGGGATTGTACAGTATATCCTTCCCCTGGAGTGGGGTGGAAGTGGGTATTTTACAGTATCCTTTTCCTGCCATACCCCCAAGCTATGTCCCCCAAGCCATGCCATATCCACAAAGCCACACCATACTTACCAAGCCACACCCACAGAATCGGTAGTAAAAAATTTTGAATACCACCACTGATTACAACCTTAGTAAGTGAAGGGCCTTGGATCTTGTGTGCGATCAAAGTAGGTAGAGAATGGGACTGCATCCAGTTCCTTGACTCCAGGTGGGTTCAGAATTAACACATTATAAGGAAAAGCCCAAAAGGAATTTTGGTTTGCATCCAATTCTAACTCCATAGATGACCTCATTCCACAAGTTCATTTCTTTATTTTGAAAACATGAAAGGACTGTAAGGAGCTGAGTAGACTGATATCATGGTGCCAAAGGATAAACAGGAATTAGGAACTGGACAATCATCATATTTTGCCTTCAATTTCCAAATGTATCAAGGAGATTTGGAAACCTTTAGAACAATGGTTCTCAACCTGTGGTCCATGGACTTCTGGGGAGCAAGGAAGTTATTACAAGAGAGTCTGCGAAGGCTTGAAGAAATGTTATGATTTAAATCTTGAGTTAAGTCTTGGGGTCCTTGGCCATGGTCTGTGACCACAAACGGTGTTTGTGGTGGAGAAAAGGTTGACAACCACTGCTCTAAAAGATTCAGGGGATAATTCTGTGTCAAAACAGCTAAAATATCTTTGATATTTCTAGTACTGATTTCTACTGGGATGCATGACAACCAGTGTCTTGTCCGCAAAGGGCATAATTTAAAATAAGTTTCTGTGTAAAATAAAATAAAAAGTGTGTTAGTGCTGTCAATCAGAGACCTTGTTATTCTCTGTATTATGTATTCTAAAGTTCTCCATGAAATAAAAATGATAGTACAATATAAGGCTGTAATATGATTACCTGCACACAGTGCTCTAGAAAAGATACAAGGAACATTCAAAGCATATAAACCTTGCTAATTTGGAAGACTTCAAATAAATGCCAAAAGCCCCTTTTAATTGCACATAGTGCCCCTTTTCCCCACTTTTACTCTCCTTAGTGATTCTTTCTGTAAAACAAATCAATGACATCTATTTAGGGTGGATTTAGCAGAATTAGCCTTAACAGCCAGTTCATTTATATACAATTAGTTTAAATGGAGAAGAAAATTAGGTAGGTTTAATACAGGAATATTTTCCAGATCATTTACTCATGTATCTTCTCCTTAGGGTATTCAATGAGGACAATGCACATTCTCATTACTGTAGGGACTATTGATCTCCTTAGATTTATTTTTGAGAGTCTCAACTTTTTCCATCCATTGACTTTTAGCAAAGTGGTTCCAAACTGTGATAAGAGTTACTGACCTTTTGATATGACTTCACATGAATGTTTCTTAGGGTTGAAAAGCAGACTGCTCATGGAAAGAAGAAAAGAATCCTGACTGTGGTTAAAGAGCCAGGGTATTGGTGGTTAACCCAGATTATTTATTCTCAAGGCAGAGGTAGGAGAAATGAATGAGGAACGTGCAATAAGGGACACAAAGCCACTTGAGTGAAAGATTTATAAATTGATTAGTAGATAGCAATGGTAAGGAGAAAAGGAAAGATTTAAATAGATGGAAAGACAGGAGTTGAAAATGAGGTCAGCCTCATTATGGAAAAAAGCCCTAGTTTCAGAACTAAGAGATAACTGTGTAAATTATTATTAATAATTCTTACAGTTTCAAAATCTTATTCCAAGTTTTTCTACTTTTGGGTCTACTTATAACTTTCCAGAATCTACATTCAAAACAGCTTTTTGGATTTATTTCAAAATAAGAATGTAGTAAGTCCTTAAACATACATTTAAACGTTGTATCTTTCTGTAGTTCTTAATATCCAAAAGCAATTTCCAAGTACTTGTTGTGCTTATTAAGCACTGCTTAAGGACAGGAGTATGCAAATCCAGTGCCACAGCTGAGGCCAGGGGTCCCCAAACTTGGCAACTTTAAGACTTGTGGACTTCATTTCCCAGAATTCTGGGAGTTGAAGTCTACAAGTCTTCAAGTTGCCAAGTTTGGAGACCTCTGGCTTAGGCAGAGATGGCTTTTCCTTCTCTTCCAGGACTCTGAAACCCACTGGAGACCACTGGCTTGTGGTCTTCTCATGGGCAGCCACTATATGGAGCATTTGTGGCCAATCCTGATCCTTTCCTTGCTCTTTGCTCTCTTCTTGCTAAGTCATTTTCATTCTACCATTTCTTCCTTGGAAGGCTGTTATTAAATTTCAAAACATGTAGTACATAAGGTACTCAATCTCATTTTGGCTCAAGGAAACTTCTTTATGAGAAAAAGAATATAAAAAAAGAAGGGGGAAAAAGATAGAGGTTACTAATAAAGGGGAATATTTGTAGCTCAGGGTTGAAATGGGGAGTCTTTGGTGCTCTCTGAGTTTGGTTATTTTCTTGCAGATGTTTCACGAACCAAACTAGGTAACATAATTAGTGCTAATAAGGAATGGGGTTTGTTCCCAGTTTACATTCTAGTGGTTTGCTTTGTCAGTATTGATGGGGGTGATCTCAGAGGTTCTTTGGTTGGGCTGTTTATTGTTGGCTTGTTTGGCAGGTTCTTGATTGGAATATTGTGTACCAGATTGTGGTTCTGCTGTTAATCTTGGAGTTAATCTATCCTCATCTGGGTGCTGATTGCTGGTGGGGATGTTGGTTAGGTCTTTTTGGTCTCTTTTTGGTTTGCTGATTGTCTCTTTTGCATAAAGGTTTCCCTATCAGTTGTATCTGACTCTAGGGTATGGTGCTGATATTTGTTTGTTCATTGAGGGAGCCACCATTGTCTGAAGACATTTTTCATGGTCATGTGGACAGCATGGTTATACACCAAAGGTATGTGGAAAACTGCTACCTTCCCATAGTGATATCTATTAATCTGCCGGCACCTATGTTTTCAAACTGCTAGGTAGGCAAAAGCTGGGGCAAGTAACAGGAGCTGTTGTGCGGAGCTCGTGTCTCAAACCTGGCCTATCAGCTTTCCAACTGACAAGCTCAGCAGTTTTAACCACTAATCCATCATGCCCCCACATAGTATGTAGATGTTGTTTACATCTATGTGTCTATGGATGGCTAACGTTAGAATGCAGGCTTCAAGGAATTTCCTAGCAATTTTGGACTTGGCTTGATCAAAGATGGTCACAGTTTCCAAACTGAAACTATGGTTAAGTTGGTTGATATCTTGTAAATTAAGGAGTTTTTATCATGTCTTCTGACTGCTAGTTGGCATTCATGGATGCCTGTTTGTCCTCAATTGTAGTTGTTGCAGTCATTGCACTGTAGTAGATGACTTACATTTTTTTTTCTGGAGCTGCTGGGTTTTTTGGTTTGCTTAGGATGTTTTTGAAGTTGGCTTTAGTTGGCTTGTATGCTATAAGCCAACTAAAAATAGAGGTTACAATAGTATGATAAAGAAGTGCAGCAGGTGCAGATGAATTGAGTTAATGTATGGAATAAGTAAATAAAAAAGGCTTTAAAATGTTATTGTGTATATATATATATATATATATATACTCCGTGGCTAAAACACTAATTACTAGAACCAAACGCCTGGCAGACAAGACACACATTAAGACTGAACTATGCAACCTGACTAAAATATTGACAGCCAACGGCTTCCACAAAAGCAAAATCACCAACTTGATCCACAAAAGCACACTGAGATAATAGAGACCCAGAAGATGAACAGACCCATGGAACAGCTGTCCTGCCCTACATAAGAGGCACTACAGACAAAATTAGTAAGATTCTATACAGACACCACATCAAGACTGCCTTCAAAACAGACAGAAAAATAGCAGCCATCCTCAGGAACCCCAAAGACAAAATTGACCTGGAAAACCAAGGCATATACGAAGTCCCCTGTGCATCACGCCCAGCCACATACATTGGACAAACCAATAGAAGAATAAGCACTCACCTGGATGAACACAAAAATGCAGTCAAAAAGCTGGAACACACTTCCTCACTAGTCCAACACATGGAAGCCACAGGTCATAGCATCAACTTCAATGGCACCAAAATCCTAGCCACTATAGAAAATCCCAGCCACAGAATCATCAGAGAAGCCATAGAGATTGAAAAAAGACCAGAAAGCATGAACAGAAGAGATGATTCCACCAGGCTGTCAATCATTTGGAAGCCTGCACTCGCAAACAAAAAAATCTCCACACCACAAGCCAGGCAAACACCTGGGCACAAACAGATCTCCCCTGATACCTCCATCTCAAACACACCCCAACCAGGCACCCAGATGAAACCCAGCTTCCTAACTAATGATAGCCGCCCATTTACCTGAAGCCAAGTTGCACTAAAGGCCTCCAATAAAGTAACACAACGTTGCCAGCCAATCAAGATACAAAAAGAGCCAAAAAAACCAGACAGAAGATATTAGAAGCAGAACACAGCAAACTCCAAGATCAATAAACACAGACCAAGACTCTCAACCAATCAGGATGAAGAAAAAACCATTCTGGCACAGCAATAGGCTGCCTCAAATTTAAATCTGAAACCACTGTAAAAGTCTAACTCACAGATGAACACTATACAGAAGCCTGATGATGGCAGATGAGATTGTGCTGAAATGTTGCTACAACTTTAAAAGCACCATTACTATGACGTGGGAAAATACCCAAACAAAACTGAATGCCATATATGTAAGTACCCGCGAAAACTTAAGATAGATATATTCATATATATATATATATATATATATATATATATATATATATATATATATATATATATATATATATATATGTGTGTGTGTGTGTGTGTGTGTGTGTGTGTGTGTATGTGTATATATATATATATATATATATATATATATATATAACACCATACAGAAGCCTGATGATGGCAGATGAGATTCTGCTGAAACGTTGCTACAACTTTAAAAGCACCACTATTATGACGTGGGAAAATACCCGAACAAAGCTGAATGCCAGATATATATATATATATATAAGACTATCCTGCCATGCCCAAGCCCCACTACAGAGAAATGTAATGCAACAGGTTTAATGAATTAGACAAAACTATATTGTGTTATTGTAAGGAAATAGGTGAGGTAAATTGAATTATTTTGCACATATAGGGGTAGAAATCTCAATTTGGCCCTGGACAAATGCAGAACTATACTAAAATCCAAGGCAGCCTGAACACTTGGGTGACATCCAAATATTTTCATGAGAAATTATTGACCAACCAAGACTTTTGACAGGGCTAACTAACCATACTGTTCAGTAAGGAGATTGGAAATGTTTCAATCAAGATGCTGATGAAACCTCTCAAAATTCAAAAGACACTGGCTATATATTATGATTTATCTTACACATACAGAACACTGCCTGCTAAGATGAATAATCATAGGCCCAGAACAAAATAACAGTCCTTGATATCACACAATAAAATATCACTCCAAGATTGTCAGTTAAAGTGAAAATCAACCTGTTTCCTGTCTTTACAAAACAAACAACATGCAATCAAACAAAACCTGAAGACATCTAAAGGGATCCAATACTAAATGAATATTTTAAACCTGATGCTAACCAATATAATCTTATTATTTTGAGGATTGAATATATTCTCCATGTAAAAAAGTATTTTTAATTCTTCCCCTCTCTCTTATTAAGGATTGTCTTTTATACGAGTTGGAAATTACTTGTGTTAATTCAAATACTTCCTGCTCTAGTCTGATTTTTTTTCTACCAGCAAGCCGCCTATATACCATTTCAAAATTACTCAGGCAAAGTTTTGTACTGCAGGGAAAAAAGATATACATATCCGAAGCCTTTGTTTCTGGGTTTAATTAAATGTAATTAAATGTAATTCCAAAGCAGGTGTGGCTAGATCATCTTTAGTGACTGACAAAATATGTGAAATTAATTTTTTTACAGTTGTACATCTTGCTGTGTTTGTACATCTTACTGCATGAACTCTACAGAAAATACTTGGGTTAGGATTGTGGTTCCAGCTTAAAAATAGGCCACCTTGAATGAGGGCACTATCTCCTGCTTATGAAGAGATTTGCATTTTTAGAATGAAACAGAAGAAAGGGTCGCAATGGTACTCCCAAACTGATGGCCTAGGTCACTGTTTGCTTAGTGTCAGCCTATATATTTATAGGCCCATGTTGGCAAACCTTTTTGGCACTGAGTGTTGAAACTGGACTGTATGCGCACACAAACACAGGGGAGCTCCGGAAACTGGAAGAGCAGCTACCCGTCATACACCCATGGACATGCCAGAAACCAGCAGACCATCTCCTCAGTGTGCATATGTGCACCAGGGAGCTGCTCTTCTGGTTTCTGCCACTCCTGTGCATGAAGACCAGCTGGTCGGCATGCATGCACATGCCAGAAACCAGAAGAGCAATGGGCAACTGCTGGCATACCAGGAAAGATGGCTCTATGTGCCACTTCCGGCATGCATGCCATAGGTTTGCCATCACAAGTATAGGCAAATGAACCTTAGAAGAATGTTTTGATTAAAGGAAAAACAGTTGCTACAGTGTTGCTTTCAGTTTCTCATATCTTTTGAAAACAATTTGAAGGAAAATGATACTTTAGCCTTCTTCATAATTATTAATTAAAGGATATTGTTTTTAAAAATGTAGTGAAAAGCAGAAGTAGTTTTTACAACCTGCCCTTAATAAGTGGATCAACTTTGGAATGATCACATTAGTTCTGTGACGTGGTTATTGATCCTATATACACTAAACTCCAATGCAGAGATGAAGTTATTTTAGCAATCGCTTTAAAGGGTTTTTACCCTTTCCTTTTGGGGGAGAGGATTGTTTTATTAATTCCAGCTAAGGCCCATTGCATGTAAAATATATACTGTAAAATACACACATATCTGCAAGTCTGTATTTATATCAAAATGTGTAGTTGAAGAAGACAGAACAGTAAAGATTCATCAGTGAAAAATAGAAAATCTTGGGGGGGGGGGGAGTAACAATTTGGGCAGTTTATTTATTTTGTTTGGAGACGTTATCGAATGCCTTTTTCTTATCACTGACAAACTGCACATTTTCTCACTTAAAAACTGTCTATTACTCACCCAGATTTTTTTTTTTTTCAGATTTAGGCACGAACATTCCTTCTGTTACAAGCAAACACTCAAATGAGAGAGAGCAAGCAAAATGCATACATTTTGTTTCTCTCAACAGAGCAACCTACTCCTAGTCTTCTCTATTACAGCAATCCTTCAGCCCAACAAATGTGTTCCGCCTCCAAACTGCATCTCTTTTTCTCATTATAAGCAAGAGTCCTTCTGTCCTTCATCACTCTCCAAACTATCCTTGCTGTCAGCGGTGGGTTGGCACGGACCAGAAAGCCACGGGTAGTGAGAAGATCTCATTTACATGTAATCCTATAGCTTTTGCACTGAAAGTTCAGAGGGAAAAACCAGCAAATGCATCAAATATTAACACATGTTGCGGTCTCCTTTGTTTGCCTCAAATCAGAGAATGATAAGTTACATGTCAATGGTAGTTTGGGGCATCATTATAACTGATTATGTATGCAAGCTGTATGGATGCAGCTTAGGCATTTAATTTCTGATGCCGAATGCAATGCATTAGCATTAGCTGACTCGGACATGTAATGGAAGAAAATTGAAAAAGCAAAGGAAGATATCCTTGCCTCCTTTCAGAAAATAGAGGGAGGAATTTGGAGAATTCAGCTTTCTCTGCAGCAAATGCTGTTGGGAATAACACCTTTGTAAATTTGGAGGAAATGAATGCCTTCAAACTGGTGAAAAAGACTTGCTTTGGAGGAAACTAAACTTTCCAAGAAATTATCCTGGGTTGGTTCTTGCCTTTCCCATTTTTTCACAGACAAACCAAGGAGTGTCTGTTTGTACATGTGTGTGTGTGTGTGTGTGTATCTGCATGTCCATATGCATTGTTATTCCTTGTGCAATCCATTGTTTCTCTTGCTTCAATTAAACATCAAGAGAAGATGCTATAAAGAAACTCTCCCCATGGGGGCTTTTCAGATTCAAAAGCTTTGTCTGTCAAGCAAACTGAAAAAAACAACAACCTACCTCAACAACATCCAAAGACATTCTAAATAAAGTCTAGTGCTGTGGCAGAATGAAGCATTTAAACAAATGTGTCTTTTATAAGGAAAGAGAACTTTTAGAAAATTAGAATTAGGCATGATATTCGGCAATTGAAGGAAAGCAGCTGCTTTATATGAAAGAATGAAAACACAATAGTGCTCATGGTGGCAACAACAAGTACAATCCTGTGTTCTCTAGCTAGATTTTATTTCTCGATGCTTGGGTTCAGAAGTAAAGAGAATGAGCACACCTGAGTTTATGGTAGGATCTCAGCATTAAGGAAGTGCCTAAAAAGAATTGCTACAGCTCGGTACTCATTCACTAATTAATATCAGGACCATGGGTCTCCAAGGAACTGGATAACTTTCATCAATTGAATAGACTGAACAGGGCCAGAAAGCACTAACTAAGGAACCCATCTGGAACCACTGGAATTTATTGTCAAACTTTTGTTTATTTAATGACCTTATTGCTATAATCTTGTTTGTTGAGATAGCAGACAGGAGTTCTTGCAGGAGGATTCCCAGATTATGGATGTTCCTTTTGAGATAGTAGCAATAGGAATAGCACTTAGACTTATGTATCACTTCATAGTGCTTTACAGCACTCTTGTTGCGATTTACAGAGTCAGTATATTGCCCACATTTCACAGACCTTGGAAGAATTGAAGGCTGAGTTAACTTTGAGCCAGTCAAGATTGAACTCCAGGCAGTGGGCAGAGTCAGCCTGCAATACTGCATTCTTTGCACCATTGCACCACCATGACCTTATACAATCACAAAGTTGGCTGCTATAATTTATTTTCACCAACTGCAGCTTGCAAAAGCTGATGCCTTATAATGTGTTCATCTTAAAAAGGGCTACCAGACTTGTTCCAATTACTGCACTTCCTGGTTTTAATAATTCAGTGGGTTTTTTAAGAATTATTATTCTGTTTGTTGCTGTAATGCACCTTAGTGTTTCGGTGAATATTTATTCAAAATAGAACAAGTAAAAGCTAAAAAATGTACAAACAGGATGTAATTTTGACCATTCTCAATCACTCATTTGGATCCCCCCCAAAATTATTTTGGATCCTGAGTCCTCCCTCTCTGAGAATTTAGTTGTGTCTCTTTTTAAAACCTCAGAGAAATCATTGATGAGTGTGAATATGCATTTATCATAAATAGATTGTCTTAATTATGGTTTATTCATTTAGGAACTTTACATGCTGCTTAAATTCAAATAGACTTTAAGTTGTTTATGACATATTTAATAAAATACAATAATTTAATAGTTGTGGCATCTTTAAGGTTTAAAGTTCTATGAGTTCCTACCATTTTCTCTCACTTTATTTCATGGAAATGTGACATTTCTGTGTTGTTGTTGTTGTTTTTTTGCCCATTGAAGTGAATAGTTCAAAAGCAGGAGACAATTTAAATAAATGTTCTAATAAACAGGAGTTCATTGGAGTAAATGACCTAGTAAGCAGGAAATATAATAAAATAACTTCTGGGACTGTGTTATTTCTGAATTTAAATTGTATTTTTTTTTTTATCAAAATATAAGTATTAACCATTCATATTTCTGAATTTAATTTCAATAATATCTTACAGATTTGGGGAGTTATTCAAACATTATATAAAAAGACAGAAAGGAGATATTTACAAAATCATTATATAAACACAATACTACATTATAACTTTCTTTCAATGCATATGTCAGACTTGTAAAGATCCATCCTAACTTTGATTAATTAATTGAATTTAAGTCACTCCCTCCAGCTTGTCTTTATAGGATACATTTGTCTTTGTCTTCTCAGGAATGCCTTCCAAGTCCCATTGCTTCCACAAATTCTTGTTATTTTCATGGGAATGCAAATAACTTAACTGTAATTTTGAAATACAAATCTGACATCAACTTCTATTACAACAATGGTTTGAATACAACCCTTTTAACACAATTGAAACAAGACTTTCAAGAAAATGTACAGATTTTAAGAGGACAAGTTTGAAACTTTTTCTTCATGGATACTAATAAGGTGGAGAATTCTTTGAGAAAAAGAGCTGATAGACATCTCAGAGAAGAAGATTTTATTTGATGTGGAAGAGCTTCAAGCTAATCTACAATTTTTTAATAGAACAGCTTTGGGATTTTTTCATGGATATTAACAGGAATGTATTCTAACTAGTAATTTTTAAAGTTTAGAATAAGAAAAATCCTTTCATCTTTTCAAATATTAATATGAAGGTACTGCATATTAAAAAATATGTCAGATTTTCAATTGGATTTTCCCCTCCAGTTCACTGTGATTGGAACCTAAGACAATTTTCTCCATTTCCCATTCCACCTCCAAAATCAATGAATATAAAACCTAGAATTTTTTAGAATAGAATTTTCACTATACAGTAATTTGAATAAATAATAGATTGAAATTGCACTTGAGAGTACATGATTTAGGTTACCCCAAATAACATTTCCCAAAATGTAAACAGGTGTTAGTGACAAATTTTAATATTACTGTCCTATAATCATTTACAGGTTAATTCTGAAGTAATTCCCATTATACTGAATTGAATTAATCCATTCAAAAAATAAATATTTTCAAGCTCTGATTGTAATCTTATGCTCATTAATTTGGAGGTTATCCCTGTTAAATTCAATGGAATTTATTCTTAAATTAGCATAAACAGATATTATGTGGTTGCTAAGAGTTGACAGAAGGGGAGAAGGCGGAGCTTCGTTTCGGCGATACAGCTGCGATCTTGGGGCTCTGAGATCGCAGCCAATATTTTCGCCCCTGGTCAGTCCCAACAGACCTAAACCGTCCCGTAGAGACGGGGATTGTGAAGGGTACTGTCCCAGGATCCCAGAGATATTGCAAAATCTCTGGTTTGATCCGGGAGAAGCCCTTTTGCTGGCGGCGGAGAGGCAGCCCCCATAGCTGCTGAAGTCGGGACAGCTCCGGAAAGAAAGTGGCTGGAAAGAAGTGTGTCGGCTGGGTGAGAAATTCCTTTTGTGTTGTAAATTCACTGAGGCTTGAAAGGGCATCAGAACAAAGAAGAAATCTGTGAGGCTTTTTTTTTTACCAAACTGTTTGAGCGGCGTCTTTTAAAGTGATGTCAAATTGAGGCTTGGATTCGTTTTTCTTTTTCTTATTTTTTTTCTGGGGACTTAAGTGTGACTTTGCAGGTAACCGGATTGAATTTTCTCTTATATATATATTTTATGCTCCTTTTGATTTTTTAATTTTTTCTAGGATAGAGGCTCCCTTTAGCTATTTTCTTTTTCTTCTTCTTCTTTTTTTTTTTTGTATACATTACTCATTTTTTCTGGCTGGGGGGGGGAAAGAGCATTAAGAAACATTGCAACACTGCCAACTAGAGGCGTGAAAATACTTTAAGACTCCTTCTCAAGGACATTTCAACGTGATAAGATAGACGGAGAGCATAGCAAAATATTATTACAGGTGTTTTCCTGGACTTTTATCAATATTTCAACATTTGAGGCTTAGCTTTGAAGCTGCTGGAGAAGAGAGTCATAATAAGAGCCTTGAAAAATAAATAAAGTGCAGTGTGCTCTCTTATATATATATATACCCCATTCGCCAGCCTTTTTGTAAATCTCAATTCTAATAATATTCTTATTTTTGCCTTTTATTTTAAAGGGAAAGTCTCAGAGTTTTTCTTTATTTTTCTTTTTTTCTCTTTATTTTTATTGGGACTTCTTTGCTTTTTCTATCCATGTTTTTGGACCACTTTGTTTTTCTTTTTTGATTATTGAGATTAAGGTGTGAAGAACCTGAAGGAATTTCTTTTTTTCTTTTCTTTTCTTTTCTTTTTTCTTTTTTTGCTCTTAATCAATAATATCATTTTTGGGTTTGTTTGTTTTTTCCTTTCTATTTCTATTTTTCTTTTTTTATGGTGGACTATTTTGTAATTGGATTAGGGTCAAGAAGAACCTGAAGATTTTTCTTCTTTCTTTTTTCCTTTTTCTTCTTTGGTTTTGGGTCTTTTACTATTGTTTTTTTTTTTTTTGGATTATAATTGACTATTCTACCAGTTGGATTAAAAGTCAAAAAGAATTTGAAGCTTTGGAGGCATTAAAATGAGCAGGAAACCAATACCAGTTGGCATTTCTACTTCTACCTCTGCTTCCCCACCAGCTGGAGGACAACGTTTAATTCAGACAATGTTGAAGCAAAATAAAGAACAAGAAATAGTAACTTTACAGATGATTATGCAAGGAATCCAAGATCTCAAGATAAAATCAGACATCATTGAACAAAGAATAGAGAAGACTGATGAAAAAGTGGAAAATATTAAACAAATGATGGGGAAGTATGAGGAGAGATTCCAAAAAATTGAGGAAGAAGGAAAACAAAGAGAGGAGAAGATTGGAAATATTGACAGCAGATTAACAGTGGTTGAACAAGAAAAAAATGGGATGTTGAGGTGGGAGATGGAAAGGTCAGAATTTTATCTTAGATTTCAAAATATAGAAGAGGAAAAAGGAGAAAATTTGGCTGCGATAATGATAGAAATTTTGGCAGATGCTTTGGAAATTACAGAGGAAAAGATGATGGATGGAGTAGATGAGGTATATCGAGTTTATACAAGATATGCGATGAGAAATAAATTACCAAAGGAAGTCCATATTAGATTTACCAAAAAATCCATCAAAACACAAATATTACAAGTGGTAAGAGAGAAAACATTGAAATACAAAGGTAAAGAGATTGTGGTTTTAAAACAAATACCCAGAAAAGTGAGAGAGATGAGAAGAGAATATCGATTTCTGACCAAAATGCTACTGGAAAATGAAGTGAATTATAGATGGCTGATTCCAGAAGGATTAATGTTTACATGGCAAGAGCAGAGATATAGAATTGATTCAATTGAGAAAGCAGAACTTTTCCATGCAGAATTTTTTGGAAGAAGAAGAGAGGAGGCAGAGAAAGAGGTCTCATTAATTGAGTTTCAAGAGGAACAACTGGAGACTGAAAAAGAGAAAGGAGCTGTAGGTGGACAGGTGGACAGTAAAGAACAGCGTGAAGTGAGATCCACGAGAGCTGTTAGACCTAAATATAAAGCATAATCATGGAAGAAAGAAAACTGATTACAATGAATATAAATGGACTTAATTCAGCTGTTAAAAGAAGGAAAACTTTTCATAAATTAGAGAAATTAAAATTTGATATAATTTGTCTACAAGAAGTGCATATTAAAAAACAACATGAACAATTGTTAGTACAGCCAAAATTGGGGAAAATATTTACTTCTTTAACTCAATGTAAGAAAAGAGTAGTGGTTCTATACATTAAAAAGGCTATCCCAGCAAAACTGATCTACACTGATGAAAATGGAAGAGTATTAATGGTGGAAATAATGGACAATAATATAAAAATACTCTTGATTGCAATTTATGCTCCGAATGAAAAACAAGAAGAGTTTTATAAAAAGCTACATATGAAAATAACTGGACTGGACTATGTTAATATAATTATGATGGGAGACTTTTATGGAATTGTGGACAATAAATTGGACTATATAGCAACAACAACCAAGCAAAATAGAAAGGCTCTCCCTAAATCTTTTTTTAAAATGACAGACGAACTAACTTTAAAAGATATTTGGAGAGAAAGAAATGTTAAAGCCAAACAATATACTTTTTATTCAAATAGACATTTATCATGGTCCAGATTAGATATGATTTGGATCTCAACAGAATTAATATCCAATATTAAAGAAACAAATATTGAAACAAGTACTTGGGCAGATCATAGTCCAATGACAATTAAATGGAAGGGACAAAAAAAAAAGATCGAGATGGACATTAAATAATACTATTTTAAAGGAGAAAGATTTTATACAATGGATGGAGAAGGAATTGGCTTTTTTTTTTCAGAGAAAATAAAAAAGAAGATACTTCAATGCAGAATGTTTGGGATACAATGAAGGCATACGCTAGAGGTCTGATAATAGATTATACAAGAAAAAAGAATATTAGGAAAAGGCAAGATTCTAAGGCCTTGGAAGATGAGTATAAAAGACTTGAAAAAGAATTACAGAAAATGCCACAGAAAAAAGATATTAAATTGAAGCTGGATATAATTAAACATAAAATGGAATTAATAGAGAAAGAAGAATTGGCACAGAAAATCAGAAATTCTAAACAGAATTACTTTGAAGATGCGAATAAACCAGGTAGATGGCTAGCATATAAATTGAGAAAGGAGAAGGAATCAAGAAAAATATTGAAGTTAATAGATGATCAAGGCCAAGTTTGTTATGGTAATAAGGAGAAAAAGGAAATTATTCGAGATTTTTATGGGCAACTATATAAACAAGAGAATATTGATGAGGAAAAAGTCAAACAATATTTACAGAATGCTAATTCACCGAAGATACCTAAAGAGACTGAAGAAATGTTAGAAAGCAATATAACAATGATGGAATTAAATGAAGCATTCAAGAGACAAAACAATGGGAAAGCACCGGGTCCAGATGGGTTCCCGGCAGAATTTTATAAAACATTTGAAGAATCATTGAGTATCCCATTGTTAGAAGTCATGAATGAACTTATGTTAAAGAAGATGATACCCAAAACATGGTCAGAGGCTTATATCACACTTATTCCAAAAGAAGAGGCTGACCCACTGCAAATTAAGAACTGTAGACCCATCTTCTTATTGAATGCAGACTATAAAATCTTTGCTTCAATTTTAGCAGAAAGACTTAAAAAAATATTTAAATAATTTTATTCACCCAGATCAAAATGGATTTCTGCCAAAGAGACAAATCAGAGACAATATGAGAGTAATTTTGGATACTTTGGAATACTATGAGGCTCATCCTGAAAAGCAAATGGCTTTGATATTTTAGATGCTCAAAAGGCATTTGACAATGTGAACTGGAGATTTATGTTATTACTATTGGAACAGATGGGTTTTGCTAAAAAATTTATTCAAGCAATCGAAGCCATATATAATAAACAGACAGCAAAGGTAATGATGGAGGGGGAACTTACATATTTTATTAATATCAGAAAAGGCACAAGACAAGGGTGTCCCCTATCTCCTTTGCTATTTGTGTTGACCTTGGAAGTGTTGAATAGAAATATTAGGGATGATAAAAGTATAAAAGGAATGAAAATTAAGAAGGAAGAATTTAAACTACAAGCTTTTGCTGATGATTTAGCATTTATTCTGGAAGACCCATTAGAAACAGCTCCAATGTTATTGGAAAAGCTAGAGACATTTGGTGAGATGGCTGGTTTGAAAATAAATAAAGATAAAACAAAGATTTTGACAAAGAACATGCTATTGAGACAAAGAGAAGAACTGGCAGATCTTTTGAAAATCCAAACTACAAATAAGGTTAAGTATCTGGGGATATATTTGACAGCAAGATGTAGCACATTAAAAGAGAATAATTATATTAAACTCAAACAACAGATAGCTACAGATTTGAAGAAGTGGGAAAACTTGCAATTGTCATTAATAGGGAGAATTTCAACAATCAAGATGAATATTCTACCTAGAATTTTATTTTTGTTCCAAACAATACCAATTAGGCTTGGAAAAGACTATTTTGAAGATTTAAATAAAATCATGTTGAAGTTTATATGGCAAGGTAAAAAAGCGAGAATAAAGCTAGACGCTAGAATTAGAGGAGGTTTTGGCCTGCCTAATTGGGAATTGTATTATCAAGCTGCAAATTTGATGTGGGTTGAAGAATGGATAACATTAAGAAAGCATAGATTGTTGACATTAGAAGGGCATGATTTGCTGTTGGGCTGGCATGCTTTTTTATGGTATAAGGGAACTAAAATACAGGGTTATTTTAGAAGACATTATATGCGGGAGTCTTTGTGATTAAACTGGGAGAAGATAAAAAGACAATGTTATTTGAAAATTCCAGTTTGGTTATTGACTATTGAAGCATTTTCCTATCCTATAATTTATAAGAAGGAACAAACAGTTAGATATGGGGAACTCTTGGATGAAAAGGGTGAACTTAAAACGATCCAAAACTTAGAGGAACAAGGTATAAGGATGAATTGGTTTTCATATGCGCAAATACATTCAAGGTATGATGAAGATTCTAAAATGGAGGGATTCTATGATAAGCAGACTGATTTAGATAAGATCTTGATGGGTACTGATGAGAAGGTGATTAAAAAATTATATGGTTATTTACTGGGAATGAAATTTGAGGAAGAACAAGTCAAAGAAACTATGATTGTTTGGGGGAAGAATTTTGGATATGGGATTGATCTAGAGAAATGGCAGAAATTGTGCTCTCAAAATTATAAAATGACAATGTCAACAGCATATAAAGAAAACTTGTATAAGTTGTTTTACAGGTGGCACTTTCCCCTGACAAGAATAGCAAGAATGTTTAAGAACAAATCTGAAAAATGCTGGAAATGTCATCAGATACCCGGCTCGTATTACCATATGTGGTGGACTTGTGAGGACGCTAGAAAATATTGGACTATAATTCGCATGTGGTTGGAAAAAATGACAAAGAAACACATAGACTTGAAACCAGAGATCTTCTTATTGGGAATTTTACCTGATATATATAGTAAAGATTTGAAATACCTGATTGTAAATGTATTAACAGCGGCTAGGATTGTATTTGCTAAAAATTGGAAGAATGAGAAAATACCATTACAGGAAGAAATTATTAAGAAAATATTGGAATGTGCTGAGATGAATAGATTGACATTTGAAATTAGAGAGCAAGAGGATAAACAATTTTATGAAATTTGGGATCTTTTTTATCAATTGTTAGATGATAAAATACGATAATAGAATATTTAGAATGCTAGACAGTAAGGAATATCTTTATTTTGCTATTTTGCTATTATTTTGTTATTTGACATTATATTTATAAAGGGTTTTTTAGGATTGATTTGATATGATTATATGATTTGTTATAGAGTAAATTGGTTTAAAGTATTGTTAGCTCATAAAGCATGAATGATTAAAAATATAGTCAAAAACTTCTTTTTTTAGTGATATTAGGATATATAAGTTTGGATTGACAATTTGAGTTGTTATGTAATATAATTGTAATTGAGACTACAGAATTAATGCACAAAAATGATGAACCAACTGACACACTGGATGTACATATGAGAGTTGATGTTTTTATGTTTTGTTTGTCATGTTTGTTTGTAGAAAATTATTAAAATCTTTTTCAAAAAAAAAAAAAAAGAAGGGGACACGGTGGCTCAGTAGCTAAGACAGTTTGGTGGTTCAAATCCCTGGCACCATGTAACAGAGGGAGCTCCCGTTACATGCCCCAGCTTCTGCCAACCCAGCAGTTCAAAAGCATGTAAAAAATTCAAGTAGAAAAATAGGGACCACCTCGGTGGGAAGGTAACAATATTCCATGTGCCTTCGGCATTTAATCATGCTAGCTACATGACCATGGAATCATCATCAGACAGCACTGGCTCTTTGGCTTAGAAATGGAGATAAGCACCACCCCTTAGAGTCAAGAACGACTAGCATGTGTGCGCCAGGGGAACCTTTACCTTTAAGAGTTGACATCAACTTGATGGTACATAATCATCAATCAATCGATCAACCAACTGCAGTGTTAATTGGGAATCTGAACAATTTAACATCATTCAACTTTGTTCTGCTTTATGTATATTAATTTGATCTGTCCAATGTCATAAATAAAATACTGTATAAGAGAGAGTAGTATTTGTGCTTTCATGTGGATTGAAAATGTATTCAACGAAGGTAACATAACAAGAATATAGTTAAATAAATGTTGGGAAAGATACCCTTCAATGAATATGTTGAAATATTTAGCTACCATAATCTTGGAATTTCAAACAGATTTTTGACTTTGACAATACTGTAGTCATTTTTGCACAGCCCTGTTAAAGTTCCCTAAAATAGGGTTTTGATTTGTTTTATTTTAAGGCCAATTTACACATTGTGAACTTTTGTAATATTCTCAAAAAAAAAAAAAAAAGCACTGAAATAATTTAATGACCAGACATGTGTTTATAAACTACAATATACATCAGCCTATGTAAAGAGTGCAGAGGAATTCAGATAGTGGACAAAAATTTATCACCAAATCACTTTTAACTGAAAATTATAAAGTATTTGTCAATTTAAAATTGACATACAAACTTATGCTCTGTGTTCTGAATTCGGACTTAATAAATAATAGTTCAGGTTTAAGAGTCCTCCTGGATCCTTAAAAATCTACTCAATGAAAAAGGAGACTACATATGGACTACACAACTACATATGGACTACACAACTCGATCAGGACAAAGCAATAGACGCAATTTACATAGACTTCTGTAAAGCCTTTGATTCAGTGGTATAAGACAAACTACTCCTAAAACTAAAATCTTATGGTATATCTGGACACCTGCATAACTGGATAGAAGCATTCTGTCAAACAGACAACAAATGGTCAAAATTGGGAGCGTCCTATCAAATTCTGTACCTGTCAACAATGGTGTCCCCCAAGGCAGTGTTCTAGGATCAACTCTCTTCATACTCTACATAAATGACCTCTGTGATCATATCAAGAGCAACTGTGTTCTCTTCGCTGATGATGTAAAACTATTCAACACCACAGACAAAACTGCTACCCTTCAAAAAGATCTTGACTATGTATCAAAATGGTCAAACAAATGGCAACTTCAAATCTCAACAAATAAATGCTCTTCTTACATATTGGCAAAAAAGTCAGAAAATAAAATATAGGCTGAATAGTCAAGACCTTGTTGATGATCCAAACTCTGTCAAGGATCTCGGAGTACTCATCTCAAATGACCTAAGTGCTAGAGCTCACTGTAACTACATAGCCAAAAAGGCATTAAGAGTTGTTAACTTAATCTTACATAGCTTTTTCTCTGGTAATATTACACTAATAACTAGAGCATACAAAACATTTGCTAGACTGATACTCGAATACAGCTCATCAGTCTGGAACCCACATTACATATCTGATATTAGAACAGTTGAGAAAGTCCAGAAATATTTCACAAGAAGAGTTCTCCACTCCTCTACTTGTTGCAGAATACCTTATGCCACCAGACTCGAAATTCTAGACCTAGAAGACCTAGAACTACACCGCCTTCAGTCTGATCTAAGTATAGTATATAAAATCATACATTGCAATGTCCTACCAGTCAATGAATACTTCAGCTTCAACCATAACAACACAAGTGCAAACAATAGATACAAACTCAAGGTTAATTGCACCAAACTTGATCGCAGGAAATATGACAACTGTCGTGTCCTCGAAAATGATGCCAGGAGTCGGTGACTTCAAATCATGCTCTTTTATTAGTGTAGGAACCGAACTGCCGCTATGCAAAAGGTTCGCGGCTTTTATTCCTTTAGCCGCGGCGGCCGCGGCCAATGGCACCGCTTTGAATCTCCCGCGATTCGAATAGACCAATCGCGGGAGATTCTTAGCGAGCCAATCGGCGCGGCTCGCCTGACCAATCAGAGTGCCCCGCGCTTTGGCCAATCAAAGCGCGGGGATCTCAAGAATGCTAATGAGGGGACAGAACACCCCTCCCCTCTTGGTTTAGTCCTTATGTCGCGTAGTCACGTAGGTAGGCGGGGCTCCGTCTTAGCCTACTGGACCTGCGCAGCTCAGTCGTAGGTTGGATCCCGGCCGGTTCGGTTGGGATCTCTGCTTCTCCGGATGCCGTCGTGGGAACCGGCTGGTCGGTCGGGCCGGGCCGCTCTCCGTAGCTCCCTCCTGGGCCTCCCGGGTTGGTTGAGCTGTGGGTTTCGCCGCTCCCGCTCGGTCTCCCCGGGTCGGTCGAGCTGGCCTGGCTGTCTCTTCCTGGCGAGGGGTCGTGCTGGCTGCCTTCCGGTAAGTATGGTTGGTTTATTCTTCTTTGGTTTTGGTCCCCTGGGTATTCCCTCCCCCCTTGGTTTGTGTTGTGGGGGTTGGTTTCGCCTGTTTGTGCGTCGGTGGTCTCTTGGTTGGTCGTCCTTGACCTTAATTGGTCGATGTGGTGTTTCCATGCTCGTCCGTCTGCTGTTTGTAGCCGGTACGAGTGTGGGCCTGTTATTTGTGTGATGACGGCCGGTACCCATAACAGGTCTCCCATCAGGTTTCTTGCGTATACAGGGTTGCCTGGTGCGAAAGTTCAGCGTTTGCTGTTTGAGTCTGGGGGCTTCTCCGGGTTATACGTGGGGTGTAATCTGTCGAGTGGGGACCTTAATTTCCTCCCCATTAATAGTTCGGCTGGGCTCTTATTCGTTGTGCTATTTGGGGTTATGTGTTGGGTGAAGAGTAATTTGTTTATTTTATCCTGGATCTCCCCATGGTCTATTTTCAGGATGGTTTTCTTAGTGAATTGCACCATCCGTTCCGCCCTACCGTTCGCCGCCGGGTGCACCGGTGCTGTCAGCGCGTGTCGGATGCCCCTTTTCACTAGGAATTTTTCGAATTCCAGCGAGGTGAATTGGGGCCCGTTGTCGGAAACGACGACGTCTGGGAGGCCGTGTGTTGCAAAGAGTTTGCAGAGTTCCTTGATCACGGCCTCCGTGGTTGTTGTTTTCATGTTGCTTACCTCCAGCCAGTTGGAGTAAGCGTCTACTGTTATAAGGAAGGTGTGTCCTTTTGTGGGCCTGGCGAAGTCTATGTGGATCCTAGACCAAGGTCCCCTTGGGGTTTCCCACTCTAGGACGGGTGCTATGGGTGGGCTTGGCCTAGTTTCCTGGCATCGTTGGCACCTTGCTACCCAGGTCTCAATTTGTTTGTCCATCCCTGGCCACCAAGCGTAACTTCTGGCCAGGGCTTTAGTCCTAACGATGCCAGGGTGCCCCTCGTGTAATAGTTCCAGAACCTTCCCTTGTAGTTTTTCTGGAATGACCACCCTATCCCCCGCATAGTATGCATCCTTTTAATAACGAGAGTTTCATTTGCCGGTTCCGGAATGTTTTGACGGACTCGTCGTTGTCCCTTTCCGGCCAACCTTTCTCTACCCAATGCAACACCCGCGCCAGACATTTGTCTTTATTAGTCTCTCGGGTAATGTCTGACGCGGTTATGGGCAGGTTGGGTAGAGTCTCTATACTGAGGGTGGTCGTCGTGGGTGCTGGGTCGGTGTCAGGTTCCGGTAGCGGCGAGCGGCTTAAGAAGTCTGCATGGGAGATCGTCTTACCCGGTCTGTGTATGAGTCCGTAGTTGTAGGCCGCCAGGAACTCGGACCACCTTGTCATTCGGGGAGACAGAATGTTCGGGGTGGCCCGGTTTCCTGCAAGGATTCCCAGCAGAGGCTTGTGGTCGGTTATGATGGTGAATGTCCGGCCGTAGAGGTACTCATGGAATCTTTTTACTGCGGCAACGATAGCCAGAGCCTCTTTGTCCAGCTGGCTATAGTTCCGCTCCGGTTTGGTGAGGGTCCTTGAAAAGAACGCGATGGGTGCTTCTTTTCCGTCGGGGAGGGTATGGCTGAGGACAGCGCTGACGCCGAAGGGTGATGCATCACATGTGACGGCCAGAGGTAGGGTCTCGTTGTACTGTATAAGGACGGCGTCCAAAGTGAGGAGGTTCTTTGTTCTTTGGAAGGCGGCTTGCTCGCATTTCCCCCAAGTCCAGGTCGCCGCCTTGTCCAGGAGCCTATGCAAAGGCTCCGCCACCATCGCCTTTTGGGGCAGGAAAACATTGTAAAAGTTAAGTAGCCCCAGGAATGCCTGTAGTTCCGTCTTCGACTTGGGTGTGGGGGCTTCTTTGATGGCCTTGATTTTTTGGTTTGTGGGGTGAATGCCGTGACGGTCTAGGAGGTATCCTAGGAATTCAACCCGTTCCGTGTATAATTGGCATTTCTCCCTCTTTACTTTGAGCCCGGTCTCTTTGAATTTGGTTAGGACCTCCCTTAGGCGACCCTCTAGTTCGGCTTGGTTGGTTGCCGACACTAAGACGTCGTCGAAGTAAGGTACCACTCCCTTGATGCCTTGTAATAGTCTTTCCATTAGGCTTTGGAATATTCCTGGTGCCACGCTGACTCCGAATTGGAGCCGGTTGCACTTAAATGCTCCCCGGTGGGTGACTATGGTTTGCGCTTCTGCCGTTTCCTCGTCGACTGGCAACTGTTGGTATGCCTGGGAGAGGTCGAGTTTGGCGAAAACCTTGCCCCCTCCCAGTGAGTGCAATAGGTGTTGCACAACTGGGACGGGGTAGGCGCTTTGTTGCAACGCGCCATTTAGGGTGGCCTTATAGTCCCCACAGATCCTCATCGATCCATCGGGCTTGATTGGGGTGACTATGGGGGTCTCCCACCGGGCGTGGTCTATTGGCTGTGGGACCCCTTGCTTGACGAGCTTGTCAATTTGCTCGTCTATCTTGGGTTTAAGTGCGAATGGCACCCGCCTTGGTTTCAGGCATTTTGGGGGGATGTTTGGGTCTAGGCTGAATGATTTAAGGGGCCCTCGGTACTTGCCTAGATTTCCATCGAAGGCCTCTTGGAATTCCCGGGCCAGTTGTTGCTCCCAGCTGTCATCGGTAATGTGGTCGACTCCCGTGACTGCGATGCCGAGCGGGACGAACCATTGCAGTCCCAGTAGGCTTGGGCGGTCGCGATCGACGATTGTCAGGGGAAGCCTTTCGGTGCACCCTTTGTATGTCACATTGAACTGTCCGGTTCCAACTACCGGGATGCGGTTTCCTGGTAGTCCTTTACGATTAGTCTCTGGCTGTCTAGGCTTCTCCTTTGGATGGTAGGCACCAAGCGCTTTATTTCATGCCATGCTATCATGGAGAGGTAGGACCCGGAGTCCACCTCCATTTTGCATGGCTCGCCCTCGATGCCTACCTCCATGTGGACCTTCCGGGCGTCATTGGTTGTGGTGTGGCCGATGGTGACCGTCTGATGGGTCTCCTCTCTTCGCTGAGTATCGCCGCCTTGTAGGGATCGTCCGTTCCGGTCCCATCTGTTGTCCGAGGGGCGATCTCTGGTCTAGGGTGGTGTGCTTTCTCTCCTCCGTTCGCTCTGGTCCCATCGGGGTGGGCTGCGGTTCTTTTTAAGGTGACAGACGCGGGCGATGTGTCCCTTCTTGTCACAATGCCGGCAGATCGACTCGAAAAACCGGCATTCGGACCTGGGGTGGTCGCCTCCGCAACCGGCACAGTTGGTCCTCGACTTACGACCCCACCGGTTCCGTGGGTCGCGGACTGTCTGGAGGCGATGAATTTCCTCCTCGTCATCGGAAGTGCCCGATGCCGATTGGAAATCGCCCTGGTGGGTGGTCATCTCGGGTTGGGCCTCGGCTGACCTTGCAGGGTTGTTGTTCCTGCTGCGGTCCCCAGCGTTCGGTCGGCGCATGCGGTCGGCGGATGTTCGGGTTGCTTCGGCGGCTGTGGCCGCGGTGAGGGTGTCTGCAAGGCTGAGGTTGCCCTTGGCCATCAGCCGGCTCTGGAGGACGGGGTCCCACAGGCTGAGCACGATTCTGTCTCGCAGGGCGTCGTTCAGGTTGTCGAATTCGCACAGCCTCCCTAGGTGCTGTAGTTCGGCGACGAAGTCGCTGAAACTCTCACCTGACCGTTGGTCCCGACGGTAGAATTCATTGCGTCGGATCAGGATGGGTACCTCTGGAGCGTAGTGCCACCGAAGTATTGGCTCGAGGACGTCCCAGTCCATCGCGGTCGCGTCGGCGGGTTTGGCAAGTACCTTGGCCATCTTGAATACCTTGGTCCCGCAATGGGTCAGGAAGACGGCGCGCTTCATGGGGCCGGTGGCGTCCTTCAGATCGCTGCACTCGAGGAACATGCGGAATCGGTCGGAGTACGATTCCCAGTCCTCGGTGGCGGGGTTGAAGGGTGCGGGGGGTGCGATTTTTGCCATTGTGGAGATTAGTCTGGCTTCCGTCGGACCCGTGGTTCGGTTCAGGGTCTGAATCCCACCTTCGTCACCAGTGTCGTGTCCTCGAAAATGATGCCAGGAGTCGGTGACTTCAAATCATGCTCTTTTATTAGTGTAGGAACCGAACTGCCGCTTTGCAAAAGGTTCGCGGCTTTTATTCCTTTAGCCGTGGTGGCCGCGGCCAATGGCACCGCTTTGAATCTCCCGCGATTCAAATAGACCAATCGTGGGAGATTCTTAGCGAGCCAATCGGCGCGGCTCACCTGACCAATCAAAGCGCGGGGATCTCAATAATGCTAATGAGGGGACAGAACAACAACAGAGTGGTCAATGTCTGGAATACACTACCTGACTCTGTGCTTTCTTCCCCAAACCCCAAAAACTTTAACCTTAGACTGTCTACTACTGATTTCACCCCTTTCCTAAGAAGTCTGTAGAGGGCGTGCATAAGCGCACCAATCATGCCCACTGTCCCTGTCCTATTGTTTCTTTTATTTTCTTATTCGTATCCATTTCATGTATTCATAACCATGTTTATATTTATACCTGTTATCTAATAATCGCTTGACAAAATAAATAAATTGTAAATTGAGATATTTTAGAAGACAGAATGAATATCTAAATCTGGTGTTTGCATTACTAACAATATAATACCCATAATAGAAAAGAGTTATGTTATTTAGTTCTTCCACAATTGGTAAAATTATGGACCAAGGAATATTTACAATAATAGACAATAGGAAACAGGCTGCAGTATTTCAGAATTACAAGTTGCTAAATGTTCTTTGTGAAAAACTAGTTCAATTGAAGTATTTGAAATTAAGTTGTAATAATGCTACAAATGTTTGTGAGGCTAAACTGAGTTGAAGTCAGCTTTTAAAATCTAACTAGGAGTTGGGATTGGGTGACAGTATATCGTTGTTTCTCATTTAACATGAATTTCAAGAGACATAAATGGAAATTAAAAACTGGGCTAATGCAAAGCAGATGTTAGTAAACTCTCTTGTTTTTTTCTTCTTAGAACATTATAAACATAGAATGGCTTATCAGGCGCTATTGCTTAGGCAGAACACAAGGATAATTCAAGAAACAATTAGATGCCATTCTAAAGAAATGGAATACTTCACATGAATTAGACCTTATGGGCCAAAGCCCTGATGGGTAAATAGCTCCAGCTAAAACATTTTATGTTGCTATATTCATTTGGATGTAAATATTACTTCACAAACATCTTTGTTCTTAAGCTAGTAAAAATGCCTTCTTCTCACCCCTCCTCCTGTTTTTTCCCCTTTCCTGTTTCCTAAATTTCTTTTGTAGTGTGACTTTTGCTTTTTAACCTGCAAAGTATTTTCAACCATAGTAGTGAATTCCCTCTACTGCTAACCTACATACAAATTCAGTTTTTTGGTTGAAAAACAAAATGTTACTGTTCAAACACATGAAAGAATGTCAACCTGAAGTGAAAAGGGGGAGAAAATAAAAGAAAATGACGATAAGAACAACAACAATAACCACAAAAGGGAAGAGGTAATATGTTAACCTGAAACCTCTTTAAATTATTATTTTCTTGATTATTAGTAAGAAAAAATTATCAATTGTACTCTATAATATGCTGGTGATAAATACAGAGTATTGTGGAGCTTGCTTTCACCAACAGTTATCATCAACAAATTGGAATGATATCCATTCTGATTTTTTATAATTGTTGTTGAGTGAGGAATCTTGCCACATTATCATGGCATATTCATGTCCTAGGATTCATTGGCTCCTTATTTTCAGCTCCTTCTGACCAATGCAAAGGGAAGATGTTCAAAGCAGGTATGTGGATGAAGGTGGAAATCTGTTTCTCTACCTTCTATCTAATTTAGGACTATAGCAATAGCACTTAGACTTATATACCACTTTACAGTGCTTTACAGCCCTCTCTAAGCAGTTTACAGAGTCAGCCTATTGCCCCCAACAATTTGGGTCCTCATTTTACTCACTTGGGAAGGATGGAAGGCTGAGTCAACCTTGAGCCTAGTGAGATTTGAACTGCCAAATTGCAGTCACTGGCAATCAGCAGAAGTAGCCTGCAGTAGTGGATTCTAACCACTGCACCACCATGGCTATACTGACAATTCACCAACTAAAATCAATATAGGCATTTATTTGCACCAACGAGGTTGAGAGTGGCCAACAGTTCAAATTAGGTGCATCTTCAAAATGACAGTGCAAAGTAAAGGAGTGTTCTGTTTCTAATCAGGCTGCACAGATACCTTTGAATGTAGGGGGAGAGTCCACTGAAGCAAATTCGGTGGTACAGTGGTTAGCGTGCAGTACTGCAAGCTACTTCTGCTGCAGCCAGCTGCCTGCAATTTAGCAAATCGAATCTCACCAGGCTCAAGGTTGACTCAGCCTTCCATCCTTCCCAGGTGAGTAAAATGAGGACCCAAATTGTTGGGGGCAATATGCTGACTCTGTAAACTGCTTAGAGAGGGCTGTAAAGTGCTATATAAGTCTATTGAGAGAGACAAACTCTTCATTGCTTTGCATTTCTGGAAAGTCAAGGAGACAAAAGCCAAGATGGCTCCTACATTATGAAATAAACTTCCATGTGATATCAGATTAATTCCTATTTTGCAGGCCTTCTGGAAGTTTCTTCAGACTGACTTGTTTCAGAAAATCTTCTGTGGCCGTTTGACATTTTCATCAATAACTGCATTTAAGATTATTATTATGGATGCAAATAATGTATGACTATAAATTGATTATTTTCAAGATAGTGTCCTGATTGTCATTTTCTTCACTAAAGATATTTGTGATATTTCAAGCACCATGGAATTCTTATTGCTATTGTAAATGCATTTTTAATTTATGTTATTATTATAGATGCTTTAAATGTCAGCCTTGATCATTGCAATAAATGCTTTAATCATTGTCATTGTGGTTGAGTATAAGCCTATGTAAGTTTATATGATTCAGTGACATAAAAATCAAAAAAATGAAAACACCTAATGAAATAAGCTTCCAATACCATATGCTATTAAGTTTCAAGAGAAATTGCTTTAAAAACAAATTCCTTTGGTTTGCAAAAATGTAAACTTTCCCAATTGATTTTTTAAAGTTGAACACAACCTTAAGAAATTTCAATTATCTTTCACAATACGTTTTTTGTGAATGTGCAGATTTTTTTGACAGAGAAAGGAAGCTATTAGCAATTCCTGTTTAACCCTGTTGAAGTGAGGTCAGTTCGATTGGACTCACAAACTACAGTCAAAGAAATTTATGGCATGTTTCTTTTACATCCTTTCAGTCTCCATTTATCATGGAAGACATCCTCTTAAGTAGTTAGTTATTTTTTGCCAGATGTTAAAAGCCAAGGCAAAAAGCCAATGCTTTTGAAATGAAGCAAAAAAGGTATTTTTTTTCCATTTATGGAAACAAACATTATAATGGGAATGCATATAGCAAATGGAAAATACATATTTAATTTCTTTCCTGAGTGTAGCAACATTTGGCAAATTCTTTGTTCAAGTGAATGGATGAAAATGTTAACAGTATGTAGAATGTAAAGTGTAGTTCCTATTATCTTTTATTCAAATGCATTCCTACAACTAAGAATTGAGAACTAATTAACATTTGCAAGCTTAGTTAAGACACTGGAAAAAAAATATAAGCTCAGGACTGAACTTTGGAATCCTTGATCCTCCAAACTTGATTGTTTGCTTGCAGATATTTTATTACCCAACTAGGCAACATCACAAGTTCTAGTGAATATGCATTTGCTCTATTTATAGACAGCAGCTTATCTTGGCAGTGTTGGTAGTGATATGGTTTTCTCTTTAGTACTGCCTTGATTCCTACTTGATTGTTTGTCTGGTGTTATTCCCTGCTTATCTGGGTATTGGTTGTGTTCAGATCTTTGTTTCCTTCTTAAGATTTTCTTGTTTCTTTTGATTGCTGTGTAACTGTGATTACAATAGACTTCATGTCTATTGATAGCTGATTTGTCTAAATGCCAAGCTTCCAGAAATTTTCTAGCATTTTTTTTGTTTACTTTAGGTTTTTGGTGGTCACAGTTTCTCAACTGAAACTATGGTTGAATTTGTCCATGTGTGGTGAGATTAAGAAGTTTTCACCATGTCTTCTGACCACAAATTCATGTCTATGTATGTGCTCTGCTAGCCTTCGGCCTTCTGTCTTACATAGTGAGTGATATAGTTCTTCCATTTTATGTTGTAGATGACTCCAGTTTTTCTTTCTTCCTGGGCTGTTTGGTCATTTGGTTTACTTAAAATGTTTTGGAGGGTTTTAGTTTGTTTGTATGCTATGGTGATGTTGTGTGGTTGTAATACTCTGTTGATTTTTCCAAAACATTTCTTTTGTACGGCAGTGCTTGACAGCAATGTAGCTCTATTCATAGCTTCTGTTAGTTGTACTTCAGTGGGTTGAGTACTTGGGCAATTTGGATAAAATTGCACAGTATCCATTTTGTAGAAAGATGTTGTATAGACAGTCTGTCTCCCTTGAAATAATAGAAAATAGTCTATCCCCTTTTCCTGGTATTTTGGGTTGCTGCATTTATACTCATCTGAACACTGTTCTTAAATCCTTCCTCTTGTGGCAGGTTGAGTTGTTACTTTGATTATATTACAGACCATGAAAAAATAATAATAACATAGCTAAGAAGAAAACAAGAAGACCAGAACTCATCTTCTCCAGCAGGTAGCACCTAGATAAGCAGGGATTAACACAAGACAAACATTCAAGCAAAAAACAATGTCCTCCTCAAGAAACTAACAAGTTCACCAAAACTGACTGGGCAAACAATAACAATTGTATATAAAAAGGGAGCAAACCTCACACTTAGTAACACTGATGATGTTACCTAGTTGGGTAATGAAATGTCTGCAAGCAAAGAACTAAGTTCAGAGATAATTAAAGACTCTATAGTTGAGATACTATTAAAGAGCACCTATGGTAGAATCTCTGCATTATTTTAACATATCGTAAAGTATCATAGGTATAAAATTAACACAAATTTCAACAAAATTCTCAACTGAATACTTGTACTTTTCAAACATCAGGAGAAGAGTTTTTGTATAACAGACCCCCCAAAATCTATGCAAATCAGATTATGCAAGTAATAGATCTGTCTGGTATCGGATACAAGGGAAATTAGTTGTTTAATGAATGTTTCATTTTCTTTTGTTCATTCTGTGAAAGGATACATTCTGGTATTAGTGTTAGGGCCTTCCCACTCTTAGCATGTTTCTTTGTACAGGGAAGAAAATGAATGGGCTAGCCTATGAAGAAGCAACTTTTAAAACAGCCATTGTAAGGAAAGGAATGTTGAACCCGTAGGAGACTGATTTGGAGAAAAGAATTAGGTCTTCAATTGTTGAATACAAAGGTTCTTCATAACAGAAATGAATTAGCAGCTGATGTGAGAACCACTGCAATATAAAAGAAATATATTGAAGCAGAAATATAATCTGGCCCTGATCTCTGGCTAAAGGACAAAGTACTACTTGTAGCAGTCTCTTATGCAACTAATTAATACATGCTGTCTTTTTACAAAGAGAAGCGAGAAGTTTAAATGTGCAGTTTTCCAGGACTTGGTTTCCTAAGTGCATATTCAAAGATTGAGTTTTTCACTATAAAGCTTAAGTCAGTGTCTCATATTTTGATAGAGCATAGAGATCCAGGTAGTCTTGTTTAGCAATCGCTTCATTTAGTGACTGTGATAATGGCGATGAAAAACAACTTTGCAGTCATTCCTCGCATCTATGATCTTCACAGATTTCTAATGCAAAGAAAAACTGAAGATTGTAAGTGCAGTTGCATTCACTTAATGATTTGAGTTGCCAGTGTTAATTGTGGTCATTAAAGGAGGAATACCTATAGTACTACTTGAGCACAGCAGCACGGAGGGATGTTGGCAGTGGTCTTTCTTATCAGCTAAGCAATGCTTCTGCATGGCAAACAATTAACATCCTGGTGCTCCGATTAGATGGGCCTATAGCAAAGTCTAGGGAAATGGATACTTTCAGACTTACTAACTCAGGGGTGTCAAGTTCAAAGCCCATGGAGTGGATTCAGGCCATGGGATGCTTAAATCTGGCCCATGGGGCTGGCATGGAAATAGCAAAGGACCAGCCCATAGTACCTCTGCTAGTGAAAATGGCATGGGGGCATCTGTGGCCCCCTCCTGTGCCCCGTTTTTGGCCTGGATAGCATCTTGCAAGCCAAAACAGGGCTGGGGGGGCACGCATGACCCCTTGCCCCATTTTGGATGGCAGGGTACTGCAAGCGGTGTCCATCTCATCTCTCCCCTAGCCAGCCCACAGAAGAGAATTGCAATGCGGAACCACACCTTGAAGAAATTCAAATTGACACCCCTGTGCTAACTAATCATCATTGTAGCAATGGAGGGATTGGTTTTTGTATTTCTTCTGACTTTCAACATTTTGGAAACATGCCTACTGTCTTCCATCTCTACAGCAATAGTTCAGAAGGTCAGCATAATAAATCTTATCAAGTGTTCAGTTAATTTGCACAGATGCACCAATTTCACGTTGTATTCTGCCTAACTTTTGCATGCTGAAATGCATTTTTTTTTTTAAAAAAAAAAGAACTTCATTTAAAAGGAAAAATATTTTTTTTTAAAATAGATCATGGCATTTTTCTTTATATTGTAGTTTGGGAAGTGGGAATTGATTCTTTTGAATGGAATTAATTTCTCTTGACTTCTTCCTATAGATTCACTTCATGTACTCATCATTTATACCAGGATGTAGATTCTGTTGCCCTAAATGGCAGCAGAATTTTCCACTATTAAAAATCAGAAGCAATATTGCTTAATAAGTTTGAATGGAAAGAAATGCTTGTTTCAATATGTAGCAGCCTGCTCTACAAATATCCTTGGAGCAGTTCCTCTCTGAGTGCAAATAGGCTCCAAGACAACCTCACATTTTCTTTTCTCACTCACTGTGATAGATGTCATTTTCTGAATCTGGGATTCCAGAGGTTCAGAAAGAAAAGTATTTCTCATCCATAGAAATAATATTTATGTATTTGAATTGATTATACAGTGTGCATTAATATACCATCTGCCCTGGATTATTATGGTTTATATTATCTTAATGTTTGGAAACAGGAAGATTTTGTATTGCAATTTGTCAAGAATGATAAAGGTAATGTTCAGATTATGGCTGCCATGGCTTTAATTAAAGCAATGCTCAAAAGAATATACTGTAATTTGCTAAATCTTGAATATCCATGGCCTAAGAAAACCAATAGTGGTGTGGAGACATAATTGATGTTTACGATTATTTTGTTTCTTTTTAATATATATAAACTTCTACTGAAACTCTCACTGACATGATCTTTGCTGTGCAAAATGGTGCATTACAGAGTAACAATTTTTGAACCAAGATATCTCAAATGGACTAAGTTATAGAATGTGTCCAAAATGTGTCCATGACACCTGAGAAAATGAAATTTGAAGAAGTTGTGGCTGCTTCAGTGTTATTGACTGCTGCAATTACATGATCTTCACTTTCAACATTTTGTGACAAGTTCTAACCAGTCTTGGACACCCTTCTGTATCCTCTGACTGAGTGGAAGGAAGGAAGGATTTCCAATGCTCCTTGCCAGATTTCAAGGAAATCAATGAGGAAGCCACCAGGATGTCAGAAGTCACTGCTGCTCCCAACTGTTTTCCCCCACACCCTTCTCATTCTGTTTCTCTGTTTAGGTTTGGGAAGGAAGAGAAAAGAATGAATCTCTGTGGACCCTTCCTGGCTCAAATTGCTCCCTCATGTGCAAAGCTGACTTATATTGCCATACCTGTGTGCCATTCTCAACACACAGAGCACCTCTTGCACACTTCCAAAAATCCTTCCCAACCAGTGCTGAGCCTCATATGCCTTCTCTCATTCTGTATTTTTGTTTAAGTAAAGAAATATGTCTTAAACAATGACCCAATGGGGCACAGCAGATCTAGTATTAAATAAATATACTGGAGACTTTTATATTAAATATTAATACCAATAGCAAAAACACTTAGACTTATATATAACTTCAGAGTGTTTTCCAGCCATGTCTAAGTTGTTTACAGAGTCAGCATATTGCCCCCCTAACAATCTGGATCCTCATTTTTCTGACCTCTGCAGATGGAAGGCTGAGTCAATTTCGAGCTGATCAAGACTGAACTCCTGGCAGTGGGCAGAGTGAGCCTGCAATACTGCATTCTAACCACTGCACCAGTTATTAAGTTTAAGATTGCAACATTTCTAGTATAACAAATCATTTAAAGTATTTTCATTTATGTATTAATGCCACATTTTGCTTTAGAATGTAAAATTTAATCAACTTTATGCTTACCAACATTAACATTTTAGAAATCATAGTTCATATTGATACACATTTCTTCTTTATCTTGAAACATTTAAGTTAAATAAATATTAGAGCATTAATAACTTCTGAAACTGTATACATACTTCTGTACTGAATTAATTTTAAACACATACCTACGCATGCATGCAGACACAAATGCTAAATATTTATCAGCTTCTATTTTTCCTTAATCTTAACAATGAAACACAAAACAGCTGAGGGTTGTCTGTTCATTTTTTTTCTATAGAATTAGATTAAACTTATAGAAAACATTATTATGGTCTGAGAACTGCTATATAGTACACAGGTTTCAGAGTTAAATTTGTTTTTCTTTAAAAATATCTTCTATTTTACAGTTTGGAGAGAGTACAGAATGAAATTACCAGTGTTCAGGGTCTCTAAAATAAGGGGAAAATCCATGCCAAATTTCAGAAAAATGGTTTGAAAAGGTATCATTTACAAAGAGAAAAAGTGGTTGCAAAGAATAATGGTGCTATTTTTTGAGCACATTCAAATTGATTCTCAGAAACTGAGGCAGAAATATAACAAATTACTATTCCTTCCCTTTCCCCCACACCGTAAAATATATCAGTCTTTAATTCAGGTCAGTCAGACTAACTTAATTCTTTTCCCCTTTCTCTCACGCACACATACATTCTGAACAGTAAGGCTATGGGAAGCTTTGAATGAATACTTTGTTTTGCTTAAGCTTTGAATGGAACAACCCTCAACATTGCTTTTTTTTTTTTTTTAAATAGCACCCACTTCTAAGAAGAAAGCAAAACATGGTTGCATTATAATCCTCCTACGCCTTGTGCCATAGAGCTAGTACTTCAAAGGAAAGCTGGAAAAAAAAACAGGTGTTTTTTACTCAGTGCTTTGGGATGAGGTAAAGCAAAGGGTTTTTTTTTCTCCCCCCAGTAACACTGAGCAAAATTACAGACAGTGAAAGCTTTTCGTGCAGACCAGAGAATGCTATAGCATGCATGAAAATGGTCAGTCCAATGCTCCATCATTTTGGCCAATGTATCTGGGCATGTCTAGGAAAACTTTGGACAAGTATCCATCAGCTACCCAACCATTCTCGCATTGGTTAAGTAAAACTCCTGGGCCAGCATCCAGCAAGATGGATACTATAAATACAGCACCCATTTTTAAGAAGGAGACAGCCAATATCTAAGGAATAATCATCTGACCAGCATCTTGTCAGTCTCTTCTGAAAACTTAACAAGGCTCCTGTAGGAAATAAACAGGTTGGATGTAAACCAGGAAATTCTTGTAGGATCCCAGATGCTTGTATAACTATTAATTACAGTACAGGTAGTCCTTGACTTACAATGAAAATTAGGACCATAATTTTTTCTTGCTAAGCAAGGTGGCTGTTCAGTGAATCTCACCTGATTTTAGGACCATTTTTGCCATGGTTGTTAAGTAAATCATTGCAGTTGTTAAGTGAAGTATGAAGTAATTGTGCAAATCTAGTTTCCCTCATTGATTTTGCTTATTGGGATCCAGTTGGGAAGGTCAAATATAATAATCAAATGCGACTGCTCCAGAGGTGGTATTCAGCAGGTTCTGACTAATTCTGGGGAACCAGTAGTAGAAATTTTGAGTAGTTCAGAGAACTGGCAAATACCACCTCTGACTGGAGATTTTACAGTATCCTTTCTCTGCCGTGCCCACCAAGCCACGCCCACAGAACCGGTTTTAAAAAATAATTGAATCCCACCACTGAACTGCTCTAAATATGTGCTAGTTGCCAAGTGCCCAGCTTTTGATTGTGACGGTGGGGCTGCTCTATCCATTGTAAGTTCAAGGATTAGTCATAAATCACTTTTTTTCAATGAGGTTGTAACTTCCAATAGTTGTTAAATAAATGTTTTTTTGCGAGTCGAGAACCGCCTATATAATCTTTGGCCTGGATTGCAAACATTAGCAGCACTTCAGTTGAAAATTAAACTCAAAAATGTCAACTGCCATATTCCCCTTTCAAAGGGGGTTCCAATCTACAGTTGGAGAATTCATGCAACCAGGCAGAACCCACATGCTTTCAGGTAACAATTGCAGAAATTGTTCTAACAAAGAATCCCCCTCTGGAGAATTCTTAAACACCCAATACCCTATTAGCTTCCTCCCAGATGAGCTGAAATTAAGATGTGTTCCCAAAGATCAGAATGAGGGTCCTTTTGTTTGCTCCAGTATTTTTTAAATGTATTGTGATACAGTATATAGTTGCATACCTCAGTCTTGTGATTGTGGGTGGCTTACCCTGCAAAAAATAAATACAAGAAATAAGTAAATCTACAGCAAAGCCATACTGGTATAGCATTTAGGACACCAGGTTAGAAACTGGCAGACTGTGAATCTTCTAGTTTTTCTTTAGACATGAAGCCAGCTGGGTGATTTTGGGCCAGTCTCTCAGACCTAAGAGGGAAGCAATAGCAAACCACTTTCATAATCTTGCCAAAATAACTGCAAAATAACTTATCCAGGCAGTTGCCAGGAAGGAAGGAAGACAAACAGTAAGATTATTAAGGATCTGTCCCTTTGATAACAAAGCCAGATCTTCAAGGTTTTCCCAAAGTATCAGTTCCATCCAAATCTCAGGGAGATGTTGTTCCACAGGGTAGGTTTTATAACAGAGAAGGGATGTTTTCCTGGATCCTACTAGGTGGCACTGTTTCACAAAAGGAATGCTGGAAGTCTTTCAGTCAAGGCAGCTTCATGAACTGATTATAAACAACAACATAACAGTCTCCAAAATGATTCACTGGAGCATCTGTAAAAATTATCATGTGCCAGGAATGAAAAAATTAGTGGGAACGTATAATTTTATTTATTTTATCACATTTCGACAGTTCTCATCTCACCAAAATGAATCTGGATGGTTTACAATAATTGGCAAAGTAGTGAAAATATGAAGTTAAAATATTGTGGGATTTATGATTACACTAACTATGATTGAAAAGAAGATAGTGTGGCCAATTGCTGTGGCAATACCAGAGGATAGTTGTTAGATCTGAGGTGGATCGGTTTGAAGGACACGCGAGACCATCTTAGTGAGTTCAGCTCTTTATTTAGAATAAGAACAGTCTGGAGAATGCGAGCCACAGCAGCCCTTCATATAGGGCTGGTTAGCGGCTCTGCGGCCAATGGCACAGCCAATCACGGTAGATTCCTAGCGCTCCAATCACAGTCGAGGCTTCGACCAATTGGGTCGCTGTCCCTCCGGGCCAATCAGTGGTGAGGGTTTGGAGTATGCTAATACAGCACAATAGTAAAATAGAAGACAAAGATTTGGAGAAGATCACAAGGCTTAAGTTCTGGAAACTGAAATAAAAAGATTATAGCATAAACTGACTCCAGTGGTCCTAGTGGTTATCAGTACACTGAGTTCCATAAATCTTTGGATGACACATTAAAAAATCTGTGCATTGACAAAATTTCCATCTGTCAGATACAAAAGCCACACAGCTTTGTTCCGCTACACACATATAATAGCCAATATAGTACATCATTCCAGGTTCTTGGGAAGAACTCAGTATGTATTAAAGCCAACACCAACTAAAAAACAGGCAATTGTGATTTCACATTGTTGTGTACACAATAATAACATATTAAACTTCTGTGCTGACTCTCAATGACTCTGGACAACTCACAACAATCAAACAAAAAGGTCTCCATGTTGTGGTTAGCTGGCAGCAGGTGCAGACGGTGGAGGAGAGTGAGGACACAAAGCAGTGGCCAGGACCATCAGGGGGTGGACTGCTGCCTTCAGGGATGGTGTGGGCTGGCAGCAGTAATGAGGAGGTTTCAGAAGAGCCTGTGCTAAGTGCACTTGAGCACAGGATGATTCGTAGAAGAGAACAGCTGAAGCTGCACAGATGACTCAGGAGTAAGGATGCAATGTAACGGCTCCTCCCTCTAGGGAATATAAGCCTGATCTCAAATCGTTTTTGCCTTTGCAGAAGGCAAAAAAGTTTAAAGGACTCAGTGTGATGACAGACTCTGATTTATTTCTGCCAAGGTTTTTCTAATTGGACTAATTGGCTGCAAGCCATCTGTTATCTACAAAGAGGTTTATTTGTAAATTAAAGCAGTGAAAGTTTGAGTTACTGAGTTTATCTGTATTTGCTTTCGGAAACTTTGGTTGGGTCAGAACACTTCACTGCAATAGCAGAGTGGGGGCAAACACATTCTAGAGGGCAGGTGATGCCACATTGAAGGTATGTTTCGGGATACTGATGGATGACATTGTTTAACTTAAGGAACCAAAACATGTCAACCTCAGCAGATGCTATGGGACACAGGCAGTCCCTCGAATAACCAGACTCTATGCGATGGTCTCTTAACTGAAGCAGTGAATCTGGTCTCCTTTAATATTGTTGTTCACTTTGTTGAACTGAATCTGCTTCATAAAGGCCTCTTATATAATCTCTCAAAATGAGAGATGGAGTAACCATGAATTGGTATACCTAAGACCAGGCCCATAATTAAGTTCATGGTAGTTTGATCATGCCATAAGTTCAGTCTGATTTGAGTCTAGTGTTATTCGTCTTCCTTCTTTCCTTATATCATGGAATGTCAAACTCGATCATGTCACATGATGTTTTTTGCCTTTGCAGAGGCAGGATAGGCATGGCCCGACATGATGCATCCAGCCTGCGGGCCACCAGTTTGACACCCCTGTCCTCTATGCCATGGAATTTTACCTAATCATTGTTTGGGGCACAGCTGCCATGATGCTGCCCATTAGACCAATCTTGAGTTCCTGAATGAATTTTCATGGACTTTGAATTTGAAAAGTCAAGAGTCTGACTTACCATTTCCAGAGAAATAACAGATAACAGATAATCAGAGTTGGAAAGGACTTCTTATGTCATCTAGTCCAACTGCCCTGCCCAAGCAGGACACCCTACACCATTTCTGACAAATTGAAGTCCAATCTCTTCTTGAAGGTCTCAGGTGATGGCGCTCCCACAACTTCCAAGGGCAAGCTGTTCCATTGGTTGATTGTTCTCACTGTCAGAAAGTCTCTCCTTATTTCCAGGTTAAATCTCTCCTTGTTCAGTTTCCATCCATTATTCCTTGTCTAGCCTACAAGCACTTTAGAAAATAGATTGACCTCTTCCTCTCTGTGGCAGCCCCTCAAATATTGGAACACTGCTATCATGTCTCCCCTGGTCCTTCTCTTTACTAGACTAGCCATGCCCAGTTCCTGTAACCATTCTTCATATGTTTTAGTCTCCAGTCCCCTAATCATCATGGTTGCTCTTCTCTGTACTTTTTCTAGAGTCTAAACATCTTTTTTATAATGTGGTGAACAAAACTGGATGCAGTACTCTAGTTGCGGTTTATAGAGTGGTATTAGTACCCCCCTTGATCTTGACTATATCCCTCTGTTAATACAATTTAGGATTGCATTAGCTTTTTTGGCTACTGCTGCACCATGCTGGCTCATATTCAGCTGGTTGTCTACTAAGACTCCAAGATCTTTCTTACAGTTACTGCTATTGAGCCTGGTTTCACCCAGTCCATATGTGTACTTTTGGTTTTTCTTGCCTAAGTGTAGGACTTTTCTCTACATTGAATTTCATTTTGTTAGATATGGCCCAGTGTTCTAGTCTGTCAAGATCCATCTGGATCTTGAGCCTATCTTCTTGGGTGTTAGCTATTCCTACCAGCTTAGTATCATCTGCAAATTTGGTAAGTTCTCCTTCTATTCCCTCATCTAAGTCGTGAATGAAGATATTGAAGAGTACTGGGCATAAGACGGAACCTTGTGGCACCCCACTGCTTACTTCCCTCCATTTAGACTTAGACCCATAAAGGACCATTGAGTACGGTTTATCAGCCAGTTGCGAGTCCATCTAGTGGTGGTGCTATCTATTCCACTTTTTTCTAGCAGATTTTCTGAACATCTGCTTCAAAATATTTCATTCCAGCTCATGATCCAAGCTTTGATCATTCAACACATACCCTTCATAGTTAGCAGAGGTAATTGTCTAAGTATCTAATCAATCTGAAGTCCAAACTGGATGGAACTATTTTCAGCAATGCTGTCTCCCCATTTTTAGAAACTCATCTGGCATTCATTATAATGTCTTTTCTACGCCAGATGAAAAGTATTTTAAAAACATTATAAATGTATAGTTTTGCTTTTCCTGGGCTTCTGCCCCTTCCAACACCATGTTAACATAATGTTATCAATTTCTTTTGATGGTTACTGTTTATTTCTTTCTAGAGCTGAATTTATGGACATATAAGTTTTCCTGTGTTGCATTTGAATTTATTATTAAACTGCTACATTTGTTATTGTTTTTAATTTTCTTTTACACTTGATGTTCTATTTTATGACAACTAAAACAAAGAAATGTTTGGGATATTTTAGGATAATGAAAGAATAATATAGGAGGGTTTTGAATTCTGGAGACACAACTTAAAAGCATATGGGCCCTGTTTAGCATAGCGAGCATTTTACACTCTCCTGAATATGTGCTCCATTTTTATTTTCCCAATGAGAGGCACATTTAAAACAAATTAAGCAAAACAGACACCTGTACACACATACACACATGAAAACACACCAGAGAAACCAAACACATTATTTCCTTTTAGGATAAACAGTGTTAGATGAAGCACAAGAAAAGAATAAGATTTAAACAAAAGGAAATATAGAGGAAAGAGGAACTAAGTTAATTTATATCAACATATTTACTATTCCTCTCCTTAATCTCATTTTTCCATACTGATCCCATACATGGTTTTTACATTAATGTTATTTTTATCTTGCATAAAGCCATTATTATATAAAGGCTTTTGGTACTTTTAGAACCAGACAAAATAGTGACCTATACATCCTAATATTAAACATAATGCTGGGAAAAGAGTGGTCAGTAATCTTTTTATATGCTTTATGACATTATCCAATTTGTCTGTGAATGATTCCATGACCTCACCAATTATTATTTATTACATGATTCCATTACTATTTATTTTCCCCATCATACATTAGCCTCTCTCAGACATTAATGTCAACACATTTCCTGTGAAATCTCCAATGCTTGTTATTTTCATATTAATATCATACTTTGAAAATATCATAAAATATTCTGAGACATCTATAATTTGACCCATAAACCGAAAACACATAAGGATATATTAGGTCAGCAAGTTCGGGGTGATGATCAAAAATGAAATTATTTTGCAGAATAGATGTTTAGCAAATATTATCCTACACTATTTCTTTAAGCTGTTAAAGTACCTATTAAAAATGCTGCTGTTGTTATAATGGTTTTGTAGTCTTTCATTTAAAACCCATCCATCTCTTGATTTGCACCTGTGTATCAGGCTATTAAATTAGCAATATTTCCTAGATGTTTAGCTGAAATGGCAAAATTTTGATTTGGAAAATGTATCCAATTTAATTTGACAATTCTATTCATGTCTTTTTAAATGATTAATTCAGTTTGGAGGTTTCAAACAAATTGCCAAATTAAATCAAGTTCATTGAGATTTTCAAAAAAGAAATTTATGCATCTGTCCAAAGCATCCATGTAGATTCAGAACCACACAATGAAAAGTAAACAATTTGTATCAGGTTTACAATTTGATTTAGAAAATCACAGAAAGGCAATTAGGTTCAGATATTTTATTAAATTGACTTCAAATCAAATCTTCAAACTGAATAGTTGCCCAAGTACAAGACAAGCTGTTCTTTCCAGAAATTGAGGTAAAGGCTTTTAGTAAGAATCAGGTTTTATAGTCACACAACAATTTATAAGCTCCTATTATTCTAAGTTAGCAAATCATATCTGGTTGCTAAATCAGTTCAAATGCCTCAGAACATTTCATATACCGTAGGCTGAAAGAATTGCGATGAGGTCATGTTTCAAATATATTAGTTTGAAACTGATTATGTTTCCTTAGCAATACTTGCTCATGATTTTTTTTTTTAATTGTCGTTCTCCTATTGTTTGAATCTAAAGGGAATTTCAATGAATGAATTACATGTGGTACTCAGAAAGGGCATCAACTTCATTTCAATAAATAAAGCATTCAGACTAATAGATACACTTACATACGCATCCTGCTATTCCTTTTCTGGACAAGGAATTTTATGCAGAGCATAGGAAAGGTATAAGAAGTAGTAGGCCAAAGGAATTAAAATTGTAAAATATATAAAAAATAGACTCTCCCAAAAAGGCTTGACATATGAAAAAGAACAAGAAAAAACCTTACAGAACTAATACTATTTTATGCCAACAGCATATCCTGTAGTGTTCCACATCTTTTTATCCTTGCAAAAAAATTGTGCTTCCACAATGTCCTTATTTCTATTTCATACATTACCTATTGTTCTTTAAACTTTTCACCTTTTTCTTTTTTCAGAATCCCATCAGCTTCGTCCACTCACAACTTTCAGTTTCCCCTTACCTCTGAGCTATTCATTCTTCCTTCATACATTTGCTTTGATTCATCTTATTCAATCTCTCTATGACCAAACAGCCTTCATATACTTTTTGTACATCTGACTTACTATTTATTTAGTACCCATTTGTTCTGACCCCATCTCTTCTTGTATTATTATACATACTTTTAAAGTAAACTATTCCTGATGCATTCAACCTATATGTATATTTCTTCCAATATTCCCTTTCTTCCATATAACATGGAAGTATGCATTTCTTACAGGGCCACAGGGCTACTTATTATCTTCATATAAACACAGAGACATGTTAACATTTTTCCATTTTTGTCTTGCCAATTTGTCCTGGATAGTACTAGAGCCTGGAGAATATTCAATTAATTTGTCAAGGTTGTTATAATTGGTTCTACACTGATCCTGAAGGGAAATGCAGGGATTGATCCTGGGCCTGCTGCTTTTCAATGTCTTTATACATGACCTAGAGAACTGAATGAAAACAATACTTTTTACTTTTCACTCAAGCCTGCCTTCTAGGAATCCAAGATATGTTTTAGTTTTCCCTTCCTACTTATCTAGAACCTATCTAGATCCATGGGATCAGACATTTGGATTTCCAGCACAGTCCAGTCTCCAATTCGTAAACTTTATTATTATTATTTTGACAGCTTTATTTTATGCCTGTTTATTCCCAAAATATTTTAGTCCAATTTAGTTAAATCTTTAGTTCCAGATTCTTCCTTTCCCGGTTTGAAGCCCTGCTTGGCTGTCAAAAATATTTTCTTATTTTTTTTCCTGTCCCTTTGTAATTTTGCTGCTCACTTTTCGTTTCTTAAAAATTCCATGTTACATTAATCCCGGGGTACTTTTGTTTAGTTGTACTGCCCAGTTGTTCCGGTTCAGATGTTATCCACCTCTTTCTTCCCTCCTACACAAATCTTAATCCAGCTGATCCTCCTCTTCGGGGTGGCCATTTTAAACCACCACTGCAGTTGTCTTTGGGGTGAAAAAGACCAAGCCCAGGAGGAGAGATGCGGCTCCCCTCAACCTGGCTTGTGGCTTCCCCTTACTCCACTGCCCCTCCAAGGCAGCTTCAGCCCCTAATCGTAATAATCGGGGCTCTCCAATGAAAGAGCACGGACCGTAGCCGCAGAGAGTCGCGATCTACGGTCTGTCAGCAAGGAAGCTCCACCTTCTTCCCCTTCTTCCTTTTCTTCTTTCTAAAGAATACTCAGGTGTTGCAAGTAAATTCATATAAGTCATACAAGTGATTTCTGGAAATTGTTGAGATACATGCTGAGAGGGCTTATTTATCAGCTGATGATAAATTTGTGTATCCCACATTTACTGTGAAGTTCAAAGAATTTTATTCCTAATAACCAGAAGTCACTCAGTTTTCTAAAGGTCAAGAACTTGGCTCTACTCAATGCAAGTATGAACTGCTACATTGCATGGATCTTCAGTTAAGACAAATTATATAGAAGGCTTTCCCAATGCACCATAAGCAGTAAATTCCACTGAAAGATAATAACTGCCAATAGCCTTTAAATTACCAGCAAGATATTAAGCTAACCTTCTACAACAAATGTCATGATACTCTAACCAATGTTAGAAATTCTATGTAATGGGGAGAAAAGGAATAAAATTAAAATGTTGTCTCTCAGTGTCAGCCAAATACAATAGGTTCAGCTGAATACAGCATGGAATGAACTTAGCAGGTATAAAGTAGTTGTCAATATTTGGGTTCTCTTATTAAATAAAGAAAAATAATGTTTGTAACCAGAATTTGCAATCATTACAAGAACATGATAATGGTGAAATATGGGATTAAAAACCTAACCACTGAAAACTCTCATTGTGAACAGACACATTTACTGATATTTTATTTTCCTACATTAATTTTCAAGCAAAATTTTTGTGGACTATTTTTGCACATCCTTATTGTTTGTGTAGTGAACTGATACATTATGAATTCTCTGGTGTTTTATTATCAATTTTCTTATAAAGCATGCATAAATAATTTCCCAGAATTCTTACTTCTTCCAATTCATTTCCCTTTCTTTTACATGGCTTTCATTTTATATAGATCTGCTTGTCCTGATGTAAACTCAGGCATAATAGCAATAGTACGTAAGACTTATATACCTCTTCACAGTGCTTTACAGCCCTTTTAAAGTGGTTTACAGAGTCAACATATTGCCCCCAATGATCTGGGTCCTCATTTTACCAACCTTAGAAGGCTGGAAGGCTGAGTCCACCATGAGCCTGGTGAGATTCGACCTGCCAAATTGCAGTCAGTGGCAGTCAGTGTGCAGTACTGCATTCTAACTATTGTGCTACCACGGCTCATAATAGTAACATAAATGTCTCTTTTATACCTGCTGTACTGACACTTGGATCAATTTAGATGAATTTTATAAAAATACTCCTAACAGGTAAAATTAATGTGATCCTTTCCACGACACCAGAAACGTTACTTTTTAAAGTACTCATATTAATGCAGAGAAAAGTAACATAATGAACCTTGTTGTGAGCATGCATATAATTAGATAAACAAATGATTACTTGGATTAAAAAAACATCTTTAGGAAACAAAAATGCTGGCTGCCAACCAAGACTCGTGGACAATATAGTACTTTTCTGTAGGTAGCAATGTGTCGAGCAATTCATGAACCCTATTTCTGCAATTCACAAAAAGCCTTTTGATCAGGATTCCTAAAAATCAGTAGTGTAGTTCCTTGCATTGGAATCCAGAGTGGTGGAATAATAAAAGATGTGTTGTGATACCAAACTCTACTTCTTTTATTTCATAACAGAAACAGTTCATAAAGATCAGAGCTTGCACCAAGATATAATGATGCACATTTTATCCTATCTGGATTCTGTGGGCATGACTCACACCTGACCCATCACAAGACCCATTATAAGATCTTTAATTGACACACCTGCACCTGAAGCCCTTATAAACAGAACACTGACATCCCCTAAACTCTTCTGAAGAAGTTACTTAGATTAGTAATGAAACATTCGAAAATGAATGCACAAGCTTGGAAAAAGAACATTCACCTTCATCTGTGGACATTATTGGTTCCTTATTTTGAGATGGGGAATGATGATTGTAGTATAACCACTTTACATGTTTTGTTTAAAAAGCAAGAAATGTAGAATGTTCTTTCCAAAATCAAGAAGAATCTGAATAATGTGGCTCTGCCCATATATGTGACATAGCTTTGTCTCCTTTTTGTCATTTTGTCTCCTTTGTCTCCTTTTTGTCATTGGCCCATGCACTGTGCCCTTCATTCCATCAAAAAATTGTTTCACCCAGCCATTGTCATCAGCAACAATAAATGTAAGACAGCTGCTCTCTGAAATTTTTATAATTTTTTTTCTAAAATCTTTATAATAGACATAAGGAGTAATTGGCATTGCAGTCTAAGTGATTGACATTACTTAGACTGTTAAGAACTATGAGATAGTTCACTTTAGTTCCTGCTGAATTGCTATTTTTTTCTGTTCCAAATAAAACAAAGACAGCCTATCACTGTACATTCTCTTTTCAGGTTCAAAAAACACTTCCCAAATCACCTACTGAAGGTCACAACTCATGTTTTTTTCATTCATTATGGCAAATATTCACAACATAATGGGAATCTAGAGCTTAAACCTCTGAAATTAGAAAGCAGAATTAGATTCAGAGTAATAAACAGTCTCACCAGGTTAACTTGTCATTTTCAAGTTGTCACTGATGTAATTGAAAAGTGCCATGGGCTATAAAAACAAGATCTTCAGGGAAGACATGGGTCAAACTGTTTTATGCATGCTCAAAGACTTTGACTCCAAGCATCTCTAAACCAATGAAATGATTCTTGTTGACTGTAGTTAATAATTTCAGGGACGGCTTCCGGTTTGAGTTCCTTTGGCAACAGACAGAAATCTGTGGTCGTGCATGGTTTCAGTCTGGGCTTGCCACTGGAGCACCCCGAGCTGGCTGGTTTCAGGCCTAAGCCACCCCATAGAGGTGGTGAAGAGGGGGGAGACCACCAGCAGGGTTGAGGAGAGCTGCATTGCTCCTTCTTAGCTGGCCATTACTCCCTTTCCTGAAGGCGGTTGCAGCAGTGGTCAGAAATGGCCACCTCAAAGAAGAACTCAACTGGAAAAGAATGTGCAGGAGGAAGATAAGAAGTGAAATTTTTGGCTGACTGGGTTAAATTGCAAAAGCAACAACTAAGGTACCCTGGAATTTAAATTTACAAAAAAATAACATCGCTCCCAAAGAAGAGTCGGAAGCAGTGAAGGAAAGTGAAAAGGGAAAGATTTGGTTTTTTTTTCTTCTTCTCTTCCTTTTCCTATACTGACAACTAAGAGACTTAAATAAGAAATCAGAAAAATCCACTTTGACATCAACAGGCAATCAAGCTGAAAATAAAACAAAATGTCAAAGGGATAATAAAGATTTCTGAACACTAATTTTTTTTTTTTTTCATAAGCAGGAAGGGAGAGAAAAAGAATAAGGGCAGGATCTGGAAGAGGGAGGAGACTGCCTGGAATTAAAAAGAATCTAAAGTAAAAGTTCAACAGACTTCTAAAAGATATATTTTAACTGAAACTTTGCAACTAAATAGTAACCCCAGGAAGAGAAAGTGAAAAAAAAAGAGCAAAAAAGAAACAGCCTGAGTGTATTTGGATTATTTGGTGATTTTTGGATTTTTGGTTATTATATTTGAATGACTAAAATCAATCGGGTGGTTGTTTAAAAATGTATACAATGGTACCACTTCTGGACAAATTGAAAATGGAACTTAAAAAGTACAAAGGAGATGCACAAGAAGGGGAGGGTTCTTTTGGCTTCATTTTTCAATTCTTAGAAATGGAGATTTGGAACTATGAGAGACAACAAGAAAAGACTGCAAAACAAGAAAACTGGGACAAAGAAGAAGCTATCTTTAATGAACAAGTAATTCTATATGGGGAAGAAAAAGGAAAGGGGGGAAAGAGAATGGAAAATTTAAGACTTAAAAAAACAACCAAAGAAAAGAAAAATAATTCAAAAAATAAGTATAATACTGGAAAGCAACAGAAGAGGGGAATACAGAAGAGAGAAATAAAGGTAGAGAGACAAGGGGGTAAAAAAGGGAGAGAGAAGAAGACAGGGAAGAAGGAAAGGAAAAGAAGTTACAAAGGACCAGAGCAAGATATAGAGAAACAGGACCTATTTAGAGATAATGGGTGAAAATCTAACTGAAAAAGGGATTCTGTAAAGGTACAGAAGATTGTATTGTTATATTAGTAATAGAAATAACTTTAGAAAATTGGAAACAATGTATGATTAAAATGAGAGATAAAATAGTTAGTGTAATTTAGTGAAATGTTTGTTAATAAAATAAGTGAAATAAAATAAATGAGAAAATTGAATTTGGAAGGAACGGTAACATTTTAATTAGTTAATGTTTTATAAAATATAAGTGAAGGGGGGGATTAATTATGGAAAGCTTATAATTGTTCCCATAGAAGTATGATATTTAATTGAAAAGTAATGTTAAAGAAGTTAAGATTTTAATGAATATTAACATTAATGATAGAACTGAATTGGAATGGAATGTGTTGTTTTAATTACATATATTTATATTTTTTTCTTTTTTTTAAGAATATAGTGTGTATTTTAAGAATCTACCAAGCAGAATCCGAATGGAAGTTATGTATTATATTGAATGTTATAACTTTAGGGTATATATTGAAGCCTAAATAAGAGTTAAATGGATAAACTTAAAAGATATAAAGGCATCATACTCTAATCAGTAACTACAGGAGAAACTTTGTTTAATGAGAAAAGATAATAGATAATTGAAACAGGACAGACAAAAAATATAACTATAATGATTTGATTTGAGACGAGATAATTAAAATAGAACTGAGAAAATTAAAAGAGAGGAAATGCAGAAAATGTAAAACAGTAATAAGATATGGAATATAACATAAAAACGAGCATGAAATTGAATTTGTGTCTGTATGAAGCAATGTAACCCAGGATTACGCTACTTTCAAAAAAGATGTTTTATTTGTATTTTTTTTTGTGAAAACTCAAATAAAATTTACACACACACAAAAAAAAAACTATTTCAGGGACATTTTAAGTGCCCAGAATAAAAAGGCAAAAAGCACCACCTTATATATTACAACAGCTTTTGGTCCCTGGAAAGAAGAACCAGAAACTACCTGCATACCACATAAAAATAATAAACAGATGCATTTATTATTTTGCCTGCTATCCCTATAAAAAAAATCAAAACCTTATCTGGACTGCATTATTTTCACAATCTACATTCCCACATCATCTCTAATTACCAACACTAAGCATTAAAACAAGGTCTTCTAAATATAAAAACCATGATCTCCAATAATCTGTGATCTATATCTACAAGTTTTTATTCTGAAATATATTTTTCTGGAATTAATTTGTAAACCAAATTTAATTTTGTTTTGGGGTCAGAAAACCTAAATGTTTTTCTATAGAATTTTACAACAAATGTTTCATTCTTAATTGCTAATATTACCCAAAACAAAGAATTAAAGTTTCAAATACATCTTGGAATTTGTTGTTATTTTGAAAATTCGTTGAAATTTTATTGATTTAGAGAAAGTAAGTTGGACTGGTAATGTAATGTTTTTTACGAGTATGGGTTTGATGACTATGGAATACATAAATTGCAAATAAAATAAATAAAATATGAAATAAATAAAATAAATAAATAAAATACGAAATAAATAAAAGATGAAATAAATAAAATAAATATAAAATAAAGAAATAAAATAAAAATACCTGAATTTCTCCTCTTATTAAATATGGCTAAATTCGACATCATATTTGTCTGTGAAACATGGCTCAACACATCTCTCCCTGACTCTATTACCTTAGTAAGAGACTATCATGTTTACCAATCTGATCGTGAAATCCGTAGAGGAGGTGGTGTTGCTATCTTCTATAAAAAGTCCTTATATCTAAAAAACATCCAAGTTACCCAAGAGACCTTTATCTGTGAACTGACTTCAAATATCACATTTCAGTTCTTACTGTGTTACAAGCCCCTGATTATGACATCGAACATGTAAACAAGCTAAATACACTACTAACGTGGGCAGCATCCTGCCCAAGATGCTTTTACCTTTCTTGGTGACTTCAATCTACCTTATATTAACTGGACCCTTAACGAATGTACAACTGAAACCATACATGTAACCTTCTATAATGCTGTAACAAATCTGGGACCAGGCTTAACAACTGCCTCTATCTCATCTTCTGCAATAGTTTGAATTCAATTTACAGAATACAAATTAAAGAACCCTTTTCCAACAGTGACCACAACATGATTGACTTTTGTCCCAATATACATCCACACAAAAATCATCACAATGACAAAATCCTCAATTATAACTTCAAAAAAGGCAACTATGATCTTATAATCAATGATCTCTCATCCCTTGATTGGCAATTTCTATTCACTCGATGCAATACTGTTGAAGACCATTACAACATATTCTTACTAGAAATCAAAAGAGCCCTCAAACTCTATATGTACCAATAACAACTCCCAAAACCAGAAAAAAAAACAGATTATCCCTAACAATAAGGAAGCTTCAATCCAAAAAGAAATCACTTTGGCAAAAAAAAAAAAAAAAATCCGGTCACGTTGCCAATTTCAAAAGCCAATACAAAAATCTATGCCACCAGATAAAAACTGAATGCACTAATTATCACATTAAACAAGAGGAAAATCTTCTACACACAAATTCCACCTGTGCTTTCCACAATTTTGTAAACAACAAACTAAAAGACCCCTGAAAGGACACAATGGCAAAGGCTGCAATGACAACACCATCAAAGCAAACCTCTTTAACACATTCTTTGGCTCAGTATTTGTAAACAACAATGAATCAAGCCCAGTACTTCCTAGTCGAATCACAGACAACTACAATGATCTAATACATATCGATTTTACAGAAGACATTGTTGAATATACCTGAACAAAGCTGAATACCATACATATATTTACATATTTATACATGCACACCCTATCTATCTATCTATCTATCTATCTATCTATCTATCTATCTATCTATCTAATCATTCAATACCATCATTCCATGATGGTTGCATCATCTGCAAATTTCAGTACTTTAACTGAGAGATTTGTAGAAATGCAGTCATTAGTATATAGAGAGAAGAGCAATGAAGGGAGCACACAGCTGTGAGGGGCGCCTGTGTTAATTGTCTGGGTGCTCAATGTGATTTCCCCTAGCTGCACCTGTTGCTTCCTATCTGTCAAAAAGTTTATAATCCACCTACAAGTATAAACAGGCACAGCTAGCTGAATCAGTTTAAAGTGTAGAATTTATGGTATGAATGATGGTCTTGTTGGAAGAAATATCCATCTGATTCAGTTCCAATCCAGGAAAAAGGCACTGGAGACAAAATGGAAGCTGGAAGCTGATTGGAAAGAGGGTCCATTTATTGATGAAGCAGAAGCACTTGGGTGGTTCTGGGCAGCTGACCACATGGAGTTGGAAGTTTGGGCTTTTTATATCTTCTCTTGGGCTTTGCACTTGAACTTCCTCTTCCTGTGCAAGAACATGTATCTATTGGCTGTTGTCAGAATCCCATGTGGCCATGTAGGGGTTATGTCATGAAATCCGGTCTGGTCATGCAGGTGTCTCAATTTATGTTCATAATAATGTATGACCTAAATCAGTCCCGATTATGGTTGTAAGTGGAGAACTATAGGTGAATATATGCACTGCAGAAATCCAAGAACAAAACGATCATTAATATCCAAACAATATAATTTACATTAAAACCTTTAAATGGGTTTGGAGTTAATGGCATTCAGGGCAATCAAATAATCACATGATTTTTATTAGTTACAATTAGCAGTTTGTATCATGGCAAACTTAATATCAGAGATTTGAAGCAAATAATGGCTTATGGGAATTAAATGCATGCAATTAAATAAGAGAAAGCTAAAGCAAGGGATTTTGAGAAGTGATTCATTTTAATTGGTAGCACATTGTTTGGCTATTGGCCAAATAAAGATTGAAGAGAAGAGGAGAGGAGGGAAATAGAAAGACGGTGGCATTAGATCCTTTCCCATAGCAAAGAAATAAAGAAAATTATGGTTATAACAATTATATACATAGAAATACACATTTAGAAAATTAAAGGAATGAAAGGTTTTATACTGTGGGGGGCAGGAAAGGAGAAAGGACTTTTTTCTCTGATCAAGGATGGAGAGAGGAGGGGGAGAAAAAACTTCCTTACGACCAGACCTGGGTTTCTCTGACTTGTGATGCTTGTATACAAATCTAGGACAAGCCAAGTTAAAAAAAAGAAAGACATTGGAAAATGAAGTATAGAGGACGAGAAAGGCTGAGAGAATGAGAAAGAGGCAGAGGGAAATTTATTCAGCTGATCCCTTCTTTTGCATCAAACATAAAGTAGTTTTTATTAAAATAGAAAAAAGCTTGAGAGACAACTTGAGAGAAAACAAATGAACAAAGCATAACACTGTACAGAAGCACACTCTATTCCTTATATAGGGGGATTTCTATCCTCAGACAAAAATATTGCTACTTCTGGAATATCTATTTGAGAAAATAGGGAGAAAAGGAAGATAGAGCCCCAGAAAATCAGTGAGGGACATCGAAAGTCTTTGCTTATCAGAAGGTTACAAAAGATGATCACATGACTCTGGGACATTGCAACCCTCATAAATATGAGTCAGTTGCTAGGTACCTGAATTTTGATTACATGCAGCATGGGGATGCTGCAATGGTCATAAGTGTGAAAAATGTAAGTCATAAGTCACTTTTTTCTAGCGTCATTGTAACTTCAAACTGTCACTAAATGTACTAAGTTGAAGATTACCTATACCTGAACTGAGTCATTCAATTATATATGTACATGCATATATACAAGCATTGGCAATAAAATATTGCTGATAAAAATTATATGTCTATGTGCAGAGACAGAAAGAGAAATCCCAAAATCTTGAATGCAACTGATTGCGGTGTTGGGAAGAAGCAGATGCTGTCTGTTTCCCATTTTCTGTTCATGTGGTTCGGTTGTTTATGTGGCACAAATAAAAGAAACACATTTTCTAAACTCCTGCAGAGCACTTGATTAGTCCTTTGGTGGCAGATGAGTTTCAATGTAAATGGAATCCAACAGATATAAAGAAGAGCCTGGCTTTGTGGTTGGTTCAAAATAGCAGCAATGGAATTTCTCTTGTTTGTCATCTCTATGGCAAGTATCTGAGATCTAAAGTCTGAAAATCTAAAGTCTCCCTGTTTGCAGCCTGACAAATCAAATTAAAAGTGTAAAATATTGTGCCCAGAATGAAAAGGCTCTGTGTCTGAACAATGAGAAATGGATGTGATAGCAGTATGTATCTTTTTGTTTATATATCTATGTCTAACTATATTTATCTGTCTGTCTGTCTCTGTATAGGATATTCCTCTGCATTATGCTTATCTCTTTGGCTCTAACTGTTTATACATTTTGTTTTTACACAAGGCAACATTTTTCAACAGCTTTTTTCCTTCCCCCCTGTACACCCTCTGTGTTTGCTTTCTGGTTGTAACAGAATAATTTCTAAAACTTATAATCTCTGTGTTTAGAGGAAAAGAAAAACAATGTACACTCCTCCTTGGCCACATATGCTTTATTATTTTATTTTATTTTCTGGATGTGAGCAAATTACTCTACTGGAAAAAGAACAACCCACTCTACAAACCAGTGATAGTTCAGATCCAGCATATCAAATCAGGATAACGAGAAGCTCTTTATGACCTTGCTTCTTTTCTATCTGGAAAATAACTTCTACTGCTTGAAGGGAACTTGTTTGTTATGTCCGCGTGGAAGGAAACCAGGAGTCGGTGACTTTGTTTCAAGCTCTTTTTATTAGGCAGGTACCGAACTGAGGCTAAAGGAAAACTTTGCGGCTTTTTATTTCCAAGCCGCAGCGGCCGCGGCCAATGGCACCGCTTTGAATCTCCCATGATTCGAATTGACCAATCGCGGGAGATTCTCAGCGAGCCAATTGGCGCGGCTTGCCTAGCCAATCAGAGCGCCCCGTGCTTTGGCCAATCAAAGCGCGGGGATCTCAAGAATTCAAATGAGGGGACAGAACACCCCTCCCCTCTTGGTTCAGTCCTTACATTGCGTAGGTCCGTAGGTAGGCGGGGCTCCATCTCTGCCTACTGGACCTGCGCAGGTCAGTCGTAGGTTGGATCCCGGCCAGTTCGGTCGGGGTCTCTGTTTCTCCAGACTCCGTCATGGGAACTGCCTGGTCTGTCTGGCTGGGCCGCTCTCCGCAGCTCCCTCCTGGGCTACCCAGGTTGGTTGAGCTGCGGGTTTCGCCGCTCCCTCTCGGTCTTCCCGGGTTGGTTGAGTTGGCCTGGCTGTCTCTTCCTGGCGAGGTTTTGTGCTGGCTGCTTTCAGGTGAGTATGGCTGGTTTATTTTTTCTGGGTTTTGGTTCCCTGGGTATTCCCTCCCCTCTTGGTTTGTGTTGCGGGGGTTGGTTTTGCTTGGTTGCATGTCGGTGGTCTCTTGTGTGGTCGCCCTCGATCTTAACTGGTCGATGTGGCGTTTCCACACTCGTCCGTCGGTTGTTTGTAGCCGGTACGAGTGTGGGCCTGTTAGTTGTGTTATGACGGCTGGTACCCATAATGGGTTTCCGGTTAGGTTCTTCGCGTAGACGGCGTCACCTGGTGTGAAAGTTCGGTGTTTGCTGGTGGAGTCTGGGGGTTTCTCTGGGTTGTATGTGGGGTGTAACCTATTGAGTGGGGACCTTATTTTCCTCCCCATTAGCAGTTCTGCTGGGCTTTTATTTGTTGTGGTGTTTGGGGTTATGTGCTGTATGAAAAGTAATTTATTTATTTTGTCCTGGATCTCCCCGTGGTCTATTTTCTGGATGGTTTTCTTTATGAATTGAACCATCCGTTCCACCCTACCATTCGCCGCCGTATGTGCCGGGGCTGACAGCACGTGTCGTATGCCCCTCTCTGCGAGGAATTTTTCGAATTCTAGCGAGGTGAATTGGGGCCCGTTGTCGGAAATGAGGACGTCTAGGAGGCCGTGTGTTGCGAAAAGTTTGCAGAGTTCTTTGGTCACGGCCTCCGTGGTGGTTGTTCTCATGTTGCTTACCTCCAGCCAGTTGGAGTAAGCGTCTATGGTTATTAGGAAAGTGTGTCCTTTTGTGGGCCCGGCGAAATCTATATGGATCCTAGACCACGGTCCCCTGGGAGTTTCCCACTCTAGGATGGGTGCTGCGGGTGGGCTTGGCCTGGTTTCCTGGCATCGTTGACATCTTGCTACCCAGGCCTCGATCTGTTTGTCCATCCCTGGCCACCAAGCGTAACTTCTGGCCAGGGCTTTTGTCCTAACGATGCCCGGGTACCTCTCGTGTAACAGTTCCAAAACCTTCTCTTGTAGTTTTTCCGGGATGATCACCCTATCCCCCCATAGTATGCACCCTTTTAGCAACGAGAGTTCTGTTTGCTGGTTCCGGAATGTCCTGACGGACTCGTCGTTGTCCCTTTCCAGCCATCCTTTCTCTACCCAATGCAAAACCCGCACCAAACATTTGTCTTTATTAGTTTCTCGGGCAATATCTGACGCGGTTATTGGTAGGTTGGGTAGAGTCTCTATGCTGAGGGTGGTCGTCGTGGGTGCTGGGTCGGTGTCAGGTTCCGGTAACGGTGAGCGGCTTAAAGCGTCCGCATGGGAGATAGTCTTACCAGGTCGGTGTGTGAGTCCATAGTTGTAGGCAGCCAGGAATTCAGACCATCTTGTCATTAGGGGAGACAGAATGTTCGGGGTGGCCCTGTTCCCTGCAAGGATTCCCAGCAGCGGTTTGTGGTTGGTGATGATGGTAAACATCCGCCCGTACAGGTACTCATGAAACCTTTTTACTGCGGTGACGATAGCCAAAGCCTCTTTGTCCAGCTGGCTGTAGTTCCGGTCCGGTTTGGTGAGGGTCCTTGAAAAAAACGCGATGGGTGCTTCTTTTCTGTCGGGGAGTGTGGCTGAGGACAGCACCGATGCCAAAGGGTGATGCGTCGCATGTGATGGCTAGTGGTAGGGTCTCCTTGTACTGGATGAGGATGGCATCTGAAGTGAGCAGGTCCTTGGTTTTTCTGAAGGCGGCTTCCTCGCATTTCCCCCAAGTCCAGGTAGCCGCCTTGTCCAAAAGCCTAAGCAAAGGCTCCACCGCGGTCGCCTTTTGGGGCAGGAAGACATTATAAAAGTTTAGTAGCCCCAGGAATGCCTGCAGTTCTGTTTTTGACTTGGGTGTGGGGGCTTCCTTGATGGCTTTAATTTTCTTGTTGGTGGGGTGAATGCCGTGTTGGTCTAGGAGGTATCCTAGGAATTCGACCCCCTCTGTGTACAGCTGGCATTTTTCCCTCTTCACTTTAAGCCCAGTTTCTTTGAACCTCGTTAGCACCTCCCTTAGGCGAGCCTCTAGTTCGGCCTGGTTGGTTGCCGATACTAGTACATCATCGAAGTATGGAACCACCCCCTTGATGCCCTGTAAGAGTCTTTCCATGAGGCTCTGGAAAATCCCCGGTGCCACCCTGACTCCAAATTGGAGGCGGTTGCATCTAAACGCTCCCCGGTGGGTGACTATGGCTTGTGCCTCGGCAGTTTCCTCGTCGACTGGCAGTTGCTGGTATGCTTGGGCCAGGTTGAGTTTCACAAAAACTTTGCCCCCTCCCAGTGAGTGTAGGAGATGCTGCACTACTGGGACGGGGTAAGCGCTTTGCTGCAAGGCGCCATTTAGGGTGGCCTTATAGTCCCCGCAGATTCTCACTGACCCATCAGGCTTAATCGGGGTGACTATGGGGGTCTCCCACCGGGCGTGGTCTATGGGTTGTAATACCCCTTGCTTGACGAGCTTGTCAATTTGCTCGTCTATCTTCGGTTTGAGTGCGAACGGGATCCGCCTTGGTTTTAGGCGTTTCAGGGGAACGTTGGGGTCTAGGTTGAAAGATATAGGGGTCCCTCGGTACTTGCCTAGGGTGCCGTCAAACACTTCCTGGAAATCCCGGGCCAGTTGCTGCTCCCAGTCGGCTTCGGCGATGTGGTTGATGCCTGTGACTGCGATGCCTAGCGGTGCGAACCATTGAAGTCCCAGTAGGCTAGGTCGGTCTCGATCGACGATGGTTAAGGGAAGTCTTTCGGCGTGTCCCTTGTAGGTCACTGTAAACTGTCCTGTTCCGACTACAGGGATGCAGTTTCCCTGGTAGTCCTTGAGGATTAGTCTCTGGTTTTCTAGTTGTTTTCTCTGGATGGTGGGCACCAAGCATTTAATTTCTTTCCAGGCTACTATTGAGAGGTAGGACCCGGAGTCCACCTCCATTTTACAGGGTTCGCCTTCGATGCCTACCTCCATGTAGACCTTTCTGGCGTCTGTGGTTGTGGCGTGGCCAATGGTGACCGTCTGATGTGTCTCTTCTCTCCGCCTGGCCTCGTCGCTTCGTTGGGCTCGTCTGTTTCACTCCCAGCAGTTGTCTGTTGGCCGGTCTCTGGTCCTGGGGGGTGTGCTCTCTCATCTCCGCTCGCTCGGGTCCCATCGCCTGGGGCTGTGGGTCTTCTTGAGGTGGCAAACGCGTGCGATGTGGCCCTTCTTGTCACAGTGCTGGCAAACGGAGTCGAAGAACCGGCATTCGGATCTGGGGTGGTCGCCTCCACAACCAGCACACGCGGTCCTCGACTTACGACTCTGCCGGCTGCGCTGGTCGCAGCCTGCCTGTAGTCAGTGGATGTCTTCCTCTTCGTCGGACGTGCCCGAGGTCAAGTGGAGTTCGCCTTGGTGGGTGGTGGTTTCAGGTTGGGCCTCGGTCGACCTTGCAGGGTTGTTGTTTGCGGTGCGGTCCCCGCGTTCGGTCTCCGCATGCGGTCTGCTGACTGTTGGGTTGCTTCGGCGGCCGCGACTTCGGAGATGGCGTCGGCGAGAGCGATGTTGCCCTTAGCCATCAACCGACTTTGGAGAATGGGGTCCCAAAGGCCGAGCACGATTCGGTCCCGAAGGGCCTCGTTCATGTTGGAGAACTCGCATAGTCCTCCCAGGCGCCGCAGCTCTGCAACGAAATCGCTGAGACTCTCGCCCGACCGCTGGTCCCACTGATAAAATTCGTGCCGTCGGATGAGGATGGGCACGGCTGGAGCGTAGTGGTTTCGGAGCAATGGTTCGAGGTCCTTCCAATCCATTTCAGTCACGTCGGCGGGTTTGGCTAGCGCTTTTGCCATCTTAAACACTGCGGGCCCACAGTGTGTTAGGAAGATGGCTCATTTCTTCGATCCCGTGGCATCCTTCAGATCGTTGCATTCGAGGAACATGTGGAATCTGTCCGTGTAAGATTCCCAGTCCTCGGTAGCGGGGTTGAAGGGGGTTGGTGGCGCGATGCTGGCCATCTCGTCAGTTGGCTGGCTTCCGTCGGGCACGTGCTTCGGTTCAGGATGAGGATCCCACCTTCGTCACCAGTGTTATGTCCGCGTGGAAGGAAACCAGGAGTTGGTGACTTTGTTCCAAGCTCTTTGTATTAGGCGGGTACCGAACTGAGGCTAAAGGAAAACTTTGCGGCTTTTTATTTCCAAGCCGCAGCGGCCGCGGCCAATGGCACCGCTTTGAATCTCCCACGATTCGAATTGACCAATTGTGGGAGATTCTCAGTGAGCCAATTGGCGCAGCTCGCCTAGCCAATCAGAGCGCCCCGCGCTTTGGCCAATCAAAGCGCGGGGATCTCAAGAATTCAAATGAGGGGACAGAACACCGTTAATATTAAAGAAGTCCCTCCCTTCCTTTCCCTGTTCCATCCCACAAGCCTATAAACTTCCTTTTTCTCATTCCTGTAGTTTGTCAAATATCTCATCTGCAAGCACTTAGATTAAAGGCAAGAGACTGTCTTTCCTTCTGTGAAACAAAGACTAACTTCATCAATTCCAAGACATTTCAACTTACTAGATTGCCTTTTAGCTTTAGTTAGTACACAGAGATGCTTCATCTGGCCTTTGCTTGGAAGATAAGCATGGTCAGGCCTGGTTAATATTTGTATGGGAGAGTAACAGGAAATCCTAGGCCCGTAGGCTGAATAGCAATGCAAACTGCTTCCATTCTGCTGCCAAGAAAACGACAAAGTTATTTTAAAGGAAGTTACTAGGAGTCAAGCTTGATTTAAGGGCACCTTTACCTTTATATTTATGCAGCAAGTAGGATTTTGGGTGACCTCTATGCTAATACTAAATTGCTTGGCATGCAGGTATAGTAAATGAATGCATTTGATATCACAGCAGGCATAGCAATAAATCTCAGCTTTCCAGACACTTAACCCTATACTCAGGAACTCAGCTCTTGTCCTTTATCACAGACAAGAATGAAGCCATATCTTTGCAAAAGATCTGAAACTATAATTCATAAAAATGATAGTATATATATGTTCATATGTATCTTTCTGATCCAGGATTTAAATTCGAGGGTGGTTTTTTTTTTAAGTTAATGGAAATTTTGCTGGCCTTTTCTTGGCCTTGGGACTGGGAGATGTACTCAATATTTATATAACTGTTCTTCCCTGGCCTGAGAGTAATTGATTCTTGGATTAGTATCTTCATGCTTTACTATTTGGGGGTCATAAGTGTTTGTATAGGAATATTTCTGTGAAAAATGTTGCTACTGTGCTTTCTTAATTATGATACAAAAGTGGATATTGGTATTTCTTACACAAATAACTAAAAAAACAGAAAAAGTGCTAAAATGATAAGGAAATGAATGGATGTGTTCATGAAACACCAAATTCTTCTTGTTCCTATTTTAAAATCCTTGTTAGTGGAACACAATTATAGTCAACAGATTTTTCCTACATATTGTAGAAATTCGTAACATGTATTTTGGCAAGTCTTGTACCATATGAAATTCGTAACATGTATTTTGGCAAGTCTTGTACCATATGAAATTTTTGAGTGCATTTTTATCATATTTATATTGCTAGCAACATAAGATGTCCAAGAACCTCTTTTAAGGAAAAACAACAATAAAGGAAACAAGACAAATGATTTTTATTATACTCTGATATATGTGAATGGTTTTTAAACCATGAATGGTTTAAAAACCCTTTTCCTCCAAAATATACATTTTAAAAACATAGCTGTTTTACAGCTATATATTTGGTCCAATTATTAGTAGCTTAAATTTTTTCTCCCCTTAATGCATTTCTTCTCATGGGGGCAGAATGTCCAAATTCACTTTCAGCAGAAATTGAGTTTTTATATCCCTACTATGTAGTTTTGCTAAAAGAAAATTGAGTGAGTGAGGGAGTGAGAGAAAGAAAGGTTCAGTAACACTAACAGTGTATTTATTTTTAAACACATTCTTTTCAGACAAAGAACTTAGACAAATGTGGATTAAAGCTCCACTGAAATTATCTAAAAGCACTGAAGTGAAACTAATATATAAAATTGTGAAGGCTTTTCTTATTTTATAGTTTTCAACAAGAATATTTATTCTATATTTTCATGATCCTGGGATTGCTATAGAAGGTATATCTTTATCATTTCAGAGACATTGTAATTTTGCTTACATATTTCTAATCATTTCAGATGAGTACACTGTCCCAGTGAAGGTACGTGATCTAAAACTGTTGTCACTATTTGGGGGGTACCACTCTTTAAAAAAAATGCCATAAATTTTTCAAATGAATTGTTAGCAGTTGGTTGAATGAAGAGAAAGCATTCAGAGTGCTATAAGATATAAAGGTTGCTAGTTAAGAAACCTATTAAAATGACACAAATGTGAGCAAAGTTCATTCAGAACCTAGCAAACCCAACACACTTTCCCTTGCTTTTTATACAAGTAAACTCCTGGTTGAAGAAATAATTGATTGTCAAATGGACAATCAAATGGATGGGAAGTTTACAATTCTTAGGCAGTTCTTATGCATTCCTTCAGCAATCATGCTGCTGTTGCGATTTAATACATACGATACATAGTGAGTCACCAATATGGGTAAGAAGAGAAAGGAAAAGAATAGAATGAACTGACCTGTTACAAGTTGGGAGAATTGGACTCTGCTGGAAGCATGGAAGAGGGAAAGAATAGAATTATAAATAGAATAGAATAGAATAGAATAGAATAGAATAGAATAGAATAGAATAGAATAGAATAGAATAGAATAGAATAGAATTCTTTATTAGCCAAGTGTGGCTGGACGCACAAGAAATTTGTCTTGGTGCAAATACTCTTAGTACACATAAAAGAAAAGATACACTCATCAAGAGTCAAGAATTGTAAGGTACAACACTTAATGATAGTCATTGGGTATAATAAGCAATCAAATCATACTAGGAAACAGTCAATATAAATCATAAGGATACAAGAGACAAAGTTACAGTCACACAGTCACATGTGGGAGGGAATGGGTGATAAGGAGTGATGAGAAGATTAACAGTAATAGTAGTTCAGACTTTGTAATAGTTGAACAGCATTGAAGGAATTATTTGTTTAGTAGAGTGATGGCTTTTGGGAAAAAACTGTCCTTGTGTCTAGTTGTTCTGGTGTGCAGTGCTCTATAATGTTGTTTTGAGGGTAGGAGTTGAAACAGTTTATGTCCAGGATGTGAGGGGTCTGTAAATATTTTCACAGCCCTCTTTTTGACTCATGCAGTGTAGAGGTCCTCGAGAGAAGATGCATATATTATTATTATTATTATTATTATTATTATTATTATTGTTGTTGTTGTTGTTGTTGTTGTTATTGTTATTGTTGTTATTATTATTATTACCTTTATTGCCAGAGTACAACATGTGTACAATGAGATTGGGTGAACCTCCCTTCGTGCACCCTCCCTCAACACAACTCATAGTGGGGACAGAAGTCCCTGACCCAGACCCTATCCCAATCTTATAACACTAATATATTCATCCACTGAATTGCTTCCATTCTCAACAAAAGGTTGGTGTTTTGAATTGCAAACCTAAGCTAACTTGCTTGGGTATATTTCCTTCTGAATTCAAGGCAATGTATTTCTGAAATATCCATGATATTGCCCTGCTCATATGGTCTTCCTTATATCTAAGCAATTTCTTTCCTTTCCTGGAAGCTGGATTGAAATATTGGAGCACATGGTGCTTTCCGCATTGAGCTTTCCATATTATTAGATCCTTAGAAAGGTATTTGCTGCACATAACCATAATTATTTTCAGTGTGATTGGGAATGAGCATGATAGGCTAAAAAAATCCAAAGACTATAGTTTCAGATCATCATTGTTGTCACTTTCTTCATCAGCATCATCCATCCCTCAAAGGTAGGACTCTTTGCAGGAAGCAAAGAAGTTCTTGCACTTCAAATCTTGTGGAAGTTCGGATTACCCTAGTTTGTGTTTGGAGACTTTTGGTTTTGAATATTTCCTTGCAATTTAATCTAGTGTTCTTGGCAGCCTTGCACAACCTTGGCAAGGCTTGTTCTTATCTGGGACAATTAGTTTCAATAGAATTTTTTACTGTGAATGAACAGAATTCACAGAGAAGCCTTAAAAAAGTTTTGCTTTTATCTCTGTTTGTTTTTTGTTTGCTTGGAACACATGATATTTAGCATCACTCCACAAATTCAATAATCATCACACCTCTAAAAATGAATTAGGATTAAAAAGGCTTGAAAATATTAACAAACAAGGAAAGCATAAACAATGGAAAAGGTAAACATTTAAGCATATGTTTCTTGTCAAAGCATAGTTTACAAAGTAAAAAAAAAATGCAAAGGTTACTTTCAAGTTTATGAAGACAAAATTATCTGGTATTAGAATTCAAATTAAATTGGCTTTCAGAGTTACATATAAGGAACTATTGCTCTGGAACATCATGGTACATAACTGTACTGGTGCAAAACTACTTTTGAAAGTACAATTGAATCCTTCAATTTGACAAGGCAAATTATAGATTTAGCCACTCAGTTTAGACAGCAAGGGGACTTTCCTTTCAACCTCTTTCCACACAGAGAAAAAGAAAGTTCCTCTGACTCTAATTTACTCAGGTTGCTTGTCCAGCCTAAAAAGAGATATGACCTTGATGATTCTCCTACTCTAGCTAGTATCATGTGAACATTTTACATGTCATTCTATTCCCCCCTCCCCCCTTTTCAACATATCAAAATGGCATGATGGATTTTCCAGTCTGGGCCTTGTGCATTTGGCACTCTGGGGATATTGGGGGAAATTGGCATAACAGGAAGTAAACTTTGTGCTGTGAATTATGCTGCATATAGTGCTAAGAACCTTTCAATCCAATACCAATCTCATAAAGAATGGTATTTTTTTCAACTTTCAACTGACATTTGGAAGGTAGCCAATATGCAATTTGATGACATATAAATGCTGCCTGTCTTTAAATGAGAAGAGATTTGTTATTAGTAATTGACAGAGCAATTAATACAACTCAGTTTTACATATTGCAAAAGATGAAAGCAAAGCACTATGAAAAACATTTCTGTACACCTGGCAGGAAAAATCTTTGCTTGAGATAAGGGAACTGCTGTGTTGCAGGAAAGGTTACATCCCCTCACTTCCCATCTGCTGCCCTTATTACTCCATTACCAGAAGTGATTTTGTAAAATGTTAAAAGCATACACCCAGGAAAGTTATATTGCCCCAGCAATTAATTTGAGGCATGTTGTAATGACTGCATGGAGATAGTGCCGTGTATTCAGATTTCTAAAGTATTTCTCCCTTGTTGTTTTTGCTTTCTCCCTGAAGGTTTATCACAGAACTAGGTTTGCATTCTCATTAGACTTTTAACAAAATTGCTCAGTAATAATTTAAGCAAATTGAGAAGAAGAGTTTTAAGATAAAGGTGTTTCTTTTGTGTAGCATAACTGAAACTTAAGCGAAACAGAAAAAACCAAGAAAGTTAATTTTCACACTCCTTTCTTTGGTCACTCATTGGGATGCTAGTTGTAGCCTTTGGCATCTATTGTGCAAGAGAATGAGTAGTGGCAAGGCTCTCTTCCCCATCCTCCACAACAATATACATATTTCCTCTTCTAGCAAGCACTTTTTTGGAGAAAAGGGCTTGCTGTGGGTAAACCAGCAACTTGAAAGATAAAATAGAACACACACACACACACACACACACAAAACAAACCAGATTCCTACATGGTCAGTGAATCTCTAAATGAATTTAGCACATCCATGGTCTCAGCCTAGACAAATGGAAAGACGTCCAAAGCAGAATATACAGAGATGCTCAGATACCTTACCTTCCTTGTTGATTTTCTTGGAGCTGTATTAGCCACTTCAGTGCATATGAGCAATTTTATCCATCAGATAAATTTGTTGGAGGAATCTGATACACTGGAGGAATTTCACTGCCTAAAAGCATTCTGCTTGTTTGATCAAAGACCTTTGGGATAATTTGTCCTTTCTGTTCCAGACATCTTCTAGGACAAGATCAAAGTTTCAAGAGGGTCCCTTAAAGAAATTCAAAACAATGGTGATAGTGAGGATGATGGTGGTGGTGGGGATGATGATGATTGATGATGATGATGTTTGCAAGTACTTCACTTCTGGGAAGGTTTCAGATAGACTGCTTGCCTAAATTCATATATGATTATCTTTCTATAAGAATGTAATTATAATTATGATTGATTTGTCCATTCACACAGTATAATCTCTTAGCCTTGAATAAAGCTCCAGAGTCGGTCGGTTGGTCGGTCAGTTGGTCTATCTATCTATCTATCTATCTATCTATCTATCTATCTATCTATCTATCCATCCATCCATCCATCTATCCATCCATCTATCTATCCACACATACACATACAGAAATACATATTTCAGGTCTTCAGAAGTTGTTACCAACCTGGAATTTGAAATATAGTAAACTAGAAATATTAGTAACTTCCTAATTACATGTTTTAAATATAATCCTATTAACAAATGTCTTATTTTAATTAAATGTAAATAAATTCAAGTTTAGCTTAATTTTTTTCCCTCACCCTCACTACTAATTTCTAAAGCATGACCTGTGGCATACCACTCATAATTTAATTGCTTTAAGTAAAACATAAAAATAGAGCTATTAAAATTACAGTAAATTATATAAATCAACACCAACAGCACTTAGCTATTCTATACAATAAAACACAGTGTTGGAAAAAAAAAACGATTGGGAAGAAACTGAAAAATAGCATTAATTTCAAGTAAAATTAACTCAGGAACTCAGGTCCTGATTTTGTTTAAAGTCAGCACTGATTTTTTCTGACAACTTTTTTCTTTTCCAGACCAGATAATAAAGCCTAACCTCAAAATGAAAAAGATTTGTTGTATAACATCCTTCTCAGAAATGGTGTGAGAGGTGTGATGGGCTACCTTTCATTATCACACAGCAAAGATGAATGGTTGCCCTCTCCTGAAGTGTGAAATTTAATGATATGCATCCATAGCAACATGTTCCAAATGAACCTCAAACAATTTTACCACATATGGAGAAGCTGATCCTTAGGTGTTGGTGATTTCTGATGAAAAGCATGTGACTTGTAGCACTGGTGGCAACCAACATGTCACACAGGCCTTTGATACTAGAGAATATCAAGAAATTTGCAGCATCAAAGAACACTATTAGCTTTGCCACATGGACCATTGTAGCACCCAGGTGGGGGCAACTGGACCCAGTCTGTACCAAATTACTGAAATATAGCATCAGAGGTGGTATTCAGCAGGTTCTGACCAGTTCTGGAGAACTGGTAGTGGAAATTTTACGTAGTTCGAAAAACTGGAAAATACCACCCCTGACTGGCCCCATCCCGAATCCTGGCTGATTGGCTGGGTCTTTTGTTGCCATGCACAGGAGAATGAAGCTGGAAAGCAGGTTAGTGGGGTGGAGAGGGAATGGGATTTTTCAATAACCTTCTCCCAGGAGTGGGGAGGGAATGGGGTTTTTTCAGTAACTTTCCCCCAGGAGTGGGGAGGGAATGGGGATTTTTCAGTATCCTTCCCTTGCCATGCCCACCAAGCCACACCCACCAAGCCCAAAGAACCAGTAGTATTTTTTTTTAATCCCATGACTGTATAGCATGGATCTATTATGCTAACTGAACCGCAGTATCCCTGATTTAGCAAGATGAAATTTATAATATAGTCAATTTGAAATACACATATTTATATATTTCTGTTATTGAGAGCTGTATTCACAGTCATCAATGGGTATGTTTTTATCATGTACACCACCCAGAGCTACTACATGAGATAGAATTGCACAACAGATTCACTGCAACAAAACAAATATGATGGCAATGGCAGGAGCAGTCATCATCAAACGTGGACTGCCCTAACATGGAGAAAAGATGGTGTAAAAATTTACAACAGATGTCACAGTTTACATGTGAAAAGAATAAAATTGGTTACATTTGCAAATCCAATGAAGACAAAATATGTGACAAACAAACTTACAAAAAGTGACAAATGGAAAGGAGACATTTTTTGGAAGGAATAGTTGCAATGATGGAGGCAGCAGCTTAGCACAGTTAACAATGGGCGCCTTTTTCAATGTTGAAAACACTATTAGATGAACACAGCCGAGCCAGCACAAGCATCCAGAATGCAACAGGGCAAAGTGCTAAAATGACAACTGAAGTTCTAAAGGTGCTTTTCCAAGAGGCAGCTGGAGTTTCTGGTTTTTCTTTGAAGATGTTTTGCTTATCATCTAAGAAGCTTCTTCAGATCCAAGAAGCTGAAGAAGCTTCTTGGATGAGAAGTGAAACATCTTCAAAGAAAAACCAGAAAGTCCCGTTGCCTCTTGAAAAAGCATCTTTGGGACAACCATGACCTGGATGACTGAGAATCTCTATAGACAATGGAAGTTCTACAATGCATCTCCACAATACAACAGCATTATTATTTATTCTGAAATAGCAATAGCAGTTAGACTAGGATGGAAGGCCGAGTTAACCTTGAGCCTGGTGGCCAAATTGTAGGCAGCTGGCTGCAGCAGAAGTCGCTTGCTGTACTGCACTCTAACCACTGTGCCGCAGAAATGATTGAACACTAGCAGCATTAGACCAGGTACACTTCTAATATTGTGTATGAAGTGAAGGAAAGCTAAAGAGAGATTGGTAAAGCGATCACAATGACAGCTGCAGCGCCTGACCAAGTCACTGTGGAAGACATGAAGTTTGAAGGGCCTGGTAGTTAACTGTTTTCACAGTGATCAGTGCATTCCAGTTGACTGGAAACATGCTGCAATTGTGCTTTGTGTAAAAAGAGAGATAAAATGTAAAAATGATTGAAGAATCAGCCTCCTGTCCACAATCAGAAGAGTCCTTCCCTAGATTGTCAGGCATGGCTATAGCCATTGAGGCCAATCAAAAGCCAAAGAAGATCATATGGCTTTATATTGGGACATGGCTGTGTGGACCAAATGTTCAATATCAGGCAAGTGTATCAGGTGTGTATATGAAAAACTATTGCTATGTTTATTCATTTAAAAAACGTCTGTCATGATGCCACCAGGACTCCATCTGGAAAGCTCTTTAAGAGCTTTAAAGCAAAGCCATTGAGCCATTTCTGCACTTATGATGGCACCTCTTGCATCAGTGGTGGGATTCAATTTTTTTTACTACCGGTTCTGTGGGCATGGCTTGGTGGGCATGGCAGGGGAAGGATACTGTAAAGTCTCCAGTTAGAAATGGTATTTGCCGGTTCTCCGGATTACTCCAAATTTCCGCTACTGGTTCTCCAGAACTGATCAGAGCCTGCTGAATCAGAGCCTCTGTCTTGCATAGTTAAAGTACATGATGACAAAGTTAAGACCCTTCACAGCCATATCAGGAGTGGGACAAGAGTACGAATAAAGGTGGGAAAGACTCAGTGGGTATACAAGAGCTCTTATGATCTGTTTTCATAGAGGAATTGGAATCAAAGTCTCAGGGGCTTTTTAATGTCGTACAGTAAAGTAACACAGCAGAGAGGCTTGGACTATAGATAAATGTAAAAATAATGGAGGCCAGGTCAACTGGTGGCACACAAATTAACTTTGCCCTTAGAGGTGTGCTTATTGAGCCAGGTGTATAAATTCAAAGACCTTGGCTTCTTGATCTTTGTGTTAACAATTGCCACGTCCACTGATGTTATTGCAGAAATTGGTAATGCTCAGCAGTTTTTGCCAGCTATAATGGTGCCACTGGAAGAAGAAAAATACCAACCTAAAAGTGTGGGTTCAAGTGTTCTTGGCATCATGCCAGCACTGTGCGAATTCCTATGTGCACTGTAGGTCAGTTGGTGCATTTATTTTGGGTTTTTTTTTCCAGCGTCAAGTGTCAAATTAAACAAAACAAAATTAATCTCAAGTGAATTAGTCTATAACAATGGAATATAGAGTAAATTATCATGCAAATGTTCATGAAAATTCCACAATTAGAAAAACTTTGCATTTAACAATGTTGTTTGCTTTTTTGTTTTTGGAAGTTTTAGAAATTACTGTATGTTTCATCTCCATCTGCCTTGACCTTATATTCATTTATAAAGCTTGTGGGTTTTATTAAAAAAGTTTTTATTAAAAAGAAAAAAAAAGTAGTAACCTTCAGCAGACATTCAGCAGACCCTGCAAAGATTTGATTGAAGAAAGATTGATTCTCTAAAGTCTGAATGGTCAAACATGTGTTTGCATTTGCTGTGCTTCATTGCTATATCCTGCAAAGTATTTTCAACCAGGCTGTCCTAATGAGCTTTTTAGTAAGAGGCTGAAAGAATCACAGATTGTCTGTCAAGAAAGACTGTCAGTCACACACACTGTTAGCAGTTTTGGAATGATTTAGGCAACACATGTAGAAAAAGAAGAATGGTGCTAAAAATAAATATACAACAAAACCAGAAGTGTTATTACCTCAGATGTCTGTTAGTGTATCAATATGGAATAAAATGTGGCAGAAAAGATTCTTCTGCAAAGAGAAATAAGTTCTCCAAGAGGAAGCCATCAAATATTACAAAAAAGGTCTCTTTCTCTCACTAGGCTGCAGTATATAAGACATGAGCATCATAACATTATGGATTGTGGAATGAGAAGAGAATATGTGGCAAGAGGGAGAAATATATTATTATTATTCTTTAGCATGTGGGGTATCATACATGGACTAGCAATATATATTAACATTTCAGTTAGATTAATAAAACATAATAAATTACAATTGTTAAAAAGATTGATGTTCAAATACCCATACCTAGGCCATGTAACCATTGAGGTGCAGCGAAAAGTGAAAAAAGAAATCAGACACTGGATTGGTATATACTTATAGCCGGTCACAATGTGATCTACATTTTAACAAGGGACCTTGCAATCACAATGAAGGGAGGATACTATGCTCCATTTATACAATGAGTCCCAGCAGATGCTGTATGATGAGGGAGAAATAAATTAGAATTAATGATAGAAGCAGTTTTGTTTGTTTCTATTCCAAGCTAAATTATTTGATTACACACCAACTCTATAGGCTTGGGTGAGTCAATCCCTTCCCTTCAGTCAAATTGTCTTGAACTAGATATTCAAGGGATTCAACTTCAGAAATCAAAACATTGGATTGCTCCATTGCTGACCCCTTAGATAGGAATTTTATTTTCCTAGTGACGACAGTTTTATTCCTGGTTATTGTATTTTTAGCTTAGGTATCCATATCAACTAGGAAAGTTGAAAATAGAAAAAAGAAAGGGGAAATACTTGCTCATTACCACTCTCCTGTTATTCTGTTCTGATATTCTCACTTTCTGGCTTTTCAAAAAAAAAAATTGAGGCAGTGAATCAGGGCAGTTGTAGGAGCTTTCGGGCATCAAGAAAGGTCTGTGTACATGCATTAAAGATTTCAGTTTCAATTACATAAAGAAGACAAAATTGCATCCTAATATTAGTATACACTGATCTCTTCAGACAGATACTGCATGTTTATAATAGGATCCAGTTTCAGTACATAAGAAGAACTCAGACTTAATGAAGAAACAAAAAAATTATTACAGGTGAATGCTGCAAAGCAAGAATGGATGAGGCCAGAATAAGCAAACCAGTAGCATTAGGACTTTACAAAGGGTTGAATTTGTTTTAATGTAATTTTAATTGCATTAAATTGATTACATTTATTTAAAAGATTAATCAATTTCTGTTTTTATCTGGTTAAGACTTATAATTCAGCGGCAGATTGTGGAGAGGCAATGAGATATGAGATATGCCAGATTCCAAGGACCGAAATTACACAACTGTTAGAAGTCATCTTCTAGGGTTCAAAGTTGTTCATAACCATCAGTCTCCTAAGAATGAATGTAACTCATGAACCTACATTGAAAGATTTTTCTTTCTAACAAATTTTACCAGCATTTATTCAGAAAGTCTTTTGATATAATTGTGCAGATTTAAATGCAAGCATGGTCTCCCTCTTGGCTTGATTTAATTTCTATTTAATTTGCCCAAATTCTGAATATCACATTTCTACATGTTCTAAATGCAATTTTAAATTAAGGGACAACTGTATTACTCCTAGTCCAGTAAATGATCTCCTATTAAAAAGAGATTTAGCTATTTATTTGTTGGATTGTGCCTGCTTGGTAAATTTTTTTGCATGTTTCTGTGTATCTTTTTCTCTGTCAAGATAATATAGTAAGTTGCTTTGCCTCCTGCTTTGTTATGCCCTAAGTGATGTAGGAACAATGCCCAAACTTCATAAAAAGTACTAGAGCCATTTCTTTTCTTCTCTGAAAGGCAGAGGGATTTGATTACACTTTTGGGAAACAGCAGATTGCATCCCATGAAAATATGTCAGAAATGTCTGAGCTTAATCCTGCATTTAGAGTAGCAGTGTTCCCCCCTTCTGCTATTCTCAAGCATAATGAAGCCCAATGTGAAATTTTGTTGGGAATATTCTATGCATCTCATTTCAGGTAATTGGCAAATGCCCTCCAAAGATGACCCAATGAAGTGTGTTTCCCAAATCCTTTTTGAAATATATTAATATACATTGCAGAATTTTCCATCTTCAAGATGGAAGAGATAAACACCAATACACCCTACCTTATCCTCAGGGGTGGAGTGGATGGGAAGATAGTTTTATTTTTATTTTTATTATTCTTTAGTGGAAGGATAATATTTGGAGGAAGAAGCTTTTCATTTTCATTAAACCTTATCAAAGAATGCTCATTTTAAAAAGCTATCCCATTTCTCTTAATATGAATAAATTTAGCAGCTAGATTGCATTTTTAAAAACTAATTGATTGATGAAAAATATTCAAAAGAATTAGATATTAGGAGTCAGCTCCAGGAACTTCTCCTAGGTCTTTGTAGGAGAAATCTTAAAATGGCACCAGAAATGCCAAAAGGGCTACAGACACTCCCTTATTATTAACCTTTAACCTGTTACAGGTTAAAAATATAATCACAAAAATCCTTCCCAAAAGTTAAATATAAGCCTAGATAATATACCATACAAATGAGACAGCACAGAATAAGACTTATCTGATTTCAGACCTGGTCAGCAGTTGAATGTAAGATGAGCTGAAAAATATATCATAGAAGAAAATGATAAACCAATGACTGATAAGAGAATTTATGCTTAATTAAGGAAGAGTGTCTTGACAGAATGGCAGTTAGTCATCTTTATAAGTTATTATGACCTCTCGCAGTGGTCTTGCAAGTGGGCAAATACTTCCCGTAACCATTTTATGATGGCATTTACAATCTATTTTCAAAATGTCAAATGTGCCCATCCTTCTACAAAGTTAGCTGTTGTATTTCTCTTTGTTAAGAAATAGTAAAAAGACAAATAAAACAGAACAAGGATTTCCTTCTGTAAGGTAACTGAAATCAATTACTACTTTTGAGATCCTTTCTGTCAATATGTTAGAATTTAGATTAGCCTTTTAGAACCAGCTGGCTTGATGAATTGGGACAAAAAGAATAACAGCTCATCTCTGGAGTGAATAATTTGCCAACACTTTTTATTAATAGAGAGACAAGAACTGGAACAGTCTTCTTTATCAGCTTTGAAAAATTAGCTTGTAAAAATAGCATTAGTAACTCAAAGAATAGGATGGTAAAGTAAGATATTAGACAGACAGACAGAACGAAATCTCACGCTAAACCCCCAAAATGGAATGTACAAAAATAAATATATCTCTACATTCTCTGATATTCCGAAGTGAGGAGAGAATTCCACGCTGCAGGAAGCGGTTGCTCCTTTCCGCTCTAGGATGTCACAACTCTCTGGGCTTAACCCTTGTGCTGCACTCTGCTCTGGCAGGCGGAGATGAGAGAGACGAACTCTCTATCCCCCATGAAGTACGACTACAGGGCATCCCTGGGCCTTTCGCTGAGCTCCCATCATCCCCTCCCCGCACCCGTCTGGTCTCAAGGCCGCTGGGATTGGGGCGCAAAGGCGCGTCCCTCTCTGGCCTCCCTCTCGAAACGGGAGCTGCCGTGGCTGGCCTCTTGCGCGCCTCGGCTTCTCTCGCTCCCCAGCCTGATGGGAAGTCCCTGGAGAGGGAGGGGGAAGAGGGGGGGAGGGCTCCTTCCCGGGTACATTGTGTCCCTCCCCCCGCCCTTTGCACCTAGATATGCGCCCCCCCCAGCCTCCCCTGGGTCCAAGAGGCTGCAAGAGGGTCTGGCAGGGAGGAGCCTCTCCAGGAAGGGGGTCCCGCCAGAGGGCAGGCTGGAGCGGGGCGGGGGGGCTCGCAAGGAGGGGGGGTTCCTGTCCCCTCCAAGCCCCAATCGCAGCCGGTGCAGGAGTTTCTCTCTTTTTAGGCTTCTTTCCCCACTTGATGCCAGGAACGTTTGGATGCTCTTTGGGAGCCCCTGGGAAGGAATCTCGCCTTGAGGGGTCTCTCCACAAATGCCAAGCAAAGGGGGGGAAGTGGCCACTGTCCTCTCCTCTCCTCCCCCAGACAATCCAGGACTTCCCTGCAGGGGAGCAGCTGATGGCAGCATTGCTGGGGGTCCCATGCACAGACTGGGAGGGGGGCGTTTGGGGAGTGAAGGACACCAGCCTCCCCCCCCCATTCTCTCTCTCTGTGTGTGTGTGTGTGTGTGTGTGTCCATCTGCCTGCCTGGCCCTTTCCAACCCTTCAGCTGGACTGTGAGGCTGGTGGGTCCAAGACTCAGCCTGGATCCCCCTCCCCTCCGCAGGTGGGAGGCCCAGAGGGTGGGAGAGGGCTGGGAAGGGCCGTTTCTGCCCAGCTCCAAGGCCGGGAACCCTGGCAAGGCCCCCTCCACCCCCAGGGCCATGTGAGGGAGGCTTCTGTGGCCCTGAAGAGGCAGCCTGGAGGGGCCGGATCCCAGGCACTTGGGACGCCCCTCTCAGCCAGGGACCCTGGAGGAGGAGGAGAGCCGGAGCAGCCCAAAGGGACGGAGCAGATGGGCAGAGGCCCAAGAATGTGGACCCTTTCCAGCCAAGATGGTCAGTGAAGTGCATTATTAATATCTTACAAATCCGGTTCAAGTACATTGGTGCTGCTTGCATGTATGTATGTATGTATATGTCCAAATCATGACTAAAGTATGCATCAGATTGCACCATTTAAAATGTAAAATTGTCAAAGCTCCCTACCGTGGAAGGGGGGACACCCCCCTTCCACACCATCCCCCCCTCGGTCGCTTCGCTCCCTCGCAGTGTCTCACTCCAAACTATCACTCAAGGTTGGCAGCCCTGAGATAGATAGATAGATAGATAGATAGATAGATAGATAGATAGATAGATAGTCTGAAGTCAATAATGTCTGAAGTCAACTTAAGAAGGATAAAAAAAGTATCATGCTGACATCTAAAATTGCCTTTAGATATTGAAAATACCACCCAGAGCTCATAAATGGCTTAAAGTTTGAAGAAAATCTGTATCATGTGCACATTTTTTGTTTAGCTGACATATAAAAGGGAAAAATCTACTGTTGGCTCAAATTTCTGTTTTAAAATGTGAAATTGTCCCTGAATTTAACTTTAGTCATATTAAGTAGCACAAAGTTTCAATTACTATCAGTGAAAGAAGCCAGGTTTTTTTTCCCTGTTGGAAATGCCTTGCATTCTGTTTGCCTCTTTGTGTTTAGAACTTCTTTTGCCTTTTTATGATGTACAGTTCATATGTTTACTTATTTATTGAGTGATACAGCAAGACATATTTGGGAGCAGTGACTCAGCAGTAGGTACATTGGAACACTAATTCTCCAGTGTGACTTTTTTGTCTTCTTTCATCTGTCTGGATCCCACATTATGTATCTGATATTAACATACTTGAGAAAATCCAGAAATATTTCACAAGAAGAGTTCTCTACTCCTCTACTCGTTGCAGAATACCTTATGCCACCAGACTCGAAATTCTAGACCTAGAAAAACTAGAACTACACCGCCTTTGGTCCGATCTAAGTATAGTATATAAAAGCATACATTGCAATGTCCTACCTGTCAATGAATACTTCGGCTTCAACCATAACAACACAAGAGCAAACAATAGATACAAACCATAACAACACAAGAGCAAACAATAGATACAAACTCAAGGTTAATCGCACCAAACTTGATTGCAGGAAATACGACTTCAGCAACAGGTCAATGTCTGGAATACTCTACCTGACTGTGGTTTCTTCCCCAAACCCCCAAAACTTTAACCTTAGACTGTCTACTATTGACCTCACCTCTTTCCCAAAAGGTCTGTAGGGGGCGTACATAAGCGCACCAATGTGCCTACCATCCCTGTCCTATTGTTTTTTTTGTTTTTTTTTCTTATATGTATCCATGTATTCATAACTATGTTTTTATTTATACCTATTATCTTGTAAGCAATTGATAAAAATAAATAAATAAATAAATAAATCTGATTTCATATTTCATCTGAATAGCCATTCATCCATATTTGCTAATTTAGTAATTTCTTTCCGCAAACTAACTTCTTTCAGGATATTGTATATTTTTTTCTTCATTTCCACCCATTATTGAAATAGGAACAGCAGCATTTCATAATTTTGGCCTATATTTATTCATTTATTCATATTTTGAAATCTTTACCTTTGCCATCTTTTATTCTTTCATTTCAAGTTGCAAACTGTTATAGTACATGATCCTCAACTTAAAGTCCCATACATGTTGACCACTGTGAGCTACTCTAGCCTTGGTCCATCAAAGCTTCCATGTAATTTTTTTTTTTAATTAGAAGGAATGATTTGATGAAGTATAGCCTTTTCCATACCCATGTCTCATGCAGCATTCCCCACTAATGGTGGTGGTGGGGAAACACCCTTCTGTTGTGGCACATTATACCCAATATGTTTAGCCAGTATGTTACAAGTTGAATTAATTCTAGGTTTAAGCTCATGGAAGCTCATGCTATTTTATCCAAGTTAGAATCTGTAAAGGACAGATTATTTGCAAGCCAGCTCACTTGCTAGCTCTAACCTCTCACAAGCTAGGAGCTGTATGAAATGTACTGACACATGCAGGACATTTCAGAGTTGTAAGAATTTGATATTGGAAGTTAATGGATGTGCACAGTACCTGAATGTAATCAGGTAATGGATTTTTTCTCTTGGAGGTCAAAGCTGTCTCTCTAGTTTTGAAGGAAAGACATTTGGGGAAAAAACTTTATTTCAGATTTTCTTCCAGAGGTATATGACTACAACCTAAGACATGCATTTTGCAAAGTATCAGTAAGTTAGCCTTTCTGTTTCACCTATTTTTACAGAAAAACATCTGTTCAGATGACAAAATATCTAGATCATACCACCAATAGGAAGAAACAAATAAAAATGACATTCAGCAATTACATAATCAATAGAATTCTGTTCCAACTCATAGAAGTAATAACTCAAAGTGGTTTCAACATTCTTTTACTCAATAAATGTGAATTAACATAATTTGTAGACTAATCAGTAACAATTATCTTTAAGGAAATTCTACAGGAACTGACAAAAAGCAAAATGATTCTGTTGAATGTAAAATATTCTAGTAAGTTATAAATTTTATATGATGTGCACACATTTGCAAAATGAAATCTAATTAGCATTATATTGATCTCTCATCTGCTCTTAGAGGAGTTCGAAACTTAGTTGCAGAGTTAATAAGCACACTAATAGTGTAAACCAACCACAGTTCACGGATTGTTAAGCATGTTAGATGAATGAAGTAAGATACTACAAGAACTCCATTAGCAGAAGCTGGAGGCGATATTTACATTGAGAAAAATATTCTCTTTCAAAGCATTATTTGGAACTAGTGAAGAAATAAAACATTATTTGGGTCTACTTTGTAGCTTTCTGGAAACACAGAAAAATTTAATTTAGGAATCGCAGTTTCTGGGATAACACTGATTAATTATGTGCCATCAAGTCATATTGACTCTTGGGACTACATAAATGGATTTTCTCCATGATGATCTACTTCTGACTTGGTCTTTCAATGATTAGAGATAACATGCTTGCGCTCAGAAATCTTGCCAAAATATAAATGGAAGCTCTTAGTACTATTTTCTAGGATCATGTTCAAGCTCAAACTGCCAAGGAGTTGCTGATACAGTTCTACAGAGGAATTATTTAGTCTATCATCTGCACCTCCATAACTATCTGTTTTGGTTCTGCAACCCAACAAGACAGACACAGACTTCAGAGGATAATGAGGACTGCAAAAAAAAAAAAACAATTACTACCAACCTGCCTTCAATCAAGGACCTGTACACTGCACGGGTCAAAAAGAGGGCTGTGAAAATATTTACAGACCCCCTCACATCCTGGACATAAACTGTTTCAACTCCTACCCTCAAAACAATGCTATAGAGCACTGCACACCAGACAACTAGACACAAGGACAGTTTTTTCCTGAACGTCATCACTCTGCTAAACAAATTATTCCCTCAACACTGTCCAACTATTTATAAAGTCTGCATTACTATTTCTATTAATCTTCTCATCATTCCTTATCTCCCATCCCCTCCCGCTTGTGACTGTATGACTGTAACTTTGTTGCTTATATCTTTATGATTCATATTGACTGTTTCCTAGCATGATTTGATTGTTTATTGTACTCTATAACTATTATTAAGTGTTGTACCTTATGATTCTTGACTCTTGATGAATGTATCTTTTCTTTTATGTAAACTGAAAGCATTTGCACAAATTCCTTGTATACCCAATCACACTTGGCCAATAAATAATTCTATTCTATTCTATCATAGTCACATCAAACATATATTCTCACAAAACACACACATTCACAGAAAACAAATGTAGCAAAAATACTAGGCAACACTTTTGTTCTCCTTCCCAATCTAACCAATTTTTATCTCATTCTACAGGATGTTCATCCTTTTATCATGGATTTTATTAAGTAAAATTCCCAAAGATCAGAGGACCATGTAGGCAACCAGCAAGGTTACAACTTCTTTGCACATAAATTAGATAAGGGCAGATTTGAGTAACTTTTCTATGGGAAGCATCACTTTTGCAATGAATTGAGATGCAGAATGTTAGAATGTTGCATGTTTTATATACAGAAAATAATGATATCATAAATATTGACATGGTTCTTGAAATAGTAAAATGACATAAGATTAACTTAAGATTTCAGGTTAGAAAAAAAAATGACCCAGAACATTAATATTTTCTAGTATTTTCAATAATTTCTAGTATTGTATTCATGCTTAGTAACCATTTTACTGCAGTTACCATTATTCTAGTAACCATTACTATAGCAAGACATGCTAACCTTTTGTTTGTAATATGAAGACTGTGCTTTCTTTTTTCAATGTCTTCAAGGAAAAACAAAGAAAGTCCAGTTACCACTTGGAAAAGCATCTTTGGAACTGAACTTGGATTCTTTTCTGATGGGGCAAAAGTGTTTCCACAATAGTCTTATCCCCTGGGGCTGAAAACATGTCCCCTCTTCCATAGCCAAACAATAATATTCCTAAATTTTGCTAGAATACTTGAATAAAATAAGACAAGTTTATAAAAAATAAAAAATCAGCATATAGGGAAAAATGTCATTAAGGAGTGTGCGTATAGAAAAAAATATTTAGGTGTATTTGCATTTAAAAACAGGTATATATGAGCAGTTATGTTAGTCACACAAGATATTAATGTATTGTAATGCCACTTTTTGTGTCTTCTTGCAAACAAATATATAAACACAGCTTGAGAGGGTGTTTCTGCTTTCTTCTCTCAGGCTGACAATTTTCCCTAATGACTTATGATAGTTCTGAGATATGGACAGCTGTGCCCTAGAGATTAAGCTGACCTCAACAAATTGCACTATTATGCATATATTTAGGCTTTTCTCAAGTTATTTTTTTCGAATAGACTAGTTCTTCCATTTAGAGCTTTATGCTCACAGAGGATCATCCCATAAAGCAATTAGGTCAGATACTAAATATTGCCATCTGCCATGGGGCTTTTAATCCTTAAGATCACCGAGCAATGCCACAAAAGGAATTTGTCAATCAAAGACTGCACTTTATGGGTTATAATGCTTACCAAGATGAAAATATTTTAGGCTTTGTTGCTGTTTCCTGAATATTTTCAGTACAATTGAAAAGTGTGTGTTCCTCTTTCCAGTGAGTGTGCAGTTGTAAAGTTTTTGCTTTTTCTAACCTTTGGTAATGTGTGCCAAGTTAAGGAAGGATGAATTTTTCAGTGTATAAGCCACACTTCCCCTCCCTCCACAAAAAAAGTGAGTGGAAATGTTTGTGCGTCTTATACAGCGCATGTTGTCGAAACCCCATCCACTCGCCAGCCCCCATCCTTTGGTCTCTGCCTCCCAGCAATTGCCTCCTTGCAGCAAACAGCAAACAGCCTGGTGACCTTCAGCACAGCTTGATTTAGCATGAGCAGCTGATTGGTGGTTGGATCTGCCTCCCGGAATACTGCTTATCAGTTGTTCCAGGCTGTGGGGATCACCACCACCAATCGCTGCTGTCGCTGCCCATCACTGCTGCCGCCTATTGCTGCCTCTGCATGCCCCATATTCCCCACTGCCTGGAATGGGCCAAAAATGGGATGCATGGAGCCCGGAAATGGAGTGTGTGGGCATGGCGCTAGGCAGCAGCAGCAAAGAGCAGTGATGGTGGCTATGGGCAGTGGTGATCCCTGTAGCCTGGAACAGCTGATAGGTGGTATTCCAGGAGGCAGATCCAACTGCCAATCACCTTCTCATGCTAAATCAGGCTGTGCTGAAACTGACCAGACTGTTTGCTGTTTGATGCAAGGAGGCAAATTGCTAGGAGGCAGAGGCAGTGGCAGATTTTTGTTCCTGTTTTCCTTCTCGAAAGTTAGGTGTGTCTTATAGTCCAGAGTGTCTTCTAATCAAATAAAATGTTTTTCTACCTTTAAATTGGTTTGTTAAATTATACCAGTACACAATAGAATTAAACTGCCAATATAGTATTAGGTCATTATTTCCACCATCATATGATCTCTAATTGGCTGGGATAATCAATGAAACTGCTTCAGGAAGCCCTGTCCTCCTACTCATTTGTCATTTGTGGACTACAGTCATATAAACAAATGTAATTGATTACATTATTATTCAGTTAGTTTTATTCTGTGCATTCTGGTGGACTATGAGAGTCTTTTCCTCCCATTTTTCTGCCTACTAGACAGCTGCCAAAATTCAGCTCCCAGAATTTAATAGCCAGCATATCTATTGCTAAGAATTCTAGGATTTTAAATCCTTATATCCAGAATTGAAGAAGCTTCTTGGATGAGAAGTGAAATGGTTTCAAAGAAAAAAACAGAAAGCCAACTTGTCTTTTGAAAAAACACCTTTGGCATTTATATCCAGATGTTGTCCTTTTGAAGATTCTATACCACTAAGGTGAAAAGTAATGCACCATTTATTATTATAATTTTAAATGGCACAAAGCCAGCAATTAACAAATTCAGTACAAGACAACCATTTAATAATTAAGGTCTTATTTGACTACTGATTTTGTCACTCAAAAGAATGATTTTTGAGCCAACATTTGAAATGGGTCAAATTATCCTTCAGTACAACAAATCTTTTAGAGAAGAGTTGCATATGAAATTGCTAATCTGTAAGTATTTCTGGATAAACTGATGCTAATAGATGGAATGAACATTAAGGCACAAAAACTGTAAATAAAAAATAATACACAGACATAGGTAGGCTGTGTGTGAAATCTTGATAGATAGCTAAATATATTCATATATATTTTATAACACATTTTATTAAAAAGTCCCTGATGGCTTTAGGTGTGTAAAACCTTAAAGGTTTTATTTTGGAAAAATATATAGAATACTTAAAAGCATTTATGATACATTTACCCAAGTTTTAAATCTATGAAATGACAGTATTCATTTTAGTGAGAATACCTCAGTACAAAGTCCATATTATTTCAAGTTGATTTCATTGAAATATAGTTCCAAGGAAAATTATTTTGTGTATAATGTATATCTAGTGTGCGCATATTATAAAATACAGGTCACATGCAATAAGGATGGAATAGGTTGAGACAGGATATAATTAAAAGCCCAACATTAAGACTAGTGTATCTCTATATTATACCATTAAAACTCTCATTGTCCATGACTTTAAACTGGACAAAATGGTGCAACCAAAACATCTCAAATGGATAACTTACAGAATGAATTCAAAATCTAGGACCCATGAATCCCAAGGGAATCAAATTTGAGCAACCTGTGGTTGCAACAGAACTATTGGCTGTTATTGCACTGCTGGCCTTCTGCTGCAGACACATGTTCGTCATTTTAAACATTCTGTAACAACTCTCCAGCCATTTTATAATTCTTCATTCACTCTTCCAACCTGCAGTATCCAATACATTACCTGCTAGAAGAGAAGGAAAGGGAAATGAAAGGGAAAGAGAAAGGGAAGAGAGATTTCCAATGCTCCCTGACAGATTCTCAGAAACTTGTCAGGAAAGCCAAGTCACTCCTACTCTCACTGCTTTTTTGCCTGCCCCTGGTCATTGTTTTTCTCTGTTTAGTAAGGAAATATCTCTGAAATGCTGACACAAAAGAGCATGGATTATCTAATGAATAAATACTCAGGTTCATTACTAAAATATAGTAGAACCTCATTCCTTTCATAATTCCATTTAATGAAAAGAGATTTCTTAGTTAGTCAAGAACATTGGACATCATTCATTCATTCATTCAATTATGTACCCCACATTCCCATCCCCAGTACCTGGCTCAGGGCAGCCTACTTGATCAACAAACAGCATAAATCAATGGAAAACAATAGCTCAAACAATTGATAAAACCAAAACATGAAGCTGTAAGTAGCAAAAGCACATAGACTTATGTACCACTTCACAGTGCTTTTCAGCAGTCTCTAAGTGGCTTACAGAGTCAGCATATTGCCCCCAACAATCTGATTCCTCATTTTACCAATCTCAGAAGGATAGAAGGATGTGTCAGCCTTGAGCCATACAATTCTGGGAAATATTCAAAAATCCATTATGCGACTTCTTAGTGCCTCAAGTAGTGTTGTGAAGATGGATTAATACTCCTGGGAGGATATATGGATAGAGCTCAACTGAAGAACTCTTGGGAAAAAAATAATGCTTTTTCCCACCATGGTGGCATCTTGGCTAAACAAATTGTTGTTTCCCATCATTAGTTGTATCCATTTCTGACATTAAAACAGATCTCATTATTTAGCCATTGTGTTGTGATGTTGAATGTTAATGTATTATCTACTATGTTTTTAGAATGTTTTTGTTTGTTTTATGGTAATTACGATATAAGGATCATGCTAAAGTAATAGGTCAAAAGAGAAATCTATTTCCAATCATCAGCTTTTTTACTTTCCTGTTATTATTTGAATTATGGAGAGAAGATTGTTTGCCAATTTTGCAGAAGAGATGACACACTTAAATCTTTACTTCTTCCATTCTGTGTTAAAATCAGCACTTGTGTTCATTTAAAAAAAAAAAAAAACACCTTATGTATCATTACAGGGGAGAAACTGAAATGCATGTCCTTAAATTTCCAAGAAGACTCAACAAAACTCATACAAAGAAAATATAATAGGTTGAACCAAAACATTAATTTTGGGGTTTAACTTTCACCATTCCATTTGTAGGATTTGGGGATGACTATCCCAAGTCAAAAAAAAGAAAAGGTATATTTCTTTGAGGAGTTTCCAGTAGTAACACTCTGGATTCTGACCTAGAAATAGCAAATGTCAGAGATTTTATGCACTTTTCATTTTTCATGCCCTGAGAGAAGGAGTGTGGACAAAACTGATTCATCAATATCTTAAATATACACTGCTCAAAAAAATAAAGGGAACACTTAAACAACACAATGTAACTGCAAGTCAATCACACTTCTGTGAAACTGTCCTCTTAGGTAGCAACACTGATTGACAATCAATTTCACATGCTATTGTACAAATGGAATAAACAACAGGTGGAAAGCATAGTCAGTTAGCAAGAAATCCCCAAGAAAGGAGTGGTTCTGCAGGTGGTGACCACAGACCACTTCTCAGTTCCTATGCTTTCTGGCTGATGGTTTGGTCACTTTTGAATGCTGGTGGTGCTTTCACTCTAGTGGTAGCATGAGACGGAGTCTACAATCCACACAAATGGCTCAGGTAGTGCAGCTCATCCAGGATGGCACAGCAATGTGAGCTGTGGCAAGAAGGTTTGCTGTGTCTGTCAGCGTAGTGTCCAGAGCTGGAGGCACGACCAGGAGACAGGCCAGTACATCAGGATATGTGGAGGAGGCCATGGGAAGGCAACAATTGAGCATCAGGACCGCTACCTCAGCCTTTGTGCAAGGAGGGACAGGAGAAGTACTGCCAGAGCCCTGCAAAATGACCTCCAGCAGGGCACAAATGTGTACGTGGCTGCTCAAATGGTCAGAAACAGACTTCATGAGGGTGGTATGAGGGCTCGACGTCCACAGGTGGGCATTGTGCTTACAGCCCAACACAGTGCAGGACGTTTGGCATTTGCCAGAGAACACCAAGATTAGCAAATTCGCCACTGGTGCCCTGTGCTCTTCACAGATGAAAGTAGGTTCATACTGAGCACATGTGACAGGGTCTGGAGACACTGTGGAGAACATTCTGCTGCCTGCAACATCCTCCAGCATGACCGGTTTGGCAGTGGGTCAGTAATGGTGTGGGGTGGCATTTTTTTACGGGGCCGCACAGCCCTCCATGTGCTCGCCAGAGGTAGCCTGACTGCCATTAGGTACCGAGATGAGATCCTCAGACCCCTTGTGAGACCATATGCTGGTGTGGTTGGCCCTGGGTTCCTCCTAATGCAAGACAATGCTAGACCTCATGTGGCTGGAGTGTGTCAGCAATTCCTGCAAACATTGATGCTATGGACTGGCCCACCTGTTCCCTAGACCTGAATCCAATTGAACACATCTGGTACATCATGTCTTGCTCCATCCACCAACGCCACGTTGCACCACAGACTGTCCAGGAATTGGGGGATGCTTTAGTCCAGGTGTGGGATAAGATCCCTCAGGAGCCCATCTGCCACCACATCAGGAGCATGCCCAGGCATTGTAGGGAGGTCATACAGGCACGTGGAGTCCACACACACAACTGAGCCTCATTTTGAGTTGTTTTAAGAACATTACATCAAAGTTGAATCAGCCTGTAGTGTTTTTTTTCCACTTTAATTTTGAGTGTAACTCCAAATCCAAACCTCCATGGGTTGCTAAATTTGATTTCCATTGATAACTTTTGTGTGATTTTGTTGTCAGCACATTTAACTATGTAATGAACAAAGCATTTAATGAGAATATTTCATTCATTCAGATCTAGGATGTCTTATTTTTGTGTTCCCTTTATTTTTTTGAGCAGTGTGTGTGTGTGTGTGTGTGTGTGTGTGTATAAATATCTGGCATTCAGCTTTGTTCGGGTATTTTCCCACGTCATAGTAGTGGTGCTTTTAAAGTTGTAGCAACGTTTCAGCAGAATCTCATCTGCCATCATCAGGCTTCTGTATAGTGTTTGTCTGTGAGTCAGACTTTTACAGTGGTTTCAGATTTAAATTTGGGGCAGCCTATTGCTGTGTCAGAATGTTTTTTTCTTCATCCTGATTGGTTGAGAGTCTTGGTCTGTGTTTATTGGTCTTGGAGTTTGCTGTGTTCTGCTTCTAATATCTTCTGTCTGTTTTTTTTTGGGGGGGGAGGGCTCTTTTTGTATCTTGATTGGCTGGCAACATTGTGTTACTTTATTGGAGGTCTTTAGTGCAGCTTGGCTTTGGGTAAGTGGACGGCTATCATTAGTTAGGAAGCTGGGTTTCATCTGGGTGCCTGGTTGGGGTGTGTTTGAGCTGGAGGTATCGGGGGGATCTGTTTGTGCCCAGATCTGGCTTGTGGTGTGGAGATTTTTTTGTTTGTGAGTGCAGGCTTCCAAATGATTGACAGCCTGGTGGAATCATCTCTTCTGTTCATGCTTTCTGGTCTTTTTTCAATCTCTATGGCTTCTCTGATGATTCTGTGGCTGGGATTTTCTATAGTGGCTAGGGTTTTGGTGCCATTGAAGTTGATGCTATGACCTGTGCCTTCCATGTGTTGGACTAGTGAGGAAGTGTGTTCCAGCTTTTTGACTGCATTTTTGTGTTCATCCAGGCGAGTGCTTATTCTTCTATTGGTCTGTCCAATGTATGTGGCTGGGCATGATGCACAGGGGACTTCGTATATGCCTTGGTTTTCCAGGCCAATTTTGTCTTTGGGGTTCCTGAGGATGGCTGCTATTTTTCTGTCTGTTTTGAAGGCAGTCTTGATGTGGTGTCTGCATAGAATCTTACTAATTTTGTCTGTAGTGCCTCTTATGTAGGGCAGGACAGCTTTTCCATGGGTCTGTTCATCTTCTGGGTCTCTATTATGTCTCAGTGTGTTTTTGTGGATCAAGTTGGTGATTTTGCTTTTGTGGAAGCCGTTGGCTGTCAATATTTCAGTCAGGGTGCATAGTTCAGTCTTAATGTGTGTCTTGTCTGCCAGGCGTTTGGTTCTAGTAATTAGTGTTTTAGCCACGGAATTTATCTGTGCTGGGTGGTGGTGGGATTGGGTGTTGAGGTAGCGGTTGGTGTGTGTTTTCTTCTGGCATATGGTGTGTCCTAGTGTGCCATCTGTTTTTTTGTAGATTAGTACATCTAGGAATGGTAGTTGTTTGTTTGTTTCTGTTTCCATGGTGAACTTGATTTTGGGGTGTGCGCTGTTTAGGTGTGTTAGGAAGTTGTTTAGGTTTTCTTGTCCATGGGGCCAAATCACGAATGTGTCATCGATATATCTTAACCATAGTTTGGGTTTGAGTATGGCATTGGCCAGGGCTCTGGATTCGAATTCTTCCATGAACAGGTTTGCAATGATAGGTGACAGTGGTGATCCCATGGGGGCTCCTTCAATTTGTTTGTATCTTTGTCCTTTGTATATGAAATATGTGTTGGTTAAGCAATGTTCTGTTAATTCCATTAGGTGTTTAGCTGGTTGGTATTTATTTTTGATGATTTCAAGGGTCTCTTTTATCGGGACTTGAGTGAATAGTGAAACCACATCAAAACTTACAAGCAGATCTTACAAGCAGCACTCGCCTGGATGAACACAAAAATGCAGTCAAAAAGCTGGAACACAGTTCCTCACTAGTCCAACACATGGAAGCCACAGGTCATAGCATCAACTTCAATGGCACCAAAACCCTAGCCACTATAGAAAATCCCAGCCACAGAATCATCAGAGAAGCCATAGAGATTGAAAAAAGACCAGAAAGCATGAACAGAAGAGATGATTCCACCAGGCTGTCAATCATTTGGAAGCCTGCACTCACAAACAAAAAAATCTCCACACAACAAGCCAGACAAACACCTGGGCACAAACAGATCCCCCCGATACCTCCAGCTCAAACACACCCCAACCAGGCACCCAGATGAAACCCAGCTTCCTAACTAATGATAGCCGTCCACTTACCCAAAGCCAAGCTGCACTAAAGGCCTCCAATAAAGTAACACAATGTTGCCAGCCAATCAAGATACAAAAAGAGCCCTCCCCCCCCCAAAAAAACCAGACAGAAGATATTAGAAGCAGAACACAGCAAACTCCAAGACCAATAAACACAGACCAAGACTCTCAACCAATCAGGAGGAAGAAAAAAACATTCTGACACAGCAATAGGCTGCCCCAAATTTAAATCTGAAACCACTGTAAAAGTCTGATTCACAGACAAACACTATACAGAAGCCTGATGATGGCAGATGAGATTCTGCTGAAACGTTGCTACAACTTTAAAAGCACCACTATTATGACGTGGGAAAATACCCGAACAAAGCTGAATGCCAGACACACACACACACACACACACACACACACACACACACAAACATATATATATATATATATATATATATATATATATATATATATATATATATATATATATATATTTGTATTTTCCCACGTCATTGTAGTTGTGCTTTTAAAGATGTAGCAACGTTTCAGCAGAATCTCATCTGCCATCATCATACAGAAGCCTTAAACTTAAGAATATATATATATATATTCTTAAGAATATATATATATATTCTAAGCACAGAGCTGAAGACCAAGCCTGAAGATGATGAATGAGACTTCATCGAAACGTTGCCTAGATACTTCCAATCTTACGCGGGAGAAAACCCGAATAACCGAAAGTAGCAGCCATCCTCAGAAACCCCAAAGACAAAATTGACCTGGAAAACCAAGGCATATATGAAGTCCCCTGTGCATCATGCCCGGCCACATACATTGGACAGACCAATAGAAAAATAAGCACCCACCTGGATGAACACAAAAATGCAGTCAAAAAGCTGGAACACACTTCCTCACTAGTCCAACACATGGAAGCCACAGGTCATAGCATCAACTTCAATGGCACCAAAACCCTAGCCACTATAGAAAATCCCAGCCACAGAATCATCAGAGAAGCCATAGAGATTGAAAAAAGACCAAAAAGCATGAACAGAAGAGATGATTCCACCAGGCTGTCAATCATTTGGAAGCCTGCACTCACAAACAAAAAAATCTCCACACAACAAGCCAGACAAACACCTGGGCACAAACAGATCCCCCCTGATACCTCCAGCTCAAACACACCCCAACCAGGCACCCAGATGAAACCCAGCTTCCTAACTAATGATAGCCGTCCACTTACCCAAAGCCAAGCTGCACTAAAGGCCTCCAATAAAGTAACACAATGTTGCCAGCCAATCAAGATACAAAAAGAGCCCTCCCCCCCCAAAAAAAAACAGACAGAAGATATTAGAAGCAGAACACAGCAAACTCCAAGACCAATAAACACAGACCAAGACTCTCAACCAATCAGGAGGAAGAAAAAACCATTCTGGCACAGCAATAGGCTGCCCCAAATTTAAATCTGAAACCACTGAAAAAGTCTAATTCACAGACAAACACTATACAGAAGCCTGATGATGGCAGATGAGATTCTGCTGAAACGTTGCTACAACTTTAAAAGCACCACTACTATGACGTGGGAAAATACCCGAACAAAGCTGAATGCCATACATGTAAGTACCCGCGAAAACTTAAGAAAACATACACACACACACACACACACTTGGTTGACCAGACTGTCAATTATCTGGAAGCCTGCACTTGCAAACAAAATAATCTCCACACAACAAGCCAAGCAAACACCTGGGCACAAACAGACCCCCCCCCACCGATACCTCCAGCTCATACACACCCCAACCAAGCATCTAGATCAAACCTAGCTTCCTAATAAATGATAGCCATCCGTTTACTCAAAGCCAAGCCACACTAAAGCCTCCATTACAGGAAACACAATGTTGCCAGTCAATCAAGACAAAAAAATGCTCCAAAACAGACAGAAGATATTAGAAACACTAATCAAGCAGAACATATCAAACTCCAAGACCAATAAACACAGACCAAAACTCCCAACCAATCGGGATGAAGAAAAAACCATTCTGGCACAGCAATAGGTTAGCTCCAAATTTAAATTGAAACAACTGTAAAAGTCTGACTCACAGACGAACACAATAAAGAAGCCTGATGATGGCAGATGAGATTCTGCAGAGAGAGAGAGAGAGAGAGAGAGTCAAGTATACAGATAGGGTATTTGTAGCCACATGTGAACAAGCATCTGGGTTACATGTAGCCAAAATGGAAATCTGGGATCATATCAATATGCTAAGGACTAAATCTGCTTTGTAGCAGCCCATTCTAGAAATCATGAAGCAGGAATATTTGAGCAGATCGCAGTCAAATTCAAAATTTGGAACAAAATGATGCTTTAGGTTTTTTTTTTCCTTGTCACCTTAAGCTTATGAGTATTCATGCCACTATGCAGAGCTTAAAAAAATACATTTGAGGAATTTATAATTTATCTGTGTAAGAAAAGATTTGAAAGCAGGAGACTTACCTTTTTCTCTGATTTCCCTTTTATACATTACCGTGTAGATGAGAGAGCAGTCTTCCATCTGATAAAGTTTGGCAGAGGAAAACAAAAGAACATGATACTAAAGAAGGAGAATATATTAGGATCAGTGGAAGCCAGATGAAACCTACAGAGGAAATCAAACTAGTGAACAGGTTTTGTATGGCCCTCAATTCCAAGTTCAAATGCCTCAGGTTGGTGATTTTGTGGAATAAATTATTGGCTCACAGCAATAGTTGGCTCCTTTAAGAAGACCCCACTACTGCCAAGAGACATTAAACATTCATGTCTAAAAATGTTTGCAGGTACCAGTGCGTGCTCCTTTGTTGTGATGACAATTTAATTGCCACTTGAGAGGGAGAGAGACCATAAAGCAAGGAAGGAACCAGAGCTAGAAGTCAGAGTTATTTCTAAAAAAAAAAAAGTGTAGCTGTGCCAAAACAACAGTATACTGTTTCTGCATAAATTGTTGGATACTTGTCCATTAAAATTTGGAGCCTGATCATTCAGGCCTCTAGTCAAGTTATCTGGAATACTAAAAAGCAGATCCAGAAATGAAATAGAGGTGCCTTGAAACATTTTTGTCATTAGTTCATCATCAACTATTTTATATTTGAAGCTAGACCTGGTTTGTTTGTCATGTAGCTGTGGAATATGATAGTTTAATGTCTGATTTTAATTGATGTGCTCATATTAATGCATTTGCTTGCTAAAATTATTTTGAATGTTTTGAAAGAAGCATTAGATTATTATTAAAACTTAAAGGAAGACTTCTCCAATTGCATACTTTCCCCATACCCTGGGAACACAGTTCTTAGAATTCCAATCCAAGAATGTATGTATGTATGTATCTAATTTATATAGCTGCCCATCTTACCCCAAATTCTGCTTGCTAGGAATTTTGAGAATTTTAGTCTCAGTATACATGAAAGACATTAGGAGAATGGAAATTTAGCAAAACACTACACTTAAATATGACAACTGACTAGAAAGCTGAACCTGAGTTTCCAACTATTGCATAATACTTGTTCCCAAGAGAAATAACCTGTAAACATAAATATTTCATTAATTGATAAAAGGAAGGACTTTTGCTTTTTAAAACAGAAATTAATGTATTTTGGAAAAAAAACTCAAACAAAACTCTAGCTTCAGTTCAATTATCAATGTTTAAAAATGCAAATTATCTACTAATTAGCCTGATTAAAATTGAGTTTACAATCAATGGTTATAATTATCACAATAATGCAGATATAGTGGAGCTTCATAAATTCTGTGGCTTATAATAGAAGATTGCATATTAATAATGGTTCTATCACAATAATGCAGATACAGTGCAACTTCATAAATTCTGTGGCTTATAATAGAAGATAGCATATTAATAATGGTTCCTTTAGAAATTAGACAAGCTTGTGTTGGTGACATTTAATGTAAAGTGCAACTGAGTTATGAACCATTTACAAAATAAGAAATTGAAATCTTTTTCAGATAATCTAAGTCTTTACATTAAACATTGACATTATTACAAAATGCTCCATAATCAATTCTCATTCATTAAAAATGTGCAGATTCTCTGACAATAAACATGCTGTTCTCATGGAGACAGAAATGCAACTGGATGAAATTTATTGCAATGATCCTTTTGATTTCCATCCATTTTAGACTGCTGGAGTTTTTGAAAAATGATTATATAGCTAAAGAAAGATATGGGGCTGAGTAATAAGGATTAAAAGGGAATGAGGGAAGAGCCTACTATGATTTAAACTTAAACAACTGCTTCGTATACAGAGAAAGCAGCTTGCAATAAATGTAGATCCTGAGCTAATAATTTTTTTTCATTCAATTCAATTTTTTCATATTCTTTTCCAAGCCTTTGTTAGTCTTAATATCATTTAGTCTGTTAGTTTAATGGATGAATGGATTGTGAAGGTGTCTGAGTTTGCAGAATTTTTTAATTGACCAGTTTCATTAAGGAGGGAGCTACAACTTTTATAAAAGATTGGAAACTTTTTAAAGTATGGACTTCTTGCTAAAAATGCATAAAAATGAATTGATGATTTTGGGATTTATTGTTTAAAAAGGTTTGTTTATAGAAACAGCAGAACTATAATATGGAAAAGTGGACATAGTAATTGCTGTTTCCAACTGCTGCAAAGAAAATAGGAAATAGCTTCTTTAGATATGTGTTTTCCTTGCTTTTTTGTTATTTTTCACCTTTTCTTTTACCCTTTGTTAAAATCTTTCTTTTTCTTCTATGCTTCTATAGTTTTCAAAAATTTTGTAAAATCTTCCTTTAATAAAAACTTGTTCATGAAAATAATTTATTAATCTAGAGTTTGACTATACATGTTCTTGATTCCATTCTATCATTACACTCTATTATTATTTTTTATGAATACAATATAATTTTCCTTCACTTTGCAGATTTGTTTACTTTTTTATGCTGGTGCTTATCTAAGCAGTGATGTTTTCATGATACATTTTACAATCTTGTAGATTAAACCATTGTTTCTGAAAAACAAAGCATCTTGTCACGGCAGTATTCATGGGGTACTTGAGTATATTTAATGACCACTTATTTCAACTACTGTCACTTATTTCTTTCATTCTTAAGCACAAGTAATTCTTCCTTACACATTTCTAGACATTCTGCCAGAAATAAAATAACCCCAAATCCAAATTTCATAATATCCTAGCATCCATTTTATAAATACTTTCCAGGTTCATTCACTATTCCATGAAGCATCTTATCATTTAATTAATTTATAACAGCATGACAAGATCTAATAATTTAAATAACAGAATAAAAAGTTGAAAGGGACCTTGTGTCAGCTCCTATGGCAGGTCGCTGAAACTGGTTCAATAAAACACTTCACTCACAGTCTTGATGTAGCAATGTGTGTTTATTTTGGCTTCCTCCACCAGCAGCAACAAATGGTAAGTCCAAGTAAAGCCAGTGCTGAGAGCGTCTGCCTCTCAGCGCTGTTTACATTTCCCATTCACCCCCCATTAATTAGCTAACATCCGCCCTTAGCAAAACACCCAACATCCATCTACAGCAATCTCACGCGCTACACCCAACCCCCCAAATAACAGCTTCCCCCTCCCCAAGTGTCGTCCTTCCACCCCGATCCATCCAATATCCCCTATATGGAATGCTGACCAGCCGAAACGAAATCCCAAAGTATTAACCAGCTGGTAAAGGAGAAGAGTGGGAGGCTTTGTGCTTAGAGCTTTGTAAAACACCAAACAACTGATAAGGCATTTTCCCAGCCGGTCGTACCGAAAGGGGGAGAGGCGGTTGCGCCTGGCTTCATCAGCTGTCATCGCTATCGATTCAGGACCTTCAAGGTAGATAGCTCTTCCCCAACCATAGCGACATTTTGGGCTTCATTCCAGCAGCAGCATTGCTGAAGCCTGACGTGTGGCCCCCTCTACCATGTGACTCTCTGAAACAAAAAATAGGAAATAATTATCTTGTATATACAATTTCCCCCTCCCTGCCCACTTTTGTGGGATACTTCCTATGGAACTGCTGCCGCAACTGGGAAGCGGACACATCTGTACATGGTGTCCATGCTGCATCTAATAGTGGATACCCCTTCCAGATAACTAGATATTGCAGGACACCCCGTCGTTGATGTGAATCAAGCATCTTGTCAATTTCGTAATGATCATCACGTACTGGTCCTGGCAGAATCACTCTCAGTTCTTGTCTGGCCATATTAGCTAGTTTTAATAGAGCAACGTGGAATATATGGTGAATTTGTTTAAAATGGGTTGGCAGTTGAAGCTTCACTGTTACCGGATTTATGATTCATAATATTTGAAATGGTCCAATAAATTTTGGTCCTAATTTCTTCTTATTCAAAATCAGGTGTATGTATTTTGTGGATAAATAAACCCAATCTCCAATACTATATGGCTTTTGGTCAGCTCGTTTCTTGTTACTTTGGATTGCATATGCTTTCTGGGCTTTTTTAAATGCAATTTGCACTGAAACCCATTGTTTTGCTATATTGGTTGCCCACGTAGTGGTATTGGGAGTGTCTTGTGTTTGTGCAGCTTGCGGCCATTCCAGTATGGGTGTAAATTTCATCCCATTAACTATTTGAAAAGGAGAATAACTGGTGCTACTATGAACCATGTTGTTGTATGCGACCTCAGCATATGGCAGTAAAGTTGTCCAATTACTTTGTTGATAATCAACATAACATCGGAGATATTGTTCAATAGCCGCATTTGCTCATCCGGCTGCACCATTGGTAGCAGCTGTACTTAACCCTTGTGTCGATCCAATTGCATTGAGGAATTCATGCCAAAGTTTGGATGTAAACTACACTCCTCTATCAGATATAATCCGTTTGGGTACTCCATGTAATCGATATATTTGTTGTATGAATAATTGTGTTAGTTTTTTAGCCGAAGGTATTCCTTTATACAGTATAAAATGTGCCTGTTTCAAAAATAAATCGATAACAGTCCATATAACTATGTACCCATTATTTTCTGGTAAATCCACTATGAAATCCATTCTGATTTCTTGCCATGGTTTTGTCGGTTCTGATACAGACTGCAATAGACCCGTTCATTTCCCTATTTTAGCTTTATTCATCCTGCAAGTTGGACAGGACTTCACATATGCTTTGATATCCGACTGCATGCCTGGCCACCAAAACTGTTGTTTTACTAAATGTAAGGATTTCAGGAATCCATAGTGTCCTGCCTGCTTAACATCATGACATCTTTTCAGTACCACTGATCTCAATACATTTGGTACATAAATTTTGTTCCCAGGCCAGGCTATACCATCTTTCATTTAGATTTGATTTATGTTATGTGCCAACCAATCATCTTCTGCTAACAATACAGGCAGATCTGGTGCTAGATAATGGCTTTAGTTCCTGCTTCTTGATGAAATTATCGGTACAAGTGGTTGGATTGTGTCCTCGCATTGGCTACAATACTGTGGAAGTCAGGATAAAGCATCCATCATGAAGTTTTTCTGTGCTGGGACACGTTTCAATGTGAATCTGCACCTCTTAAAAAATAAAGCCCAATGAACCTGTTTTGGCTACAAACAACATGGATTTTGGAGGGCTTCCAATTTTTTTTTTTAACAAACTTTATTCAGCTTTTCACATCAAAAACAAAAATATCTTTTTAATGGACAACACGTTTCCGGGTCATCACCTTTACATACAAATATGAGAGCAATTATACATGTGGTAAACAAGTAGTGCCATCTTCTTCAAACACTTTGGCCAAATCTTTATAGTCATAAGGGTAGGGCTATACAGTTGATAAATCCTTTGTCAATGCATGTTCAGGAGCCCGCTGTGCTTCATGATGATTAGGTGGATGAGGGCCAATTGCTCGCCTCAATTTCCGATACCCTCCTTCCCATTTTATAGTTGGCTCCCCCTTATCAAGACATAAGGTGAATCTTCCTGAATTTCTTGGATTCATGCTGGTGAATGTGTTCAAAGAGGAAACTATTGCAGTTAAAAAGTAAACAAAGGGGAAAAACTTAAGTGATTGTTTTTCTTTAGTAGGCGAATTGAAGATGCTGTCCTTAACTGTGTCAAATGGAAACTGTGATATGCATGCACAAACAGTAATCAACTGGATTGATCTTTGTAGCTACTTAGCAATGAGCTATTCTGATATAAGATTCTATCTTCACACCTCTCCCATGATGAGTATAGTCATATCCTACAAGGAAACGTCATCTTTAGTCTTTGACTTAGTTTATTCTAGAAACTGCTTTACATTTCTAGTAAAATATCTAATTGCCTGTTAACAAGGACAAAACTGCATTAATAAAACTTTTGAAAGGAATGTGATTTTCTTGGGGGGAGGAATGGCAATATTATTGTAGCATTTACTATGTATTACATAACCAAACTTTTCTTGATTCAGAACTTTTAACAGAATAAGAGTCGGAAGGGATTTTGGAGGTCTTCTAGCCTACTGGTGGTTTGTGAGAAAATTTTGGTGGGCCGCAGAGAAATCTCAACCCAGAGCACTCCCCCAAAGCAATTAATCCAGGCTGCACAGAAACACAAGTCTGCGCTGCCCACATGGCCTGTGGGAACCCTCCCTGCCCACTCACTCCTTACCCAGTAAACTTGCCTGCTAAATTTCTATTTTCCCTTTTTCTGACCTGTTCTGCTGTGCTGGGAGATTTAGATTAGCTAGGAAGCAGGAAATGGAGGGATTTCTTGCTTTCTAGCTAGTCTTTAGATCTTCGGCCCTGCTTTTAAGTACAGCCGAACCTCCCTTAGGACTGAAGTTTTGCTTACAAGCAAATTCAGTGCAGACTCACGGCAAGCAAATTTGAGAGACTGAGCTAGCTGATGGCAGATAGATAAATCACTGAATGATTCTGTGAGCAACTCAATCTGCCTACTTTGTCTGATTTTGGGTAAAAGTTGCTGCTTTTTAAATAAAAAATTCAATATTTACATGCATGGTGTGTTGTGAGTTAATTTTGGGAGTTATTTTATGAGTTTGCAATTGATTTACTGATGAGTGATATTGCAATAAGCTACAAAGAGGAAAAAATCAACCATCGAAGTTCTGGAAAATACAGGGAAATTATGGGGCAGTGGTTAGGATGCAGTACTCCGGACTACTTCTGCTGACTTCTGGCTGTCAGCAGTTGGGCAGTATGAGTCTTACCAGCTCAAGGTTGATTCAGCCTTCAATGCTTCCAAGGTTGGTAAAATGAGGACCTAGATTTTTGAGGACAATATGCTGACACTGTAAATCATTTAGAGAGGGCTGTAAAAGCACTGTGAAGCAGTATATAAGTGTAAATGCTATTCCTATTTCTATGTGGTAGCTAAGAGGTTAGGGGGTTTCAGCCCAGACCCAACTAGAGGATGGGTAAGTCAATGATAGTCAAAGGATCAAACACCATAGAGATTTGTCAATTTGTTGGAATAGAAGAGTTGAGAATTAAAATGAAGGACAAGAAGCAAGGGTACAGAAACTAGATACAAGATAGGGAGTTGTTTCCAGTGAAAAATCATCTGCTGGTGATTATAATCTGCTTTTAAATAAGAAAAGATGATTTAGTTTTGGTTATTGAACACCTTTGTTTCACAAAGAGCTGAACTGATCATCTCTATTCAGCTCTTAGAATTTTCCAAGGCATCCTGGGATTGAGAACTCTGCCAGGATCTGCCTCTTGTCACTCAGCTCTTTTCACAAATGCCCCTGCTGACCTTCTGCTGGGTCAACCTTAGGTGGCTGACTATGTGCTGACTCTTAAAGCTAATAACTTGATAGCTCACAATGTCCCTTGATAAGAAGTATAGTTCAGTAACATCTAGATTCTGCAGGTCAGCAGATGCCCTGTCCTGAAGTTTATGAAGATGAGCAGCAGTAAGTGCAAGAAGATAACTGTTTCATAAGAGTGCAAAGACAGCTGGTGATTTCTGTCTATGTAAATGCTTAAAAAGAGTCCGTTTGCTGATGCTTTCAAAGGTGAAAGTCTTTGGCACCATAGCACATGGCAAAAACTGAAAAAGATAAATCAAGAGACAAGCTTTGATTTTGATTGTGTTTATGTAACATGAGGTAGGAAGACCAGGGAGATTACTCCATTCATGTTTCTTCATCGCTTTTTGCATTGTCTACTCTCTTTTATTCTTAAAAAGTAGTAATTAAGAAACCACTGCATATGTGTTGGAGGAATGTGTGTATGAGATCAGGATGTAGAAAATGGCTTAGGGAGAGATCCTGCTACAGATTTTACTATTGGGTAGAACTGAAGTGCCATCCATTTACATTTAAGTTAACAGAAATTTACACTGGAACAATATTTGCTATTTCAATTGCTGATCCCTATCCTAGCCTGACTGTCTCTGTTCCAAGTTATTGCATACAATTGACTTTCTTAGTAAAGTAATGTATGACAAAGCTTAACATATTTTGTACACTTTGATTTTTAAAATAAAATTGTATTAAACAGAATAAAAACTAACAAGAGTTAATACACACTTTGAGACTGTCCCTAAGCAGTGTTGGAATCAGAGGAATGTCCTAGCTTAACATTTGTTCAGTTAAGGACAGCTCAAGTCCATCTCACATCTGAGTCAGAGACGAGATGAAGGCCGTGTCATGGGAGCACAACAGAAAAAAGATGTAGTTGTGCTCTGGTGATGGGTAAGTGGATTCAAGGAATTCAGGAATTCAGGATAGCATTCAGGAGATCTCTTTATTTCCCCCAAGAACCACTCTGTAAGGAAAGTTGAACTGAAGAATACTGAAAGAAACAAAGTCACCCAGTGAGCTTCTGTGGTTGGTATTGACTGTAACTCTCTTTCCCTTGCTCCTAATTTTATACCATAATCTCTACAGTACATTGGCCTAACAATGGAGAAGTATCCCAGGATATGTGCTGACTCAGGTAAAGAAGAACTATCTGAAAGTATAAGAGACTGAAGTTTAAGTTTGGCTAAGTAAGGGTGGTGATACCCTGAAGATCATCTAAATGTTTCCAGAAAAATAGCTTGGTGAGTTTCTGGAAAACATGCAGATTGAGTTTTTACTATATTGTAGGCAGCCAAGAAGGCAAATTTCAGAAGATTGTCAAAGAAAAATTATCTGGACAAAGAATAAGGCAAAGAATTAGCGATTAACTATGCAGGTTAGTTCTATTCCTTATCTGGCTTGATGACTTGAAACCACTTCCTTCCTTTCATGCTGTTACATGAAACCTAGATACTTTCCATCAATTTTATGATTCAATCAGTTGGGAGGATGCATTCTGGAGAAACTTCCAAATTATAGGACATACTGTATGCTAATATAAGGGAACATACAATATTGATAATACCTGACCCTTTTCTTTCTACAAATTGACAATTATTCCAAAGACAAGTAATTGTTATATCTCAAGAACACAAATTGATATCTTAATAATAGTCAAGTTAAAAAAATCAACAACCCAGATTTAAGAGAGACTCATCAAGATCAAAAGAATAATTTTTGTTGATTTACAGCCCTCAATACTTCCATGCAATAGGTAATGGATCTCTGATTCATACTCATGATTAATAACAATGGGGGCATTGAAATCTTGATAGTGTGCCCCACCAGTAGAGTTAGGGCTTCTTATGTATAGCTAATACTGAGATTCATGCTTTAGTGTGAGATTTAGGGTAATGTTCATTCAAAAGCTTTTGGTTAGACTAGACATTTTTTTAAACATTTTTCACATTTTTTTGACATTTTATTAGCTTCCATGTTTGCTACATCCAACATAAAACCCAACACTGTATTTTATTGTGCCTTTAAACACCATAATATGGATAGAAATATTATAAAATGACATATTTCAGATAATCACCATGTTAGCACAACTGTAACCAAATTTAAATCTTGAAAAGGATACATTTTTTCTTATGGCCTTTGTTGACTTCTTTAGCACAGTAAGACAAAAATAACAACATATCTACTTCACTAAAGCAAGACTAGCATGCCCAATAGGTTTGTTAATTTTGCTTCTGTTCTCACTTCAACAGGTTTGAAAGCCACAAGGCATATTTTAAACATGGAGCATTCAAAATAACATCTGCAAACTCCAAGTAAGTATGTAATGATGTTATGCACAGTAGTTTTCTAATTTTCTGTTTTAATCATTTTTTATATTATCAATCATAGCAAAGCCTTCTTGATAAGAAAAAAAAAACTATTTTATGTGTTTGGAAAACATCTAATTACTTTTTTGAAAAAGAAGTGATAAAGAGGTACTCTAATTTCTGGTTCTCAAGATACAATTAAGCTCACATTTATTACAGCTGATGTGATATTTCTACAAAGAATGCATTCCATAATAAACTCTTCTTTCCTGTTTGTTAGAATTCTGGATGATATTTTTAAAAAGGTTATCTTAATTAAAATACATTTCTGTCAATTTGGATATTTTGAAAACACACTCAGCAGATTCTGAAATAGAAAGTTGCATCAGTTCAATATATAACATTATTATGCACACGTTAAGAATGTTTTAATTGAATATCATATTTAGTTTAGTATAAAACCTGATGTTAGTTGATCAAGTGGTTCTATTCTCTCTATTCTTTTTACAAGTAACTGTAAATGGTACAGCTTGCTATGCCCAGATTTTTTTTAAAAAAAAGTTCACCTAATGTGTGATACTCAATTAATAAATCAGTTGACATATTGAAACATTGGTATGGAAAGCATTGAAATAAATATTTGTAACTAATGTGAATCAATCTTGCCTGAAATCTGTGGACTAGACTACATGCTCCTTTATATCTCCAAAAACACTATTTCTTTTTCTGTCTTTGTAATGTTTTGTTCTAGGTCTTTTTCAAAATGAACCCCAATAGCGGTTCATCTTGGAAACAGATTTTTTAAAAGGTGGATATTTGGACATGTTGGGACCTTAGTACAGACTAATACAATTTAGTCTGTAGGGTTAGACAGATGGATTCATAATTGGCTGACCAACTGCACTCAGCATACAGTCTTCAATGGAACTATATCTACATAAGAGAAGTTTACAATAGGGTGCCCGAAGGCACTGTTGTAGGCCCAGTACTCTTCAACATCTTCATTGATGCTTTGGACAAGGGGATAGATGGAGAACTCATTAAATTTGCAAAAAACACCAAGCTGACAGGAATAGCCAACATTCCAGAAGATAGGCTTGAGATACAGAAAGATCTTGGCTTGAACATTGGATGCTATCTAACAAAATGAAATTCAAAGGTGAAAAAAGTAAGGTTCTACATTTAGGTATGAAAATGAAAATGCACAGGTACAGTATATGTGGTACCTTGTTCAATAGTAGTAACTATTGTGAGAGGGATCTTGGAGTCCTAGTGGACAATTATTTAAATGTGAGCCAGCAGTATGCTGCAGCTGCACCCAAAAGTCAACACAGTTCTAGGCTGCATTAACAGAGGGATAGAATCAAGATCATGTGAAGTGTTAATATCACGTTATAATGGTAAGAACGCACTTGGAATACTGCATCCAGTTTTGGTTGCCACAATGTAAAAAAAATGTTGTGACTTCAGAAAGAGTGCAGAGAAGAGCAACGAAGATTATTAGGGACTGGAGGCTAAAACATGTAAACAATGGTTGCTGGAATTGGATATGTCTAGTTTAATTAAAAGAAAGATAGGGGTGACATGATAGCAGTGTTCTGATATCTCAGGGTTGCCAAGAAGAGGGAGTCAAGCTATTCTCTGAGGGCAGGACGAGAAGCAATGGGTGGAAACTAATCAAGGAAAGAAGCAATTTAGAACTAAGAAGAAATTTCCTGATAGTTAGAACAATTAATCAGCGGACCAACTTGCCTCCAGAAGTTGTGAATACTCCAGTACTGGAAGTTATTAAAAAGGGATTGGACAATTATTTGTCTGAAATGATCCTGCCTAAGCAGGGGGTTGGACCCCAAGGTCCCTTCCAATTCTGTTATTCTATTCTATTCTAATTGAGATTAGGAGGTCTGATGGATCACATTTAGTTGATAGTCTGGAGATTTTAATTCCTTCAAATATTGTATATCATCTCCTCCCCTTTCTTATCTATCTCTATCATCTTATTACAAAGATATATGTAAAGAGTAAGGAAAATTATATTGATGAGAATTGCTGTAATTGTTATGTAGCCAAAAGGCCCTGAAGTATTTTTTAAAATGTCCAGAACAATGAGATAACATTTGAAAGTAGTTTAGGAAGACAAGTGTCCAATTTACTGAACTATAAGAAGCTGAAGAAGGTCAGTAGGACAATCAAACTTGCAAGATTGATGTCAACCTCAGACCAGGAAATCAGCTTGACATGAAGGCCAAACCTACCTTTATAGAGATTGGTTATAATAACAAAATTTTGCAAGTGTGATCGTCCTTACTGTGAATTAGGGACGCATTTGCATAAATTACTTCCAAATGTTATGTCATTGCTCTGAACTTACAAAAAATTCTCTAATCTCTTTTGCCTAGTAATTATTGCCTCAAGTCTCTGTAAAGATTATCTCTTTACAACATTTCAACTATGGGACTGAAAACTCTTAACATTCAATAATCTAGATTTTTTTTTTTTTGAAAAATAGATTTATATAAATTTTAATTTTCTTCCATTGCCACTTCTGGTATGTCATTTCTAGAAATTTATGGCTCTACTGAGATTAAATAAGATTGATCTAGTAAATGCCATCAACATCCTTTTACTGTGAAGCAGATTCAGCAAAAGTAATACTCTTCAGTAACTGCTTTGGCCTTGTTGACAATTGATATTTTCTTGGAATGCATAATCACAGATGGCATCCAAAAAACTACTTTAGGTATGCTGAAATAACAGTCTTCACAAATGATTTATGAAATCGCCTACACTTTTAGAAGATAGCCTTACATGTAGCATGAAGATGTGTCACTGACAAAGTGAAATCCACAACTCTTTTATGCACGCACATTTTTTTCAAGCATGGTTTGAACACTTTCATTAATTTAGAGAACAAGAGGCTTTCCAGTTGTTACTGAACTACATTTCCCAGCAGCCATGGTTAGCATAGCCAACACTGAGATATAATCAGAAATTTAAGTAAGATCAAAAGGATCACAGTGTCCCTCTTCTGATTTAACTTATACAGTATCTGTTTATGCATTTATACATAATATATATTGAATTGGAGAAGCTCTTCTTTGTAACAATCCCTTAGATATTGGGAGCCTACCATGTCACCCCTAGTCCTTCTTTTCATTAAAATAGACATACCCAATTCCTGCAACCTTTGGCTGTTTTAACTTCTAGTCCCCTTACCATCTTTGTTGCTCTTCTCTTTCTAGAGTCTTTTTTACATCATGGTGAACAAAACTGAATGGAACATTCCAAGTCTGGTCTTACCAAAGCATTATAAAAGGGTACTAACACTTCACTTGTTCTATCTTTCCATTAATGCAGCCTAGGACTGTAATTGGCTTTTCTTGGCAGTTGCAGATGTAAATTGTTGTTTTCAGCACCATCATAATTTTGAACGGTTGTCAAACAAATCATTATAAGTTGAAGTCTACTTGTACCATATCCTCTTTATTATTAGGCATCTGACTGAAATTATTTCTGCCAATGGTAAAGCAAGTTTTAAGTTAGGAAAACTTAAAGTTAAGTTTGCCAGATAATAGAAAATGTTAAAAATATTTTTGACAAGTGAATAATCTCGGATGATGATAAGAAAACAAACCTTGTTAAAATATGACTGGGGTTGTTTTAATGTAGTCATCTTAAAGCTATTGATTTTTTAAAAAATTGCTCTAAAATCAAATAACTATTTTTGTTACTTACTATTCATATAAAATTTATCACATAGTTTAATCAAAATATTAGAAGTTTGCAGAGCCGGAGAAGGCGGAGCTTCGTTTCGGCGATACAGCTGCGATCTCGGGGCTCTGAGATCGCAGCTGATATTTTCGCCCCTGGTTGGTCCCAACGGACCTAACCCATCCTGTAGAGACGGTGATCGTGAAGGGCACAGTCCCAGGATCCCAGGGATATCGCAAAATCTCTGGTTTGATCCGGGAGAAGCCCTTTTGCTGGCGGCGGAGAGGCAGCCTCCATAGCTGCTGAAGTCGGGACAGCTCCGGAAAGAAAGTGGCTGGAAGTGAAAGTGTGTTGGCTGGGTGAGAAACTTCTTTTTTGTTGTAAATTCGCTGAGATTTGAAAGGGCACCCTGAATAGAGAAGAAACCTGTGAGATTATTTTTTTTGACAAAAACTGTACGAGCGGCATTTTTTAAAGTGATGTCAAACTGAGGCTTGGATTTTTTTTTCTTTTTCTTACTTTTTTTTTTTGGGGGGGGGGACTTTAGTGTGACTTTGTAGGTAACCGGATTGAATATATACATATATTTTTAGGCTTTTGATTTTTTAATTTTCTTTTAGGATAGAGGCTCCCTTTGGCTGTTCCTTTTTTCTTTTTTGTATAAATTATCCTTTTTTTCTGGCTGGGGGGGAAAAGAGTATTAAGAAACTTTGTAATACTGCCAACTAGAGGCTTGAAAATATTCTATTTGAATTGGAGAGAACTGTAAGAAGACTCCTTCTCAAGGACATTTTAATGTGATAAGTCAGAGGGAGAGCACAGCACAATATTATTACAGGTGTTCTCCTGGACTCTTATCAATATTTCAACACTTGAGGCTTGGCTATGTTAATATAATTATGATGGGAGACTTTAATGGAATTGTGGACAATAAACTGGACTACATAGCAACAACAACAAAGCAAAATAGAAAGGCTCTCCCTAAATCTTTTTTTAAAATGACAGACGAACTAACTTTAAAAGATATTTGGAGAGAAAGAAATGTTAAAGCTAAACAATATACTTTTTATTCAAATAGACATTTATCATGGTCCAGATTAGATATGATTTGGATCTCAACAAAATTAATATCCAATATTCAAGAAACAAATATTGAAACAAGTACTTGGGCAGATCATAGCCCAATGACAATTAAATGGAAGGGACAAAAAAAAAGATCGAGATGGACATTAAATAATACTATTTTAAAGGAGAAAGATTTTATACAATGGATGGAGAAGGATTTGGCTTTTTTCTTCAGAGAAAATAAAAAAGAAGATACTTCAATGAAGAATGTTTGGGATACAATGAAGGCATACGCTAGAGGTTTGATAATAGATTATACAAGAAAAAAGAATATTAGGAAAAGGCAAGCTTCTAAGGCCTTGGAAGATGAGTATAAAAGACTTGAAAAAGAATTACAGAAAATGCCACAGAAAAAAAAATATTAAATTGAAGCTGGATGTAATTAAACATAAAATGGAATTAATAGAGAAAGAAGAATTGGCACAAAAAATCAGAAATTATAAACAAAATTATTTTGAAGATGCAAATAAACCAGGTAGATGGCTAGCATATAAATTGAGAAAGGAGAAGGAATCAAGAAAAATGTTGAAGCTAATAGATGATCAAGGCCAAGTTTGTTATGGTAATAAGGAGAAAAAAGAAATTATTCGAGATTTTTATGGGCAACTATATAAATAAGAGAATATTGATGAGGAAAAAGTCAAACAGTATTTACAGAATGCTAATTTACCGAAGATACCTAAAGAGACTGAAGAAATGCTAGAAAGCAATATAACAATGATGGAATTAAATGAAGCATTTAAGAAACAAAACAATGGGAAAGCACCGGGTCCAGATGGGCTTCCGGCAGAATTCTATAAAACATTTCAAGAATCATTGAGCATCCCATTGTTAGAAGTCATGAATGAAGTTATGTTAAAAAAGATGATACCCAAAACATGGTCAGAGGCTTATATCACACTTATTCCAAAAGAAGAGACTGACCCACTGCAAATTAAGAATTATAGACCTATTTCTTTATTGAATGCAGACTATAAAATCTTTGCTTCAATTTTAGCAGAAAGACTTAAAAAATATTGAAATAATTTTGTTCACCCAGATCAAAATGGATTTCTGCCAAAGAGACAAATCAGAGACAATATGAGAGTAATTTTGGATACTTTGGAATACTATGAGGCTCATCCTGAAAAGCAAATGGCTTTGATATTCCTAGATGATCAAAAGGCATTTGACAACGTGAACTGGAGATTTATGTTATTATTATTGGAACAGATGGGTTTTGCTAAAAAATTTACTCAAGCAATAGAAGCCATATATAATAAACAGACAGCAAAGGTAATGATGGAGGAGGAACTTACAGATTTTATTAATATAAGAAAAGGCACAAGACAAGGATATCCCCTATCTCCTTTGCTATTTGTGTTGACCTTGGAAGTGTTGAATAGAAATATTAGAGATGATAAAAGCATAAAAGGAATGAAAATTAAGAAGGAAGAATTTAAACTACAAGCTTTTGCTGATGATTTAGTTTTTATTCTGGAAGACCCATTAGAAACAGCTCCAAGGTTATTGGAAAAGATAGAGACATATGGGGAGGTGGCTGGTTTGAAAATAAATAAAGATAAAACAAAGATTTTGACAAAGAACATGCTATTGAGACAGAGAGAAGAACTGGCAGATCTTTTGAAAATCCAAGTTACAAATAAGGTTAAGTATCTGGGATATATTTGACAACAAGATGTAGCACATTAAAAGAGAATAATTATATTAAACTTAAACAACAGATAACTACAGATTTGAAGAAGTGGGAAAATTTGCAATTGTCATTAATTGGGAGAATCTCAACAATCAAGATGAATATTTTACCCCGAATTCTATTTCTGTACCAAACAATACCAATTAGGCTTGGAAAAGACAATTTTGAAGATTTAAATAAAATTATGTTGAAGTTTATATGGCAAGGTAAAAAAGCGAGAATAAAGCTAAAGCTTTTGTAAGACGCTAGAATTAGAGGAGGTTTTGGCCTGCCTAATTGGGAATTGTATTATCAAGCAGCAAGTTTGATGTGGGTCAAAGAATGGATAACATTAAGAAAGCATAGATTGTTGACATTAGAAGGGCATGATTTGCTGTTGGGCTGGCATGCTTTTTTATGGTATAAGGGAACTAAAACACAGGGTTATTTTAGAAGACATTATATACGAGAGTCTTTGTGGTTAAACTGGGAGAAGATAAAAAGACAATGTTATTTGAAAATTCCAGTTTGGTTATCGACTATTGAAGCATTTTCCTATCCTATAATTTATAAGAAGGAACAAACAGTTAGATATGGGGAACTCTTGGATGAAAAGGGTGAACTTAAATCGATCCAAAACTTAGAAGAACAAAGTATAAGGATGAATTGGTTTTGATATGCGCAAATACATTCAAGGTATGATGAAGATTCTAAAACGGAGGGATTCTATGATAAGCAGACTAATTTAGATAAGATTTTGATGGGTACTGATGAGAAGGTGATTAAAAAATTATATGGTTATTTACTGGGAATTAAATTAGAGGAAGAACAAGTTAAAGAAACTATGATTGTTTAGGGGAAGAATTTTGGATATGGGATTGATCTAGAGAAATGGCAAAAATTGTGGTCTCAAAATTATAAAATGACAATGTCAACAGCATATAAAGAAAACCTGTATAAGATGTTTTACAGGTGGCACTTTCCCCCAACAAGAATAGCAAGAATGTTGAAGAACAAATCTGAAAAATGCTGGAAATGTCATCAGATACCCGGCTCGTATTACCATATGTGGTGGACTTGTGAGGACGCTAGAAAATATTGGACTAAAATTCGCATGTGGTTGGAAAAAATGACAAAGAAACACATAGACTTGAAACCAGAGATCTTCTTATTGGGAATTTTACCTGATATATATAGTAAAGATTTGAAATACCTGATTGTAAATGTATTAACAGTGGCTAGGATTGTATTTGCTAAAAATTGGAAGAATGAGAAAATACCATTACAGGAAGAAATTATTAAGAAAATATTGGAATGTGCTGAGATGAGCAGATTGACATTTGAAATTAGAGAGCAAGAGGAGAAACAATTTTATGAAATTTGGGATCTTTTTTATCAATGGCTAGATGATAAAATGCGATAATAGAATATTTAGAATGCTAGACAGTAAGGAATATCTTTATTTTTTCTCTTGTCTTTGTTTTTTGACACTATATCTATAAAGTGTTTTTAGGATTGATTTGGTATGATTATATGATTTGTTACAGAATAAACTGTTTAAAGTATTGTTATCTCATAAAGCATGAATGATTAAAAGTATAGTCAAAAGTTTCTTTTCTTTTTTTTAATAGCTATATTAGGATATATAAGTTTGGATTGACAATATGAGTTGTTATGTAACATAATTGTAATTGAGACTACAAAATGAATGCACAAAACTGATGAACCAACCGACACGCTGGATGTACATATGAGAGTTGATGTTTTAATGTTTTGTTTGTCTTGTTTGTTTGTAGAAAATCAATGAAATTCTTTTTTTTAAAAAAAGAAGTTTGCAGAGCCACCTTCATTACAGCCTTGCTAAGCTACATTTCATGGGAAACTTGCCATGGCTGGCTCATGTTTCCTGACACCACAATACAAAACCATGCAAACTTAAACTGGCATCAGTAATTCTGCTACTTCAGTGTTCCTCCAGTTCCCTCTTCCTCCCCCTGCCAACTAGGGCCTACAGAATTGCAGGTTCTTGATATCAGAACAGAACATTTTTTTTGGCCAAGTGTCATTGGTCACACAAGGAATTTGTCTCCGATGACATAACCTCTCTGTGTACGTACAAGCAACAAAGTGATAAATCATAAGATACAATCATAAATCATAAAATTCAACCAAAAAATGATAGACATAAGATACCAATAGGAGCAGATAATAAAAAAGATGAGATTGACAATAGTAATACAAATGGTAAGGTATCCTTAGGCATAAGACAGTCCTGTGGGAATCAGGTATTTAGTAGAGTGACAGCATGGGTGGGGGGGTATTTGCATCTAGTTGTTTTGCCATGCAATACCCTACAGCAGTGTCTTGAGTGATAAGTTGAAACAGTTTATGTCCCAGGATGTGAGGAGTCTGTAGATATTTTCTCAGCCCTCTTTTTGGCTCATGCAGTCAAAGGTCTTCAGCGGAAGGCAGGTTAATTGCAACTGTATTTTCTGCAGTCCTAACTATCCACTGAAGTCTGTTCTTGTCTGGTTTAGTTGCTGTACCAAGCCAGACAGTTACAGAAGAACAAATGACAGGCTCAATTATTGCTCTGTAGAACTAACCCTAACCCTCCCTTACCATCCAGAGCCTTTAGGAATGAGGATTCTCAACAGTTAATAGTGGTGGAGGAAAATATGGTTATTTTGGTTTGATTTCATTTCATTCTGTATGGTATTTTTATCCTTTGGAAATTGTAAGTAATTATATTCCAGCATGTAGGCAGCATACAAATTACTGTAATCATCATCATCTGTTGGGTATGCAGTGCATATATGTGTGTTTGTGTGTGTGTGTGTGAAAGACAGATGATTAGTTTTGAGCAAGTCTTCTCTACAAGACTAACATTGTCTTTTATTTAGAGCTATTATTGTATCTTTGTAATAAAGTACTGTCTCTATCTCTGTATGGTGGTAGTAAAGCTGTTTTAGTTTTTCCGTAGCCAGAAGTGCATTTAGAGGATTTGCAGAGAAGAGAAGGAGGGAAATTATCTTTGGAGTTCCCCTATTTATTAGAAATTAAACAGCTGGATAATTCCTCACAGGAACAAATTCAGAACATCTATGTTAAAGCGGCAGCTACACCAACCTAATCATTATGCTTTGGTCACACTCTAGCATCCTGTCCATTGTAGTTTTAAGATGCTCATACTCTTATTTTGGGCACAAGCTGAATTACTCAGCTGATCTTCAGCGAGCAATGTTTAACAGAAATAAAATTTCATCTCTTCAAACTACTCCCATTTGCAAATTTGGTCTACTTAATGCACTTGTCTCAAGTCTTCCTCACTAAAAGTATCTTCTTATCAGCCCCACTATATCCAGCTCTGAGAAGTGGAAACAAAACCTGAGATATATCACTTACGTTGCCAAGAAAACTCTACAGAAGTGTGTATGAAGTAATCATATGTCCCCACTTTAACTTGAGTCTTTACCTTTCGCCCTCATCATATACACACACAAATAGTGAGCCTTTTATTTGAAATCAACACAATTGTTATCATTTTCTTTAAATAGTACTTTTAAATTGATACAGATGCTGTTGTAACACATTAAGATAGTTTCTTTTCAATATAATAGGCTTCATTTCTTTTATATTGAAAGGAAACTATCTTAATGCGTTACATCAGCAATTGGAACTTCTTAAATCTTGAGAAGATTGAGAGATTGTCTGAAGCGAACCTGAAAAGGGGAAAGGCGTTCAATTTTATAACAGAAATCAAAACATGAAAATTCCATTATATTGCAACCTCACAAGTTAGACCAGACTAAAAAACACATGTTGGCCTAAAACTACTTTTATAAAGATTAGCTATTGCAACAGAATCTGCAATCCGAATGTGTTTCCTTCTTCCCTTTTTATATATCATTTGAATAAAGAGAGAAGGCTCAAACATTTTCATAACTTTCCTTCCTCACCTGTGTTTCTACCCAGATAAAGATAGAAGAATAATAGATCTTTCTTCTCTCTATCAAGATAATCTTCTTTCTCTGTACACTTTACTGAATGTGTGTAATTAGTATTAAAATATTAGTTGTTACAAATTAGCTGTTAGCATTCTACAGAGATCAAAAAATCTTATAATGTTCTTGCTACTTTTTACATCCTTCCAAGAAATGTGAGTTAAAGCTAGGTGTTGCTGGCCCATGATAGGTGTACAGTATTTTGTTGAATAAATCACAATTGGATGTGTTTAAACAATGCATGGAGGCACAAAGCAGAGATTATAATAATAGTAACTAGAGTCACATAACATGTTAGACTAAAACCGAACAAATGACTCTATGACTTACTATAATGAGTTTAAACCAACTTAGCAAGGTTAGCAACTGATGGAAATTTGAACATGATTTCAAATTACTTCTATTGTTTACATTATTTACAATTAAAACAGTAGATTTGATCTGTTAAGATCCACATCATAATCCAGGTCTTGGAATGCAAGAATGCAGAATACTTGGAATGCAAGAATGCAGATAACTATTCAAGTTTTAGGTTTCTTCTTGTTGCGGATAATGGTCAACCATTCTACCAGGGTTTTAACCTAGATCTAGCAAGTCTAAACTCTGATTTACTAAATGCCATAAGTATGTAAGTTACCGAATGCTTCAAAATTTAAACTTATACCTTATGATAATGGTGATAATCTTATAATACTAATAATTGTACAAAAATGAATGGAATATTATCTTTTACTAGTTCTTACAAGTTCCCAAATCCCATTAAAAAGACGCATTCTTTTCCCTTTTTCTGGAAGCCTTGAAATTCATTTCTGATAAAGAGGGTCATTTCTCAACTTGCAGAGAGACAAATTTTTGGCAGCAAACATATGTACAGTACGTAGTTTTCTTCTGGTTATTAACAAAGACATCTGATATTTTGCTGAATACAGAGCAGAATCTACGACCAGTCTTAATAGCTTCTTTCTGCATAGCAAAGCTGAGCTGGAAACAGTTTTCAGTTTGAGATACTTTTCATATTTACTAAAATACCACCATGAAATTTTACGAAGGGCCAACTGCTGTTCTACAAGATCAGATTTTATTTTAAAAAAAATTAATGTGGAGGAAATATATAGCAAAGTTGCACCCTATATTAAGACTCATTATGGTTACATGATGGGCCAATACACTCCAATAGAGAGACAATTATACAATTGCTCCCTTTCTCCATATTGCTGGCATGCAAATATATGTCTACATACAGTATTTAAACATGATGTATCTAGCCAGTAAAATAATTATCCATAATATGTGAGGTTAATCGCTGAACTTACAAGTTTTGAATTGTTAAATTTGCCATCTCAATGTGGCACATTTTAATCTGTTAGAGTTCAGCTTGCCTGGCTCATGACACTTTGCAATATTTCAATATACACAAAAACTCTATTCTTTGAGCTTCTCAACAATTTCTATTCAATGAAAATTAAGGATACATAAATCCAGGTGACCATGAGGTGGCAGTCAAGAGTTTGATGTTTTGGTTACTGTTTGCTGCATTCTAGTGGCAAGCCACATTTGGTAACCATTTTCCTAGTAAAGTGTATATTTTCATACAAAATATACCAACTGTCATAAAATTGTGTCCTCTTAATTGTTCCATTGGGGAGAATTTTTTTTATATACATGAGCATTGAGTCAATACTTAATATTTTCAGATATTCACATTCTTTTGAACGATATTCCTATTTGTAGAACCTAAGATATGGACAAAAAGATTGACTCTTTTCATACTTATAATTAAACTTTGGGCTATTTATAATTATGAGACCTATTAGGAAAATGAACAGATGGCTCCAACTAGTCAAACATCAACTGCGGAATTAATGTTATTAGCAATTTACAAATGAATCACTTTGTGGCGTAAATGAGCTATGGATGATTGTAATGAAATATGACTTCTATGCACTGAAATGTTTATACAGAACTTTATATATATATGTGTACATACCTTGCATGTTTTGTTCAGGCTGGGGTAACATTTAGCTCTACAGGTTTTGAAGTAAGTCCCACTGACCTCCATAGGCCTTACTTCTTATTTTACAAATATAGATTCCTACACTTCATTTATTGTCCATAAATAATATGCACCTTGTGATTTATTCACAAGCTGCTGTAAAGTCCATTGAGGTGAATGGCATCCTGCTGTGCAAATGATTTTTGCCACCAGGCCTTCATAGTATGTGGGAAGAATTTTGATATGCTGCTTAGAGATGCAGAAATAATCCATCACAGATTTCTTTTTAGAGGACATGATGTGATCTGCCAAAAAGGGAATCTATTGCATCACAAACAGGCACATAATCATAATGACTGCTAGCATCAATCTTGAAGTTTCTTGGCTCCAAAAGTTTGTTCTCTCTCTCTCTCTCTCTCTCTCTCTGGAAGCTACATATAAAAACAACCACACACTCTGGAAAGTTACATGCAAAATGTATATTATCTCACAGACAGTTTATAAAATGTGCTAATTAGAGAATAAGGGAGACAAAAAGTTTTTGTTAGATAAAATTATGGGTAACAGAAATTGCCAATCTTTTTAGTTGGCTTTTTTTTAAAGAAAAAAAAATTAACTGAATTCATAGATTGTACAGACTAATCATTAAAGGCTGTATTGATTCAGGCCAGATTTATACAGGTCCCATGATCCAATTCAATAAGTTTGAGCTCAAGCTACAAGTATTTATCAGCACCATTATTGAGGAACAATTGTAACACCCAGCCTGTAAGACAAGTTTTTGGGGAGGAAGACTATTTTATATGAAGGAGGATGGAACCTATTTATGCTATCCATGGTTTTTCTATTGATGAATGTAATTGGGAGCCACTATTGAAGACCATTGTAAGTTATACTCTACTATCAATTTATTTGGCTTGTATACACCTTCTAGTAGATTTGACCTTTGATTAGAATTGACTGGTGGGATTATAATTATGATTTTTGAAGTTGATGCCTTATAATGTAAATCCTCTGAACTTCTACATGTTGCTCTACAATACAGCTTCCAACAATTTTTGGTAGTCTTCCTAAATGGTCAAATAGATTCATAGTTAGCTGCAGGAACTTTGCATATGAGCACTTAAAATCACCTATTAATATCTCTCCGTTTACTTTATTACATTTCTGATTGAAGTCTATTTGTTTCAAGTCCTGCTAAGTTTAGTAAAGAAGTACTATATGCTGAAACCCAATTTGATGCAGTAGCTAAGGCATCAGACTAGAAATCGGGAGACTGTGAGTTCTAGTCATGCCGTTGGTATAAAGCCAGCTGGGTAACTTAGGGCCTATCACTTCCTTTCAGCCTTAGGAAGGAGGCAATGGCAAACCACTTCTGAAAAACCTTGTCAAGGAAATTGCAGGGACTTAGCCAGTCAGTCTCAAGAATATCTACAATTGAACAGGAATGTTAGAGAGAGAGAAGGGGGAGGGAAATCTTATATGCTAGATGTTGACGGATGCATCATGCTTGTTTGTCAAATTGTTTTTTCCATAGTGAAGAATAGAGAAGGATCACCTGGTGTCCTACTTTCCATTCTTTTATTACTGTGTATGTGAAAGGGTGTTAATTACCCAGAATATAGTTTTCAATGGCTCTGTAAAATTCTGTGCTTTATTATTTATGGATAGATAATGTAGATCATTTTTATTAAACTCTTTACCCTATTGCTTGTGGTTCATCTCTCTCTCTCCCTCCCTCGCCATTTCTCTCCCTCCTTCCCTCTCTCTCTCCTATAGTTTTTTATAGCATTGCATATATTGCATGGCCTGAGTTCTTACTCTGGTCTGAATGTAGGGGTTGACTGGTGCTCACAAACCTGATTGTACCTCTATGGATTTTTAAATATTTGTGTCTTTTATCCCAAACGGAGCCCGAAACCTTAACAATTAAAGTAATGACAGCCTCCCAATTAACTTTGAAGCACCTAGGAACTTTTAGAAAATGGATATTCTGTGCTTGACAGGATCTCTGCATTATGGGCACGTGGAGGTGAGTTCATTGCCTATGGTAGCTGATGGGGAATAACTCTTCTAGACTCCTGGGCAAATGACACCATTCCTAGTCCCTCCTCTGACCCCCCCCCCCTTTAAATGTAGTTGTCCTTATGAAAGGTTGATTTAAGCATTTTCTAAAAAGACATTCCTGTGAAAGGTCTGAGATTTATTCTAAGCGAAATGCAATTGAAGATCAGAGAATGGATCATCCCAATTTAATTGTGGCTCTGCTTGACCTATCGCAAGTACATTGCTGTCAGTGCTTTAGATTTCAATGACTTCACCCGCTCCCAACGGTGGGGCTTGGGGACCAAATTTGGGTATCTGTATTTAGCAGCGGTCTTTGCAAAGCAGGCTGAACTTTTCTCTCTCTTCTGCACACACTGTTTTGAAAACAAATGAATAGAGAGGAGTGCATTTTAATTGAGGTAACCTTTAAAAGAAATCTCAATGGGCAAGAGTAGAGCTTTGAATATGGCAACGTACTTATTGCTTGCACTCCATGCAAGGGAACCTGAAGTCATTGTGAATCTGTCTGTTGGGATTCTTTGTCATCTCTCCATCATGTGTCAGAGCTGAACTGAAATTACAAATGGGAATTACAAATACATTATGCCGTGTTTGGATTGATTATGGGCTAAAAGCACTTTTCAACTTTCTCTAGGAGAAAGTAGATTGTCTCACTTTCTGCAAACTACTATTCATCTTCATCAGAACTAGTGAGGCAAATAAAAGTCAAATAAATTTTAAGCAGGCCTTTCCCAATTCTTGTAATAGAGCTGTTAAAAGAAGTTGTTGTTATGAGAATTGTTAAAAAGAAACCATCAGGATAATTATATTAAGCAAAAGGCATCTGAAGGAAAGGAGTTCTTTAGCTTTAGTGCCATACAAAGCAGTCTGGTAAACTTTATGAATATTGGAAAGGAAACTTGTAGCTGTTAAGGAAAAAGAAGCCCTTTCTGGAGTTCAAAAGGGCTGTTTTCTGGTATGAAGTTAAAGGATTGTGGCTGTCATTACTTTGTTGTGTGATATGTTTTTGGGTGAGATGGACCTCTGTTTAATGGGAAGAAAAGCCACAATAATAATAATAATAAAAAAAGATTAATTGAGCACAAAAACATACAGGAACATTAAAAAAAAAACAATGCTCCCATAGATCTCTCAAAAGAGATCTTGAAAATAATAGAATAACAGAATAGTAACAGAGTTGGAAGGGACCTTGGAGGTCTTCTAGTCCTACCTCCTGCTCAAACAGGAAATCCTATACCATTTCAGACAAATAGTTGTCCAATCTCTTCTTTAAAACCTCCAGTGTTGGAGCACCCATAATTTCTAGGGGCAAGTTGTTCCACTGATTAATTGTTCTGTCAGGAAATTTCTTCTTATTTCTAGGTTGATTCTCCCCCTTGATTAATTTCTATTCATTGCTTCCTGTCCTGACTTCAGGTTCTTTGGAGAATAGGTTGACACCCCCTTTTTCTTATGGCAGCCCCTTAGATATTGGAAAAATGCTATCGTGTCACACCTAGTTCTTGTTTTCATTTTACAACTTCTTCTATAGTGTTATTTAATGTGCTTCTTGTCTTCTATTTCTACAGCAACCCACCAAATGTCTATAGTTAGCTTACAAGTAGAACATTATCATAATTGCACAGTCTCATTCATATTCTCCAGGACCTACATGGAAACCATATACTGCCATCCTAACTAGAAGATAATGTTGATAACACTATCTTATTGTTCAGTATAGTTGTTATCATTGCATTTTGTGGTGGCAGATTCTTTAATTTAATTATATTTTTCAGGAAGAAGTGCCTGTTTTTATTCCTCACTAAGTGCAAATGCCTCTGTATCAATGCATACTTTTGAAAACTGCCATTCTGCCCAACAGCTAGTCTAACCATCTCCCAGGTATATTCCTGCCAACTCAGAGCAAGAACCAGCAAACATAGCTGTTGATGTCATTGGAGGACTAATGCTAATTTCCATTACAAAGCCCCCCCCCCAAAAAAGGGGGATCAAGTTCCATCTTATTTCTACTAAAATGTTGGTAGCCTTCCCAAGTGATGCTCAGTTCGGTTTCATAAATCAGCATACTAAATAACATCATAGAAGACATTTTAAAATGGAGGAAATGTTTAACTTTCTAAAATAATCAAGCAGCCAAGAAGCTCAGGCAGGATAGAATGTGCAAGGAAGGCAAGCCCCAAATGCTCAACATTTATCTCTCAAAGAAAAGCATTTCAGCTTAACTGAGTGACAGATGAATTAAATGTATTAGTTGGTAATTGCTCATATGTTGGGAATAACAAAGATTTTTGTAAGAATAAAAATGTACATCCTTATTGTTTATTTTTATTAGAATGGTCCTAGTCCAGTCCTGAAATGCCTTTCTGTCAGATTTTATACAAATTAGTAAAATCGCCACTAATGTCAAACATCATATTAGAAGCCCCTTTTATCTGAGGATTTTTAAAAGGATGGTTTTCCTATTCAACCATGAAATGCACAAGGTGACTTTAGACTGTTTGTTGGGATAAATGAAAGGAGAATGTGTAGGTGCTTTCAGGGCTTAAAGGAAAGATAAAAAATTAATAAATGGCTGACATGTTTGTCCAAATCTGCAACCTTACTGTATAGTATTAGCATACTCAGAAACCCTCGCACCCGATTGGTCCGGACCAGCGGAGACCTGATTGGTCAACAGGTCAGCCGTGATTGGAGCACTAGGAATCTACCGCGATTGGCTGTGCCAGTCGCGGGAGATTCAAAGTGCTGCCATTGGCTGCCGAGTCGCGAGCCAGCCCTATATGAAGGGCTGCCGTGGCTCGCATTCTCAGACCTTTACCTATACCTAATAAAGAGCTGAACTCATGTAAATGGTCTCGCGTCTCTGTCGAACCAATCCACCTCAGATCTAACACTGGCAACGAAGGTGGGATCGTGAGACAAAGAGACCATCCAGCACGTGGTGAGGGGCATGCAGCAACCAGCAGCATGGCCAGAATCAACTCGCCACCCACTCCCTTCAACCCTGCTACTGAGGACTGGGAATCCTATACCGATCGGTTCCAAATGTTCCTTGAGAGTAGCAACCTCAAGGACGCCAATGGCCACAAGAAACGGGCCGTGTTCCTCACATACTGTGGGCCCGCAGTCTTCAAAATGGCCAAAGCCTTGGCCAAACCGATGGATGTCAAGGCGATGGAGTGGGACGACCTCGAGCCCCTGCTGCGGAGCCACTACGCCCCCATTGTGCCCATCCTCATCCGGTGGCACAACTTCTACAGGTGGGATCAACACGAGGGCAAAGGGCTGGCCAACTTCATAGCGGCACTACGGGACCTGGGGGGTCTGTGCGAGTTCACCAACCTGGACGAGGCCCTGCGAGACCGCATCATCCTGGGACTCTGAGACCCCATCCTCCAGAGCTGCATCATGGCAAAGGGAGACATCTCCCTCACTGATGCCCTCACCGAAGCCGCTGCAGCGGAAGTGGCCAAGAAATCAGCGGCTCGGATGCGACAATCGAGCATCATGCCACGAGCAGCAACCGGAGAGGCAATGTTGACCCCGAGAGGAGGCCAGCGACAGACCCAACAACCACATACCATGGCGACATCAACTCCTTCTCAGAAACCGAAGACGAGGACGAGGAGATCCACCGCCTCCAATCAACACGGGAGCGGTGGGAACCACGAGGTCATAAGTCAAGGTTCCAGTGTGCCGGATGCAGCGGCAATCACCCCCGAGCGGACTGTCGTTTTCTCGAAGCCATTTGCAGGCATTGCGAGAAACGGGGGCACATCGCCAAAGTGTGCTGGAATAAAAAGCACTACAGCCCGCGGCGACAAGATGCCAGCCACCGACAGAGAGACAGCACCTCCACCAGGACCCGAGATCACCAGACGGAGAACCACTGGAGCCAGGAAGGTCAGAACAGGTGACTCCAGGAGATGAGACAGAGACAGGAAACGCACCAGACTGTCATCATTGGCCATTCCTCCACCAGTGACGCCAGAAAGGTATACGTGACGGTCGGGATAGAAGACCAGCAATGCGAAATGGAGGTGGACTCAGGGTCTTTCCTCTCAATGGTCTCCTGACGCACACTCAAGCGCCTGGTCCCCACCATCCGCCGCCAAGAACTGGAAGACCAAACACTAACTTTCAAAGACTATCAAGGGAACCGCATTCCTGTAGTCAGCAGAGGCCATTTTAAAGTCACCTTCAAGGGCCACACCGAAGTGCTACCCCTGACAATCATGGATCGAGATCGGCCGAGCCTGTTGGGACTGCAGTGGTTCACACCCCTGGGCATCGAAGTAACAGGCATACACCACATCGGGGAGGCAGACTGGGAAGCGGTGCTCGTGAGGGACTTCCGGGAAGTCTTCGACGACCATTTAGGCAAGTACCAGGGGTCCCCTATTTCATTTAACATAGACCCAAGCATCGCGCCAATCCACCTTAAGCCCAGGCGAGTGCCATTTGCACTCAAGCCCAAGATCGATGAGCAACTCAATAAGCTCATCACGCAAGGGGTGCTGGAACCAATCGACCATGCCTGGTGGGAGACCCCAATTGTCATCCCCATCAAGCCAGATGGGTCAGTGAGAATTTGTGGTGACAACAAGGCCACCCTAAACCATGTGCTCCAACAAAGCGCATACCCCATCCCAGCAGTCCAGCATCTTCTGCACTCACTGGGAGGAGGCCGGATCTTCGCAAAGCTCGACCTGGTGCAAGCCTACCAGCAACTGCCGGTCGACACCACGACAGCAGAAGCCCAAACCATCCTAACGCACCGAAGGGCTTTCTGTTGCAACCGGCTCCAGTTTGGAGTCAGCGTGGCACCTGTGGTCTTCCAAAGCCTTTTGGAAAGACTCCTCCAAGGAATAGAAGGGGTGGTGCCCTACTTTTATGACGTCTTGGTGGCCATGAAAAATGAGAAACAACTCGAAGCCAGGTTGAGGGAGGTACTGCAGAAGTTCAGAGACTCGGGACTTAAAGTCAAGAAAGGGAAGTGCCAGCTACGGGCCGAAAGGGTTGAATTTCTGGGGTACCTCCTAGACAAACAAGGGATTCACCCCACAGAAAAGAAACTGAGAGCCATGAGGGAAGCACCGCGACCAAAAAACAAAACGGAATTACAGGCTTTCTTGGAACTGTTAAATTTTTACAATGTCTTCCTACCTCAAAAGGCGACCGTGGCGGAACCGCTACATAGCTTGTTAGATAAAACAGCCACTTGGACCTGGGGAGCATGGGAGGAGAGCACTTTCAACAACACAAAGAACCTGCTAACATCCGACGCGATACTAATCCAGTACAGCAAGAATGTGCCAATCGAGACAGTACAGCGAGACTGTGCCAGCGAGACTTTTACAATCATCACGGATCACAAGCCGCTGCTAGGAATCCTGGCGGGGAACAGGGCCACACCGAACTTTCTATCACCAAGAATGATGAGGTGGTCCGAATTCCTAGCAGCATACAATTACCAGCTGATACACCGACCCGGCAAGGACATCGCCCATGCAGATGCCCTAAGCCGGTCACCCTTACCGGACTGGGAAGACGACCCGGCACCCACAACAGAGGTACTCCAAATAGAGACAATATCCAACCCACTCGTGACCATGCCAGACATTGCCAGAGAAACAAATAAAGACAAACGGCTGGCACGAGTCTTGAACTGGGTGGGAAAAGGGTGGCTGGAAGGGGACATAGACGAACTATTCAAATCCTTCCGGAACAGACAAACCAAACTCTTTACCGAAAAGGGCTGCATACTTTGGGGGGACAGAGTGGTAATTCCGGAAAAATTACAGGAAAAGGTATTGGGAATGTTGCATGAGGGGCACCCAGGGATGGTTAAGATGAAAAGCCTGGCCAGAAGCTACGCGTGGTGGCCAGGAATAGATAAACAGATTGAAACCTTGGTTGCCAAATATAAACAATGCCAAGAGTCCAGATCCAATCCACCCGCCGCCCCAACCCAAGAATGGGAAAAACCAAGAGGTCCATGGTCCAGAATTCATATAGATTTCGCAGGGCCAACCAAGGGACATATGTACTTTATCACAGTAGATGCTTACTCCAACTGGCTGGAGATAAGCACTATGAGGCAGCGATAAAGAAACTGAGCAAACTTTTCGCTACGCACGGCCTGCCAGATGTAATAGTGTCAGACAACGGGTCCCAGTTCACCGCACTAGCTTTTGAACAATTTCTGGCAGGCCAAGGGATACGCCATGCATTAACCGTACCAGCAAACCTGGTGGCGAACGGCCGGGCGGAACGCATGGTCCAATACACCAAGAAAGCTATCCAGAAAATAGAAACAGCCAATATACAGGACAAAATCAATAAAATGCTCCTCATTCAACACATTACACCGAGCGCAACCACAAACAAAAGCCCGGCAGAACTAATGATGGGCCGGAAACTACGCTCTACACTAGACAGAATGCACCCAACATATAACCCAGACAAACCCCCAGGTTCTTCCAGCAAATACAGAACATTCAACATAGGGGACCCAGTATATGCCAAAAACCTCACAGGAGAATCACTCTGGGTGTCAGCAACAATCACCCAGATAACCGGGCCCCTATCATACCGATTGGAAACTAGTGACGGGAAAATCTGGAAACGGCATATAAACCAACTTAGGTCAAGAATAGCTGCCACAACCAGCCAAACACCCAAACAAGAAACTAGAGGGGGGGGGGGGGGGGAATCAGTAAGTGATAGAGAAGAAACCAAAGGAAACCAACTAATGCAAGCAGAACACCCCCCACCTAGAATAGATGAACCACTAAACCGATGCTACTCACCTATAGACGCAGGACCAATGGAGCACGAAATCCCGGGGTCTTCACCTGGAAGGAGCAACCAAACCAGCTCACCCGGCCAGGAAAAACCAAGCGGGAGCAGAAGCGGCAGCTCAACCAGCCCAGGAGAACTAGGAGGGAGCTACCAAGAAAGGCCCAGCTCAACGTTCCAGGCGGTTCCATCCCAAGGAACCGGAGCGACAGAGGAGGCATCCGAACCGGTCAACGACCACACCAGAACTGAACCACGCAGGTCAAGGAGGCAGGGAAAAAGCCCCACCTACCTACGCGACTACATCACTACGCACCGCAGGACGAAACCAAGAGGGGAGGGGTGTACAGTATTAGCATACTCAGAAACCCTCGCACCTGATTGGTCCAGACCAGCAGAGACCTGATTGGTCAACAGGTCGGCCGTGATTGGAGCACTAGGAATCTACCGCGATTGGCTGTGCCAGTCACGGGAGATTCAAAGTGCTGTCATTGGCTGCCGAGCCGCGAGCCAGCCCAATATGAAGGGCTGCCACGGCTCGCATTCTCAGACCTTTACCTATACCTAATAAAGAGCTGAACTCACATAAATGGTCTCGCGTCTCTGTCGAACCGATCCGCCTCAGATCTAACACTTACCAAGCTGGATTCTTGGATTCAGGCCAATCTTTTCGGAAAGCAAAGCAGAAAAACAGCAGCTTGAAGCAGAAGCTTCTCTTTCCTAATTTACAATTGTGACCAATTGCTAGTCAGTATACAGCTCTGTAAAAAAAATATTTAAAAGAACTCATGAAATGTGTGCATCTTCTGAGATTTTCATAAAAATAGTACTGGTGAACTGACTCTGAGGCTGATGGATATCAATAAGTGATGATGGCAAGGTTCATGAGTAATTTATTAATCCTGGGTCATCTACAGAAAGCATATTGAAAGGACTCTTGTAAGTGCCTGCTTTTATAGAGTGCTTTTATAGGCTTTTGATTTAGCAAAATAATGTGTTGGTTTGGAAGAAAAGCTGGGAAGTCTCTTCTGAAGTTTAATGTTGCTTTAACTTTCATTGATGTCAGATAGAACTTTCTGAAAACAAAATTCTTCACTTTTGCGAGTGTAACTTGAAGATGATGCCCCTTAGAAATTATCTCCTATCTTCTATCACAGGGGTCCCCAAATCCTGGTCCATGGACTGGTCCTGGTCCTGGTCCATGGCCCATTGGTAACTGAGCCATGTAAGTGGTAGGTGAGCACACAAAGCTCCATTTGTGTAAGCAGTGAGCACACATATGAAATTATCCCCTCCTCCTACTGGCACCGCTGCTGCCACCACTACCACTGGTGGTCCATGGAGCTGAAAAGATCAGGGACTGCTATTCTATTAGACAGAACTTCTTGATCTAATTTTTTTTAAAGGCTATTAGAAACAAACAGTCAACATTTCATGGACTTCCTGTTCAACAGATACTGTTGCAGCCATAAACAAATAAGTTATAAAGTTTTTGCCTGATCGTTCCTAATTTAATTCCAAAATGACATTCAGAAAAACTCGTAGTAGTCAGTATGAGGTTTTGAAAAAAGTGTGTTTCATCATCTAAACCAGGGCTGTCAAACTTGTGGCCTATGGGCTGGATGTGGTACATACTGGCCACGTCCCCACCTGGTCCCATCAGGAGAAAAGTCCCGATATGTCAAGTGATGTCTCCGTGATGATATGAGTTTGATACCTCTGATCTAAACAGTCCTCTTGTCAACCAAAAATCCTCCTGTCAGTCTTTTCAAAGATTTAGATTTAAGTTTCTGCCCCCACCATATATTGAGTGCATGCTGTGCTGTAAGATAACCAAGAGTAATTGGGGCATTCAGGAGACCAGAGGGGAAAACAAATGTTTTACCAACATATTCTCTATTCAGTCTTTCAAAAGGAAAGATGCTACTCAATTCTGCTCATAAGATCTAAGGTATTGCCTGGACAAGGTTATGTTTCTCATGAATAGCACACATTCCAAAAATATAGGCATTGAACAATAGCACATTGTAATGGTATATGGGAATGTTCTTAGGAGTTGGGATGAAGAGATGCTGCCTTGGGAAGAATCAAATCAGAAACAGCATAACTCAATATCTCTGGAGATTCTCAATCATTCAGGTCATGGTTGCCCCAAAGGTGCTTTTCCAAAAGGCAACTGGACTTTCTTGGTTGTTTCCTGGAAAATGTTTCACTTCTCATTCAAGAAGCTTCTTCAGTTCAGAACCAAGGAAGTCCAGCTACCTTTTGGAAAAGCATCTTTGGGACTGCAAATGAATAGTGGGCAAATCAAGAAGCTCAGAAGGGACACTCTATAGTTTGTCAGGCCGCAAAGGAGTTTACAGGAAATTTGTACTTTCATGCTTGAAAGATTATGTTAATGTAGCCCTACAATAAAGTAGAATTAGCTCATCCAGTCATGTTTCTTGTCTGGTCAGCCTGGTAAACCCGACCCAGATTAAATAATTTATGTTGCTGTGAATTTTCATATTGGAAATTAGCTTTCATTTGTACAGATAAAACTCACAAATGCAGTACAATTTAAAAGTGTACTATTTTGCTTATGACTGAGTATGGTCAATTGTGTTTGATTTGTAAAGGGGCAGAAATGGCAAACTTTAGAGGCCAACAGAAATAAGAACATGAGCAATGAGGCTATGCAATGGCATTCTCCTGGGTTTTATAGCAAAACAAAAATGATAGAGTGATTGATGGCGCAATAGGAATTGCATCATTATTCATCACAAATGATGATATCATTGGGAGCTTGCCTTCAGAGATATTATCACTTTTTCTCTGTCCTAACTCTGGGGAGAACGTTTGAAACTATGACTGGCAATGATGAATACAATTTTGATCTCATCCAATTATAATTTTTCAATACATAAACATAGATGATTCAATACATAGGTGATTCTTTCCCACATATTTTTTTAAAAGTCATATATGTTTTTATAAAGCCAGAAACTAAATAAAAAATTTGGGCTGTATGTTTTCTACTCCTGTGAAGCTTTGGGAAAATAAATATTAACCAATGAAGTTTTGCAGCATCATTCAACCAGCCAATCTGCAAAGTTAAAATTGGCTGTCCAATCATATCTAAATACATAGTTTTGTTTAACTTAGTAAAGTGGTGTAGTTTTATTATAATCTGTTTGCCAGTCAGCCTGATCACTTGAGTGCCTTGTCTGGTTATGTAACTCCTACTTGGCAATCTACAAATATCATTTGAACGAGTCCCTGCCTTTTTTATGTATTACTTTTTAAAATAATAGCAGTAACAATAGCACTGAGACTTATATACAGCTTGACAGTGCTTTACAGCCCTCTCTAAGCAGTTTACAGAGTCAGCATATTGCCTCCCACAATCTAGGTCCTCATTTTACTGACCTCAGAAAGAGAGAACGATAAGTCAACCTTGAGCCGATTAGGATCAAACTCCTGACGATAGGCACAGTCAACCTGCAATACTACACTAAATATCAATAGCACTGATAATATTATGACTAAAATAATAACAGAATAATAGCAGAAAAAAACAAAAGGAACAAGGCACAAAAATAAATACATTATTTAAAAAAGAGTGCACAATAAGTGCTTAAAAATAAGTGAAAAAAACAACAGAAAAAGAAAATGTTTTTTAAAATAAAATATAGACTATATATTGTTCTGTCCTCATTTACATACTCGAAATCCCCGCGCTTTGATTGGCCAAAGCGCGGGGCTTTCTAATTGGTCAGGCGAGCCGCGCCGATTGGCTCGTTAAGAATCTCCCGCGATTGGCTGGTTCAGAACGCGGGAGATTTGAAGAGCTGCCATTGGCCGCGGCCGCCGCGGCGAAAGGAATAAAAGCCACGGACTTTTTTCCTTTCGCCGGTTCGGTTCCAGTTTTCCAAATAAAGAGCATTGCATGAAATCACCGACTCCTGGCGTCATTTTGCGGACACGACACTGGCGACGATGGTGGGATCCAGAACCTGAACCGAACCCCGTGTCCGACGGAAGCCAGACAAAGCACCGAGATGGCGAAAATCGCACCACCCGCCCCCTTCAACCCCGCCACCGAAGACTGGGAATCGTTCTCCGACCGTTTCCGCATGTACCTCGAGTGCACCGGCATAAAGGACGCCTCGGGCCCGCTAAAACGTGCCGTCTTCCTCACCCACTGCGGAACCGAAGTTTTCCAGATGGCCAAAGCGTTGGCCAAGCCCGCCGATGCAACCGCCATGGACTGGGACGTCCTTGAACCTATCCTTCGGCGACATTACGCTCCCGAGGTCCCCATCCTGATCCGGCGCAACGAATTCTACCGGCGAGACCAGAGAGCGGGTGAGAAATTGAGCGACTTCGTCGCCGAGCTGCGGTGCCTAGGGGGGCTCTGCGAATTTGATAACCTAAACAACATCCTGAGAGACCGAATCGTGCTCGGTCTGTGGGACCCCGCGCTCCAGAGCCGGCTGATGGCTAAGGGCAACATCAGTTTAGCAGACGCCCTCACCGCAGCCGCGGCCGCAGAAGCAACCCGTACTTCTGCCGATAGCATGCGCAGACCGAACACGGGGGACCGCAGCGGAAACAACAACCCGGCGAGGTCGACTGAGCCCAAAACTGAGACGACAACATACCAGGGCGACTTCCACTCGGCATCCGGCACGTCCGATGACGAGGAGGACATCCATCGACTCCAGACAGGGCGCGACCCATGGAACCGGCGAGGTCGTAAGTAGAGGACCAACTGTGCCGGCTGCGGCGGCGACCACCCCAGGTCGAAGGACCGCGGCGGAAACAACAACCCGGCGAGGTCGACCGAACAAAAAACCGAGACAACTACACACCACGGCGATTTCCACTCTGCATCCAACACGTCCAAACACGAAGAAGACATACATCGACTTCAGACGGGGCGCGACCAACGGAACCGGAGAGGTCGTAAGTCAAGGACCAACTGTGCCGGTTGCGGCGGCGACCACCCCAGGTCGGAATGCCGGTTTTTCGATTCCATCTGCCGGCATTGCGACAAAAAGGGGCACATCGCCCGGGTTTGCCGCCTGAAGAAAAACCGCAGTCCAACTCGATGGGACCAGAACGACTGGAGAAGGGAAAGCTCACCGCCCCGGCCCAGAGATCGCCACTCGGACAGCCGATGGGACCGGACCGGACGATCCTCGTGAGGCGGCGACAACCGGCGGAGAGAGGAGACCCACCAGACGGTCACCATCGGCCACGCCATCACCAACGACGCCCGAAAAATCCATGTCGAGGTACACATCGAGGGCCAGCCGTGCAAGATGGAGGTAGACTCCGGATCTTTCCTCTCTATGATTGCATGGCACGAGATAAAGCGGTTGGTGCCTACCCTCCAAAGGAGGAACGTAGACAGCCAAAGACTTATTGTAAAGGACTACCAGGGAAACCGCATCCCGGTAGTCAGCACCAAAAACTTTAACGTAACGTATAAGGGGCGCACTGAACAACTCCCCCTCACGATCGTCGACCGCGACCGCCCAAGCCTATTGGGACTACAATGGTTCGTCCCGCTCGACATCACTCTCACGGGAGTCAACCACGTCGCCGACGACGGTTGGGAACAGCGGTTAGCCCAGGAGTTCCGGGAAGTCTTCGACGGAAGCCTGGGCAAGTACCGGGGGCCCCTTATCTCGTTCGACCTAGACCCTAACGTCCCCCCCAAACGACTGAAACCTAGGCGGGTGCCATTCGCCCTAAAACCCAAAATAGACGAGAAAATTGACAAGCTCGTCAAACAGGGGGTATTGCAGCCCATAGACCATGCCCGGTGGGAGACCCCCATAGTCACCCCAATCAAGCCGGACGGGTCAGTGAGGATCTGTGGAGACTATAAGGCCACCCTAAATGGCGCGCTGCAACAAAGCGCCTACCCCGTCCCAATAGTGCAACACCTACTGCACTCACTGGGAGGGGGCAGAGTCTTCGCTAAGCTCGATCTCGCCCAGGCATACCAGCAGTTGCCGGTCGACAAGCAAAGGGCGGAAGCCCAGACCATCGTCACCCACCGGGGAGCTTTCAGGTGCAACCGACTCCAATTCGGAGTCAGCGTGGCACCAGGTATATTTCAGAGCCTGATGGAGAGGTTGTTGCAAGGTATCAAGGAGGTGGTACCTTACTTCGATGACGTTCTAGTGTCGGCATCCAACCAAGCCGAACTAGAAAGCCGACTAAGAGAGGTCCTAACTAAATTTAAAGAAACGGGACTTAAAGTAAAAAGGGAGAAATGCCAACTGTGCACGGAACGAGTGGAATTCTTGGGCTACCTCCTAGACCGGCAGGGCATTCACCCCACAAGTAAAAAAATCAAGGCCATCAAAGAAGCCCCCACCCCTCAATCAAAGACTGAACTACAAGCATTCTTGGGGTTACTGAACTTTTACAATGTTTTCCTACCCCAAAAGGCAACGGCGGCGGAGCCTTTGCATAGGCTCCTGGACAAGGTGGCGACCTGGACTTGAGGGAAACGGGAGCAAGCCGCCTTCCAAAAAACTAAAGACCTCCTCACCTCCGACGCCGTCTTCATACAATTCAACGAAACCCTGCCTCTGGCCGTCACTTGTGATGCATCACCTTTCGGCGTCGGCGCCGTCCTCAGCCATACCCTTCCTGACAGAAAAGAAGCACCCATCGCGTTCTTTTCGAGGACCCTCACCAAACCGGAGCGGAACTATAGCCAACTGGACAAAGAGGCCCTGGCTATAGTTGCCGCCATAAAACGGTTCCACGAATATCTCTACGGCTGGCCTTTCACCATTATAACGGACCACAAGCCGTTGCTGGGCATCCTTGCAGGAAACCGGGCCACCCCGAACATTCTGTCTCCCCGAATGACAAGGTGGTCCGAGTTCCTGGCGGCCTACAACTACGAACTCATACACAGACCGGGTAAGACGATCTCACATGCGGACGCATTGAGCCGCTCGCCGCTACCGGAATCCGACTCTGACCCAGCACCAACGACGACCACCCTCAGCATCGAGACCCTACCCAACCTACCCATAACCGCGTCAGACATTGCCCGGGAAACTAATAAAGACAGGTGTCTGGTGCGGGTTTTGCATTGGGTAGAAAAAGGGTGGCCGGAAACGGACAACGACGAGTCCGTCAAGACTTTTCGGAATCGCCAAACCGAACTCTCGTTGTTAAAAAGGTGCATCTTATGGGGTGACAGGGTGGTCATTCCGGACAAACTACAGGGGAAGGTTTTGGAAATGCTACACGAGGGGCACCCTGGCATCGTAAGAACTAAAGCCCTGGCCAGAAGTTACGCTTGGTGGCCAGGGATGGACAAGCAAATAGAGGCCTGGGTAGCCAGGTGCCAGCGATGCCAGGAGACTAGGCCCAGCCCACCCTCAGCACCCGTCTTAGAGTGGGAAACCCCAAGGGGACCCTGGTCCAGAATCCATATAGACTTCGCCGGGCCCACAAATGGACACACCTTCCTCATAACAGTTGACGCTTACTCCAACTGGCTGGAGGTAAGCAACATGAAAACAACAACCATGGAGGCCGTAACCAAAGAACTGTGCAAACTCTTTGCAACACACGGCCTCCCAGACGTCGTCGTCTCCGACAACGGGCCCCAGTTTACCTCCCTGGAGTTCGAGAAATTCCTGGCGGAAAGGGGCATCCGCCACGCACTAACAGCACCGGTGCATCCGGCGGCGAACGGTAGGGCGGAACGGATGGTCCAATTTACCAAAAAAACCATCCGGAAAATGGACCACGGGGAGATCCAAGAGAAAATCAACAGACTTCTCTTTACACAACACATTACCCCGAATACCACTACCAACAAAAGCCCAGCCGAACTGCTAATGGGTAGAAAGCTGAGGTCCCCACTCGACAGGTTACACCCTACGTATAACCCGGAGCGGCCCCCAGACTCAAGCACGAAATACCGAACGTTCGCACCCGGGGACCTCGTATATGCGAAAAACCTGACGGGGGACCCCCTATGGATCCCAGCCGTCATCACCCAAACAACAGGTCCACGCTCGTACCGGCTACAAACGACAGACGGACGAGCGTGGAAACGACACATCGACCAACTTAGGTCGAGGACAACAAACGAACCCACCTCCCAACACGCAAGCCAAGGGGGGAGGGAATACCCGAGTGACCGATTACAAGAAAAAATAAACCAGCAGTACTTACCGAGACGCAGCCATCACGACCCCTCGCCGGAAAAGAACAGCCAAGCCAGCTCGACCAACCCGGAAAGACTGAGCGGGAGCGGCGAAACCCGTAGCTCAACCAACCCGGAAGGCCCAGGTGGTAGCCACGGAGAAAGAACCAGCCCGATCAACCAGCCGGTTCGCACAGAAGCAGGAGCAACCAAAAACCCGACCGAACAGGTCGGGATCCCGTTTATGACTGAGTTGCGCAGGTCAAGTAGGACCAGACGGAGCCCCGCCTACCTACGTGACTACGCAACGTAAGGACTGAACCAAGAGGGGAGGGGTGTTCTGTCCTCATTTACATACTCGAAATCCCCGCGCTTTGATTGGCCAAAGCGCGGGGCTTTCTAATTGGTCAGGCGAGCCGCGCCGATTGGCTCGTTAAGAATCTCCCGCGATTGGCTCGTTCAGAGCGCGGGAGATTCGAAGTGTTGCCATTGGCCGCGGCCGCGGCGGCGAAAGGAATAAAAGCCGCGGACTTTTTTCCTTTCGCCGGTTCGGTTCCAATCTTTCTAATAAAGAGCATTGCATGAAATCACCGACTCCTGGCGTCATTTTGCGGACACGACAAATCTCACAATCTTATAAATGTAATGAATATCTTAATACTACATTTGTATTGTACTATAGAGTAATCCATGGTCATTATAAAGCTAACAGATATATCAGTCATGCAGCTTTTATATTTAAATTGCTGAAAAGAGTTCTTTCTGGAATATGATTTAAAATTAATAGCACTTGCAAATTCAAACATATGAAACCATACAATCCTGCCCGCATACCCCAAAGCAAAATGTAACACATGGACGATCTGTGGCATAAGAAGAGAGTGGGCATTGAGATGATGTTGACTTTTTGACATTGCCTATGGAGGCATCTTATTTTTTAACTGTCTGAGAGAGTCTCTTAGTTTCCATAGTTTGCTGTAAATTCCAGCAAAGGGAAAGTTGCAATTTAAGAAGTATTGGAAAAAGTGAGATATATAATTACCATGGGAATGATTGTTTACTGGTGTAGAGGTACATATTGTGAATTATCCAACCCATCGCCATGTAAATCAAAGGTAATGTCCCAAAGCTGCACATAATGTATCTGTATACTATACATAGGATGTTTTATTTTATTTATTTTATTTTTTAAAAGTGTTAGTGTTTCTTTCATGATAATCACCTTTTAAATTGTGTGAAATACTGGTGGCTTTTCCCTAGAGCTGATATTCTTAGAAAGAAAAGGGAAGGGAAGATAAGAGAAAGCAACCCAACATCTAATTTATGTAATCCTGTTTTTTTTTTAAAGAAAGAATTAGTTCCCAATTTCAACTCCTTATTAACAGTTTATTAAAGTTTAATAGCCATTTAGCAGTTTCCTGACCAGTGTTTAGGAGTGGAAAAATAACTGATCTTTTGCTTCCAAACTTTGACAGATTACCTAAGTTTGCTACCCTAAGATCACTTATCTTAGAGAGGAAGCCCAGTGAATTCAATTTCTGGGTCAACCAATGCAATGCCAAAATATAATTCTTTATGTGCTTACTGCACTTGAAAGTGAGAGAGTCCATTAAGTGTAATTGAGAACAAGCTTCACTGCATTTAAAAGGAATTTCTGCCACGTAAAAACCATAGCATGTCATGGCAATTTGGGAATAGTATTTCAAAGGAAGAAACTCAAAGAAAATGGAACAATTGTAGTGCAGCTGAAAATGAGTTGTAGTTTGTTTTAAAGAACACAGGCCTGAGGTTTACTTTTTACAAATGTTTTTATTAGAATTTTACAGTGTCATAGAAATACAAAAGTAAAAAAGAATATTAGAATATGAAATGAAAAAAAAGTCACATTTTGAATTTCTGCCCTTCTTTCTATTGAATAATTGCCATCTTACTTTTCCCCCCACCCTCTTTATTAATTCCCATATCCATAAATCATCAGTTCTGACTTTTTTTTCTTTCATATACAGTGCATATAAGGCTTCCAATCTTTTTTTTTTTTTTTTTTAAGTCTTATTGGGTTTTCCCTGATCAGAGTGATCAGCTTTGCCATTTCCTCAAGCTCTGTCAATTTTATAATCCTTTCTACTGTGGATATTTCATGTGAGACATGGTCTCGCAGTGGTTAGAGTGCATTACTAGAGTGCAGGCTACTTCTGCTGATTGCCGACTGTGTGCAATTTGGCAGTTCAAATTTCACCAGGCTCAAGGTTGACTCAGCTTTCCATCTTCCCAAGATCAGTAAAATGGGGACCCAGATTGTTGGGAGCAATATGTTGACTCTGTAAACCTCTTAGAGAGCTGTAAAGCACTATAAAACAGTAAATAAGTCTAAGGGCTATTGCTATTCTTCCATCTTTGTGAATTTGCAGTTACCACGTATCTTTTTTCCCCCTGTCCAATCATGTCAAAACTGATTCAAAGAGACAAAATAAATAAAGAAATAAAAATAATTACGTGGAAAATAGGCATTTTGTCTGGTCTTTAACTGATAAATCTTTTTAAAGACTGATCAATATATTTGTATTTTGGAGACCCATCTACATTTGTTAATTTATTTCATTTGTCTTATACCGACTTAAAAAGAAATATTATCTTCTTAATTCCCACAAGATATGTAACATTAAATTATTAGATTGGTACTGAATTGTCTTTGCCAATTAGAGCATAGATAAACCATAATAACTAATTCATGCCCTGTTTTTGTATTTAAAACAAATTCTTGCAATAAATAAGCTGAAGGGATTTTTTATTCATGTTACCTACATTCTTGCTACTTGTGATTAAGATTCTCATTCCCTTTTAAGTGTGAATTTTGGAAGGCATATTATTTATATTTTAATTTCCTAATTTGGTATCCTTAAATGTGTTAGACTTTGCAGCCAAAAGCCACAGGAGGTGGGGACCATGGAAGCTGAATTTAATTCACTTAAGGCCATCAAGTTGAAAAAGTCTGCCTGAAAAGATTGGGATTTGCATTTGAGCAATATGCTGAGAGATTCTTCTGTTAAAGTTTAAGGTAAATATCTTCCAGAATTCCTTATCAGGATAGTTGTTGGAAAAATTGACTTGAGTATTTTGTGAGTTACCTACCTATGTAGTTGCATAATCAGTCAGCCAGTTCATAAAAATTATTACAAATCCAGAGGACCACAGGCTAGGGAATAATTTAAGTTTTACACTTAAATTGACATGAACTGAGGTATAACTTTTTTGGTGTTGGGGAGAGAGACAGAGAGATCACAGCATGTTTTTATGCCACTGTAGCCTTCAGCAATTAGATTTACAATTTTACATTACAACACATATTACAAAAAGGGACACTGCTTTTACCATCAGTCACAGTCATTCCCTTGACTATTTTTTACCTTCTCTTGTGGGTACCCCTAATTTATTTGACTTAATTAGTTATAGGTGCCATGTACAATGACATGTGCTTCACTTTCTCTGTTGGTGCCAAGTAGTGACAATAGCTGTTAAAATTCAGTTGCCATTTGCTACCCTAGAGATAAATTAATTTATTTCATTTTGCTTTTCCACAAAAATTTGAATGCCCAAAGTGGGTCACAATTCATCTGAATAAAAAAATAAAACCAAACTGTATGTAGAACAAACATTTCAAAATAATTCCATATTCCACTACATTTGTAGTTCATCCATATTAAAAGTATCCATTGACTAATTTCTTTCACTGAAGTAGAGGTGGTATTCAGCAGGTTCTGACCAGTTCTGGAGAACTGGTAGCAGAAATTTTGAGTAGTTCGGAGAATCGGCAAATACCACTTCTGACATAGATTTTACAGTACCCTTCCCCTGCTACGCCTACCAAGCCACATCCATAGAACCGGTAGTAGAAACATTTGAATCTCCAAATTAAAAATTTGTTAAAAGAGATCACTGGCTATCCGATTGAGCTCAGACCGGAATCCTTTCTATTAGGAATCATTAAAGAAAGACTACTGAAAGAAATAAAATACCTAGTGTTACATATTATTACAGCCGCCAGAATATCCTTTGCGCAGGTATGGAAAACACCAAATACCTCCAATGAAGAACTAATAATACACAAAGTAACAGAAAGTGCTGAGATGAATATGCTAACAATGAAATTGAAAGAAAACTCTGAATTCTTTACAATTTGGAACAATTGGTATAAATGGCTAACAAACAGAACCAAGAAGTGAGACAAAAATGTTAATTGAAACAATCCTTAAGAAAGTAAAATAAAATTTTGTAAACTATATAACGATATAAGAATAGTAATTGTTGTGTCCGCGAAATGATGCCAGGAGTTGGTGACTTAGTGCAAAGCTCTTTATTGGTATGCTGGAACCGAACTGGCAAAAGGAAAAAAGCCCGCGGCTTTTATTCCTTTCGCCGCGGTGGCTGCGGCCAATGGCACCGCTTTGAATCTCCCGCGGTCTGAACGGACCAATCGCGGGAGATTCTTAGCGAGCCAATTGGCGCGGCTCGCCTGACCAATCGGAGAGCCCCGCGCTTTGGCCAATCAAAGGGATCTTGAGTATGTTAATGAAGGACAGAACACCCCTCCCCTCTTGGTTCAGTCCTTACGTTGCGTAGTCACGTAGGTAGGCGGGGCTCCGTCTGGTCCTACTTGACCTGCGCAACTCAGTTGTAGGCTGGATCCCAGCCGGTTCGGTCGGGATCTCCTCTGCTCCTGCTGCTGTCGTGGGAACCGGCTGGTCGATCGGGCTGGTCCCTTCTCTGTAGCTCCCTCCTGGGCCTTCCGGGTTGGTTGAGCTACGGATTTCGCCGCTCCCGCTCGGTCTTTCCGGGTCGGTCGAGCTGGCTTGGCTGTTCCTTCCTGGCACGGGGTCGTGATGGCTGTGTTCCGGTGAGTACTGCTGGATTCGGTCCCCTGGGTATTCCCTCCCCCCTTGGTTTGCGTTGTGGGGGTTGGGTTCGCTTGTTTGTGCGTCGGCGGTTTGTTGGTTTGCAGTTCTCGACCTAAGTTGGTCGATGTGGCGTTTCCACGCTCGTCCGTCTGCTGTTTGTAGCCGGTACGAGTGTGGGCCTGTTGCTTGGGTGATGACGGCTGGGATCCATAGAGGGTCTCCCGTCAGGTTCTTTGCATATACGGGGTCCCCGGGTGCGAAGGTTCAGTGTTTGGTGCTTGACTCTGGGGGCCTCTCCGGGTTATACGTGGGGTGTAACCTGTCGAGTGGGGACCTTAGCTTTCTGCCCATTAGTAGTTCGGCTGGGCTTTTATTGGTTGTGGTATTTGGGGTTATGTGTTGGGTGAAGAGTAGTCTGTTGATTTTCTCTTGGATCTCCCCGTGGTCTATTTTCCGGATGGTCTTTTTAGTGAATTGGACCATCTGTTCCGCCCTACCGTTCGCCGCCAGGTGCGCCGGTGCTGTCAGCGCGTGGCGGATGCCCCTTTCCGCTAGGAATTTTTCGAATTCCAGCGAGGTGAACTGGGGCCCGTTGTCGGAGACGACGACGTCTGGGAGGCTGTGTGTTGCAAAGAGTTTGCAGAGTTCTTTGATCACGGCCTCTGTGGTTGTCGTTTTCATGTTGCTTACCTCCAGCCAGTTGGAGTAAGCGTCAACTGTTATGAGGAAGGTGTGTCCTTTTGTGGGCCCGGCGAAGTCTATATGGATTCTAGACCAAGGTCCCCTTGGGGTTTCCCACTCTAGGACGGGTGCTGTGGGTGGGCTGGGCCTCGTTTCCTGGCATCGTTGGCACCTAGCTACCCAGGCCTCTATTTGTTTGTCCATCCCTGGCCACCAAGTGTAACTTCTGGCCAGGGCTTTAGTCCTCACGATGCCAGGGTACCCCTCGTGTAGCATTTCCAAAACCTTCCCCTGTAGCTTTTCCGGAATGACCACCCTGTCCCCCCATAGTATGCACCCTTTTAACAACGAGAGTTCCGTTTGGCGGTTTCGGAACGTTTTGACGGACTCGTCGTTGTCCCTTTCCGGCCACCCTTTCTCCACCCAATGCAACACCCGTGCCAGACGTTTGTCTTTATTAGTTTCTCGGGCAATGTCTGACGTGGTTATGGGCAGGTTGGGTAGAGTCTCTATGCTGAGGGTGGTCGTCGTGGGTGCTGGGTCGGTGTCGGGTTCCGGTAGCGGCGAGCGGCTTAAGGCGTCTGCATGGGAGATCGTCTTACCCGGTCTGTGTATGAGTTCGTAGTTGTAGGCTGCCAGGAACTCGGACCACCTTGTCATTCGGGGAGACAGAATGTTCGGGGTGGCCCGGTTCCCTGCAAGGATTCCCAGCAACGGCTTGTGGTCCGTTATGATGGTGAAAGTCCGGCCGTAGAGGTATTCGTGGAATCGTTTTATGGCGGCAACTATAGCCAGAGCCTCTTTGTCCAGTTGGCTATAGTTCCGCTCCGGTTTGGTGAGGGTCCTTGAAAAGAACGCGATGGGCACTTCTTTTCTGTCGGGAAGGGTATGGCTGAGGACAGCGCCGACGCCGAAGGGTGATGCGTCGCATGTGACGGCCAGAGGTAGGGTCTCGTTGAATTGTATGAGGACGGCGTCGGAGGTGAGGAGGTCCTTCGTTCTTTGGAAGGCGGCTTGCTCCCGTTTTCCCCAAGTCCAGGTCGCCGCCTTGTCCAGGAGCCTATGCAAGGGCTCCGCCGCCATCGCCTTTTGGGGTAGGAAAACATTGTAAAAGTTCAGTAACCCCAAGAATGCTTGTAGCTCAGTCTTTGATTTGGGGGTGGGGGCTTCTTTGATGGCCTTGATTTTTTTGCTTGTGGGGTGAATGCCGTGCCGATCTAGGAGGTATCCCAAGAATTCCACTCGTTCCGTGCAAAGCTGGCATTTTTCCCTCTTTACTTTTAGTCCCGTCTCTTTAAATTTAGTTAGGACCTCCCTTACTCGACCTTCTACTTCGGCTTGGTTGGCTGCCGACACTAGGACGTCGTCAAAGTAAGGTACCACCCCCTTGATACCTTGCAATAGCCTCTCCATTAGGCTTTGGAATATGCCCGGTGCCACGCTGACTCCGAATTGGAGTTGGTTGCATTTGAATGCTCCCTGGTGGGTGACAATGGTCTGCGCTTCTGCCGTTTGCTCGTTGACCGGCAACTGTTGGTATGCCTGGGCGAGGTCGAGCTTGGCGAAAACCTTGCCCCCTCCCAGTGAGTGCAGTAGGTGTTGTACTACTGGGATGGGGTAGGCGGTTTGTTGCAGCGCGCCATTTAGGGTGGCCTTATATTCCCCACAGATCCTCACCGACCCATCGGGCTTGATTGGGGTGACTATGGGGGTCTCCCACCGGGCG